>OX439008.1:26478370-27678370 GCA_949316495.1 Amphiduros pacificus | reverse complement strand
CTCATGCCGGCTTCCTGTCCAGCCTTGGCCTGCTCGGTGGACATGGTACGCACCACATCTATCACCTCCCACCGAGATAACTTCTTTATCTGGAGATATAACAGGCCACGGTGGCCCACGAGGCATGTAATATCAAATCCTACTCAAACTCAGTCATGACAAGCTCATTATGTGTGACATTGCTCAAACATGACAGTGCTGATTGTTACCAAATGTGAACAGCCTAAACTTCACAGGTATGTGCGTCAAAAATCATTCCCTTTTACCTAATAAGTAAAACTAAATATTCATTTTTGCCATATTTGACCTTGTTTGAACTTTCTTTTAAAATGCCATACATAATACCCTTATTAATATAATTTGTATATTAATCAGCTTAATTTTCCAATAAACAAAAATTTTACCTCATCTTCTGGTACGCCAAATTTCCTGAGCATTTGTTTGGCATCTTTGAGTGAGAGTCTGCGGAGATCGGCATCGGTGCCAGTGACGGTGCGTTTGACGGGAGTCTCTTTGTCCTGAGTCTCCTTGCTTACATTAGGTTTGTTTGGCACCTTGATATAGGAGAACCCCTCTCCACACCCTGTGGGGTCGGCCACACCTGTCAGTGCCAGCAAGCACCGCCCCTTTATGGCTGCTATGTAGGCTCGGGTTGTGTTCCATGGGGCAACTTGTACCTGAAATTAGTGTTTTGCAAATAATATATGGTTAAGGTAATCAACAATATAAATTGAATGGATTTTGTCTTTTTGGAGTTTTCATATCCTCAATACTGCTCGCTGCACTCTTGCTTTGCTTTCTGCATAATAGCAAAGGATAATACAAACATAAAAACTGACTTGTTCTCATTATCAAAGCAATCAAAATAAAAGCACATCATAGCAAGTTTGAATGGAGCAAAAATGCGCTATGATATTCCAATTTCCTCCAATCTACACAGAAATCTAAGGATTTACCTCATCTTCAATTTTCATTTGATCTTCATCGTTGTCATCATCCATGGCAAAGAGTGACTTTTCTCCGTAGCCGGCATCTTTGAGTCTCTGTTCCGCTGCCAGCATGCTGTAGTAGGCACAGCACTGCTCGGAGGATACCATAGCTCTCATCTCCTCCTCCGACGGCAGACGGAAGTCAGGCTTCAACACCCACCAGTTAGAGTCCATCCCTAAACACAATATCGCCTTTAATATCTATTTCAGTTTCAGTGTCTTTTTTATAACAAAAATCAGATAAAATAAATATAAATGATAACACTGAGCATTTTTAAAGACAAGTTGTAATTATTGAAGTTTTTGAAGAGTTTATCAAAACTTATCAAAATTTCAAAAAAGAATAAGAAACAAAATTTGTTATAAACCCCAAATTCTACTTTATCTGTTGTGTTGGAATCACACTAATTTTTGTACTTATCACTTCTAGCAACACTTTTTAATTAGCTTTTCAGAAAATAAATTCCATTGTAAAATGAAGGGAAATGCAAAAATTGAAAATAAAAGAAAATGAAGACAGGTGGGTCTTTGTAGAAATAAAGCTTGCAGATGCTCACCAGTCCTCTTAAAGTCGGCACAAAGCTTGAGACGTTTACGGATGCTGCTTTCAGAGTGAGATGGAAAGGCCTTCTTAATCTCCTCCATCTTAATCCTCTTAGGATTATCCTTGGACTTGACAAAGAGCCGATATATGAACACCTACGAAGCATAACAATAACACTGTGAGAATAAGCACATGAAATAGGGACAAAATGTTTGAAGCATTGTCCAAAAAGGCTGTAAATATTTCTGCTTTGTTATAGATAATATGTTGATTAAAATGGAATGGATTCTGAAAAATGAATTGTAAACCCTAGAAACCAGTGATAAGCAGCTGACCTTTTCCTAGCGACTGTCGTTGTTATAATATTCTAATAAATATACTTTTTGTTCGTAAAAACAGCAATTACCTTTCATTTGGGTGATAGTCTCTTACCTGTAGGAAATCTCTGATAAAATTGTTAGCTTTCTTGGAGTTTGGTCCCGGCACTTCATACATAGGACACTCCTGCCCCACAGCAAATATGGTGGACAAGTCACGGATGAAAAAACTGAAAACAAAGAGGCATTGTTATTCATAATTGATTCAGAGATAATCCATTGTTTTAACAGTAAATCTTTTAGAAATAAATTAGAATGACAATATTTATCAGGCCTCGACATTAGCCAGTTGCCCGCTTGCCCGGAGGTATATTTCACACCTGTCGGGCAAGTTCGGGCAACTGGACACTTCTGTTCCACTTGCCCGGTGGTCAAGTGCTATAATCTGTCCCCAATCAAAGTACCCCACAGAGAACAGAGAGAGCTGCTGACCACATCACAAGGATGACACCTGATTACAGATAACTTTGTGTCCAAGCTCTGTTGCCCCTGGTATTACCCCTGCCTCCCAAACCCTGACCAAGATAAAGTTATGGCACGGTGCTAAACATATATATTCCTCAAGATGGTATTTCACACTAAGAGCTGTATCAGGAGGTAGAGCTTATCAATTTCGCACATTTTGGTCTTTGTCAATCATTACATTAACAGTGGGGTATATCCATCAGTAACACTTGACATTACTTGATCTTATAAAGTGATAATTGTAGGTTATATTCTGACAAGATTGACAATTAAGGGTGACATTTTTACTCACAAGCTCAAAGTCTTCATGTAGTTCTCTGCTTTAAAAATGAACTCCTGAGTTAGAAAAGGCCCTATTCCTATTGTTTTTATATCCATGAGTAGACAAGGAACTAAAATAAGAGTTATCTATGATATAAATTGGTCAAGAATTGACTGAGTATTGCCATTTTTTATGTTTTCATAAAAATTTGGTACTTATGCATATACACAAAAAAATTGTAACAAACTTGAGGTCACTGCATGCTATTTTTATAAAAACATGTACTATTCATTTCAACTTTTTCAAGCCAATATTGTGTATTCTATGGGTTATATGGGCATTTTTTCTAATTATCAGCCAATGTTTGAATGCGCAAATCCTATAAGATTTAGTCCTATACTGTATTCGATTATTGGGGCAAAATTTCAGGGCAAGTGAATTGTAATTCAGGGCAAGTAGATTTTTTAATTTACTTGCCCAGTGGGCAAGTGGATCACAAATGTTAATGTCAAGGCCTGTTTATTAAACAAAAGTGTTTTGTGTAACTATTTTGACACAGAATCTTCAACTCTTGATGCTTGTCAGCTCTGTCTCTTTCAGGTCTCTTAGCTCACAACATGAGTAATGTATGACATACAAGTCATGCAGATCACATGAGTAATGTGGATCACATGAGTAATGCGGATCACTTGAATAATGCAGATCACATGAGTAATGTGGATCACATGAGTAATGCAGATCACATGAGTAATTCTGATCACATGAGTAATGCAGATCACATGAGTAATGCAAATCACATGAGTAATGCAGATCACATGAGTAATGCAGATCACATGAGTAATGCATATCACATGAGTAATGCAGATCACATGAGTAATGTGGATCACATGAGTAATGCAGATCACATGAGTAATGCAGATCTCATGAGTAATGCAGATCACATGAGTAATGTGGATCACATGAGTAATGTGGATCACATGAGTAATGTGGATCACATGAGTAATGCAGATCACTTGAATAATGCAGATCACTTGAATAATGCAGATCACATGAGTAATGTGGATCACATGAGTAATGTGGATCACATGAGTAATGCAGATCACTTGAATAATGTAGATCACATGAGTAATGTGGATCACATGAGTAATGCAGATCACATGAGTAATGCAGATCACATGAGTAATGCAGATCACATGAGTAATGCAGATCACATGAGTAATGTGGATCACATGAGTAATTTGGATCATGTATGAATTGTACTTACTGCTGCCTGTTCCTGATGATGAGGAAGTCCGTGACAGGGACCTTATGTTTGTAGATAGAAGCCCTGTACATATTGTTTTCGAATGCTTGAATGCTCTGGCCAGGCAGTAGAGTGCCAAGGAATGGGGAGGTGTGGGCATAGGCTAGCTCCCCATACTCATACTGCGGAGGATTGTTATCCTTGCCAGGTTTCTGAAATGACATAGTTAACACATTAAAGAGCCAACATAATTATGTATATCAGTCATTATAACTTCATTAAAAGAGGCAAACTTTTCTGGTTATATGTATATTTAATCATCAGGTGAATGTTCTTCTGAAGCCTCATAAACCAAGACTAAAACTGAATTATATATATCACGATAAAACTTACCCTTTTATAGTAGTTCTTGATCTTGGTTGCCATGCCGACCTGCATGACAAGGGGAGGATGTTCCTCGGAGTATTCGGCCAGGATAATCTCTCCGTCCTTGCCTGTGAGATCCTCTGGCATGCGCATGAAGAACATATCTCCTCCTCCAGACGCCAGCCTCTCCTGCTCCCGCAACTACACATAGAAAACACTGCCTTAGTGCCAAGCTGTCATCACATATATCGCACATATTCCAAGCTATCATCAATATACCTAACTTATTTATCACTCCTTCCAATGAAAAGGAAAATATTATCACCCTTAAAACATATCAGTTAATTCAAATTCTTTTATAACTGCATAGAAAATTCTATTTGATGAAATCATGAAAATATTTCCCAATGATCTCAATAATTTCTCAGCTTACCTTTTCTTTGCGTTTAATTTGTTTGAGAAGTGGAAGCACAGCATGAGGTGCTGACGTTGCCATGGCACCATGCGAATACCGCTTAAGTGGTGGTCTGTGGAAGTTGCGAAGTTTGAGTGGTCCCATGTGGGTTGGAAAGAATGGCTGGCGAAGCTCCACACCAGGGGTCGAATGCTGAAATAACCGAATATCAGTAGAGCACATGGCATATATAAAGGTCACACTACAAATGGGATCCATGGTAGGAGGTATGTAAGTCCGAAATATCCAGATACTGCCTTATCCTGGCAGTGTACCTGAGATGAAGTGTGTTTACCTGGAGGAGTGTGCCGCCGAGGTTGGTACGCAGGACAGTGTCAGAGGCAAGTCTGGGGTTGTAATACTCATCATTGGATATGTTGAAAGGGTCCTGCTTCACTTCCATGTCCTCCTCCTCCTGGAAACATATAGGAAATCATTTGAAAAATATAGGAAATCATTGTGGAATCTGATGAAATTCTGTTATACAATATATCAGACCATTTGCTATGATATAAAGGTTCAAGTCCAAATAAATATCCATGATTTAATATATGTTGAATACTATGAGAGCTGCTTTTATAATTTAAACAAAAAATAAATGATTTTGATTAGTAATACCTCTTTTTCCTCTTCTTCCTCTTTGATAATGCCAGCTTTTCCCAGCAGTATCTTAGACTTCCTGACCTCCTGTTATATGATAAACAAACACATTTATGAAGAACAATTTTCAGACATTCATACCAACTTTGGGATTTAATAGATTAACACTTAATATTTTAACTTTGCCTTAATGTATTAAACCAAAATATTATTGTAAAGGTTTGAATGCAGCAATATGACATGAATCAGTCAGCGTCATTCTTTTTATCAGTGTTGCAAATTTTAAAATTATTTTGGTAAAAGCACTCAAACTATTGAAATAGTGCTACCTAAAACAATCATGGGTCACATCAAAAACCCAGCATTAACTAGATAAGTGAGTTACACAGACCAAGAATAATTCACTTAATATTACATGTTAATGACCTCAAACACAAATGGGTGCAATAACCCTGAAATCTGAGTGTACCTTTTCTTTTTTGGCGGGTTCTTGTTTTTCTTTGCTGGGATCCTTATCTTCTGGAATCTTGAGGATTATATTTTCATCATTCGGGTCAAGGGTCAGGATCTTTGGCTCTGGAATACGGTCCATGTTCTGCAATGATAATACATCATTCATCAATTAAATCATTCAGCTCCTGTAGTGGATTCTAGAAAGATATTCAGATGTTTCCACTAAGGCTCATCAACAATTAAAGAGTTATGATATTTGTTAGCATATCAAGCAGCAGCCCATCAAGATAAAGCTATGAGGTAGGTGGCAGCAGTAGTAGGTACCATGGCATCCCAGATGATGTCATCCTCCCATCTGCCATATAACAGGTCCTCATTCTCTATGGGGAATATGCTGTACCATCCGTCCACACTGTTAGGATCAAGCTCATCTGCAAACAACACATCAAACCAGTCAGACAAGCAAATTCACATTAAACATGATATATTTTAAAGGTTTAAAATAAATTGTACATGAAAATATTGGACAACATTAAGATAAACAAACTTCTGAAATACTCAATTTGCAATCTGTATGGTTTTTTTTATTGTAATCCTTTGTAAATGTATAATATTGGGAATTAATATTGGAATATATGATGAGAATTCATAACGGTATAACAGTAAATAATGTAGAAAATAAATGTAGTAAATAAAATCACACTGTTAAAACATTATATAAATATGAAAATAATCAAACCTGTTCTGGTAGGTCACTATTTTAAATACTAAATTTACCAAAAGCTGACAATGAGACTTACTTGTGCCTGGCACTTTCTGTGCTGCCAGGTTTGGGGGCAGCTTTAATCCACCGGGCCCTATGACAGACATTCCAGGGAGACCTGGCATGACTGGAGGTACATTCACAATAGGCTTACCAGATGCTACAACAAATACACACAAAATACTGACATTTCCACAACACACAGAGCTTCTATTATAACTTAATATGCTTTTCGTGCATATTCATGGTCCCAAAAGAAAAAGAAAACCATGATGATGCAAGCACAATAAGCATGTCTTACAGAGTTTAATTAACGTACCTTGCTGTATAAACTGTGACACAGTTCTTGTGGTAGAACTTGGAACCCATCCTGCCATGGGGCCTTTAATCTTAAGATTACTCATCACTTTTTGGCGGACATCATCTGCATTCCAGATCACATCATCCTCCCATTGGACCTTAAACCAGAATAACCTTGAACATTTTTTCTTTCATAATATTTGGAAATGACATCAGATCAGGTGATATTTTCCTTTGGTTTTAGGATTTCATGTCAATTTTTTTTCCTAAATAGAGATTCATGCTATGTGACCTACCTGTGTGATCATATGGTAGACCTCGTGGGGATATTCTATCTTGGCTATCTTAGCCTTGCTTTCCTCTTCCTCTTTGATATCTAGTTTTCTCTTCAGGTTGTGGTCTTCTCCCACTGGTGGGATACCATAGTCATAATCATCCTTGGGTTCCTGAAATCATAACAGGCATTTGCTCTTTAAGTTCAAACCTTCCTCTGTTCCCAAAATGTCACCCAAATATGGATTATAATATAATACGATAGATGTATACCTTACAAAATATTTCATTTTAAAGCAAAGCTGTATTTGATATATGTTTTTTCAAAGCTTATGGTAACTGATGTCCAAACATTTTTTTAAAATTCTGCTGAAAGTCAAGAAAAGATGAAGTCTATGTTTATTAGTAAACATATTTTCATCTCCTAGTATATGTTCACCTCTTTAAGCTTGAAGCCATAGTCAAAGTCACTGCCATTCTCATCCACGCTCAGCATGTCGAACCACAGTTGGGCCGGACCGTAGCGCCACTCCGCCACCCGTGGCTTGTTATCTTTGTTCTTATCTCCATCCAGCGTGTTCTTATCTCCACTTACATTCACTGCTTGCATTATCAATTCCTGCAATATGTTCAAATCAATAAGGAATCTGGTGCATTCTTATTGGCCAAAACATTCATTTTGTGAAGAAAATAGTGCAGGCAAATTTTTCTTTAAAAATATGCATAAAATAATCTTTAAAAAGGAAAATTTAAACTTTATTGTGAGATTAATTTTAGCTTTTTACATTATTTTTGTAAATGAATATGTCCTGTATGTGAAGCTTTGGAGAAAGATCATAAGATCAAATTCTCTTTATTTTCAAAAACTAGCAGTTGAAACCCATTTATATAAGAATTGTGTGCCGGCAGTGGAGAGTGTTTAGTGAGTGACTCACTGCATCATCTGTCATGAGTTCCTCCGGCTTAGGATCTCTGCCCATGTTAAGCTTCCAGGTGATGGCCTCCTCCTCCTCCTCCTCTCCTTCCCCATCACCACAGTATCCCTCATCCCTGGACTCGGCCTTAATCTCCTCGCCTTCACTCCCATCTTCTTTCTTTTTTTTCTTTTTCCTCCAGATATGTGGTTGATGAACAGGTTTGAAAAGACGAGAAAATCTCAAAACCTGTAATGAAAATTATGGCTTATATTAATTACATTATCCAATATATTTATGGTGATATACTTTCAAAGCTAATCAATTATTTCTATTCATCACCTGATAATGGGTAAATGGTCCATCTTAAAATTGATACTGTTTTAATATCTCAATCCACTTTATATTGTTCAAAAAGAAAGAATGGAATAGATGTAAAAAATCAAAACAAAACAAAAACACCATCATTTTGAAAACAAAATTATTTCTAAAAATATGAGGTGGTATTAGCCATGTTGTCTTACTTCTCCTGGTCTGAACTCTGGGAAGAGGTCGCGGACATCTTTGTCTGCGAGTTGTGGGGGCAGCATTGCAGCAAGGGGAGTGTTGAGGTGCAGCTGTTTCTCCTCCTCTGTCATGCCCTCAGTGCCGCCCCCTGGTGTCTCCCTCTGATTGGATGAGATGGAGGTTTGTGTAGGTGTGGGTTGGCCTGGAATCCATGATGGTGGAGGCATCAGGGTGGTGTCCTTCTTGGGCTCTTCCGAATCATAATCATCATAGTCGTCTTGATCATCTGAAGGAAAACCCACAATATCATACAGAGCACACTGGCATATTGAACTACACACACATTTGACAAAATATTTCTTCTTTCAATTTCTTCATGTTTGGTAGTTGGTCAATATATATTTCTACATTGGTGAGCAGAAATCTTTTAACTGGGTAATCATTTTGCTCAATAATCCTGAGAGATGACAGTTGCAGCTACTTCAGAAAAACAGGGCATTTGGTATCAAATAAAATGATCATTTAATTCAAAATGATCATTTAAATCAAAATGTATAAATCAATTGAGGAAATTGTTGTCCAACATTAAAGGTGCTTTTGTCCAACCTTTTAAAAAAATGGAATATATATAGAAAATATAATGTGTGCCATTAACTAATAGTCCAGAATTTTTTTCTGAATTGCCCGATAAAAGCTCATAGTATGACATTTGAAATAGGATAACACTTGATAAAAAAATACTGTCAAAATTCCCTGCTTCACCAAATGGAAAAAGCTTGTGCTGAAAAAAAAGTTTTCATTTGCATGTGGTTCATGCTGATAGGATATTGATAGGATACTGATAGGATACTGATAGGATACTGATATGGCATGGTGATAGGATGGTGATATGGCATGGTGATAGGATGGTGATATGGCATGGTGATAGGATGGTGATAGGATGCTGATATGGCATGGTGATAGGATGGTGATAGGATACTGATAGGATACTGATAGGATACTGATAGGATACTGATAGGATACTGATATGATGCTGATATGGCATGGTGATAGGATGCTGATATGGCATGCTGATAGGATGCTGACATGGCATGGTGATAGGATGCTAATATGATGCTGACATGGCATGGTGATAGGATGCTGATATGGCATGCTGATAGGATGCTGATATGGCATGGTGATAGGATGCTGATAGGATGCTGATATGTTGCTGACATGGCATACCTGGTTGTGGAGGCTTCATGGTAGCTAGTGCTTCCCGACATTTCTGAATATCTTCCTCATCAGCAACTTCTGTGATGTCCGAATAATCAACAGCACTGTCCGACTTCTCATTCTCTGTCAAAATCAAATCAGATTAAAGCACTCTTTTTGAAAAGTTTTAAAATATATACATTTTAGACTAGAAGTTGAGGAGTGCTATATTACCTGGGGGTGAGTTTTGACTAGCCTCAGGTGAGGCATCATCCCCTCTCTCTGTGTCGTCTGTGATCTCCTTCACCATGGACCCGATGCCAAGGGCAGACAGACCATTCAGGTGGCGCTTTGAATCCTACAATTATTCAGTTTCAAAAATATTTCAACCTGAATTATTGTTTCTATGTATGTTTATAGAGGGTAATGGTGACAACTAATGGAAAAAAGTACTTGGGTATTATGAATATATATCAAATCTAATGAAGTTTATTATTCATACAATAAAAAGCACAAGTCTTTCTTCTTATTATATTTGTCATGTTTACCTCATCTAGGACATCATCAACAAGTTCCCCTTTCTTGTTGATATTACCAAACAAGAAGCCGGTGAGGGGCATGACCTCATTCTCCCGCTCCTCCTCGTTGTCATGGTGATCCATCATCTGAAACATGACATTAATTAATATAATTATCACTAAGGAAAGTGTATAAAAATGAGCATTGTATATGGAACCAAATAAAATAAAGATTTTTCGAATGAAAGTTAAATCTTATAGATTTGAGATGAACTTTGCAATGTTAAGATTTGTGGACAAGAAATGTACAGTTAGCTACAACATTCTTAGGGCTAACAACCGCCCATTTCACACATTTTGGTCTTTGTCAATAAATAAATAATCAATCAATAAATGAACAGTTATCTATGTGTGCTGTAGTGGGATATATCCATCAGTAAAACTTGTCATTACTTTATCTTATAAAACGAAGTGCGTATGTTATATTCTGACAACATTGACAAGTCAGAGTCACGTTTTTGCGCAAACAGCATGAACAACCATAGCCTTCGCACACTGAACTCTCTTCAATGCCAAAAGATGAAAATTAATATATCGATCATATGACTTACATATTTGAAGAGAAGAGCTCAATAGCTCAAATTTGAGTTGTCAATGATGTAAATCGGCCAAAAACTGACAGAGCATTGCCCATTTGTGTGTTTTTGTAACAAAATGCTTCTTCCGCACGTGCGTATTGTCACATTGGCGAGGTCACTGGGTGCAATTTTCATAACAATTGATTTACACGAATCATATCGTTTATTCTTTGACAAAAAATACAATGTTTCATTTGTTGTGTGTTTACAAGACAGTTTCACAATCATCAGCCAATCCTATGGTTGCACGAATCCTATGGTTGTTAGCTCTTTAAGTTTAGAAACTGTGAGACTTTGTAGAAAAAATAAAAAATAAAAAATTATTATACTGAATACTGAATCACAAAACTATTTGCTACTCTGGATATCACCACCCCTGACTAACTGACTATCACAAGTATTTCATTTACAGTTGTTTTGGTACTAGAGCTGCATCATAATTATTAATGTGTGAAGAAATAGAACTTTTCAACTTAAGTCAATGCCAATGGTAATTTCTACTGCAATTTCTACTGACTGGTAAATATTTTCCCCATTTCAGAATGATGTAGGTCTTATCCCCACCCTTATGCCCTGGTCTAAAAAAAGCTGTCATTGATGTCCAGGGTGTTGATACTGTGTACTGACTTGATACAAACAAAACTGAAACTACAAAAAATAGCCAAGGGTCGATTTCAAATAAAGTTAGCAAATTTTAAACCAGTGGCAAAATCTACTGTTTCGCCAGGTTCGCCTGTTACACTATACATTCATGTTGATCTGTAAACAATTTTTCGAGACTTACCCTTTCTCTAAACGCAAATAAATGAAATAATATCGTGAGCTAAAATGACGCTCAGCATCCTCGATTTATATGCTTTTAATATCGCTCATTAGAAGTTCCAAAATTTGGCGGTAGGTGGCAGTGGCAAGCAATTTTCAACCAATCAGAGATCCACTTTTCTTACAGCCCGATACACAACAGCATTCCAGTGAGAAATACATCAAACTCAAATTATGTGATATTGTTCACATAAAATACATCAAAATGCCAGTAAGTACACATTTTATATTTATAGACTTATCGAATATCATCTTGAGATCGCATTAATATCGAGCTAACACGAAGAGTTTCTTAATTTCGCTTACAAATTAGGCTGAACAAATTTTGACAGGTCTGACATTTTCATTGAAAAATGACTCACAACATCAACATGAACACTCAATTTGTCTCAGTCAGACGTTCATGTTTCTCCACGTGAGATAAATCTTTATTTAGGGATGTCATAATAGTCTTTAAAACATGTTTGATAGAATAAAAGGAATAGGAATTGGAAATGAAAATTGATGCAAAGGAAATGTGGCACAACATCGTCATCTACACTCTAGTCTCTACAGTCAATTCATTTGACATTTTGTTCATCTTCCAAATGATAATAACACAATATGTTAACTCCTGGTTCTGTTTTGGACTACATCAGATTGTACCTCTCATGTACATGATGTGTGTTAATGAAGAGTTCAGATCTGCTCACACCCTTCTCCTCTTTATGGGGACTAGCAAATGTGTTCCTTTTTTGTGGCGCTGTACACCATGCCCGTGCCATGCATGTCAAATGCCTTTGCGTCTGTCAGTGCCATTTTGTCAACATGCATTATTTGAAAACTAAAAAAGGCAGTATAATTAACCTTGTAACACTTTTTATTTTAACATAAAGTATAGGGCATCACACCGGTACGCGATATTATTGATATACCGGTATACAGACATCGATACGATAACCGGTATTGTCATACTGGTGCTTCGATATATTAGTTGTATTGAATTGGGCCCTCACATCATCATGAAAAACACAGATTTTTTACTCAATATTTTACGCATCGATAAGTTTTTTAATCTTTCAAATGTAAATACGGTGACTGAGGGATCCACCATTACGCAATATATTAATATTTCAATGGGAATAAATATGCTGTGGCAGCGCTCTGGTTTTTCTTTCATAATCAAAGTGGCTTTATTCATATCAATATACATTCATCACATATCATTATCATATATTCATCTTAAAGTTTGCATTTACAAGCTTTCATATAGAAGTAAACATTTATGGAACATATTTTCATTACCATTATTTTGATATATGGTTTTCTCAACTTTCATTTTGTATTTTAATTCTGATAGGAATTCATATAGATCTAACCTGCCATTATGAAAAAGTTTCTGTCTTTGGATATAATGTTTACATAGCAGTACACAATAATTCAATACCTCAAATTTTTCACCCTTTGTTTGGAACCCAAAAATTATACACTCTTCCAAACATTCAGTATCTGGTGTTATTTGTAAATCACTAAGAGCATTCCACCAATTGAAGAAGAAACTCCAGAGTTCACTAGTTTTATTACAAAACAAAAGAAAATGCTCGATGTCGTCAATTTTATCAAGGTATAAGCATTGGCTACTATCTACTAATTTCATTTGAAATAATTTCGCGCTCTGGTTGTTTTCGCGCCAAAAATACGAGCTTCTCCCTGTCACTTCTGCTTTTCAAAATGGCGACCTCGTGTTGCGTATGCATATCTAAGCATTGTTTATTTCACATTTTCTCCGATTTGTGCATGATATACACTTATTAATTGGAGGCGGACTACTCTTGATATATCGTAGAATGTTTCTGTGTGTATTATAAGCCAAAGATATTAAATATATTGCGTTCGGGGAGCTTGTACCCGGACAGTATGAGCGAAGCTCATTTACTTTTCATGCCGATAAACATCTATAAGTTTACTGGGCAAAACCTATTGGCATCCCGCCGAGAATAAACAATGTCAATTATTCTTCTATTTCGGATCAGTAATATCGATATGTATCGAATATTGATAAATAATCGATACGTATCGTATCGTATCGTATCGTATCGATGAAATCCAACGATGTGATGCCCTAATAAATTATGTCTTGTTCATTTAACATGTTTAACATGTTCAGTGTAAATCATAAGTAATCAGGAGATGGAGAGTCTAGCCTTAGTCTGCCTAGACATAGGCATTTCATTTGTAACATAGAGCTTTAAATGATTGCTTTTTATCCAAAATTCTCTGGACCAATCTTACGGCCGATACACTACTTTGGCATTTACAGGAGTGAAGAGTTAGTTTCAAGGATTATTTGATTATCAAAAATAAAGAAAAGAATTATATGCTGTTTTTCAAGTTTTTATATCTGTCATAATAAAGGATTATTATTTAATCAATCTATTTTCAGGAACCAAAGAAAGCTGGCATCGACCCCAAAGGTTCAGACAATGTGCGTGTGGTGGTCAGATGTCGTCCCATGAATTCAAAGGAAAAAAGTACTGGATGCAAACAAACAGTTCATGTAAGTTTATAACTATATTTGTGCACAATTCACATTAAATATTATTTAGATGAGCTATGAGCTTTTACCCCAAAAATGGTTTGGCAAGTAAAATTTAAATGCTGATAGCCCTTACTTGCCCAGGGGAGCATAAATAACCAAAGGTAGCCAGGGAATTGTCTAATGTCTAATGTCCAACCTAGTTACCTTTCTAAATGTGCAGTGTCTGATTTACAAATATTGACGGGTTGCATGGGCATGCATGACACATGTCATATTTTTAGCAATGATGTAATGCCTGGGATTTCCCAAATCCACAATATATAAACTACATTGAATTATTGCCATCCATTGATTTTATATGAATATTTTTATGGCAAGGAATATGATGACAGCTAAATAGTTTAATTTTATTGTGTTTTTTCTTACTTTATTCCATAACAATACCAAAAAGAATGAATATTGAATCTATTGGCATTCCACTATTATTGTTAAGGGACTGGTGTATATGTATCTTATCCAAAATCTTTTATAATAAAATAATGAATGGCAATGATTGTATGTCTCCATACTAAATACATAAGATATATTCAATATGTAAAGATCAATTATGAAAGTTACTTGGCACTGTTCTTAGGTAAATTTACAGAAAAAATTGGTTCTGGAGCTTCTCCTATTTAAAAGTTGAAAGTTGACTAGACAATTTTAGGTTATGATTCTACCCCCCCTCCCAAAAGAAGAAAAACCAGGGAAGCCTCATAAAATATTTTTGTTGTCAATTATTTTTTCAACAATCATTTTCAGCAAATCATAATGATGACAAAATTGAATAAAATAACATAATGGTATTACTGATGCCATTAGGCTGGTATGGAACGAGGCTAATCAGTTATATTTTGCTCAAAACATACTGAGTTTATGGACAATTATGCTCTATCAGTAGGGGCACATTTACTCACCCAGTACATTTCTTATGTTAGTATTGTGTGTCACCTTCTCAATCTATAGATGTTTTGCTGTTATATTCAAATATATTGATTGATTTATAACAAATTTATTCTGGCAGAAAGTTAGCACACTAAATAAGTTCTCTGCAATCCCTTATAATGTCTTTTGCTAGATTTATTTGCATACATTCAAGAGTTATGAATGATATTGTTTTTGCAGGTTGACAAGGTCAGAGGTCAGATAACAGTAAATGACCCCAATGCCAGCAAAGGCGATCCTCCGAAGACGTTCACATTTGACACAGTGTTTCCTCCAGACTGCAAGCAGGTGGATGTCTATAATGAGGTGGCACGACCCATTGTGGAGTGTGTGCTGGAAGGCTACAATGGTAACTTTATGCTTGTATCACAAAATGAATCACTAGCCCATTTCTTTCTTGAAATAAAACTAAAGCCCTTTCCTCATTACAACAAACTTTTAAAAATTTAGATTAAAAAACAAACAAAAAATTTGCAAAAGAAATTAGTATTAAAAGAAAATGCAAGACACTGGATAAATTTGCCTGAAGAATGTAAATATTTGCTTTTGAATTATACTTTTTTAACAATGTAACGTCAATCTTTTGGCCTTTGTTCATAAATACTTTTGGTGAGCACTGAAATACATCACTTTTTTTAAACCATGCAGTTTTCCATCATATGTGTTGAGATATCTTATTTTACTGGTATGTACATGTGTGCTTTGTTTTCAGGAACTATTTTTGCATATGGACAGACTGGCACTGGCAAGACCTTCACCATGGAGGGAGTGAGGACTGTGCCCGAGCTCAGAGGTATCATTCCCAACTCTTTTGCTCACATATTTGGTGCCATCGCTAAGGCAGAGGGTGACACCAGGTTCCTTGTGCGAGTAGCTTACCTAGAGATCTACAACGAGGAAGTCCGCGATCTCCTGGGCAAGGACCAGAATGTCAGACTGGAGGTCAGTTGAAAATATTGGTTGCTCAGTTGGGCCACCAGAGCATGAGAAGTGGTGGCCCAAAGTTTCTTAAGATAAAAGGATGTGTGATGCAATATTGAGCATTGTACATAAGGCTGACTAGTTATTAGTGTTCAAGTGGGGGTTACTTGTCCCAACCAATATTTACAAGTCCATTGATCATGATATGAGACAAATATCTCTTAAGGATTAAAATAAATTCAAGATAGTTTGGGCCACTATAAGACTAAAAATATAGTTGCCCAACTGGGCCACAACAACAGAGCATTCACTAGCCCAAACAGAGGATCTGGTGGCCCTGAGTCACTGGGCCAGTGCGTATGTTAATGGGAAGGCCTGATCTACTCTCAATCAAATGTAATAAAAAATGAAGAATGAAGAGTGTTTTTGTTTTTGACACTGAGTTTGATATTGAATTCCAAGCTGCTTTACATGTGATTTTCAGGTGAAGGAACGGCCTGACGTAGGAGTCTATGTCAAGGACCTGTCAGCATTTGTGGTCAACAATGCCGATGACATGGACAGAATTATGACCATTGGAAACAAAAATAGTGAGTTGACATATTTACATCAATACAAAAAAATCTGTGTTCATATTGCAAAATTTATCATTTATTATTTCAAATGTGACACTGGCAATTGGCTTGAAATGATTATCTTTTTAAAACTTGGAAAATAATTTATAAAATAATTGCAAAATTAAGATATACCAAGATATCTTTTATCATGAAAATGAAAATGCATTTGTAGGATCAGTGGGATCAACCAACATGAATGCCACGAGTTCACGATCACATGCTATTTTCACGGTGACTATTGAATGTAGCGAGAAGGGCCCGGATGGCAAGCAGCATGTGCGTGTAGGAAAACTCCACCTGGTGGATCTGGCTGTAAGTACTCTCAATTCTTTACCTATTTGTGATAATGATGAGAATTAAACTTACTCAGACCTTTAAATTAATGGTATTTAGCATGTACCAGTCTTTTAACATTTTAATAGAGATAAGTGTGTCTTGAAACAGGCTAGCAATTTTTTTTAACATATAAATAATAATGGAATGAGTTTCAGGCCCCCTTCTCATATTAAAATGTTCATAAGTGATGGTAACAGTCGAAAATATTTATAAAATATTAATGATGTTAATGGGTTTTTAAACAACAAAAGAAAAATTCAGGTGCTCATCTTGATGCACTTATTAGTTCAATTAAATCATCCTTCTCAATCTGGTTTAAAAATGCATTTTCGCCAATTATGGAAAGTAAAATAAACTGCTTACATAGCATACTGACCAAAAGAACATTTAATGTAAGTTTTACATTCATAATGCATGTTTCTCCAACCTATGTTCTTTGCCACTGAATGTTACTGCCACCTATTGCCTAGGTAGATTTTACAAAAACACTAGGTGGCAGCAATGCATTAGTATTAAAAGTCAGAGAAATTGAGTTATGATCTAAGTTTACCGGAAAAAGTTATTCCATACTACATATGAAGGTACCCACTTGGAAGAGACTGAAAATTATATATTTGACCATAACTTTTTAGTCTCAATCTTTTTGTTGCCTGGAAAGGTCGTGTGTTGTGAACATCGCTCAGGCTGATGGACAGTTGCATGAGGGAGGGATGGGCAGGGCAGGGAGGGAGAGATACGGTACATGGGAGGGATGGGCAGGGAGGGAGGGAGAGATATGGTACATGGGAGGGCAGGGCAGGTAGGGAGGGAGAGATACGGTACATGGGAGGGATGGCAGGGCAGGGCAGGGCAGGGAGGGAGAGATACGGTACATGGGAGGGATGGGCAGGGAGGGAGGGAGAGATACGGTACATGGGAGGGATGGGCAGGGAGGGAGGGAGAGATACGGTACATGGGAGGGATGGGCAGGGAGGGAGGGAGAGATACGGTACATGGGAGGGATGGGCAGGGCAGGGCAGAGAGGGAGAGATACGGTACATGGGAGGGATGGCAGGGCAGGGCAGGGCAGGGAGAGATACTGTACACGGGAGGGATGGGCAGGGAGGGAGGGAGAGATACGGTACATGGGAGGGATGGGCAGGGAGGAAGGGAGAGATACGGTACATGGGATGGCAGGGCAGGGCAGGGAGGGAGAGATGGTACATGGGAGGGCAGGGCAGGGCAGGGATGGAAGGAGAGATACGGTACATGGGAGGGATGGCAGGGCAGGGCAGGGAGGGAGAGATGGTACATGGGAGGGCAGGGCAGGGCAGGGCAGGGATGGAAGGAGAGATACAGTACATGGGAGGGATGGGCAAGGCAGGGGGAGATACAGTACATGGGAGGGATGGGCAGAGCAGGGAGGGAGGGAGAGATACATACAATACATGGGAGGGATGGGCAGGGCAGGGAGGGAGAGATGGTACATGGGAGGGATGGGCAGGGAGAGAGAGATACAATACATGGGAGGGATGGGCAGGGCAGGGAGGGAGAGATGGTACATGGGAGGGATGGGCAGGGCAGGGAGGGAGAGATGGTACATGGGAGGGATGGGCAGAGCAGGGCAGGGAGAGAGATA
Source organism: Amphiduros pacificus (assembly GCA_949316495.1). NCBI lineage: Eukaryota > Metazoa > Annelida > Polychaeta > Phyllodocida > Hesionidae > Amphiduros > Amphiduros pacificus. Next base: position 27,659,694 of record OX439008.1, on the reverse strand, counting down.
TACGGTACATGACAGGGATGGGCAGGGCAGGGCAGGGAGGGAGGGAGAGATGGTACATGGGAGGGATGGGCAGGGCAGGGCAGGGAGAGAGAGATACGGTACATGACAGGGATGGGCAGGGTATCTGTCAGGCCTGGTTGGACCACACACACCTGCTTGATATATTCATCCCCTCATTCCAGTCTAAATTAAAAACTGATACCTGTATCGCAGTGATAATTCATGGCAAATTTGTGTACTTCTTTGCCTCAGGGACACATGTAAAGCATATCTTACACTTGTGTATTATTGTTCAGGGAAATTCACAGTCTCAATGATTATATGCATTTAGTACCTTGAATTTTATTGTCGGTGGCATCTTAATATTTATAGGGAAATTATTTATGCCTTAGCATTGGTATAGCTCTGTGGTATGTGAGTTAAGTTGCACGCCTGTTAAACATGTAAAAAATAGTGAGATATATGTAAGCCTTGAGGGATTCCCTGCGGTACACCTGTGGTGCCACCTGGTGAGGAATAGAACATGACCTTTACACTCCCATCATATTCTGCAGGTGAAAAGTGATGTGTGGGTTTGTATATCACTCATAACTGCATTTAGGACTAAATTTTACATAAATATTGAGCAGGGAGGAATTTTAGTGGAAGTAAAGGGGTTTGAAAGGTCATATAATTGGGAGAGTGTGGCCCAGCAAAGGTGAGAGGAAGCCTGGCAATTTAGCACTTGCTGTTTAGTGGTGGCAATCAACCTGTGTGCTTTTGTGCTTACACCGGGCCAATAAATTATTACCAGTAAGAACATGTTGGAATGGCTAATGTCTCTTTGAGATCTTCATGGTGGAATTCTGAAGGTATCAGACAGGGTAAATATCAGGGCCTTATTGTTGAGGGGTAAATATCAGGGCCTTATTGTTGAGGGGTGAATATCAGGGCCTTATTGTTGAGGGGTAAATATCAGGGCCTTATTGTTGAGGGGTGAATATCAGGGCCTTATTGTTGAGGGGTAAATATCAGGGCCTTATTGTTGAGGGGTAAATATCAGGGCCTTATTGTTGAGGGGTGAATATCAGGGCCTTATTGTTGAGGGGTAAATATCAGGGCCTTATTGTTGAGGGGTAAATATCAGGGCCTTATTGTTGAGGGGTGAATATCAGGGCCTTATTGTTGAGGGGTAAATATCAGGGCCTTATTGTTGAGGGGTGAATATCAGGGCCTTATTGTTGAGGGGTAAATATCAGGGCCTTATTGTTGAGGGGTAAATATCAGGGCCTTATTGTTGAGGGGTGAATATCAGGGCCTTATTGTTGAGGGGTAAATATCAGGGCCTTATTGTTGAGGGGTGAATATCAGGGCCTTATTGTTGAGGGGTAAATATCAGGGCCTTATTGTTGAGGGTTGAATATCCGGGCCTTATTATTGAGGGTTGAATATCAGGGCAATATCAGGGCCTTATTATTGAGGGTTGAATATCAGGGCAATATCAGGGCCTTATTATTGAGGGTTGAATATCAGGGCAATATCAGGGCCTTATTATTGAGGGTTGAATATCAGGGCAATATCAGGGCCTTATTATTGAGGGTTGAATATCAGGGCAATATCAGGGCCTTATTATTGAGGGTTGAATATCAGGGCAATATCAGGGGTAAATATCAGGGGACTTCCAGTACCTCTTATTAATCACTGTCTGTTTGTACATTCATTTGTCTGTTTCTCCTACCTTCTTCTTTCCTTTGTCTGTTTGTTCATCCTCTCCAATGCAAGTATGTTTAGTGAGGTACTGGGTTTATATATGTTTGAGGCATCTGAGCATCCATAAGATTATGGGTTATATTTGGCAACATATGTTAATTTAGGTCATGTGCATTTGAGTAACATCAAGCTTTGACCAATTGGAGTAATTTATTGATTTATTTTGATATTTAACTCAGCCCTGCCCCTGTGCCAGCCCACACACCAAGCCCTGTATCTCTCCACTGTGGCAGGGGGCCACTCCCATAATGTATCATTGTCCAGCACTGCCCCTGTGCCACCCCACACAACAAGCCCTGTACCTCTCCAATGTGGCAGTGGGTCCACTCCCATAATTGTATGATTGCTCAGCAGACTGTTCAATACTTAACCCCAAGTTCACTGCCAGAATGGCTGACCCCGGCTGTGATGGACTTGTCCAGGCCTTGATCACATCCCTGAAACTGTCATCACTTAAAAGTAAGTAAAGTAAAGCTGACATTTATATACCGCTGATACCAGACAATGTCTGCTCATAGCGGTTGATAGTAACTGGCCGGGATTCGAACCTAGAACCCTTGGATCTCAAGGCGAATACTCTACCAATTGAGCTATTTTGGCCAGCTTAAGAGGGAGCCACTGCATGAAATGTAAACTGGTTAGTACATATTGGTGATCTGCACCACCAGAGGACTCTGATTGCTCCAGACAAGGTCATAAGTCACTTCAGTTGTGAAATATGACTTGGTCTTGCCTTCTTGAAATCATGCCATTAGCTGTCACTAGGGGGCACTAAACACTCAGTTACTTTATCAAGCAAAGTTAAGTATGAATTAGATTTGAAATTGGTATAAATGCATGGTCTGATTTGTATTTTCTACAACTTTGATTAGTTTTGTCAGGAGATATATATTAATATAACCGTGAGATATCAGAGAGAAGTGGGATACGCCAGCCTGGTGGGCAAGACATGTAAATCAAGAGTTATGGCCGCCATAATGAAGAGAAGCAACATTTAGATAAGGGTCGCTACCCAGTAATATGCAGGCCCCACATTACATACAGCAGATATATAGGCAATAGGCACAACCTTGCTCAATACCACTCTCCCGTGTCATAAATGTGGAAAGCCAATTATTTGATTTTATTTATAAAAGTTACAATCACTGAGTCAGGTGGTGGCATTTAAAACTCTGCTTTACAGAAATAGTCTTATAAAAAAGAACTAAAACATATTTCTTACTCTCCTTAATATGTCCCATCACTTTGGGAATTTTCTGTCTTCACTTTATGAAATATTGATTGCTTTACCCAATAAAATGATTTAGTTTTATTGTATCTAGTTACATATCCCTCCCTCAACACTGCAAAAGTGACTGGATGTGGAGTACTTGATTGGCATTTGCACAAGAAAACAAAAAATAAAACAAGAATATAAAAAAAAGCTTGTATGAGGACAGGTTGATAGTTTGCATTGCAGACAGATGTTTATCAGTGACTAGTGTGCCAGCAGGGTGAAGCTGTAGAAAGTAGTATTTAACCTCAGGTAACATGAAAGAAGTACAAGGCAATACAAGACAGCACACTGCATGGTTAAGTACCTCCCATTTCAACACACTTCTCCGCTCACTGTTGTTCTTCACACCTGTGTTTTTTCAACAGCCCTGTCTATCTTTCCACATTGTTTGGTCAGCATCTTGAGTCTACAAACAAACATGGCTGACCAGGCAGTGTTTGCCACCAGGTGGCGCCAGGTGATGTGGTGTATCTGGTGGCTTATGTATGGTAAGGACAGATAGAGACAGGTTTCAGTATGAGAAGTATGGGGAGAGCTGCTGGAAGGACAGGCAGATAGGCTTGTATCAGTAAACACAATGAGGGAGTGTTTATTGGGGCTGCCTGTATCAGCTGCGAGTGGTATGTTGCTGAGGCAGACAGCCAGTCACACACATGTGGTGGACCACTGGACTTCATGCCACAAGCTTACTTTACTACATCCTCAATTCCTCAACAAGCTCTAAATATCTAGTCAAAATATGGGAAAAAGAAGAAAAAGTCCTCAAAAATTGCTGGCCCAAATCATAAGTTGTTTTCTTAGAGCAATAGGACAAACTCCAATTTTTAACACTGATCTGCGGTAATGAAATTTTGGTACCTTGAACATCAAAGTACGTAATGTCAGTTAAGTTAAACTTATGTGTTGGTCCAACTGAAGGCAAAGAGCTATGAATTTGAAGGTATAACTTGTCAGAAGAAAGAGGAGTGATCAAAGAATTTTTTTTTGTAATAAGTATAAGTTTAAAGATATAATTTATTTTGACCGAAGTGCAAAAGGAAAAAATTATACTTTCAACTAAAGACAACATTTGCCTGTATTTCAATTTTTAAATGAGACTTGTCATTTTATTTAATAAATTTCAAGCATAATGTAGTGAACTGTCATACAACTGATTTCTGCATCAACAAGGGCAACCACACTCATATTGGCTGAAGGACCATCTCACAGCCTCTTAAATTTCAACCAATTTGACTTTAGCAAATAATGGGAATTTCTGGGGAGTATTATTCAAAAGAGATAGATAATTGAATGTTGTTGCCATCTTTCATTATCTTACCAGATAATATGTCACATATATTACAAAATGTAAGAAATCATGCAAATGATTGTTTGTAGGGATCAGAGCGGCAGGCTAAGACAGGAGCAACTGGACAGAGACTGAAGGAAGCTACCAAGATCAACCTGTCCCTGTCCACCCTGGGTAATGTCATCTCTGCCCTGGTGGATGGCAAGAGCAGCCACATCCCCTACAGGAACTCCAAACTCACGCGACTCCTGCAAGACTCCCTCGGTGGCAACTCCAAAACTGTCATGGTAAGGACCTTGGATCATCCTACCATTATATAGAGAGCAGGATTTATGATTATCATTTGGGGAAGTGCTCTCATTGAATGATTATATATATGTAATAAATTGTTTCAGGTTGTAGTTTTTTGTATTTTTCATATCAGGGTCATTTATCGTACAGAGATAAAAAATCTTAACTGATTGTCTGATAGAGTTTAAAATTTTGAAAGGAAAGGTAATCATGATTTTTTTTCAAAGAATAGGTTTATTTTTCTGGCAGATTTAAACTAGTCATTAATGGTAATGATGCAGAGCATATTCTTGTGCCTCAGAAATAGTGCATTCATGGTGATAATATCTTGTGTAGGGTACATGCCTTCAAGCCTTCTTGCAGTGTGCTTTTTGTTACTGTGTATGTTTCTTAGAGTTAAAGAGAGATCATTATGTGGAATGGAGCCAATGACAAGAATTCCAGACATGGGACTCTATTTTTGATGGTCGGTCTGTAAAGATTCCTGTATGAAACCTGAGCTGACAGGCAGAGGGTTATGGGGATGGAGGGTGCAGATAAAAGGCCTTTCACTCATATTCTACAGCAGTATAGGGGTGGGCAAGCAGGCAGCCAATATCATTATCTTCCCATCTAAAAATCTGTGTTGATACCATTAATAAGTCTTTGCAATTAGATTATGCATTTGTCAATCAAGATTTCTCTTCTGTTTTTATTTGTTAGGTCTTTTTTCAGTTTAAAGGTAAAACTATGTCCCAGGCTAGTATGGGTACTCATTGAGAAGTTTAAACAAAACATTACTCCTCCTAGGAGAGAATATTATTTAGAAATACCATACAGGAGATTCTTTCTGAGGAACTGTGGCATTTGTTATAGGATTTGCATGTAGTTTTGGTGTGTGTTAGCGTAGTCTTTGTGAGAGTCTGGGTGTTCCAGATAGAGTAGTGGGGCTCGCTGGCAATTGCTGCTACCCCATGTGATGGTAGCAACATATTTCATTTGCTGTGGACACAGATCATGGCACAGGTTTATTTTACTGTATGCACTCAAGACTAGCAGCTCATTCATGCTGCCCTCCTTGCAACCAAATGTTTACATTGAAATTTTACTTGGAGAGGCATATTGCATGTTGCATATTTTGTCAGAGGTTTTGATACAAACCATTTGTATCACCTCTGAGTTGTGTGGAACCAGCAAATTGTTGTGGATATGAGATCATAGAGTCAATGCTGCTGTGAATATGGGAACATAGAATCAGTGCCAATAGGGACTTAAGAATTTGAAATCTAATGGAGACACTGCAAGTTGTCAATTTGAATGGTAATTGACAGCCATGGTGCCATGCAAACTATAGTCTTCTGATTGTTGTTATTGGATTAGCTATTAAGTTGATGATGAGGATTAATCAGTTAATGTGACCTACATGATACTGATGCTTGCTAACAGTTTTATATCTATCCCAGACGATGGAGGTTGTGAAGATCAGTGGGCAACAAGTGAAAGTATCTTATCATAAAGCTGGTATTGAAGAGATTTAAAAGCAATGCATCTGAATTTCTGAGATAATTATCATCTGTGTATCATTACAGTAACATTTGTTATTCCATTCTGAGATAAAGGATTATTTTGGAAAGTTTGGTGATTATGAGATAATCATGATAGATCATAGTGAATTAGTACGAGATGGATGAGTAGTACCTGTGGCTACCACCAGGTGGCAGTTGTCAGACACAAACAGCTGATGATCTGCCACCCATTTTTCATCAGAAACTCTGGATGATCCAGAAATGATGTGAAGGTATGATGGATGGGCAATGAGGCTGTGTGCTGCGGTCCATGAGAAGTGAGTAGTTTAGGCTGGGAGTGGTGGTCTGTACCCACGTGTTTACGTTTGTGTACACTCAGTGTGGATCAGTGGTGTACAAAAACAGTGCTCAGTTGTACTCGACCATCCAGAATATTGCCTCGCCAACAGTTAGCAGAGAAGCGGGCACAATGTAACATACAGATGGCTCGTACAGGTAGGATTAATGATGCATAGCTATGACAGAGAGTGAGGATTATCCAGGGATTACCTTTGAGATAAGCCATGTATAGTGGTGGATATATAGCGTGTGTTGGCATGGCAGCAGTATGATGGCTGGGATTGCCATGCTAACTGCTACTGAGCCTACCACCAACCACAACAGATTCGTCACCAACCTCCATAACTATGACTACCTCCAAAACAATGGTAACCATGGCAGCAACAGCCCCTTCAGTTTTCGTAGAAATCGTGCACGGACTAGCAACCACAGTTGTGGAAGCAACAAGGAGAACACAAGCCGGAAGTCCAGCACCAGTCCCACATCTCTCGGGTGTCGGATTAAACAGTTCTTTCGGAATGCGGTTGGGAGACAATCAAGCAGGCGGAAAAGGGAATCTTCAGGTGAATCCTCCTCCAGACCGAGGGCGTTTTCTGCACCGTCTACTCCAAACTCCAGGCATTCAGCTCCGCTCATTCCCAGACCCACATTCTCATCTCCTCTGACATCCAGGTCCAAGTCTGCAAACCCCAAAACTCAATCACAAAATCCCAGATCCAGGCTACCTAAGTTAAAAGCCTGGAGTCCCAGACTTGGCATTGGACATGACAATGTACGGGCCATAAAGCATGGCGAGGGTGGGACCATTGGGAGGAGACGTGTTGTCTCCGGTAACTCAGGTAATGCGACAAATGTTGCTTCTTCAGGTAGTGTGACAGATGCTGCCCGCTCAGGTAGTGTGACAGATGCTGCCCGCTCAGGTAGTGTGATAGATGCTGCCCGCTCAGGTAGTGTGACAGATGCCATACCTTCATGCTCAGGAATTCCGACTAAACACTCCAGGACCAAATCACACAGCTCAATATCATCATCCCTCAGTGATTCGCACACATTGAGGACAGGCGGTGCATGTATCAGCATCCTGCATGGCCTGGATTCTATGTCCAGTACGACCACAGTGGGCAGTAGCAGCACGCCCAGCGGTACTCTAGGCAGCACTACCAGTACCTCACTGTCCAGAACAAGCTCTCCATGCCTGGACAGCCCCACCCGCAGGAGAAGCCCTGCAGCAAGGAGGACCAGCCCTGCACCTAAACCTCCCAGCAGGTGCAGACTTCCTAAACCAAAAACCAAGGTAAATGGCTCACTTCACTCTCTTAATGGAGCTTGGAGACTGATATAGACTTATATAATCCATATTGATCTGCAGTGACACCTTATTATTTAAGCATCAGTCCCTGTACAAGGTTATCTATGTCAGCACAGCTCATGCAGTGACTGGGGAGATGTTTTCCTTCATTCTGTCTGTCTACCTACTAATAGCTTGGAACTCTGAATAGTTGTTTGAGAGAAAATCAAAGTTACAGAGTTGTCAAAGACGCTGCTGTTTTGAATACCATGACAAAAATCAGCCAGTGAGAATCAAGAGAGCAGAATTCAATCGGTAACATACATTTTTATTGCCCAAAATTATCATCTACTCAAGTCTACTCTGGGAAAGGATTTAAATGATCATTTATGAAGCAATTTGCAAGCATTTACAGGCCCTTGCAAAAATAATCACAAACATTACAAAAAACACAATAATCAATATGTAGCTCTAAGGCTATTGGCCTTTGTTTTTGTTTACCTTCCAATGATAGATATTCATTGGTACTGCCCTAAAGCTAGAAGCAGTAAGATAGACCTGAGGGTATTGTTCTATAAGGTGGTTTCCATGAGGTAGAGATCAAGGTGTACATCCTGAGCTCTGCAGGAGTGGAGTGAAACTGTAGAAGCTAGGGGGTGCATGTTGGTGGAGCCTGAAAGCCCAGGGTTAGAGGTGTGATTAATGTCCAGTGTTATGATGGCAGTCTTTGATGTGCAGAGAAGAGAGATTATAAATAGCCAGGCTTGGCAGCATCAGGTAATCATGCCGTGTTTATGCTTTATCCACACATAAACAGATAAAGCCCAAACAACTGGCAAATCACATGGACATACTGCCCACAAATGTCGTGCTCCATCCACATTACTCCTTCTCTCATTCACCCATCAATCTCTGCCTTTAACATTCATCATATTTTTCTACTCGCTGCTTCCATAGATTCTCAGCTACTCACATTTATTATATCCATCTTATCACTTTCACCCTATTTTTGCCTCATCTCTGTCTCTCACATTCATTGTGCCAATCTCATCTGTCTCTCACGTTCATTGTGCCAATCTCATCTGTCTCTCACGTTCATTGTATCGACCTCATTTCTGTCTCTCATATACATTGTGTCGACCTCATTTCTGCCTCTCACATTCATTGTGTCGACCCCATCTCTGCCTCTCACATTCATTGTATTGACCTCATCTCTGCCTCTCACATTCATTGTGTCGACCTCATCTCTGTCTCTCACATTCATTGTTTTTATCTCATCTGTCTCTCACATTCATTGTGTCGACCTCATCTCTGTCTCACATTCATTGTTTTTATCTCATCTGTCTCTCACATTCATTGTATCGACCTCATCTCTTCCTCTCACATTCATTATATCAACCTCATTTCTGTCTCTCAAATTCATTGTGTCAACGTTATCTCTGCCTCTTACATTCATTGTGTCAATGTCATCTCTGCCTCTCACATTCATTGTGTCAACGTCATCTCTGCCTCTCACATTCATTGTGTCAACCTCATCTCTGCCTCACTTTCTTCACACCCATCTGAAGTCTCATATTCATCATCCTTAGATACTTCCTTCAATCATGTAGTCTTCATTCTTTGATTTCTTGATTGTCATTCATATATTCTCACTGCAGTTACCATTCATCAATCACATTGTCACATTCATTATTTTACTTAAGTATGTCATGTATTATCTAATCTTTGCCAATCACCATCTTCATATATCTGTTTAACCTCTGAGTGACATTCATCATATATCTTTTGTCTGCTTCACATTCATCACATATCCTTTATCTCTGTCTAGAATTCATCACATATCCTTTATCTCTGTCTCACATTCATCATACATCCTTTATCTCTGAGTCACATTCATCATACATCCTTTATCTCTGAGTCACATTCATCATACATCCTTTATCTCTGAGTCACATTCATCATATATCCTTATCTTTGTCTAGCATTCAATATATATCCTTTATCTCTGCCTTACATTCATCATACATCCTTTATCTCTGAGTCACATTCATCATACATCCTTTATCTCTGAGTCACATTCATCATACATCCTTTATCTCTGAGTCACATTCATCATACATCCTTTATCTCTGAGTCACATTCATCATACATCCTTTATCTCTGCCTTACATTCATCGTACATCCTTTATTTCTGTCTCACATTCATCATACATCCTTATCTTTGTCTAGCATTCATCAATGAGTTATTGTGGTATCATGGTGTCATTTTGGTATTACAATTGACGTAATAATAAACTTTTAGAAACTTAAGATTATCTCAAGAGAATTATTTCATTAAAATCATTTAATAAAATCAGAGCTTTAGTCTCAGGAATGTGGGATTGTTCTTAAGAACATCTTTTTTCAGGGAATCATGGGATAATAGAACTATTGTTGAGATACTTTCACCATGGGAATTAGGGAAATAATATTATCATCAAGAGTGTTCTGTGATAGGAATTTTGGGATATTTGCATACCCAGAGGAGGGTTGTAAATCACAAGAATTTGTGGGAATTTGGCAGGAGATGTATGTGGAGGTGTGGGGTGCATTGCCTCACCATATTTCTGGCTGCATGTGTGATTTGATTTGACAGTTGTGGATCATGGGTGGCTTGCATGAAGGTGCCACCAGGCAGGCTTACACTGACTATTACACTGGAGAGATCAGGCCTGCCCACATACCCCACTGCTCCAACACGCCTAGGTGCCTTGATCATGCCACTGCTCCTCTCTCAACATCATGTAATGAAGAAATTTACAGGCAAAATGAGATGTTAATTGAAGCAGCTTTCGTAAATACTTATCTTGCTTCAATGTTTATTTTGCCAAGCAACAAGGTGTTGATAGTGGTATGGGAGGCTCTGTTCTTTATGCCCGTGGACTGGCGGCAGAGTCGCTCCCGACTTTCTGCATCACAACCACGCATTCTTTTGAAGTTTGACAAGTCTTGACACGTGGCATTTTTTGCTATCTTTTTGTGATAAATTCGAGATAATGATGTTTGTACGCTATCCGCTTGATGAAAACTGATCACAGAAAAAAATGAGTAAAAGAAATAGGCGGAACTAGGAATTACTGGGAAGTTGTGATGCTACGAGTCTCCACATGAATTATGTCAATGTTCTGCAGATAGCAAACTGCACACTTCAGTCATTATTGCAACTGACTAGTGATTACTTTGAAAATATAAGAAAAAGATTTTATGAAACCCACCTTTGATATAAATACCTTTAGGCTGAATATCTTTTTAAAATAGCATTTGCTTATATCACTAGGGTTATTTTGCAATACTTTACAAACATTTGCTTGGAATGAACAGATGAAAAATCTCCAGAATATTTAATCATTTACATATGAAATATGCAAGGTTGGGAAATCACAAGTTGCAGGTATGTCTCTTGAGGGAAAGTGATGAGCCAAAGCAGATTCATTTCTGGGTATTTCCTGCCACAAGGAGGGTAAACTTTCCCAAGAGGATGATATATCTCCGAGGCTTGATGAGTCATTAGCCCTCACAACATCTGGTCAGTGTCCTCATACCAAAAACAAAGAAACTTCCCATGATCCCTCTCTAAAAATAGGTTACAACATGTTATGTTTATGATCTTATGTGACTTTGCTGTTTATTTGATCCTCTTACATGGGCCAGTAGGTGATTGCTGTCAGTAGATACTGAAAGAACAAAGTCAGTCACAAGCAGCTTCTCGATTCAGGGTTAGTTCCCTACACAAAGATACCTGAGAGTAATGTGATGTAGTGGTCATGCATTAAGCAGGGTTAGTTCCCCACACATAGATACCTGAGAGTAATGTGTGGAGGATTGGACTGGATGTAGTGGTCATGCATTAAGCAGGGTTAGTTCCCTACACATAGATACCTGAGAGTAATGTCTGGAGGATTGGACTGGATGTAGTGGTCATGCATTAAGCAGGGTTAGTTCTCCACACATAGATACCTGAGAGTAATGTCTGGAGGATAGGATGGGATGTAGTGGTCATGCATTAAGCAGGGTTAGTTCCCTACACATAGATACCTGAGAGTAATGTCTGGAGGATTCGACTGGATGTAGTGGTCATGCATTAAGCAGGGTTAGTTCCCCACACATAGATACCTGAGAGTAATGTCTGGAGGATAGGATGGGATGTAGTGGTCATGCATTAAGCAGGGTTAGTTCCCTTCACATAGATACCTGAGAGTAATGTCTGGAGGATTGGACTGGATGTAGTGGTCATGCATTAAGCAGGGTTAGTTCCCTTCACATAGATACCTGAGAGTAATGTGTGGAGGATTGGACTGGATGTAGTGGTCATGCATTAAGCAGGGTTAGTTCCCTACACATAGATACCTGAGAGTAATGTCTGGAGGATAGGATGGGATGTAGTGGTCATGCATTAAGCAGGGTTAGTTCCCTTCACATAGATACCTGAGAGTAATGTCTGGAGGATAGGATGGGATGTAGTGGTCATGCATTAAGCAGGGTTAGTTCCCTACACATAGATACCTGAGAGTAATGTGTGGAGGATTGGACTGGATGTAGTGGTCATGCATTAAGCAGGGTTAGTTCCCCACACATAGATACCTGAGAGTAACGTGTGGAGGATTGGACTGGATGTAGTGGTCATGCATTAAGCAGGGTTAGTTCCCCACACATAGATACCTGAGAGTAATGTCTGGAGGATTCGACGGGATGTAGTGGTCATGCATTAAGCAGGTTAGTTCCCTACACATAGATACCTGAGAGTAATGTCTGGAGGATAGGACTGGATGTAGTGGTCATGCATTAAGCAGGGTTAGTTCACTACACATAGATACCTGAGAGTAATGTCTGGAGGATAGGACTGGATGTAGTGGCCATGCATTAAGCAGGGTTAGTTCCCTACACATAGATACCTGAGAGTAATGTCTGGAGGATTGGACTGGATGTAGTGGTCATGCATTAAGCAGGGTTAGTTCCCCACACATAGATACCTGAGAGTAATGTGTGGAGGATAGGACTGGATGTAGTGGCCATGCATTAAGCAGGGTTAGTTCCCTACACATAGATACCTGAGAGTAATGTGTGGAGGATTGGACTGGATGTAGTGGTCATGCATTAAGCAGGGTTAGTTCCCTACACATAGATACCTGAGAGTAACGTCTGGAGGATTGGACTGGATGTAGTGGTCACGCATTAAGCAGGTTAGTTCCCCACACATAGATACCTGAGAATAATGTCTGGAGGATTGGACTGGATGTAGTGGTCATGCATTAAGCAGGGTTAGTTCCCTACACATAGATACCTGAGAGTAATGTGTGGAGGATTGGACTGGATGTAGTGGTCATGCATTAAGCAGGGTTAGTTCCCTACACATAGATACCTGAGAGTAATGTGTGGAGGATTGGACTGGATGTAGTGGTCATGCATTAAGCAGGGTTAGTTCCCTACACATAGATACCTGAGAGTAATGTGTGGAGGATTGGACTGGATGTAGTGGTCATGCATTAAGCAGGGTTAGTTCCCTACACATAGATACCTGAGAGTAATGTGTGGAGGATTGGACTGGATGTAGTGGTCATGTAGTAAGCAGGGTTAGTTCCCTTCACATAGATACCTGAGAGTAATGTGTGGAGGATTGGACTGGATGTAGTGGTCATGCATTAAGCAGGGTTAGTTCCCTACATATAGATACCTGAGAGTAATGTCTGGAGGATAGGACTGGATGTAGTGGTCATGCATTAAGCAGGGTTAGTTCCCTACACATAGATACCTGAGAGTAATGTCTGGAGGATTGGACTGGATGTAGTGGTCATGCATTAAGCAGTTTGTCATGATGGATGCTGAGTGACATGAGGGCATTCTGGGGGCAGTTCTGGGGGCAGTGCTGAGGGCAGGTGTGGCTGTAGAGGGGGTTTTATTTAGCTGGTCAGCCAGTACATGGCATACATGCCCCCTGATTCATCTCGTACATGTTTTCCTCATCCTCACCTGTCAAAAGCTGTCATCATACACTCCACTCTTTCCCCTCATCATTTCCATCAATTGTATTCTGAATAAACACCAGAAAGTTGCACCTGGAATCCACATATGTATATTGAAAGCACAGTACAATGTTTGCCATGTTTTGGCAAAACTACTTTTTTTTGCATTTACCCTCAAGTAATACATTTCCCAAGGTATGTATTCAGAGGATTTACCATTGTACTCAATGAACCCTTCCACATTTAGGCCATTTAGTGTGGCCCTTGACTTTTCTATTTCCCATGACACTTGGGTGTCTTCTCTCCTGTGATGTTCAAGTGGCCCATTTTCAATGATATTCAGGTAGCCTTTATCCTACGATACTCAAGCTGTTCACTTTTTATGGTACTCACATATTTACAGCTATATGCAGCATATTTTCTGTCATACTCAATTAAAAGATTTCCCATGACACAAATGTTGGCAACAGAGCTCACCAAAAATGATTGAATTTAATTTATCAATTAAAGCAAAGAATGCAGGATGATCTGATTGAGTAATAGATAAGTTGAAATACTGAAGAAAATGTACCATCAAATGTTGCTAAAGAACTCACTAAAAATCCTCTCCAACCTGATAACGAGAGTTTCCAGGTTATAATGCGATGAAGGATTCACAGTTAGTATTTCACACCTCCATATATTTCACACTGGGGTTTCACATACCAGGGAGTAAAGTATGATTTGTTTCACGTCAGTCTTGTGTGCTGTGCTTGGATCTCACTGAATGTCTGGATTCATCCCATGTCACTGAATGTACACACATTTTTATAGACACCAGGTGGCATTGCTGATGCATATTTGGGATCCAGGGATGGAATAAAGAGTACTAAAATTTGAGCATGAATACAGAATTTTCTGAAGAATCCTATTTGGAATTTTTCAGATATCCAAGCTGATATTTGGACAGAACTGTTATGCCCAAGCCCATATCTATCTACAGTGATTACAAACAGCCTTCATCCTGCTTCTATGTTATCACACAACCCATGCGACTTCTATGTTATCCCATGTTACTCAGCCCTCCAACCCCACCCCCATGTTGATTATTATGCAGCCCCGACTAAGCCCCCTGTTGGTTACCCCCATCCAGGTCCCATGTTGTTTACCCCCATCCAGGCCCCATGTTGTTTACCCCCATCTAGCCCCCATGTTGTTTACCCCCATCCAGGCCCCATGTTGTTTACCCCCATCCTAGCCCCACATGTTGGTTACCCTGCCTTACCATCCAGGCCCCATGTTGTTTACCCCCATCCATGCCCCATGTTGGTTACCCCTGTCCCAGCCCCATGGTTACCCTGCCTTACCAACCAGGCCCCATGTTGGTTACCCCCATCCAGGCCACATGTTTGTTACCCCCATCCATGCCCCATGTTGGTTACCCCACCGTACCATCCAGGCCCCATGTTGGTTACCCTGCCTTACCATCCAGGCCCCATGTTGGTTACCCCACCGTACCATCCAGGCACATGATGGTTTTATCCCACAACCCTCCTACTAGCATAGTGATGGTGGCAGCATTGCACTCACCATTGCACCCACTGTGATTCTGATGTTTGTGAGGAAAGCAGTGCTCATAAACCAATCCATCGTGATGATTTGGATCAGACAAGGGCACTAGATGGCGCCCCTAGTCAGCCCGTTCTCTTGTCTTGGTGACATATTAATGAGCCCCGGCCCAACTTCCATCATTTCTGCAACATTTCATAGGACCAAGAAGAGCAGAGTTGTAGTATATAGTGCATACATTCACAGACCTTGATTTATTTCTTTTATCAATAAATGCATGGAATGGGCATGTGTGCCTTGCTAAGAGAATGTGCCAGGTACAGAGGTAAGATTGGAATGATAAGTATCTGATATATTTATGATGACACTTGTGCTGCTGTGCCAAAGTTTATTTACTGCTGGAAATCGGAGTGAATCCAATTTATCCTTCACTCACAACTTGTGATGGATGTTTACCCAGTGTTAAATGATTATAACACTTTACGCCATCAGGGGGCACTACAAATTAACTGCAGAGGGATGATGATAATGAAGTCAATTTGTAGCAGACTATTGCATTATAGAGCTGGAAAAACTATATGTCTCTCTCTTAAAGATTTTGAGTTAATTCTGAAAAATATGAATGTGATTGAATCTATACTGAAACACCATATATATTTTAGAAAATATATGATGCAATCTCCTGGAAGGAGAATTTCTCATGAAATGATGAAGATGTTAAGGGAGGTGGTTGTAGGGCAGAAGTTTGGAAGGAGTTGGGAGAGATGATTGTATTTCCATCATGCTACCTATCATATATACCTGATGTGAAGCACCTGAGCTGGACCCCCAGCATCGCGTCTGCTTCACCCATCTCCCCCATACCCCGGCACCATCATTGTTATTCTTGTCAAATATCTCATACATTGCAGTCAAAATCATACATGTTTTTCTTAACAACTGTCCTATGGCTGACACCTCCATGCTCGTATATTTGTTATGTTAATGCTGAGTGCATTGCTCCGTTGGTAGTAACCTACTAGTTACAGTACAGGATAGTTCTTGGTTAGATAATACTAAAAGAACAAGCAATATAGTTTGATGCAGCATTATATCAGGTATTCCTTTGGTCTTTGGTGGTGTGGCAGTCCACAGTTATCTCAAGTCTGCATGCTAACTGGCTGTAGCTTCCCTCCTCTCGGGCAGAGGTCATATTCCACCTGTAGGGGTCAGCACTAGTTACCCTTACATTGTTGGGGGCAAAGAAACAGGTTGGTGGTAGGTTTCATGTGTATCAGATAGTAATCTGGATGCACATAGTACAAGATATTATGGGAAGACTTGAGTTATCAGTCTGGCAGCTATCTATTCCATCAACACGTTCAGAAAAGTCTGAGGTCAGCTTACCTGGTGCCATAGTCCAGTGTCTGCCTGCAGTCAGAGGTCAGCTTACCTGGTGCCCTCATAGTCTAGTATCTGCCTGCAGTCAGGGGTCAGCTTACCTGGTGCCCTCATAGTCTAGTATCTGCCTGCAGTCAGGGGTCAGCTTACCTGGTGCCCTCATAGTCCAGTGTCTGCCTGCAGTCAGAGGTCAGCTTACCTGGTGCCCTCATAGTCTAGTATCTGCCTGCAGTCAGGGGTCAGCTTACCTGGTGCCCTCATAGTCCAGTGTCTGCCTGCAGTCAGAGGTCAGCTTACCTGGTGACCCCATCGTCTAGTATCTGCCTGCAGTCAGAGGTCAGCTTACCTGGTGCCCCCATCGTCTAGTATCTGCCTGCAGTCAGAGGTCAGCTTACCTGGTGACCCCATCTTCTAGTATCTGCCTGCAGTCAGAGGTCAGCTTATCTGGTGCCCTCATAGTCCATCAGGCACAGTCCAGTGTCTTCCTGCAGTCAGAGGTCAGCCTACCTGGTGCCCTCATCGTCTAGTATCTGCCTGCAGTCAGAGTTCAGCTTACCTGGTGCCCTCATAGTCCATCAGGCACAGTCCAGTGTCTTCCTGCAGTCAGAGGTCAGCCTTCCGGGTGCACTCATAGTCTAGTACCTGCCTGCAGTCAGAGATCTCATAGTCCATCAGGAACAGTCCAGTTTTTGCTTGCAGTCAGGGATCAGCCTACCTGGTAGCCTCAAACCCCAGTCATAGTCCTGTATCTGCCTGCAGTCAGGGATCAGCCTACCTGGTAGCCTCAAACCCCAGTCACAGTCCTGTATATCTCTGCAGTCAGGGATCAGCCTATCTGGTAGCCTCAAACCCCAGTCACAGTCCTGTTTCTGTCTGCAGTCAGGGATCAGCCTACCTGGTAGCCTCAAACCCCAGTCACAGTCCTGTATCTGCCTTCAGTCAGGGATCCGCCTACCTGGTAGCCTCAAACCCCAGTCACAGTCCTGTATCTGCCTTCAGTCAGGGATCAGCCTACCTGGTAGCCTCAAACCCCAGTCACAGTCCTGTATCTGCCTGCAGTCAGGGATCAGCCTACCTGGTAGCCTCAAACCCCAGTCATAGTCCTGTATCTGCCTTCAGTCAGGGATCAGCCTACCTGGTAGCCTCAAACCCCGGTCACAGTCCTGTATCTGCCTGCAGTCAGGGATCAGCCTATCTGGTAGCCTCGAACCCCAGTCACAGTCCTGTATCTGTCTGCAGTCAGGGATCAGCCTACCTGGTAGCCTCAAACCCCAGTCACAGTCCTGTATCTGCCTGCAGTCAGGGATCAGCCTACCTGGTAGCCTCAAACCCCAGTCATAGTCCTGTATCTGCCTTCAGTCAGGGATCAGCCTACCTGGTAGCCTCAAACCCCAGTCACAGTCCTGTATCTGCCTTCAGTCAGGGATCAGCCTACCTGGTAGCCTCAAACCCCGGTCACAGTCCTGTATCTGCCTTCAGTCAGGGATCAGCCTACCTGGTAGCCTCAAACCCCGGTCACAGTCCTGTATCTGCCTTCAGTCAGGGATCAGCCTACCTGGTAGCCTCAAACCCCGGTCACAGTCCTGTATCTGCCTGCAGTCAGGGATCCGCCTACCTGGTAGCCTCAAACCCCGGTCACAGTCCTGTATCTCTCTGCAGTCAGGGATCAGCCTACCTGGTAGCCTCAAACCCCAGTCACAGTCCTGTATCTGCCTGCAGTCAGGGATCCGCCTACCTGGTAGCCTCAAACCCCAGTCATAGTCCTGTATCTCTCTGCAGTCAGGGATCAGCCTACCTGGTAGCCTCAAACCCCAGTCATAGTCCTGTATCTCTCTGCAGTCAGGGATCAGCCTACCTGGTAGCCTCAAACCCCGGTCACAGTCCTGTATCTGCCTGCAGTCAGGGATCAGCCTACCTGGTAGCCTCAAACCCCGGTCACAGTCCTGTATCTGCCTGCAGTCAGGGATCAGCCTACCTGGTAGCCTCAAACCCCAGTCACAGTCCTGTATCTGCCTGCAGTCAGGGATCAGCCTACCTGGTAGCCTCAAACCCCGGTCACAGTCCTGTATCTGCCTTCAGTCAGGGATCAGCCTACCTGGTAGCCTCAAACCCCGGTCATAGTCCTGTATCTGCCTTCAGTCAGGGATCAGCCTACCTGGTAGCCTCAAACCCCAGTCACAGGCCTGTATCTGCCTGCAGTCAGGGATCCGCCTACCTGGTAGCCTCAAACCCCAGTCATAGTCCTGTATCTCTCTGCAGTCAGGGATCAGCCTACCTGGTAGCCTCAAACCCCAGTCATAGTCCTGTATCTGCCTTCAGTCAGGGATCAGCCTACCTGGTAGCCTCAAACCCCAGTCATAGTCCTGTATCTGCCTTCAGTCAGGGATCAGCCTACCTGGTAGCCTCAAACCCCAGTCACAGTCCTGTATCTGCCTGCAGTCAGGGATCAGCCTACCTGGTAGCCTCAAACCCCAGTCACAGTCCTGTATCTCTCTGCAGTCAGGGATCAGCCTACCTGGTAGCCTCAAACCCCAGTCACAGTCCTGTATCTGCCTTCAGTCAGGGATCAGCCTACCTGGTAGCCTCAAACCCCAGTCATAGTCCTGTATCTCTCTGCAGTCAGGGATCAGCCTACCTGGTAGCCTCAAACCCCAGTCACAGTCCTGTATCTCTCTGCAGTCAAGGATCAGCCTACCTGGTAGCCTCAAACCCCGGTCACAGTCCTGTATCTGTCTGCAGTCAGGGATCCGCCTACCTGGTAGCCTCAAACCCCAGTCACAGTCCTGTATCTGTCTGCAGTCAGGGATCAGCCTACCTGGTAGCCTCAAACCCCAGTCACAGTCCTGTATCTCTCTGCAGTCAGGGATCAGCCTACCTGGTAGCCTCAAACCCCAGTCATAGTCCTGTATCTCTCTGCAGTCAGGGATCAGCCTACCTGGTAGCCTCAAACCCCAGTCACAGTCCTGTATCTGCCTTCAGTCAGGGATCAGCCTACCTGGTAGCCTCAAACCCCAGTCACAGTCCTGTATCTGCCTGCAGTCAGGGATCCGCCTACCTGGTAGCCTCAAACCCCAGTCATAGTCCTGTATCTGCCTTCAGTCAGGGATCAGCCTACCTGGTAGCCTCAAACCCCAGTCACAGTCCTGTATCTGCCTTCAGTCAGGGATCAGCCTACCTGGTAGCCTCAAACCCCAGTCACAGTCCTGTATCTGCCTGCAGTCAGGGATCAGCCTACCTGGTAGCCTCAAACCCCAGTCATAGTCCTGTATCTCTCTGCAGTCAGGGATCAGCCTACCTGGTAGCCTCAAACCCCAGTCATAGTCCTGTATCTGAATGATTAGCAGTCCACCTGTACAGTAAATAAGCTTGCAGTTAGCATTTATGATAAAATGGTGTTAGTTGAATAGTAAACTGGGTATTTAAAGGACAACCTGAGAGGGCCTTGGAGCAGAGAGGGCAGAGTTAAGCTTACCGCTCTCAGCATTTGAGGCCAGCCCTTCTGTACAGTCAGTTAAGTCAGCATATATGTTAGCAGAGGTTAATCTCATGCACTGTGACAGGGATGTCAGACTTGATTACCTTGTCATCCTGGATATATAGATATACACAACAGTTCGGGAGGAAACAGGGTTGGGACAGAATAAAGGTATGGACCTGATGGGGAAGGAAGAGGGAAAGAGAGCTGATATTGTGAAATTTGGTACCGCAGGCCTCCACTGCTTAAAGTATAGCGTGCAATCTTTATACCGGGCCTTCACTGAATAGAGGATAGCGTGAGCCATGTTTTTGCATGCCCATGGTGGCAGGGATGGTTTATTGGACAGGTAGGGCAAGCTGTCGCTGTCACAATTAACATCCCATCAGAGCACAGGTCCTGCCTGGGATTGGGCCACAATGAATACCACCTGCTTTGGCTCCATTATATCTGTGTAGGAGAACATGGAAGAAACATGTACACAAATGTTGCCAAGCTTGTAAAGTTCCTTCAACTGCTGATATTTCTCACTTCATAGACACTACTACTATGGCAAAGAGAGTTTGAATCAGGATCCTGACTGATGTGATTGGTAAAAAATTGTGAAATGGTGTTTTAGCGACCCTCTCAACAACAATGGTCATTTCATGTTGACTTTCAAACCCATTAAACCAATGTGAAAGTAACACTATAAGTAATGGTGGTACTGGTTTTGTGATTGGTAATAATACTTTATTGAATAATTGTTCATACAGTTCATACTGAGTAAATGTTTGCATCAGCAGTCTTAACAATTTAAGCTTGTCCTGTCGCCGTGAGCAAGCAACTTTTGAGGTCTTTTACTACTATTTTCCATCATTTGACTGATTAAACAGGCTCAGGGCAAGCAACTTTTAAACCTGTAATTCAAATACTGGTCATAAACAAGATGAGGTAGATTTAGCAATCTGGTGTAGCATATTGCACATTAAATATGACAGAAATCTTTCCTGGCACCAATATCTGTATGATGGATGGAGCTGTATCATTGTGGTGACATCTAGTGAGTGTTCAGATGACAAACAAGATAAAAGGTTACTAAATACTACCGGAGCAG
Organism: Amphiduros pacificus; assembly: GCA_949316495.1. Taxonomy (NCBI): domain Eukaryota; kingdom Metazoa; phylum Annelida; class Polychaeta; order Phyllodocida; family Hesionidae; genus Amphiduros; species Amphiduros pacificus. The sequence continues at coordinate 27,638,460 of OX439008.1, read as the reverse complement.
TCAGACAGAGGTAGGTCGCTCAAGGTACGGCCTGATAGTTGACCCCGGATCACACCATCCTGGTCTCTACAAGCAAATTGTTTTACAGAAGTCACATTGTTTCATGAGCATGTTACTGTGGTGCAGGCTGGGTCACAGATAACACATGATTAGTGAGCCCTCTGGTGGCAGGTTGAAGAGGTCCAGTTCTGCCACTCATGGGTAGGGGGCGCTCTTTATGAGAAGTATGGGTAGAACTTTGACAGTGGGAATGACACTAACAAGGAACTTCAGATGCTAAATGTGACCACAAGGATATTTAGGCTTAGGATATTTACCACAAGGATATGTAGGCTTAGGTTATATTTTACCAATGTGTTGAGGAATATATGTCTCCATTAAAGATAACAGAGTCTTCTATGCTTACCACAATTCTACGATCAGTATGTACTTTAAAGTATGACCTAAATATTCAAAGCTTTCTTCTTAGTTATAAAACAGAGCACTTTCTGAGCTTTGATGAGAAACATTAGTCTTCTACAATCAATATGTATTTTATTGTGAATTGTAAATATTTGCAGCTTTCTTCACAGCAATACAACAGTGAATTTTCTAAGCTTGTGGTCGTCCTAGGAAGTATTCAGTTTTATTTTTGTTTGACTTACAAGTTGGTAACATGCTATAATACACACTGTATGATTATAGTGTTTGGCTAAGTATAATAAATTATCACAGTTTCAGACATGGTTATAGATAAATCAACTTTGCCAAACATATCTGGAGTTAATATTGGAGCTTCAAAAGTGCAAACTGAGATTGGGTTTGAGGTAACATATTAAATAAATGTGGTGAGCTTTTGTAGTGGGTATGTATGCGAGTCTCTTTACAGTAAGTCACAGTAGTATGCGATGAAGAAGTATGTAATAGCATTTGACATAAGCACAGAGCATTACCAATATGAGGCTAAAGGGTGGAAACTAGGCAGACATCAGGTCTTCATCAGGTGTATTCTTAGACTGAAAACATTCCCCACACTGTTAGAGATGAAGAAAACATGTGGCGTCTTGTTACAGCAGCTTTTGTGAACCAAGCAGATCAATTGGTTTGGGCTGTAATCTTGCACAATGGTCACCAGATGGCACCAGTCTCACTCTCCAGATGGCACCACTAAGAGTGCTCAGGGCAGCATTTTGATTTGCAGGGTTCACTGATGCACCTGAGATGTGTGGTGACATTACAGGAAAAAGCATCTCTGGTAGCTCTTTAGTGAAATAAGCCAAGAAAATGCATAAATAATTGGTAAAGGGTTTCAAAGCATTCCTGGGTGCCTTATGGGTTTGTAAAACAGAATTCTGCTGACCTTTCGCCTGGGGTAAAAAGACAGTAAATGTGAAAGCTTATATTCAGTATGACATTCTGATTCAGATTTACATATGCCTGTGAATAATTCAATGTGGTAGGTCCAACTTGAAAATACAAGCTGATAAAGGTGAGCTTTTTGGAATGCAGAGAATTTTCATCCCTACTTTTTTCTTCCCACATGAGTCAGTTATCTGAAGAAGGGTCATAGACTGTGTGAAGGCTGGAGACTGGACTGTGAACTCAGTCTGCAGGGGTCCACTAAGTAGCTGATTACCTGAAGTAGCTGGGGTACTGCAGGCAGAAAGATGGACCTTCCCTCAACCAAAGAGGACATCTGGTATGTTGTATGGACAGGAAGGTAGGCAGGATGGACCTTAAAGCAGATATAAGCATGGATGGCACCTGAAAAGATATATGGGCAGAAAGCTAGATACAGACATCTATATGAAGGAGGATGGACCTGTTCTGCAGCTATGAGGGCTAGATACAGTCATCTATATGAAGGAGGATGTACCTGTTCTGTAGCTAGAGGGCTAGATACAGGCATCTATATGAAGGAGGGTGGACCTGTTCTGCAGCTATGAGGGCTAGATACAGGCATCTATATGAAGGAGGATGGACCTGTTCTGCAGCTGAGAGGGCTAGATACAGGCATCTATATGAAGGAGGGTGGACCTGTTCTGTAGCTAAGAGGGCTAGATACAGTCATCTATATGAAGGAGGATGGACCTGTTCTGTAGCTAAGAGGGCTAGATACAGGCATCTATATGAAGGAGGGTGGACCTGTTCTGCAGCTATGAGGGCTAGATACAGGCATCTATATGAAGGAGGGTGGACCTGTTCTGTAGCTAAGAGGGCTAGATATAGTCATCTATATGAAGGAGGGCGGACCTGTTCTGTAGCTAAGAGGGCTAGATACAGGCATCTATATGAAGGAGGGCGGACCTGTTCTGTAGCTAAGAGGGCTAGATACAGGCATCTATATGAAGGAGGGCGGACCTGTTCTGTAGCTAAGAGGGCTAGATACAGGCATCTATATGAAGGAGGGTGGACCTGTTCTGTAGCTAGAGGGCTAGATACAGGCATCTATGTGAAGGAGGGTGGACCTGTTCTGCAGCTAAGAGGGTTAGATACAGGCGTCTATATGAAGGAGGATGGACCTGTTCTGCAGCTAAGAGGGCTAGATACAGGCATCTATATGAAGGAGGATGGACCTGTTCTGCAGCTAAGAGGGCTAGATACAGGCATCTATATGAAGGAGGGCGGACCTGTTCTGTAGCTAAGAGGGCTAGATACAGTCATCTATATGAAGGAGGGTGGACCTGTTCTGTAGCTAAGAGGGCTAGATACAGTCATCTATATGAAGGAGGGTGGACCTGTTCTGCAGCTAAGAGGGCATACTATCTCTGGAAGGGGACCAGTTAGAGCTAGATAGGAGGCCTTCTTTAACAGTAAAGACCTGCAAACATTTGATTAAAGGTATTAAGCATTACTCTTATAATTTGGTTTATTATTAGCATATTTCAAGACGTTAGTTGTCAAGTCACGTAGACTTCTTTAATGCAAACTTGATGAAAAAGATAAGGCGTCTAAAATCATCATGCGCATGCCGCCAGGAATAAGTCTGCCGTTATTGGGATAATAAGGGAAACTTAGGTCCAGCATTGCTGTGACTATTTATATGATTTAGAAAGCATCAGCGCAGGATGCCAGATCAAACTGCCGCCCCCAGCCAGGCTAGCTGCTGCCACTATGTAAACATCACCTGTTTACAAAAAATATGTTACCACCAGGGACGAAAAGATAAATAGAAAAATAGAAGGGTAAAAGATTTGTTAGTCTCCGATAGGCTGATATATAAACTTGCCAAAATATTAGTCTTATCTTTGAGCCAGATTCACGAAGGGCTACGAAAATATGGCAGGCCCACAGGTAACACATGTTGACGAGAACTCTCTAGTGTCAAAGGCAAAAAAACCTGGTGTAGAAATGATGAGTTGGCGTGGGAATGTTGACGGAGTGATTGTGTCTCTCTCCATTACGTTGCTACAGGTGTACACTAGGCAAGTAGAGAGAGTGACCCTGACATACCCCTTTATATCTGAGGAGAATACAGTGAGGTGATATGAGCCCTTACCCTGACACTACCCCTCTATATCTGGGGGGGATACAGTCAGATGATATGAGCCCTTACCCTGCCACACCCCTTGAATGGTGATTGTGTCCCTCTCCATTACGTTGCTACACTAGGCAAGTAGAGAGAGTGACCCTGACATACCCCTTTATATCTGAGGAGAATACAGTGAGGTGATATGAGCCCTTACCCTGACACTACCCCTCTATATCTGGGGGGGGGGGGATACAGTCAGATGATATGAGCCCTTACACTGACACTACCCCTCTATATCTGGGGGGGATACAGTCAGATGATATGAGCCCTTACCCTGACACACCCCTTGATATCTGGGGGAATACTGTGAGGTGATATGAGCCCTTACCCTGACATGCCCCTTTATATCTTGGGGTTGATACAGTGAGATGATGAGAGCGCTTACCCGCACATACCCCTTGATATCTGGGGGTTGATACAGTGAGATGATGAGAGCCCTTACCCTGACATACCCCTTGATATCTGGGGGGAATACAGTGAGGTGATGTGAGCCCTTACCCTGACATGCCCCTTAATTCCAAGGGAGAATAGAAATGAACTGCCCTGTCTCACTACTCTCTGCTTTAATGCCCCCATTGATACTTGGTAGGTATACATAAAGAGCCATTGACTTCTGTCCCCACATAATGTAGCAGAGAGCAGAATGCTAGATGGGCAAGGTTTTGCGAGTTGTTCTTCAGGGACAGAGATAGGAATGCCCAAGTTGTTTGGAGTGGTGTACATGAAGGGGTTGGATGAGATTAAGCTGGCAGCAGACAGAATGTCACCTGTCTGGTTAACTCCCCCAGATAAGCTCAGGTCTTATTGCATCACTATGTACCACGCAGCCATTCCACATTTAAACACATATAATAACCATGATAACCTCTCGGAATAATATCTCATTTTAAAAAAAATCACAGCCCTGAAAAACACAATGAGGACCATGTCACTTTCACAAAGTATCCTCCCCAAACCTGAGTTTGTGTAGCAGATAGACAATGTTGATTAAATTGTCCATTTGTGTTGTCCTGGTTTATGATATAATTAGAAATGCTGCTCACTATGCTGTGTGGAGATAACAAATCAGGATCCCTTATGAGATGCCTTGGCTTTAAAATGCTCATCAGAAATACTGGCAGAAATAGTGAAACATCATATTAGAATTATGAATTAGAACAGCGGTCTAAAACATGTTGAGAACAATACTATGGAAGTAATTTGAAATTATTTGAAATAGATTTGGGGAATTCAGATTTATGCCAAGAAATACTCATAACCTTGAGATGTGCAGGTCCTCTCAAAACATGATTGAAAACTTCATGAAACAGTTCTGTGTCTTTCATTGGGTAAGCCAAGTGAACTAGTTATCTATATGGCCTTTCAGCATACATAACTTTTTATTTCTTTTATCAGGAAATAAATTCTCTCAGCAGTTCTTGTCAAACTGAGAACTTGTTTACAAATGAAATTGACCTTTCTTCTCTCTCAGGTGGTGTACACTCTCCATGTGATCACCATGGTTCAGCTGTGTGGAGGGTGCTGATTTGGCAGTCACACCTTTGCCCTGAAAATGGAGCAAAAAACCTTCCTTCCAAATGAACTGTCTGTGACTACACGGCACACCCTGCAGTGCTGATAAAGCAGTTATTTCTTTGATATTTTAGATCTTGTTTGATACGATTGGAGATTCTATCCGATGCCACAGAGGGTTATAATGATGGGGGGTGCTGGGAACCGCAGGGCATCACCTTGGCAAACATCCTCTCCTTTATATTTCATCAACACTTTCGCTAAAAAGTCTGACATATTAAGCTATAAAATAAGAGCTCACACATTCAGGTTATTTGTATTTTAAAAAACACTGCCCATGGAGCAAGGAAGAGGTCCACCCGAATGCTATAGGAAAATAGTTGTAGACAGGAAATTAGGCAACTGATAACAGTTTAAATTAGAAGATATTGGCATCCATTAATCTTGATTTTGTGCCATTTAGCCACTCATAATATAGCCCTATATTTTGAGGTGAGAGCAAGCAGGTGAGGAAGTAAATCCATATGCCTATCCTGTGCTGCCCTCTGCCAGTGACATTTTCATTCAGATTGATATCAATATAAACAGCTGTGAGCATCACATGTATATGAAATTATCCATGAGATAAGCATTTATCCTGAAGAGTGTTTGCTGTAAAATAAGCAGGAGTATTGCACTGACTTTGGAAAGAAATTTCCTTGTTAAAATCAGTGCATGTCCAAATAATAATAAAATAATATTGAATATGTTCAATAGAGCTCAATTATTTTTTTCTGACATAATGGACAGTTGTATATGAAGATGTGAATATTTATTGAGATTAATTAATAGAATCATGAATATTTTCTAAGAAAATGGATATTTGCTAAGTGCATGGTTATGTATTAGAATCATGGTTATATATGTAGATGGCACTGAGATACTGCTCCTACCGTATTTACTCGTGTATAAGTCGAGGTTTTTTTCCAAAAACTCTTAGTTAATGTTTAGGGGGTCGTCTTATACACGAGAGCAGTCTTATACTCGAGTATTTACGGTAAAACGTGAATACGGTAAAACGTAAATACGATGTTCATATTTTCGAAATAACGAATATCAGACGTAGCAGATTGATTTTAATTGCGTTTTAAATGATAAATAAAGGTATTTACCCAATATTATTGGTCTATTATTTCAAAACGCTTTGTTTTGACTTTGTTCTCACTGATTCCAATTATCAGCGTTCACAGTTTTGCGTTTCGTCATTGTTTCCACTGCTTTGAGTCGTGTCTTCCCTGTTGACAGGAATGCTTTCACACGTGGATCGATTTTAATTGCGTCTTAAATGATATATAAAAGTATTTACCCAATATTATCTCGATGATTTACAGCCGATCGAGTGCTATAAACGATAATAATTAAAAGCGATATAATGAATATCTTTGGCTTTATAATACACAAAGAAATATTCTACCACGTGTTAGTTTTGACGCTAAGATCAAGGACGTCACGTACATCGTATTACGTTCTACATCGTGGAGAAATTCTTGGTGGAGAAAAATAATTTGTGATAATATTGGGTAAATACCTTTATATATCATTTAAAACATTATTTCGAAATGCTTTGTTTTGACTTTGTTCTCACTGATTCCAATTATCAGCGTTCACAGTTTTGCATTTCGTCTTTGTTTCCACTGCTTTGAGTCGTGTCTTCCCTGTTGACAGAAATGCTTTCACACGTGGATCGATTTTAATTGCGTTTTAAATGATAAATAAAGGTATATACATAATATTATCTCAAATTACGTTTTGCAGGTCGAGAACAGAACATTATTGCGCAATATATTAACAATCGTTTTCACGCTAAAAACAAGAGCCTCTTCCCGTCACTTCCGCCTTTCAAAATTGCGACCACGTGTTGCGTTGAGTCGTGTCTTCCTTGTTGACAGAAATGCTTTCACACGCGGATCGATTTTAATTGCATTTCAAATGATAAATAATGAAAATGCTTTGTTTTGAGGCTAAAATCAATGATGTGGAGAAATTCTCGACGTAATTGTGATAATAATAAGTACATACCTTTATTTATCATTTAAAACGCAATTAAAATCGATCAGCTACGGATATGAAAGTTCAATTTGACATGTTGGCCACTCCACTTTTGTCTCGTGGGCACCCAGACGCTAAGATAAAGGACGTCACGTACATCGTATTACGTTTTGGGATAATATTGGGTAAATACCTTTATTTATCATTTAAAACGTAATTAAAATCGATCAATATACGTTATGTTTTCTTTTGATGCTTTTCAAAATTACGACCACGTGTTGCGTAATGCATGTTATAAATGGATGGATTTGCGTTTTAAATGATAAATAAAAGTATTTACCCAATATTATTTCGAAACACTTTGTTTTGACTTTGTTCTCACTGATTCCAATTATCAGCGTTCACAGTTTTGCATTTCGTCTTTGTTTCCACTGCTTTGAGTCGTGTCTTTCTTGTTGACAGAAATGCTTTCACACGTGGATCGATTTTAATTGCGTTTTAAATGGATTGATGGTTTTGTTCTGTTCTCGAACAATTTGTGATAATATTGGGTAAATACCTTTATTTATCATTTAAAACGCAATTAAAATCGATCAGCTACATTTGATATTCGTTATTTCGAAAATATGAACATCGTATTTACGTTTTACCGTAATTACTCGTGTATAAGACGGCTAATATCTTATATAGTAAGCATATTTACGTTTCACTTTTCAAATGGCCGCCAAGCTTCAGCTGAGTCTTGAATGGTAGCAGAGCCGATATTTTGAGAAAAACCAACTCGTCTTATATTCGGAAATTGGTTTTTTTCAAGTAAAATAACCTCAATTTTGGGGGGTCGACTTATACACGAGTCGACTTATACACGAGTAAATACGGTACTTTGCAATGGTAGCACTGAATTGGCATGGCTTATACTGATGTCAGTGATGACAGTGTGCTGGAAAATATTAACTTGTTTCTCTAGATATTGTTATGGTTTGTGAAGAGTAATTTTGGGCCTGGTTATTGGAGGAGGATCTGGTTTGGAGGAGGATCCAGGCTTCTGTCTGCCACAGGAGACCACTTGTAGCTTCTGCTGTGTTTACAGTCATCCTACAGCTGAATATTCCTAGCTGCATCTTACATACAGCTGAATATTCCTAGCTGCATCTTACATACAGCTCAATATTCCTAGCTGCCTCTTACATACAGCTGAATATTCCAAGCTGCATCTTACATACAGCTGAATATTCCTAGCTGCCTCTTACATACAGCTGAATATTCCTAGCTGCCTCTTACATACAGCTGAATATTCCTAGCTGCATCTTACATACAGCTGAATATTCCTAGCTGCCTCTTACATACAACTGAATATTCCTAGCTGCATCTTACATACAGCTGAATATTCCTAGCTGCATCTTACATACAGTCCAATATTCCTAGCTGCCTCTTACAGACAGCTGAATAGTCCTAGCTGCCTCTTACATACAGCTGAATATTCCTAGCTGCCTCTTGGGTACAGCTGAATAGTCCTAGCTGCCTCTTATATACAGCTGAATAGTCCTAGCTGCCTCTTAGGTACAGCTGAATATTCCTAGCTGCATCTTACATACAGCTGAATATTCCTAGTTGCAAGAATAACGCACAGGCGTTATATTAAGCACATTGAATGCCAATATGTGGTCCATAAAGGAATAAAGCATGGAGTAATATTAAGCACATTGAATGCCAAATTTTGGGTCCATTAAGGAATAAAGCAAGGAGTAATATTAAGCACATTGAATGCCAATATGGGGTCCATTAAGGAATAAAGCAAGGAGTAATATTAAGCACATTGAATGCCAATATGGGGTCCATTAAGGAATAAAGCAAGGAGTAATATTAAGCACATTGAATGCCAATATGGGGTCCATTAAGGAATAAAGCAAGGAGTAATATTAAGCACATTGAATGCCAATATGGGGTCCATTAAGGAATAAAGCAAGGAGTAATATTAAGCACATTGAATGCCAATATGGGGTCCATTAAGGAATAAAGCAAGGAGTAATATTAAGCACATTGAATGCCAATATGGGGTCCATTAAGGAATAAAGCAAGGAGTAATATTAAGCACATTGAATGCTACATATTATTATTGGCCCTGCACTTGGTATCATAAACCTGGTCAAAGCTTCACTTCCTCTATGAAGTTCAGTGGGATACACTCAGGATTTATGCAGACATCAGCTTTATAAATCAGGCTCTATTATTAATAACCTATCTGACAGTCATACTCATCATTATGTCTGGTGTCGTGCTCCATGTCACATACCTCATATTTTCCCTTCCTTTCCTACTTTGTGAAATGTCAAGCGAAGTCAAGTGTATAGATTTATAAAAACCTTGATATTATATCATATCACTCTTTTTCCAAATTATTTTTTTCACATTAGATGACAAATTGTGAGGCAAAATTATTACATTTAAATCTAAATTCTTGTTGGATTAAAAAAATGAAATATTAAGTTTCTCATGATATTTCCTTTTTACCTGTGCTGACTTAGTGAGTGTAGCTTATGCAGGAAAAAGGGAAATTTTCTGTTATTCTGTCTGTCAAACTTAATCTCCTCTGAAACTACATAATGGATTTCTTAGCAATTCATTTCTGAGGCAGAGTAATTTCAGGAGATGAATCCTATCCTTAGAGATTTGTTTGTTTCTGATTTGTTAAAGATGCAATAGTGGCAATCTTAATTACCGATGTGGTTTTGCTAGTCATGTGAGTATAATAAGTTTGGAGATGAAGTATGTCAACAGCTTGAGCGCTGAATTGTTTGTAGATTATAGTTGTGGTGGAGAGAGGAGGTGGTGATTTGTTCAGTTTTCCAGCAATTAGTGTTACATTTTGCCGGTATGGTGAAGTGTCTGGGTGGCATTTACCTCAGGCTTAACTGACAGCCTCATAATCTCACAACAATATGGAAATGGATCTGGCTAAAGTAGGCATAGTGTGGAGAAAGCTATGGGCTCCCAGACGTGTCAGAGAAATATGTGCACATCTATTATCATGGCAGCATTATCATAGCATAGAGTGTGGTATACAGCAAGACTGGCTGCAAACGCCAGTCAGACTGGGGCACAGCCAGAGGTACCGGCAAGACTGGGGCACAGCCAGAGGTACCGGCAAGACTGGGGCACAGCCAGAGGTACCTGCAAGACTGGGGCACAGCCAGAGGTACCGGCAAGACTGGGGCACATTGGGAACCACACTCATAAAGAGTAGATGGGAAGGGTTATAACCACCAGGGGTACATAGACTCAAACATCAGCTAGTGACGGATACTATATAATAGCAGACAAGTGAATTCCAGTACTTGATGATAGGTAAAATGATTTTCAGACTGCTTCATATTAGATATGAGATGATGACAAATCTGAGCCAAGCTGGTGTGAGGTATTTGTCCAGGGATGGCAGGAACCTCAGAACATTAAGTGCCAGATATTATATTAAAAATCATCTGATGCAAGACACTAGATATAGAGTGATATATACCGTCCAAGACAAGTTTATATTGCCCCATACTAGCCGTTATGCAATACTAGACCGGGGATATATACCATCCAATACTAGCCGTTATGAGATACTAGACCGGGGATATATACCATCCAATACTAGCCAGTATGAGATACTAGACCGGGGATATATACCATCCAATACTAGCCAGTATGAGATACTAGACCAGGGATATATACCATCCAATACAAGCCAGTATGAGATACTAGACAGGGGATATATACCATCCAATACTAGCCGTTATGAGATACTAGACCAGGGATATATACCATCCAATACTAGCCAGTATGAGATACTAGACAGGGAATATATACCATCCAATACTAGCCAGTATGAGATACTAGACCAGGGATATATACCATCCAATACTAGCCAGTATGAGATACTAGACAGGGGATATATACCATCCAATACTAGCCAGTATGAGATACTAGACAGGGGATATATACCATCCAATACTAGCCGTTATAAGATACTAGACCGGGGATATATACCATCCAATACTAGCCAGTATGAGACAGGGGATGTATACCATCCAATACTAGCCGTTATAAGATACTAGACCGGGGATATATACCATCCAATACTTGCCAGTATGAGATACTAGACCAGGGATATATACCATCCAATACTAGTTGTTATGCAATACTAGACCAGGGATATATACCATCCAATACTACCCAGTATGAGATACTAGACAGGGGATATATACCATCCAATACTAGCCAGTATGAGATACTAGACCAGGGATATATACCATCCAATACTAGCCGTTATAAGATACTAGACCGGGGATATATACCATCCAATACTAGCCAGTATGAGATACTAGACAGGGAATATATACCATCCAATACTAGCCAGTATTAGATACTAGACCAGGGATATATACCATCCAATACTAGCCAGTATGAGATACTAGACCACAGATATATACCATCCAATACTAGCCAGTATGAGATACTAGACCGGGGATATATACCATCCAATACTAGCCAGTATGAGATACTAGACAGGGGATATATACCATCCAATACTAGCCAGTATGAGATACTAGACAGGGGATATATACCATCCAATACTAGTTGTTATGCAATACTAGACCAGGGATATATACCATCCAATACTACCCAGTATGAGATACTAGACAGGGGATATATACCATCCAATACTAGCCAGTATGAGATACTAGACAGGGAATATATACCATCCAATACTAGTTGTTATGCAATACTAGACCAGGGATATATACCAACCAATACTAGCCAGTATGAGATACTAGACCACAGATATATACCATCCAATACTAGCCAGTATGAGATACTAGACCGGGGATATATACCATCCAATACTAGCCAGTATGAGATACTAGAGATACCAGCAGGGTAAGATTCAATCTCAGACCAGCTAATGAGAGATACTAGACCTCGCAGCACCTATGCCTTTATGCCTACAGTGATAATATAATTTGCCTTTCATATCAGAACGAATAATTATGGACTTTGTTTTTGTTTCAGGTTGCTAACTTTGGGCCGGCTGACTACAACTATGACGAGACAATCAGCACGCTGAGATACGCCAACCGGGCTAAGAACATCAAGAACAAGGCCAAGATCAATGAAGACCCCAAGGACGCCCTCTTGAGGCAGTTTCAAAAAGAAATTGAAGAATTGCGAAAGCAGTTGACCGAAGGTGGTGAGCTTTTACAGCTGAGTAGCATGGTGGCACACTGTACACTGCCTGGTGGTTTCTGATGCAGCAGTCCTCTAGAGTTATGCCTCATTATGTGTATCTGCTTCTGCCACAATGGAAATGACATAGAACACTTACATAGGCCTTACAATTTTTTTAATCAGATTTGCATATTATGAAATGCCTTGTGTTCATATTCAAGATATCAGAGAATTTTAGATGATCTCATTATTGACAATTGAAATTTATGTCTGACAAAGATCAGATCTTAATTTTCTTGCTTTCATCTTGTTACTGTGCTGAATATGAGGCAAAAGTGTACAAAATTTAATGTCATATTTGATTTTTATCATAACATATATAGCATGAAAAATTAGAATTCGGCTTTTGCAGCATGATTATATCTTTCTTAAAATCATGAAAATGTTACCAGATGGCAGCACCAGATACTACTTAAATGGATGTCCCATCACAAATTCTGCTTACTGAGGTCAATTTGTTACATTCATAACTAAAAGGCTCATGGGATTTGTTAAAAACTATTCTATTTTTGGCACAACAATTTGAATTTTGTGATGTACAAACCAATACCCTCCTGTGCTTCTCAACAAATTGGTTATTTTATATTGCCCATGGGCCTCGTTTATTCCTCAGGTTTGAGTTTTGTTGAGCTCACTTTGACCCCTTCACACTAACAATTACTGCATCTCAAAAATCTCCTTTGTGTACTGTGTACCTGTGCGGAGCGGGACAACCATATATGGCCATGACCTTTTAAGGACATGCCCATATTTGCTGGATGTTGTTTGTCAGTGGACCTTTGCTTTCATTTTGTGAGTATGTCGCAGACCTGTCAGAAATCTCAGACATTTTATTGGCATGGGGTTGGGAATGCCTGGGTGTGCAGTATTGGAATATTGCTTGAGCTTAATGCCATTATTTTCACCAATCAACTTTGAATAGAGTGCCATGCAGTTATATCTTCTGCTTTGTTGCTTTAAAGGACCACAACCCTCTCACACCCAAATTGATAATTGTTAACATTGGGAAGGTAAAATTCACTTTTTATGATTTTAGAGAAGTTCTTCTAAGGGATTGTTGCTATAGCTTACACCATATTGAAATGGTCTATGATAATATGAGGGTTGTGGTTTTTCCTGCCCATGAAGAAATTGAAATTTTATTCTGACACTCAGAGTATTTGATATTCTATTCTGACAGGTCTGTTTTGTTACAACAGACAGGTATTGTACAACAAGCAACATTTCTTGTAAAAATTGTCAAGTTCTTAGCCATGAATATGCATAAATGCTTTGGAATTTTAAAAATATCTGGAGGAGATATTAAATTTATTTGCTCAGTTGTACAGTAAACGTGTATATTTGTAAACATATATATTTGTAAACTTTGATTTATATATTTATAGGGATTTCCATCCTTAGATGACTTGTTGGGAATGATACATTGAATTTTCTACAAATTAATCATAGTTGGATTAAGAAGCAATAAACGTCCCATTTATTCTCACTTTTGAATGTCACAATTAGAATGTTATAAATACTTTATTTGGTGGTTTTCTCACAGACATTCTGCTGTTTACTAAAAAAAATTCCAACATTAAAGAAATGCATCTCAAATATTGCAGATTATAGTATTTTATGAAAAGTAATATTGTATCAATTATAAAAATTGTTTTTTAAAGGATTTAATGTAAATATGGAGTGCATGAGGGTAGAGGTGAGTGGTTGATGGAGGTGAGTAGAGGCGAGTGGTTGATGGAGGAGAGATGTTCATAGTGTTTGCCTTCTTGCAGCTGATGGGTCCGGGGGAGAGGAGGAATCCTCCGATGAAACTGACACAGACGATGATGGCGAGCCCGGCGAAGGAGGAGAGAAAAAACGCAGAAAGAAGAAGAAAAAAGGTGAGACGTCATGACATGGTCATATCATATTTACCATGTACCAGAATGTGATGCATTTGGAAATTATTTGATTAAGAACTCGAAGTTGACTTCTGATTTATAAGATGGAAAGAATATATGGGATATTATATGATAAGATTTAAAACTGTACAATGTAAGGATAACAAGACAGGAGTCTAAAATGTTGTGCATAAAAAACATGTCTTTGGATATTGTGTGTGATCAGATGAAAGTTTTGTTTTCCTTTTTTTGGAAAGGGAAAAAAGATTATAAATCAAGTACAAAAAGACTGGAGTCTATTTTATGATTCCAAAACCACAAAATGTGACCAATCTTTAACTTATCTTGAAAATTCAACTTAAATATAAAGTTATCTAAAATATTGTTTGTAAGTCCCTGCTGAGATTGTTCCTAAGTCTGTGATATACCTGCCGAGACTGTTGCTAAGTCTGTGATATACCTGCCGTGATTGGTGATGTGATATTTGGTGTGTGACTCAGGTAAGGGCCTGTCCAAGGAGAAGATGGCTCAGATCCAGGCCCAGATCGAGGCGGACCGCAAGAAACTGGAGGAAAAGAAGGACATGGAGGACGAGGAGAGGAAGAAGGTAGAAGAGGACCTCGAGGCCAAGTCCACCGAGCTTAAGAAAGCACAGTATGCACATTATTCTTCTTATTTTATTTATAAATGCTTGTCAACTGTATTTCATTATATTGGATTTTGATATCAACCATTATTGAAACTCAGTCATTCTGCATGCAAAACCAATTCATAGATAACAATACTTAAAAATGAAAGTTTCTTCAGCTCTTGACATCTTCAGATAAAAACAACAATTTCTAAGAGACCAATATTTACCTAACATGTGACAAGATGTGTTGAGTCAGTAGGCTCCTACCATTATAGCAACATGTAAACAAGACGCATCCCTACTTCAGCTCATAGGAACAGCTGGATGTTAACATCTGAGATGACACTCACATCATGACATATAAGCACTATGTACAGACCTTATGCCTGGTATCAGCACCATATCATTGTGATTATTATCATTATTATCATTATTATTAATGGCCAATCTGTGGCCAATCTTAAGGGGTAGTGGGTTATCTGAAGCTTACCCTCCCCAATGTGCACTGAGGGCCATCAATTATGGTGAGTGGTTTTTGTCCCCTGCCTCGACGAAGTCAAAGAGGGTGACTTAAATTTGGGTGCTGCCAGTCTGATTGTTTGTTAGTGAGTTCGTTCCCATATAGTGTTAACGCAATAAAGTCCTAGGGATTGCTCCGATTGTTTTCATATTGCACAGGCGTATTCTATACATCATTATCTTAGATGGGTTTGATAATGGTTATGATTGGACGATTTCTGTTGCCATGGTAACCACTTGTTGTATCACATTCAGTGGCGGGGACTATAGATTCCATGCTCTTGTTGTATGACAGGGAGGATCAGGAGCAGCTTCAGACCAAGCTCGCAGCCATCGAGAAGAAGATCATCGTCGGAGGAGAGAACCTTCTGGAGAAGGCGGAAGAACAGGAGCGGATGCTGGAAGAGTCTGCTAAGGAACTGGAGGACCGGAGGAACAAGGAGGAAGTGCTCAGAAAACAGTTGCAGGAAAAAGAGGTAGAAAGCAAAAATAAATAAAAAAATATATATTATACATGTTATTACCCCATTGAATCATGATTAGCTGAATTATATATTTTGTTAAAAAAAGAAAAAATTCTTCTATTTTAAATAATATTTGTTTTTCAGAAAGAAGATTCGGAATAGATGTGAAGGACATTTTAAAAATAACATAGATTGAATAATTTTTGTGTAACTCGGTGAATCACCTTTTATTTTCTCTTGTGATTTTAGCAAGTGCGTCTGGACATAGAGGAGAAGTATTCCAGCTTACAGGAGGAGGTTGCTGGCAAAACTAAGAAACTCAAGAAAGTTTGGACAATGCTGATGCAAGCAAAGTCAGAGGTGAGTTACACTTGGCAAAGAGAAAAATAATGTATGCAGGCCAATTCAGAGGGAATCTTCCTTATTTTTTTTTGCAGTGTACTCTGTACCATGAGAATTTCAAAGAATAGCATGTAACATAAATCCAGTGATTAGGTTGTCAAGTCAAACATTTAATATCAATGAACAAAAATGTGTTTGAAAAGAAAAAGAAGAGAAAGTGTTATTTTTCCTGGGTAAAGGTGTGTTGTTGTTGTGTTTCAGATTGCTGACCTGCAGCAGGAGCACCAGAGAGAGATGGAGGGCCTGCTGGAGAACGTGAGGCAACTCAGCAGGGAACTGCACCTACAGATGCTCATCATTGATAACTTCATCCCACCAGAGTACCAGGTCTGCATATACCAACTCTATACTGATCTCAAACCATTGCGTCCTGCCGTCTGTTATAGAAATATAAAGTATTCACCACTCCACCACCTCATACTGATCTATTGCTGCAATAGCAATGTGTCCTGCTATCTATTGTGCAGAAATATGAATGCATCATTTTTCTTTTTCACTTTATTTATCATAACCAAAAGAAAATTGACAACTAGCAGAGTTTTGATGATGAAGCAAATAAGGCCTGTTATTGAGTATTCAGCTTTTGATTTGTTCTCTCAAGGTTCAGGTAACATGATTGTGATTTGATACGATGTGTTGCAGGAAATGATTGAGCAGTATGTTCACTGGAATGAAGACATTGGGGAATGGCAGCTCAAGTGCGTCGCCTACACCGGCAACAATATGCGCAAGCAAACACCACTGCCAGAGAAGGAAAAAGAAAAGGTAAATACATCTCAGTATTAATTGTGGCTTCTCTCACTAATTAAACACCAGATTCACTTTGTGCTGGGTCAGAACTCACCCATCAAATATTGAATTAAAACATTCCAGAGAATTTTGTTTTTACTAAACTGAAAGTGGTTGACTCTCACCATTGCTTTTTCTCTTAATCTGTAATATATTGGGACAAAGTCTTTCCTTTGAGACAGAAAAAGCACTTTAAATACTTATATTAGTCTCACAGTGGAATCTATTTACTATAAACTTTAAATGTTCTGATCGCTGTTGCACAAAGTATTAAAAGTGATTAACTCAATTACAAGGACATGATGTTTGGTGCACTTGTTTTGAGATCTGAAATAATGAGGTAATTTCCTCCAATTTGAGACTCATTCCATTCTCTGTTTTATTGTTATTCAAGGAGCAAAAGGTGAGAAATAACAGACATAGAGATATCAAGATGAGTTTACGCACAATTTTCTTTGCAAAAAATATGATTGTCAATATCTTAGAAATCTTTCAGATAATTTTTCAAATGCACATTCACCCTTTATTAACAAAATGAAATGTAAACACAACACTAGATCCATGAAAACATCATGATTGAATCACTCTCTAGAATCAGATATATTAAATATATATAAAGATACTATTTAATTTCTGTTGTTTAAGATATTAGATGTTTTGGAGTTGTTTAAGAGAAGTCGTTTTGTATTTGATATTAGTCTTGCCATTCGTTCTCAATGCTGCAATTATTTGATATTTTCACAGATGAAGTTATTTAGATATGAACATGACCTATATGCTGTAGTTTCAGGAGCCGGACCTGTCGCATGTATTTCTTGCCTACACGGCGGAGGGGGCAGAGCAGGCTCTACGCCCCAAAACTGCTAAAGTTTCCAAATCGAACCGACCCAAAACTGCAAACAGACCTAAAACATCCAAAAAGTACGTATCAAACTTCAACATGCAAGTTTGCAAGATTAAAAAAATTACAAACACGATAACATTTTACTGGTTTTCTGGTTATTAATTTTTGTTATAGTGATGTAAGATATAATAAGTGTTAACTTTAAGGATTTGCCCAAAGTTGATGGTAAAAGGCTGAAATTTAAAAGAGTTTAATTTTAAAATTTTGAAATTAAAAAGTTTCGTGGATTGGTACAAGTATATTGTTATTATCTGATCTATCAACTTCCAAATGCTAGAATCCTAGTAGTTTGATTTACAAAATAATGGCAAATATATAAATATATGTACAGTTACTGTTTCTCTATTTATAATCTTTGATATGTCAAACACCCTTATCAATGGATGTGGTTTATAATGTTTCAGAAAAAGGAATGCCAATCAAGATCTTGACCAACTATTACAGTGAGGCTGGATATTGCTATAGCTTCAGACACCTGGAGAGTAGGGAGAGGATGCTGGCAGGCTCCATGCAGCATATAGTGTGCATGCTTCTCTTGTGCATAGTCTACCAGTGGCTCACCTTCATCATCTTCCCATAAGACTGCAGGCTCCATGCAGCATATAGTGTGCATGCTTCTCTTGTGCATAGTCTACCAGTGGCTCACCTTCATCATCTTCCCATAAGACTGTCAAAGACCCTACCATAGGCACTGGATGCCCCTTTCTGTCCATTGAATGGGAAAGATGAACAGTCATAGGATAATCAAATAAGTTGAAAGCCTTTTCGAGAGTACAGCTGGGATTTATAACATCCTGGCATCGTGTCTGTTTTTATGTCGAAGTGCACAGCACATTGAGACAGTAATAAACAAAAGAGACATTGACTGGGTCTCCTAAGGGAGTGTCTGCATGAGTTAAAGGTATTTTGCTACTGATATTATAACCTTATGCAATGGTTTTGCCCATCATCCACTTTAAGCCCACTATTTATTACTTCCAATTTATCTCAGGCAAATTGGCAAAATTATTTGAGATGAACATGTGGATTTCAGTGAACTGTACATTAAATTAGCATTCATTGGCGACTCATTTGTGATGACTTCAAAAAGTGTATATATAAGATGGGAAATATATGAATTAAAGCATTTGAGATATTAATTTCATATTAAGATTAACAGTATTATGACAGATTCATATTTTTAAATTAGAAATTCACTTAAAGACATTCAGTTTAGAGATTTAATTTTTTGGTCAAGTGTATGAAAAAGAGATGCGTGATGTTAATTGAAAGTGAAATTAGTGCTAGAAGCTGGATTCATCATGTTCCATCACATGTATTTTTGATGATTTTAAATTTGTGTTGAGGGCAATATGAAATATCATTGGTTTAAGACAATATTGCCTCATGACACAAATTTATAATTGCTTAATTCTGTATCAATTCTACTTTTAATTGTGTGGCTAAAACTCTTGCAAACTAGCCAATCAAATTAAAGATTAAAAGCAGATACAAATCAATGTCACAAATCTCAGATGAGGTCTTACAGTGTCAGGTAATATTGTATAATATTGTATACTAGCCATTCCAGAGTTTTTTTTTGTTTTTTTTTCATAATGAGTGAAATACTGTAAAATTTACAAATATTTGACAGTGGAAACATAATTAATTTATCAATATGACTTGTGAAAGACTTGAAGTTAGAGTGATACTTTACAGAGATTGATCATAGGCTGAAACATAGTTAAGATTTTATCAAAGATAAAAGAATATATATATATATATATCTGTTTTGAAAAGATATATTTGACTCTACCCCTAAAATATACTGAGTTTGAGAGGGTAATGCATGCTGTTATATAATATTATATGGTTGGATGTACACCTGTGAAGAAGGTAAAATATAATAACTTATTTCTCTGCACACAACATTAATAATATTGTGTTTACATATACCAAGCAATATATTCAAGAACAGCTTATAATTATCCAAGAAAAAAAACTATACACATTTTGTCACAGTATTTTACACCATGTTTTTTTCATTATTGTTTTTTAGGTGCTTTATATCATTATTATGGACACAAAGTCACCTGTGATAAACATTGGCATCAAATATTTACAGTCTTGTACCCACCTTTGGATATAATGCCATAGAAATAATGGCAACAGTTGTTTTCTTGTCTTGTGGCAGGTTTCTCTTGATTGTGGTTCAGAGATTTGCCCAGACAAGGTTGATATTAAAATTACTTACACTAGAGGAATTTATGCACTGACTTATCTTATTATTGAAGTATATTCAGATTTGAAAACGAAGCAGGAGAGACATATTTTTAAAACTTTCAGGTAATTTATACATGTATCAGCATATGTCGGCATAATTTATGATTTAGTTATCAAAATTGTTAACAGACTAGTTGAGACACTACCCAGACTAGAAGCAATGCAATGTCACTGGTAATATAGATAATATTCTCTGATTGACAATGTTCTTCCATTCAGAAATTTTGTGTCTTAATTTCAAGAAACCAGGCACTTTTTCATTATTATTTATATATATATATATATATATATATATATATATATATATATATATATATATATATATATATATATATATATATATATATATATATATATATATATATATATATATATATATATATATATATATATATATATATATATATATATATATATATATATATATATATATATATATTCATTTTCAGCAGCATAAAAGTGACTCAAGATCAATATTCTTGTTTAAAATTTTCATCCTTATTGCAATTATTGAAGTGCACCCTGACCAGAGCTAAGAATATTTATTATATGTATATATATATATGGAGGATGGAGGTATACATATAGAATGTAGTATTATGTCCTGTCTCAGGACCTAAGTCATGTGTTGTCTGTGATCTGGTACTCTGTTGCCATATGTATAAATTATTGTGGTCTCAAAACTTTATAATAAAATAAGTTATCTGGAAAATTGATGTGTATGTTATTGATTATTACTTCTTATTAGTAGATGTACAAGCATGTCACTATGTGTTAGGCCCTCTGAGTTTTTTTAGCCATTTTTCAACTTACATTAACTTACAACCACCACTATGTTTTGGTGCTTTCACAGCTTTCACAGCTGTCACTAACATAAATGATTTTGCCAGTTACACAATATGTCTAAATGCTTTCTCAACTATACCCCATCCAATTTTATTTATCTCCCATGGTTTCTTGCATCAAGTGTACATGTACAAGCAACCTCATTAGCAAGTGGCAATTATTGAAAATGATATATTTTCAAACACTCATTAATTATAACAAATGATGAAGCAAAGTTTATTTTGTGGATTAAGTGCATGTGCTGTGCCAGTTGGTCATCAGTTCAATCTACCAACTTGAAGGTCACAGCTCATTCCTTGCTTCCTATCTTGGTATATTGCCTGTCGTTACATCTGCCATAATATTAAAAATAGTGTTTTACACCAATGTAGTTGAGACAGATTTATTTGAAATTTAAATGAGAAGGTCTTAAATACATAGCTGCAGCTTTGCTATTCCTAAATTCTCTGCATTTTAATGTTCTTCAATCATTAAATATGGATCCAAAATTACTTGAATTGAAAAATAATTTGCCCAATCAGACCCTCTGTGAGTGTACTTGGATGGTGATCTTTCTTGAGCTGCAAAATCACTTCAGGCTTTGCAAGTGTACTCTCCTTTGCACCGGGCTCACTATAACACCTGTATTGAAGAGGCCCAGTAAAGGTGGGTATGCAAGTGTTGTCTGCACGTGCACACTAAGCCTTATAATTCAAGCTGTATGCAATATGCTTCCAGATCTGATATGACTCTTATGGCAGCCATCTACATGGCAGTATATTTATTTGAAATGCCCAGTTCTGTGCCCACCCTGCCAAAACTCATCACTGTTTCACTTTGCTCCTTAACAGTTCTAGAGCTTTGTCTAATATTCCTCTCAGAATCCTTGAGCAAGGCGGAGTGCAGTTGACCATTGTCCTTATTGACATCTTCTGATGATTCCTGCAATAAAATCATTGATACAGTCAGTCTATCATTAAGGTTAACTAAATCATGCACTGCATAAAAACCATATTTCCATTGATAACAACTTACTTTTATGCAAAAATAAAATGTCTTCCTTGCAGAATTGGATAAATTTATGTGGTGTTATTTTGAGTAGCAATTGCAGATATATTAGCAATTATAAAGACAAATACTAATGGATATATTCATATATTAAAAGCCAATTGATTAAATGACCGATATTACCTGACATTGATCATTCTTTGTAATTTCACTCAAATTTCCCTTTTCAAAAACTCTTTGCATCAACTCTGCCTTTGCCCCAACAGTTGTGGACAGCCAGATCAGACCAATCAGCATGTATAGTGGCCGGATGGTTAAATACCACCAGGGGTACGCTATGTTTGGGTTAATACCTGCAATAGTTGTGGACAGCCAGATCAGACCAATCAGCATGTATAGTGGCCGGATGGTTAAATACCACCAAGGGTACGCTATGTTTGGATTAATACCTGCAATAGTTGTGGACAGCCAGATCAGACCAATCAGCATGTATAGTGGCCGGATGGTTAAATACCACCAGGGGTACGCTATGTTTGGATTAATACCTGCAATAGTTGTGGACAGCCAGATCAGACCAATCAGCATGTATAGTGGCCGGATGGTTAAATACCACCAGGGGTACGCTATGTTTGGATTAATACCTGCAATAGTTGTGGACAGCCAGATCAGACCAATCAGCATGTATAGTGGCCGGATGGTTAAATACCACCAAGGGGTACGCTATGTTTGGATTAATACCTGCAATAGTTGTGGACAGCCAGATCAGACCAATCAGCATGTATAGTGGCCGGATGGTTAAATACCACCAGGGGTACGCTATGTTTGGGTTAATACCTGCAATAGTTGTGGACAGCCAGATCAGACCAATCAGCATGTATAGTGGCCGGATGGTTAAATACCACCAGGGGTACGCTATGTTTGGATTAATACCTGCAATAGTTGTGGACAGCCAGATCAGACCAATCAGCATGTATAGTGGCCGGATGGTTCAATACCACCAGGGGTACGCTATGTTTGGATTAATACCTGCAATAGTTGTGGACAGCCAGATCAGACCAATCAGCATGTATAGTGGCCGGATGGTTAAATACCACCAGGGGTACGCTATGTTTGGGTTAATACCTGCAATAGTTGTGGACAGCCAGATCAGACCAATCAGCATGTATAGTGGCCGGATGGTTAAATACCACCAAGGGTACGCTATGTTTGGATTAATACCTGCAATAGTTGTGGACAGCTAGGCTAGACCAATCAGCATGTATAGTGGCCGGATGGTTAAATACCACCAAGGGTACGCTATGTTTGGGTTAATACCTGCAATAGTTGTGGACAGCCAGATCAGACCAATCAGCATGTATAGTGGCCGGATGGTTAAATACCACCAGGGGTACGCTATGTTTGGATTAATACCTGCAATAGTTGTGGACAGCCAGATCAGACCAATCAGCATGTATAGTGGCCGGATGGTTAAATACCACCAGGGGTATGCTATGTTTGGATTAATACCTGCAATAGTTGTAGACAGCTAAGTTAGACCAATCAGCATGTATAGCGGCCGGATGGTTAAATACCACCAGGGGTACGCTATGTTTGGGTTAATACCTGCAATAGTTGTGGACAGCCAGATCAGACCAATCAGCATGTATAGTGGCCGGATGGTTAAATACCACCAAGGGTACGCTATGTTTGGGTTAATACCTGCAATAGTTGTGGACAGCCAGATCAGACCAATCAGCATGTATAGTGGCTGGATGGTTAAATACCACCAAGGGTACGCTATGTTTGGGTTAATACCTGCAATAGTTGTGGACAGCCAGATCAGACTAATCAGCATGTATAGCGGCCAGATGGTTAAATACCACCAGGGGTACGCTATGTTTGGATTAATACCTGCAATAGTTGTGGACAGCCAGATCAGACCAATCAGCATGTATAGCGGCCAGATGGTTAAATACCACCAGGGGTACGCTATGTTTGGATTAATACCTGCAATAGTTGTGGACAGCCAGATCAGACCAATCAGCATGTATAGTGGCCGGATGGTTAAATACCACCAAGGGTACGCTATGTTTGGGTTAATACCTGCAATAGTTGTGGACAGCCAGATCAGACTAATCAGCATGTATAGTGGCCGGATGGTTAAATACCACCAAGGGTACGCTATGTTTGGGTTAATACCTGCAATAGTTGTGGACAGCCAGATCAGACCAATCAGCATGTATAGTGGCCGGATGGTTAAATACCACCAGGGGTACGCTATGTTTGGATTAATACCTGCAATAGTTGTGGACAGCCAGATCAGACAAATCAGCATGTATAGTGGCCGGATGGTTAAATACCACCAGGGGTACGCTATGTTTGGGTTAATACCTGCAATAGTTGTGGACAGCCAGATCAGACCAATCAGCATGTATAGTGGCCGGATGGTTAAATACCACCAAGGGTACGCTATGTTTGGGTTAATACCTGCAATAGTTGTGGACAGCTAGGTTAGACCAATCAGCATGTATAGTGGCCGGATGGTTAAATACCACCAAGGGTACGCTATGTTTGGATTAATACCTGCAATAGTTGTAGACAGCTAGGTTAGACCAATCAGCATGTATAGTGGCCGGATGGTTAAATACCACCAAGGGTACGCTATGTTTGGATTAATACCTGCAATAGTCGTGGACAGCCAGATCAGACCAATCAGCATGTATAGTGGCCAGATGGTTAAATACCACCAAGGGTACGCTATGTTTGGGTTAATACCTGCAATAGTTGTAGACAGCTAGGTTAGACCAATCAGCATGTATAGTGGCCGGATGGTTAAATACCACCAAGGGTACGCTATGTTTGGATTAATACCTGCAACAGTTGTGGACAGCCAGATCAGACCAATCAGCATGTATAGTGGCCGGATGGTTAAATACCACCAAGGGTACGCTATGTTTGGGTTAATACCTGCAATAGTTGTAGACAGCTAAGTTAGACCAATCAGCATGTATAGTGGCTGGATGGTTAAATACCACCAAGGGTACGCTATGTTTGAATTAATACCTGCAATAGTTGTAGACAGCTAAGTTAGACCAATCAGCATGTATAGTGGCTGGATGGTTAAATACCACCAAGGGTACGCTATGTTTGAATTAATACCTGCAATAGTTGTAGACAGCTAAGTTAGACCAATCAGCATGTATAGTGGCTGGATGGTTAAATACCACCAAGGGTACGCTATGTTTGGATTAATACCTGCAATAGTTGTAGACAGCCAGGTTAGACCAATCAGCATGTATAGTGGCCGGATGGTTAAATACCACCAAGGGTACGCTATGTTTGGATTAATACCTGCAATAGTTGTAGACAGCTAGGTTAGACCAATCAGCATGTATAGTGGCTGGATGGTTAAATACCACCAAGGGTACGCTATGTTTGGATTAATACCTGCAATAGTTGTAGACAGCCAGGTTAGACCAATCAGCATGTATAGTGGCCGGATGGTTAAATACCACCAAGGGTACGCTATGTTTGGATTAATACCTGCAATAGTTGTAGACAGCTAGGTTAGACCAATCAGCATGTATAGTGGCTGGATGGTTAAATACCACCAAGGGTACGCTATGTTTGGATTAATACCTGCAATAGTTGTGGACAGCCAGATCAGACTAATCAGCATGTATAGTGGCCGGATGGTTAAATACCACCAAGGGTACGCTATGTTTGGATTAATACCTGCAATAGTTGTAGACAGCTAGATCAGACCAATCAGCATGTATAGTGGCTAGATGGTTAAATACCACCAGGGGTATGCTATGTTTGGATTAATACCTGCAATAGTTGTGGACAGCCAGATCAGACCAATCAGCATGTATAGTGGCCGGATGGTTAAATACCACCAAGGGTACGCTATGTTTGGGTTAATACCTGCAATAGTTGTGGACAGCCAGATCAGACTAATCAGCATGTATAGTGGCCGGATGGTTAAATACCACCAAGGGTACGCTATGTTTGGGTTAATACCTGCAATAGTCGTGGACAGCCAGATCAGACCAATCAGCATGTATAGTGGCCGGATGGTTAAATACCACCAAGGGTACGCTATGTTTGGGTTAATACCTGCAATAGTTGTAGACAGCTAGGTTAGACCAATCAGCATGTATAGTGGCCGGATGGTTAAATACCACCAAGGGTACGCTATGTTTGGGTTAATACCTGCAATAGTCGTGGACAGCCAGATCAGACCAATCAGCATGTATAGTGGCCGGATGGTTAAATACCACCAGGGGTACGCTATGTTTGGGTTAATACCTGCAATATTAATGGAGAATGGTGACTCACCAATTCTCACTGCTTGAGTGGGCCCTACTGCCACCTGTTGTGTTAATATCTGTCATGCTAGGATGAGCATTTCAGACATACAAGCTTGGCTCTTAGTAGTGACATGTCATTTTCTTTCATTTGGTTTATTACACCCGTAGAAAAATATCAAAAAAGGACAAAAAGATGCAAAATGTAGGAAAATATCAATGTTTTGTTTTCTTTTTTTATAAAAAAAAAACCTAAGAGTGCTGAGACATCACTAAGTTATCCTTGATGTGTTGCTTCTGGAGGCAATTCTTTGAGAAACAACTTTTAATTGGCATTGAACTGAGAAATTTCTTATGAGCTCTTCTTACTTGCTTTCACCACTTCTGACAATTTGTATTTCACACAAAGTTGTAGCATCTATCACCGAACTTAATTATAATTTATGTTAATTTGTGTGTTTTTCCTTCCTATAATAACAAAGATAAAGAATTATTTTCTTTAAATATAAAAAGGTAGCACTCACCTGCTACAAAATCTCCAAATCCTACTGTGGTTAAGCTTGTAAACACAAAATATACAGCCTCCTGGAAGGTCCATCCCTCCACGATGGAGCAAGTAAAAGCTGGGATGATTATAAACAGTATGTTTCCAACCAATAGCAGACTCAATATTTTTAAACACCTGAAAAGTTTGCAATATTTTTTTCCAACATGAAATTTCTCTATGCATGTATGTTGGATTGCACAATTGATTTTTTTTCCACACATTGCCAGCATGACCATAAATAATGGTATCCCCCACATTGCATAGAAGATGAAAAATGTCTGTCCACCATCCGTCTTTGGAGATAGATGCCCATAACCTGAAATAAAACAGAATAAAACGTACCAATCTGACTTTATTCGATGTTGTTTTTTTATAATTTTGGAATATTTTCTTCTTAATTTCAATGTTTTGATTATTCTATATCATATCGCATTTATAGTTTCCACTACCCGGCTTGGACATTTTTGGGATATGTGACTTGACCTCTCGTCCACAGAAAACTTTTAATTTATTATTATGATCCTCTTCCTACACATCATACATACCAATGGTGGTCACCAATGTGATGTTCCTGTAGAGCATACATACCAATGGTGGTCACCACTGGGATGTTCCTGTATATCATACATACCAATGGTGGTCACCACTGTGATGTTCCTCCCATCATACATACCAATGGTGGTCACCACTGAGATGTTCCTCCCATCATACATACCAATGGTGGTCACCACTGTGATGTTCCTCCCATCATACATACCAATGGTGGTCACCACTGTGATGTTCCTCCCATCATACATACCAATGGTGGTCACCACTGAGATGTGCCTCCCATCATACATTCCAATGGTGGTCACCACTGAGATGTTCCTCACATCATACATACCAATGGTCGTCCACAGAAAACTCTTAATTTATTATTATGATCCTCTTCCTACACATCATACATACCAATGGTGGTCACCACTGTGATGTTCCTCCCATCATACATACCAATGGTGGTCACCACTGTGATGTTCCTGTACATCATACATACCAATGGTGGTCACCACTGTGATGTTCCTCACATCATACATACCAATGGTGGTCACCACTGTGATATTCCTCACATCATACATACCAATGGTGGACACCACTGTGGTGTTCCTGTACATCATACATACCAATGGTGGTCACCACTGTGATGTTCCTGTACATCATACATACCAATGGTGGTCACCACTGTGATGTTCCTCCCATCATACATACCAATGGTGGTCATCACTGTGATGTTCCTGTATATTATACATACCAATGGTGGTCACCACTGTGGTGGCCAGAAGGAGAGAACTGTACACATTCCAGTAGACACCATGCTCCTCTGTTGTTCTGTTGAGCCCATGGCCTTGTAGGACAAGTTTAAGTAAGCTCTCTAATTCCGTCCTGTTAACACTAGGATTGTTTTCTGTAAGCATAATTTATCATTGCCCACACGATTAGAACTCAACTATGTTAGAATTTACATGAGATGCATTCTACATGTTATAATATTGAGGACATCAAGATAGAAGGTGTACAGACTTGTGTACAGTTATATGTGGCAGCGCAATTAATAAATTACAATACACAAAATATACATAAAAGCAAAGCTACACCTCAAACCGTTTTCCTACCATTATCTCATGATATTCCTGCGTTCAAAAAGTAAATGTAAATCATTATATTTCAATTAGGATATGAATACATAAAGCATGATGGAGCCCCCTCTCCACATCTGCATCCCAGGCAGTATTAAAAGCGTCATTGTAGGAAGGTATAACAGTCATATATAAAAGATCATTTGCTCGTGATTAAATACCCTGTCCATTGTTACATGCAGAATATATGAAGTTTCGAATCTTACCTAAAAATAAAGAAGTAAAATGGTCCATGTTTTGATGATATGATTTGTCAATAACCTCAGCATTATCCTCCTCGATAACGTAAAAGACAAAAGCTCCTGCCCCAATGTAAATCAAAACTACTACAGCTAATATAAATAATGTTTTCCACCTCATTTTGTCTTTGTAGGTGTAATGTAAATACAAGCGATAAGGTGAGCTTAATACTTTGCCTATATATAGTGCATAGTACATTAACACTGTTATCTCGTATATCTGGGCTGTAATGTTCCGCAATTCATTAAGGTCATTTATTTTAAGGTCATTGGGTGTTCAAAAATATAGGCCAGAGTTGTTGTTTCTTTTAAAGCTATTTTTACACTCTTTTGTTCATCTTGAGATTCACTTCATTAATGAAAGTTATAAAGAACGCTAAAAGGAAAATGATACATGGAAACATATTGAAAATAATGAGAAGTATTGAATATCCATTTCCCCTTCCCATATCATCGACAGTCGTCCCATCAGTCCATCTTAATCTGTGCTATTCAGTATAAACAAACTCTAGATACCATGATCTAGATACCATGATCTGTTTAGTCTCTGCTGGAGGTGCTGTATTTATTCCCACTAGACTTGTTAATCATCATTTGAGTGTATTTGAATGATGGTATCCGTGTACACAATCTTCAAATAACGTTAGATTGTGCCACACCTCTCAATCCATTAGGGGTGTCAACATTGTCAGAAGGAACATGACTTTGCCATCCATTTTGATAGCATACTATGATCTTTGTTTGAGGTTTTACATCATTTTAGCATTATTCATTCATTTTGTGATGAGACCAACTTGTAGCAGATATAGTGCTGCCTCATACTATGATATATACATTATATATTGAGTCCCCCAATAGTGCCACATAAATCGTTAGACAGTGCCACACCTTTGAAAAACAATGAAAATGTGTTTTTTCACGGCAAAAGGATATCATCTTTTTCACATATATATATATAGGGATTTAAGCAACTATTAGCAAGGCTTGGGACAAGGGATCAAGCATGAAAAAATAGAGAAAGCATCAATTCTTAACTGTTTTAGTATGATCTTTTTTCAAATTAAGAGATGTTTTCCTAGTTTTGTCCTTTAGAGGGATTTCATTGGCACACATTTCATTTCTCAGCCATTTTCTTAAACTTGATCTCAGTGTTTATATATGTCAAGATTGACTCATAAGCCTCCAAGCTGGATAGTTGTGTTTTTATCTCAGTATAAATACTGTGCTTTGTGGGTTTTTTTATATGTACAGAAGTGTCACTTTAATAAATAAACAAAAAAAATACAATACAAATTTTAATTAAATTATTCAGAGATTCATGTTTAGACAAAATGATCATAGTATTTCGAGCTGTTTTCCCTCCATAAGGAGTTCATGACTGTGATGATCATAACAGCTCTCAATACGTGTCTAATATCGTGTCTAATATCGGGGAATGCCAATCAGGTACGGGGAAAGGCTAATGGTCATTTTGTAAGGGGAATATACCCATCCTAATTACCGGATGGGTGGTAAGTGGTGTGACCTATACTGGTCTACCAGACAGATATCCTAAGCGAAATTCAAGCAACATGTCAAAGAGGCGAAGAGTTGTGGTGTAAACATTTTTAATCGTTTGTGTCTATTTGTTCATATACATGTCAATCAATAAATATTTGTGGAGTTCAAAATAAAATGTAAGCTCACCTGAAATTTGTTGAAAGATGGCATCTGCTGCTTCAGTCTGGTCAGTTCTGGCCTCAACGCCTGCTTCACCCCCAACTCACTGACTTCCCAGACTGAGAGCAACCAAACTCATCCTTCACCAAACATATAAGGAAAGCATGCATTTTGTCCAATGAGACTTGGCCAGGTAACATGCAGTGGTGGACTGCATGATCCCAGGTCAAGGCTCATGCATATTGATGAAGCCAGAGTCAGAGATATCTTAGCGTCTACAAGAGTGAGGGCTGCTAATGAAGCTAAATTTAGCTATTTGTAACTGATACACAATTTGGATCACAAAGTCAGAGTTAGTGAATATGAAAGAAAATTGTAAAGTTGATGATTAAAGTTATATATATATACTTAAGAAATTGCTGCATGATGTATGAAAATATTGATATCTCTGATATTTTATCGTGAGATATTTTATATCCCTGGGGATCAAATAGCTCAGGATAAATACTCCGGCGTAAAATTGAAAATGGTGGTGCTTTGAAAAAGCATTACCATTTTCAACAAACATTATAAAAATGTGTCAACTGACCTCGTTACTTTAATAATAGTGAATTACATAATAAATACAAAGAATAAGGTGGTAATAACAAAAATAAAATTAAGCAAAGAACTTCATTAGATTAAGTTGTAACAGTAAATAATACTATGAGTTAAAGAGTAAACAAAGAAGTTGATATAAATTAATTGATTTAAATAAAGTTACATTAATTATGCAAATGAAGAGAAACAAAAGCCATATCGCATAATCGTAATAAATTGTCCATGTTTAGGAAGTAAATGATGTTGCTGAAAGTTTCTCGTGATCCTTGTACTTGCCGAGTGTCTGTAAGGTCATTATCATCCTGACTCACAAGTATGTAACACAACTTCTGGCTACGCCACCGGAAGTGTTACACAGGAGCAGCAGGATATCTGTCCTTAATTGCTCATACAGAGAGCATATTTAAAAGCACAATAAGCATGACAAGGGTTGCACAATCTCCAGATAGGGAAAAAGCTGATGGGCGTTGCTGCTAAT
This sequence comes from Amphiduros pacificus, assembly GCA_949316495.1. Lineage (NCBI taxonomy): Eukaryota > Metazoa > Annelida > Polychaeta > Phyllodocida > Hesionidae > Amphiduros > Amphiduros pacificus. Next base: position 27,606,972 of record OX439008.1, on the reverse strand, counting down.
TTGTTCTCCAGGTGGGGTATAAGAAGAGCTGGTGATGGCTGGTGAATCACGCATGACAGTGTCTACACTCTGGTAGCGGCCTGACATGCTATGGCAGTCCATATGGTCTTCGATAATAAATATATACAGTCTTATATATTTTGCTTTGGGTCAACGTGCCAGTCTTTGATATGCTGATTAAAACACGGGACCCATGATAAAAGCTGGCCACCTGGTAGTTGCAGCAACTTGTAACTTCAGCTGATTACTGGAAATACATTAATATACAGAGCAGTATACACACTCATATTTTGAAAACTTATACAACAATAACATCATTTAGACACATACATTGATAAAGATAAAAGGAAATATAGACATGTGTCACTGGCATTGTTACTCAATGTCATTAAAAGTCAACTTCTTATAAAAAAATAAGTGAAATACTTAAAATATCATATAAAGAGATACCTATTGGTATTATTACAATAAACAATTTATTGTAGATAAAGATTATTACAAGGATAATCCTTGAACAAAAAGGTTAATACATTTTAAAAGAAACCTATTTTATGAAAATTTGCAACAAACAATTTATTGCTCTAGATTGAAGGTTTTGTACTGAGGTCGAGGTCAGTCTAATTGAAAACATGTGTTTGGCCTGTATACTATACAGATGGGGTTAATGAGAGTCACATCATTTCACAGAGGAAGTTGCTAACATGAGAAAGGGGTCAAGATAATTAGTGCTGATAAGGGGTGGCCAGGGTGAGGGGACAGCGTGGCTTGGGTCAGTCACTATATAGATGCTGAGCTGCAAGGATTTGTATACCTGCTCTGGATGGGATTTTACCAGGAAAGGATAAACTACTGGGGGTGAGTGTTGGGACAATGCATAGGAGATGCAAAAGATTGACTACCTCTAGTTTAGCACAAATGAACATTTAATCTAACATATTATATTATAAATATCTATACAATAACATGATAACATGCACATCAAAATCTTCACATCAGATCTGAAAATTGTCGGTATCTCAGATCTGCAAACCAGCACACTAAAATCAAAAACACCATTCAGTTAGTTAAATGGATATCTAATACATCCTGTGAGTTACAAGCTCAAAGTTTGGGTAGCTTGTATTTTGAAGATAGATATATTAGGTTATTTATACCAGCCCAGTCACATAGGTCAGGTGGATGAATTTGAAGAACTCATTGCATATCATTTGTGATAAAATGAAAGAAAACATAAATTACTAGCTGTGTGCTGCACTGTGGGAATTAAACTGCCCTTACACATGGATCAGTGATTTTTTTTTTTTTTTTTTTTGCAGTGAGCAACACATTTAAAAGAATACTTATTAGATAGAAATTCATATAATCCATTAAACACAGGATTATAAACGTTACATAATCCATTAAATACAGGATTATGCTCATCCCACTTGAATAAATTAAAAGTAAGAATATAATTGTTTGTATTTGAGCCGTTTACATTTTAATCTGCCCTGGTAACTGGGGTCAGAGAGATGGCAATTTAGATACAGTAATTTTCCTGCATGCTGTACATGTCGCTGTTGCTCTGATGAAAGGAAATGGGGAACATGTGTGAAAAGAATGTGAGAATGGAAATTTTGCGTCACAAGACTAGCCTTTACACATTGGTCAAGTTGTGGCGATTGATGATATGCAATGATTTTAGTGGGATGATACTTACAATATGTCAACCAATTATTGGTCAACAGAGTCTAAAAATGAAAATAAGATTAGAGCTGAAATGGAAATAAATGTATTATACGTGCTCACTCTGCTCCATGTTCTCCTTAGTTATTATAGTGACAATTACAATTACTATGTGATAGTGCACATTTTGGAAATTGGATTATGAACCATGGAGTGCAGAGTTTTCTGAGCATAAACATTACAGTAAACAATGACATTTTAAGAATACACATTCTTCTACTTACCTTTTGACTGGCTTGAAGTCCTTATTACCTTGTGGAACCAATGATCTGTGTTGCTTGGCGATGATCTGTGTTGCTTGGCGATCAAAAGAAAACTGCGAGGGAGGGGGATAGGGGGATCTGCTTTGAGCAAGGCAGCTGAGGTCCTGTGTGGCTTGGGTGCCATATTGGGCTACTGAGGGCCTGGCATCACCACAAGGCTCAGGTAGCGAGCTAATTAGCAGAGGATCAGGCCAGTCCTCCAAGGCAATTAAGCAGAATTGCATCCTTTATTTGGGGTAGACTTGGCCTGATTGGGGGAGGATTGTGCGTGGGGGTGGGGCAACATAGGGATCAGATGACCCATAATTTAAAAGGGTCTGCTTATGCAACTTTTAGATCTCTATGCAAATGATCCCAGTGAGTGGTCAGATTGGAGCCTAAGATTATTGGCTTCCTTGTGACCTATATGAACAAATATAGGAGCTTATAAAAAATGCTAACATGAGATTCTATTCCATCATAAATTATGTGTACCGGTCAGTGAGTACAACCAACTTGCTTCAAATGTTAATTGGTTTTCCAGGATCCTGTGTTCATATCACTGAGTGTGAGAGAAGGGCAGAGATAATCAGAGACAATTATAAAACTTATCCTGAAAAAATCCAAAGTTGTCGACTTAAATTGGAAATTTTGTTGGAAAGAACATTATCTCATGATAAAAATGCTATCTCATCACACCTCAGTGTTAAACAGAAATAAATAGCTGCAGCACTGCAAGTTGTACTTTACACATTACACATTACTTGGGGCCCAATATCTCATATACTTTATCTCAATACTTTGTCTCAATACTTTGTCTCAATACTTTAACTCAATACTTTAACTCGATACTTTGTCTCAATACTCTAACTCAATGCTTTAACTCAATACTTTAACTCAATACTTTACATCAATACTTTGTCTCAATACTTTATCTCATTATATTTGAAAACATAAACAGCCATTTAAACTTAATAACCTGACATGACCGTGTTATGTCACAAAACTAACAGGTTCAGGTGGCACTGACTGCCTACCAACACTTTTCAAGCTGTGCACAGCTTTGTTCTTCAAGAATTGTGGAGTGAACAATCTTGATGCTAATTTGCTCCTGGGGACTTGTAACATATTTGTTGCATTTAAAACCCTAAGCTTAAAAGTTTCAATTTCAACATCCTCAACCTGATCGTCTATGACACATTTTTTTGGTGTGTCCTTTTGACTATCAGATTTTAGAGTTCCAATCGGTCGTTTCTGTGTGGTTCGCACTTTAAAGTGGGCAGTTTTGATCATTTGTTGTATCGCATGTGGCAACTGGACATAATCAATCCACCTTGCATAGTCTGGAGGAAAGGAATAAAATTGGCACTTGTATTGCCAGTTTCCATCCTCATCTTGTCTTTTAGAGACAACCTTACTAATCCTATATGGGCTTGCATCATACTCATGCAAAGCATTCAAAATTTCTAGCCGGGATGATGAGAGGCAAGATGATGATGAGGGTGAATGAATGACATTGACAGCATTAAAGTGGGGTGCGATGCCCGCACTATTAGCCATCCTTGGCTGAACGGCAGTGAGAGGGGCTACCCTGACTGGGGCATGCTTGATGCGGTCAATGTGAACTGGTTTTCGCATCACACAGTTTTTGGTTTCATCAAATAGAAGTACATGTATGTTGGATTTTATTTCCCACACCCTATAGCCCAATTTCCATTTTGAATGGAATTTTGGTGTGTGGTCCCTCCTGTTCGTGAGAGTTGGGCAGAAAAGGGCAACAGGTGTACCAACATCATACTTAAGTAGTGTTCTCTGTTTGTTCTTTTGTGAAACTGACCTAACATGATTCTCTTGTAACGTTTCTGCGACAAATTTGTCGGTTGTTTCAATCCTTGACTTGATGTCTTTTACGTAAAGCTGGACATCTACATTAATATTGTCAGGAATATGGAGCTGATTTTGAAGTGGGGTGGTTAAAGGGTGACCAAAGACAACATCAGCTGGGCTGAGTCCACCAAGGGCTTCGCTTGGTGACGAGTTGTATGCAAATGCGATGTATGGGATTAACTGTGGCCAATTTGAGTGAGATGACAAGTACTTTGCACAGGCAGGGCCAACATGTTTCCATTTTGTTTCAATGATACTGTTTGATTGTGGATGCAAGCTACTGGAATGTGTACCTTTGATACCTAACATTTTGTACAGAGCGCGTAGAAGGTGTGACACATAATTCTGCCCCTGATCTGAATGTATTTTTGTTGGGCATCCATAGATGAGAATCAGTCTGTCGATTAGGATCTGAGCCACTTCTTTGGCTGTGTTTGTTTTTGCAGGTTCTAGTATAAGGTACCTACTAAACCTATCACAGAATCCTATTAAGTATTGGTATCCTTCAGCGCTTTTTGGTAGCTTACCATATGTATCGACATGCACACAATAGAAAGGGAAAGGGCCTTTTGTGACATCATAGTTTTGAATGGGATTCAGTTTGGGCGTGGAGACTTTGTAACTTTGGCACTCAGGACAGGTTTCCACATAACTAATGACATCTTTGTTTAATGTGTTCCAGTGTACTTTTTGCTGATAGAGCCTCATAATGGTTTTGGGGATACCTGAATGCTGACCTATTATTTTGTCAGAGTGACAGAGTTGCAGTATGTTTTCCCTCAAGGGAGCAGGAATGACTAAGTGCAGGTCCCAAGACTGCTGGAAGTCTTTTCTTCTCTTTGGCTTGTAAATGAAATACAATCTGTTGTTCTTTAAAGCATGATCATTCTTATCTCTGAAGATTTTGCGGGCTATATTTTTGTCCAACGGTTCCTGGCCAGTTTCAAGGTAAGAGATCAAGTGACAGTAATATGGATCTTGTCTTTGTAATAGTTCTATTGAATCCAAGTTGAGGTCATATGTTTCTGGTATGGGAGTTAGGGGTGTGCTCTCATTATCAGAAGGCGTGGTGCTGGAAAGTTCATTAGGGGGCTGAGTGGGCTGATGAGCGTGGCGAGGTGATTTAGCATGCTTGAAAGGCACGTTTTGGTCATTACCAGTGTTATCTTGTCTTGGAGCAATGTAGGAAGGGGGCCCAGGTGTGAGGGCATTTGGTGCAGAAATGCTTGGTACAGGAAGCTGGGGAGATGCGGTGGGATTGCATTCCTTATTTGGAGTACCTGAGGTGAAAACGGTGGTTTTGCCAAGGGAGGTATTTTTGGCTGCATGGTTGGTGAGTGATGGATCCTTTGTGGACCTTCTTGCTGGAGTGTCCCGTAATGATCTGCCACCGATGATCGGGTTTGCTTCATATTTTAGAATTTTTGCAGCTGGTACGTTATCTGCATCAAGGTCATTATCATATGTTGGTATGTTGCTTGGAGTGGCCTCAAAGTCTGAGTCCATGCCATGATGCCCTGATTGAATTGCCCTTGATAATGTATCGGCCACAACATTCTCTTTTCCTGGGATGTAATGAACTGAGATATCATAATTGTGGATTTTGTGTAGATTTCTTAGCACTCTTGGATTTTCATGTGAAAACTGGTTGACAATTGTGAGCAGTGGGCGGTGGTCAGTATAGACCTCCGTTTTGCCATGTTTTACCAGATCACTGAAATAAGTCAAACCATAACTGATGCCAATAAGCTCTCTGAATGTTATGGGTAAAGCTTGCTCCCCTAGTGTGAGGAGTCTGCTAGCCAATCCAAGTGGCACTAAATGACCTTTATTGTCATGTTGTGCTAAAAGGGCACCTAAACCATCAAGGTTTGCATCAACATACAGCTTGAAAGGTTTGTCAAGCTGTGGTGAATGTAAGAGAGGGGCTGCTTGTAGTTTAACTTTGAGTAGCTCAAATGCTTCTTGCTGAGGTTGTCCCCACTTGAATTTGTTTTTCTTGCTAGTGAGTGGAAACAATGGAGCACATATTGTATTGTACTTGTAGATGAATCTTTTGAAAAACTGAGCCATGCCCAGTAGTCTTCTGAGCTGTCTCTTTGTCTGTGGACAGGGGAAATGTTGTATGGCTTCAGTTCTAACTTTGGCTGGCCTAAAGCCATTTCCATCTACATCATGACCTAAAACTTGAAGTTTAGGTCTGCAGACTTGGAATTTGCTGGGTTTGAGTTTGAGGTTGAATTTTCTGAGTCTGGTGAAAAATGTTCTGATACGGGGCAGGTGTGAAGCAAATGAGTTGTCACCAAAATTGACATCATCCAAATATGTGGATAAATTTGTGCCATCAAATACCTTCTGCATGGCTTTGGTGAAAGCAAAACTGGAATCATTCAAGCCTTGAGGTAGAACTTTGTACTGATATGATCTGCCATTTGCTTTAAATGCAGTGTATGGTCTGGAATCAGGGTGAAGACTTATTTGCATATAGCCATCTGTCAAATCGCCAGATGTCCAGATATTGTTTCCATCTTTTGTCAGTTCTTGAAGGATGTCAATGATACGTGGCATTGGGTAGAATGTTGTGATGATTTGTTTGTTGATCTCACGAAGATCTGAGATCAGTCTCCAATGTAGGGGATTGGTTTTGTCTTTCACTTCTTTAAATTTTGGTTTCTTAACAAGCATGGCTGAAGCAGAATATGGGCTGGTGCTTTCTTCAATGTATCCTAATCTTATGTAATCTTGTAGGAGAATGTCCATAACATATCTTAATTGAGGGGGCGTTTTGAAATATTTGCCTTGTACAGGAATAGAGTCAGGTTTGAGGAGTAGTTTGTGTCGATATGCTGTGCATCCTGTAGGAGGGTTATCATCTGTTGAGAAAACATCTCTGAATTCATCTATGAGGTTACATAATTGTTGTTTTTCATCCTCAGTGATTTTGCAGGGTGATAGGTCAATGAGGGGGGAGACTGCTGGTAAGGTGTGCTTCGTGTGCCGTGTACTGTCATGGGGCTGGTTGATGGGGTGATGCCTGTTGATTAATTGCTTATCAGGTGTCCTGCAGAGGGAGTTTAGCAAGGGAAGACTATTGGAATCCTTGGGGTTGGCTATTTTAGTTGCTGTGTCCAAACCTTGAAATGATCCAACATGAGTGTTTTTGTGTAGGAAGAGGGGAGAATGGGAAAAGTTGATAATTCTCAGTGGTATACAATGTGAATCAATTGTTGATAAGTTGGGAGGTATATCAAGGGCATGATCTGAAATGAATGTTGATTTTGGCTCAAATTGTCCTACAAAACCCATTGGCAATGTTTCTTTGACTCTGCCCAAAGTGTAGAGAGAAGACTTGGGGGGAACAGTGATGGTCTTGTCTAAAAACACTTTGTATTCTGGATTGATAGAGAAAACTCTATCTTTGAAGGATATTGCTCCACCTAATTGTTTCATGCATGGATAGCCCATTAGAAATGAGTATTTGAATGAGTCAATGATGAAAAATGTGATGTGTGTTGTGACTTTTCCAAATGTAACTGGCACTGTTAATGTTCCTTTCAAATGCAAGGTTTGCCCATTTGGCAAATGTACATGATCAGGGTGATGACTAGGTAATTTGTATTTCACAGTACCAACAGATGCAATTTCAGGATAATCAGTTATGACTCTGGACGAACAAAGATTAATAGATGCACCTGTGTCAAGCATACATGGTGCTCGGGTGTGACCAATAACTAAATTCACAAAGTTGTCACTCAGGGGTAGTTCATAGTTGTGGGAAACGCTATTGACACACTCTTGATTACCCCTACGGTTCAAGAGCGTGCGTGTCCGTTTCCCTGATAACGGGATTGATTTGGATATGCATTCCTATGTGTTGCAGGCATTGGGGGATATTGTTGCAATCTTTGCCTTCTAAAACATTGGGATTGTGTGTGCCCCTTTTTAGAGCAAAACCAGCAGACAATGTCTGTATTGGTTTGCTGTCTTGTACCCCTGTTTGGCCTGTTGTGCAGGGTACTTGCTTGTGACTGAGGGCGATTTGTGTTATTTATATAATGACCACAAACACTGGCTGAGTGTGCACCGCCACAAAGTTGGCATATGGTTCTACTTTGATCTGAAAAAGGCCTTGGAGCCTCCCTATTATAATTTGGGGCAGAGATATTATTGAGAGATACCTGTTCTACCTTTTCTGTCAATCTAGCCACCTGTGTGGTGAGGGTTGCAAGGTCACTGTTAGTACTCTGTTGGGGGACCACTGACTGGGTGAATGAGGTAGGGAGAAGTCCCTGTAAGTTGCATAGAGCTGAGTATGCCGCTGTGAATGTAGTTGGGTTGTGTGAAGCTATCAGGCCTTTAATTTGGTCAGGCAGGCCCATGATAAAGGACTGTATCGTCTCTTGTTCACTATACTCCAATTTCTGGCAGATTTTCTGAATGTCATCAGAGTATACTGCAGGAGTATCAGTGGGCAGGTATTTCCTGGCCTGCAGCTCTGTTAGAATTGTATACTTGGGTTCAGGCCTATCAAACTGAGCAATGAAAGCATCATAAAATGCCTGAACAGTGGTGAACTCAACATCTTCCTGCTGAGACCACCATGTGAAAGCACGGTCAGCAAGAAACTGCCCAAAATGTGTTTTTACCAGGTCCAGAACCTGGTGGATTTGTTTAAGTTGAGCATAGATTTTAAACTTGTGTAAAATGAAAGAAATGATGCTCAAACTATGTTTGAGCACATTTCTAACATGAATGCCCCCTCCCTATCCGGTTGAGGGCAAATTTGGGGAATATAACTTTGGTAGAGCTATTTCAGTACCAGGATGTTAATCTATTCTGGTGACATAACAAAGATGTGATGTAATTTATGTAAAATGTTTATTTCATTACTAAAAATTCAAATATGCAAGTAAAATCACAGTTGTTCCCAATAAATTATTCTTTGTCCCTACTTTAAAATTCTAAGGCTAGACAATGGATACCAGTTTATAAAGTCAGAACACAAATACCAATAATAGTACATCATACTCACAATGCCTGGTGCTGGTCTCCCTTTAGTCACCACACTACATTGCTTTTATAGTATTGACCTTGCCTATGTGGCAAGGAGTACTACTAGACTGACCATTTCTTTTAAACATAGGGTTGAAAATGGTATATTTACCATGGGTCTGTATAGAAATCTGTTAGTTCATTTGCACACTATGGTATAAAATTTGACCGGTTCCTGATCACCTCATGGTCTACGTCAGTGCCACGTAGCCATTCTTCAATGTCTGCGAGACACCTTATCATAGACCATTGTGATTTTTTTGAATCATTAATTGTTTAATTGCACTCAGTGTTTTGACTATTTTGTGATAGTCATAAATATTTTCCATTGTTTTTTGATCAGTGCATTTGGTGCTTTGGTTCTGACTTTCATATTTTATACATCAATATATTACATTAATACTTTTCTTGATATTTTCTTATTATTATTTAACGATTACCTACCTTACCTATTATACCTTATTATCTTAAATGCCTGTCTTTCCTGATTATTTTATTTCCCTAAACTTCCTATTAATGAACATGGGTGGACCTAAAATAGAACAACCTCCTGGTTGTTGACCAGGTGGAAGACTATATGAAGAATAAAGTAATAGGAACAACAATGATAATACAAGTACAATTTACAATTGTATGTAAATTAGATCAAATTAATTAAAATCTTAAAATCTGGTTGCATTATTTTAAAATCGACAATGACATAATCCAGGACTGTCTTTTATCAGAAACATCATCAGGGTGTCTACAAGGGCATTTCCTCCCTTGCTGGTTGGCAGGTTATTTAACCGGCCCCCGCAGATGGCCGTTGGTGAGAGTTAAAATGGTTGCAACCAACTCCACCAATACAATCATAAAAAGAATCCTGGCATGTCACTTCAGCTCTCACGGTTAACAATAGTCATATTTCTAAAATATAAGAAACAAACCAAGAAACAAAATTATGCAACATAAGTGCAAAATATTGAATTTAATTCATTAGCTCACCATGGTTGTGATGAGTGATTGCCCATCTAATGCACAGTAAACAGGCAGTTTTGAAAGCTTTAAATGTTTAAACAAATTACAAATAATAATAAAACCATTTTAGATTGGTACGTGGGCCTGTGCGGCCATTAATGGTGCAGGGTCAACATGATGGGCTTGGGGTTGGGGTGGTTGTGGAATGGGGGGGTCTTGGGGAGGGTTGTTATCTGCATTCATCGTGAGTCGCCCTGGTAAATGTCTTAGAAAATATCTGCCGGTAGGCATGTAAAGTTATACATTCATCAAACAATTATTCAAAATGACCCAAGCTCAGGATTCTACCACCAAAGTATTTCGAGCTGTTTTCCCTCCATAAGGAGTTCATGACTGTGATGATCATAACAGCTCTCAATACGTGTCTAATATCGTGTCTAATATCGGGGAATGCCAATCAGGTACGGGGAAAGGCTAATGGTCATTTTGTAAGGGGAATATACCCATCCTAATTACCGGATGGGTGGTAAGTGGTGTGACCTATACTGGTCTACCAGACAGATATCCTAAGCGAAATTCAAGCAACATGTCAAAGAGGCGAAGAGTTGTGGTGTAAACATTTTTAATCGTTTGTGTCTATTTGTTCATATACATGTCAATCAATAAATATTTGTGGAGTTCAAAATAAAATGTAAGCTCACCTGAAATTTGTTGAAAGATGGCATCTGCTGCTTCAGTCTGGTCAGTTCTGGCCTCAACGCCTGCTTCACCCCCAACTCACTGACTTCCCAGACTGAGAGCAACCAAACTCATCCTTCACCAAACATATAAGGAAAGCATGCATTTTGTCCAATGAGACTTGGCCAGGTAACATGCAGTGGTGGACTGCATGATCCCAGGTCAAGGCTCATGCATATTGATGAAGCCAGAGTCAGAGATATCTTAGCGTCTACAAGAGTGAGGGCTGCTAATGAAGCTAAATTTAGCTATTTGTAACTGATACACAATTTGGATCACAAAGTCAGAGTTAGTGAATATGAAAGAAAATTGTAAAGTTGATGATTAAAGTTATATATATATACTTAAGAAATTGCTGCATGATGTATGAAAATATTGATATCTCTGATATTTTATCGTGAGATATTTTATATCCCTGGGGATCAAATAGCTCAGGATAATAGTCCTAGAAACTCATATATATTAAGAGTATGGTCTGTCATGATGGTAATAAGGAAACTTTAGTTTCCGGGAAAGGACACTTGATTTTTCAACATATTAATCATACATGGTGTAAGAACATACTTTAATATAATACACGAAAGCTTTCTAGTCTAATTGGTAGGCAGCGATTTACGCAGCGATGTAAATCGCTGAAATGACAAATTTACACATGAAATAGTACATGCTACGTCCTTCAGCAAGGCTGTCAAAGGTGAAATATACCTTGCTTCGTTTCCTGTGATATGGATCTTAGTATTAAATGTATTTCAAAGTGATAATTCCGAGCTACCTTATCAATGTCTAACTGGAGAATAGTAATCTTATAGTATATTTTCCAACACAAAGATGGCCAACAAGTTAATAAGTAAATGTAGTGAAATATGCAGTGCAATGTAGTCCATTGTAAATAGACCATGAATGGACTGAATGTGTTGACACCATTTCAGTTAGCAGGGTGCTTGTGTGGCTGGTCAACCTTCTCGATGCTGTTACTTACTCCTGGTTGTTTCCAGGCTTATGTTATATTATGATGTTTCTACTTATTGTTCACCTTATACTGTATGGTAAGACCTTCAACATTGCACATTCGGACAATATGCTTTGCTTAAATATTATCCCTTTCATTATTATATTTTCATACAAATGATACAATGTTTAACGCACAATTTCAGTTAAAACAGCTGAGAGTGTTGTTCAAGATTTAACTGAAGGTAAGCATCAGATAGACTTTCGATGACTGAAGTCAAATCCATTTGTTTATTCATTTAGATTTGTGTTTGATCTTACTTACTTTCAATGCTGGAATAAATGTAATCCATTTTTTATTTCCAGTGGAAAAATGTTTGTTATCTTCTGACTGTTGGGTCAAGTATGATTTCAAATATGATGAGACATGGAATAGTTGCTATGGTGAAAAATATGTACGCTATACGGGATACCTTGTGGGGAAAATAGTTGGTGCTGTGGTGTGTAATAACACGTAAGATATATAAAGAAATCAATTCCCAGCTACACACACACACACACGCACACACACACACGCACACACACACATACACACACACACACACACACACACACATATATATATATATATATATATATATATATATATATATATATATATATATATATATATATATATATATATATATATATATATATATATATATATATATATATATATATATACACATATATACATATGTATATAATATAGATGCACTCTGAAAGGTTGTGAATTTTATAATCAATGAAAGCCAGATATGTTGCAAAAGTAGTACAATATTACACATGTATCAATGAAAGGTACTTCCTTACATTTTGAACTCCCGTACTGCAGACATTTTAATGATTAGATGTGTCACACAAATTATTGCAATAATCTGACTTCACCATTGACTTTGACATGTTCCAGGGATGATATCGGCAGTAGATATAAGATATGGTTATCGGACGTTTTGACAGGAACATTTTACAACATATTTGACAGCAGCGGATCAGGTCATGATCACTGTGAATTTGTTGGGGGATCTGATGGAGACGCCCAGCTTGGACCATCCTTGTGTAAATCCCCGGCGCCTGTTCCAGGTACTAACTACTTATTTCACTATTTCCGCTTTGGCATTTCACTATTTCCGCCTTGGCATTTCACTATTTCCGCCTTGGCATTTCACTATTTCCGCTTTGACTTTGTAATGGTCTGTAATTGATAAATTGAAATTGTTGGTAAACTTTAGCTCAAACGCTGGTGTTTTTTTATATTTTTCTTGTTAACAGCCTTTTCTCGTGGCTTCTATGGATCCCTTCTCACCTTCGGTTCAGGAGAAAATGGCCGATTTTGGGCTGAGTGTGTGGGGTGGTATGAATGCGGAGTCTCGGTGCCTGGCACAGACAAAGTGGTTAAATATAATGGAGATGGATCTGATATAAGAAGTAAGTAATAATGTTGTATTGCTTTGTTATATAACCATTATGCGGATTGATATATCTTGACCTATTGCTTTGAATGTAGGTCTTTCCTGTTTTACATTTTGATTTTTACTAAGCCGATAGTGCAGCTGATATTTGGTCTTGAGAAAAAAGAAAATATTATCTTCATATATCTTCATACAATTAGAGAAAAACACCTCACCTATAAAGGGGTTGTCATGTCATCAACCAGTCTGTAAGATTAATATTATGAAATACATTTTAAATGATGTCCCCATATTTGAATATATTTACCTCTTTGGCTGAAAAGAGATTGCCAATTGGCTGATTATTCTCAGGGAAGTAACACGTCATGTGATATATTGTCCATAAATATGACTATTGAGTATTATTTCACTATTTATGCTTCTGTCTGGACCTTCTGGGTTCATATGATTTGACAGACTACACAAAATGAATTCAGGTTAATGTCATCAAAAAGTGATGGAAAGAAATATGTACCTGTGTGGGATATGACATTCGGCATGTGAACCTCTCAATGTGTCTGGCATAACGTTCTGGGTATTTAGCACTATATTGGGACAACATTAAAAAGGGCATTGCTTCTTATGAAATCTTTATGCCCATGTATTAAGACATACAATCTTAAAATATACTTTCACAAGTTATTATATAGTGCAAATTTGAAATCTCAAATTTATTTCATCTAATTAATCTAAGCATTTAATTCATCTAATAAATCCAAGAATTTAAAAAGTCTCAAGGTTATACAATAATGTTGATGATGTTGATGTAAAATGTTGATTAAACGATGGTCATTCCCTGACAATAGAAGGTCAATTAGAAAAAAGTTACAACCATAATCCTGAACAAGGTTATATAATAATGTTGGTGTGATATAATAATGTTAAGGTTTTATAGAGTGTTGATTAAGCGATGGTCATTCCCTACCAACAAAAGTCAATTTTTAAAAAAAGATTGCAACCATAATGCTGAACACAATAATAAATGTCTTATCAGCGCCATAATCAATGTTTGTTTGTTGTAGATTTAACTGCATTCATTCCTCCTGTTGAAACAGAGGCAAGAATATGTAATTTGCTTACATTATCTTCCATAAGAATGATATTAATATCATAGAAATAGTTATCATTTAACAATTATTACCAAAAGCACTAGTAACAATGCCGCCTGATTCACATGCTATCTTTGTTTGATCATTTGAAAGTTCTAATTTCATACACATTGAATAATGATGCTCACGTGATTTATATGAGTGCCACTCTTGATACTCCAAACCTGCTAATAGTCTCGATTCAATGTCGATTATCATATATTTCCTCTATGGTAGTCCTGAAGCTTAGGTGATGATAACTGTGCATAAAGTACTACCAAGTCTCAGTATTATATCATATCCATTTTCCATTGCGTTAGCTGTGCACTTTGTGTTTTCATTCAGTGCCTGTTTGGCTTTATAATTTACCATTATCTTACTTATTAGGGTATACAATTGATGATTGTTCACTGAGACAGCAATGGAAAGACGGTCCGGCAAGCGCGCAGTCTTCATCTTATCCTTACTTACTGAGCTGTGTGAGATGTGGAGACTGGGGCACGGAGACCCATGTCATGGCTGCCTATGGCGCACACGGCTCAGTCTATAATAAAGAAGGAAGATATTCTGTGGGCACTGTAACGGTAGGAACAATGCATTCAGTTACAACTGGTTTAAACGTCCATCATTGTATAATGCTTACCCTGAATGTTATAGTGATATAAAGTATAACGTATTGCTTTCTGTGCCTAAACGACATTTTCTGAGGAAGAATGTATGCTTCAGTTGTGTGTTAATGAGCATATATATAATCATGCAATTTGCTTGTATCTGATTTCAGATAACATTAAAGGTAGATGGTCCCGTGGCAGGGATTAACCTGGTTCTGATATCATATGATGCTGTGGAGTGGAACATACAGATGGAACCAAGAGATCTCTCCATTTCCCTGTCTAAAATCATTATTGTACGTTTCTTTCTGCTGTCGTATTATAATTCCAAATTTAAAAGAAATGAACAACTTAGACAAAATGAATCCAATAGAAATATTTCGATTCCAGATCTTGTCTAACCAGGCGATAATAAACTTGTCTAAGACATTGAAAATAAACTTGTTTAACCAAGTGACAATAAACATGTCTAATCAACTGACAATAAGTTGACTAATCAGCTGACAAAAAACTTGTCTAAGTGACAATAATCTTGTCTAACTAGGTGACAATAATCCTGTCTAACCAAATGACAATACACCCGTCTAACCAGGGGACAATTACCTTGTCTGACGAAGTATAGACTTGTCTATTACCTTGTCTTACCAAGTGACAATAAGCGTGTCTAACCAAGTGACAATAAACTTTTCTAACCAAGTGACAATACACTTGTCTAAACAAGTGACAATACACTTGTCTTACCAAGTGACAATAAACTTACCTAACTAGGTGACAATAATTTTGTCTAACCAAGTGACACTACATTTGTCTAACAAGGTGACAATAAACTTGTCTAACCAAGTGTAAATAAACTTGTCTAACCAAGTGACAATAAGCTTTTGGTGTTTCAGATGTCACACTACTCTGCATTTTCTCGCAGGTTCATCAGCACAACATACCAATCTGTTCCTGTAGAAAACATACAACTTGCTGATATATATCTTGGAAATGCATTAAGTCATGGCAGTATGAGAACAATGTTTACGAAGCTGAAAGAAGAAGGCTTGGAGATGACATCATTTATTGGAATGTATTCCCCGCAGAGCTATACTCTCACGGTTGGACGGGATTGGAACAGTATATGCAGTGGGGAAACTTCAAGATTTGTAGCAGGTATTATGTACAATATAATCTTGGACACAATACTTGTCATATATTTGAAAGTTGTGATCTCGATGCGCTGATAAAATATATCCCGGGGTACCCCGTGTTTAAGGATGTCTCATCCACACCATACTATATATTTTATATATATTAAGTACAATTTCATCAGTACTTTTATGTGAGTGAATTATAAAATTATATATATATAAGTGTAGTATGCATCATTTCTGCAGTGTTATATCTGAGAGCAATAATAAAGGGAGTTATATTGCTCTCAGGTTGCAGGGCTCATTTACATGGTTTTCACAAATTCTATAATTATGTAAGAAGATGACACGCATTCTTAAAAATCAAGACCTTTAGAGATTCATTTAAGTTGATAAACCCCACAAGGTAAAAACAGGGCAATAGAAAATGCGGTGATGACAA
Source organism: Amphiduros pacificus (assembly GCA_949316495.1). Classification (NCBI taxonomy): domain Eukaryota; kingdom Metazoa; phylum Annelida; class Polychaeta; order Phyllodocida; family Hesionidae; genus Amphiduros; species Amphiduros pacificus. The sequence continues at coordinate 27,590,659 of OX439008.1, read as the reverse complement.
TAAATACCGCCTAGAATTATTCCTTTTCACTAACAATGACAAATGCAATCAAATTTTTGTCATTAAGATATCGACAGCGAAAAAAAAAGAAAAATACAAAATCTTCATAGTATATCTGTCTGATGAATGCAGTAATTGTAGATAATTTCTCAATTTAAGCTCCTGTTGAGCACATTACTACCATGCCACAAGCAAGTGACAGCGCTGCAATTACTAGGGACGCTACAAAATACGATATATCAGGTATATAAACAAGCAAAATTCGTTTTGGCATTGTTATGAATATCTTGTAATAATGTAATAACTTTCTTTATATTCTTGTGAAAAGGAAGCTTTACTAGTCAAAATTACAAAGAAAGTTATCTCTTGATAATACTGCACACATTTTACATGGTATACTTTGACCGGGACTATTTTCATAATTAGAATTATCTGACTGATTTGGTTTAAAATGTCGACTAGCTCATTAAATTGCAACTTAATGAACGTAACACAACATGACTTGATCGTTTTAGACAAAATCTACAAAGTGTCTCCCCTTTTTCGTCATTTGTGAACATCTCACAGGGGTAAAGGTCTTGGGTTTCTTCTCTGGCTTTTAAGATATTTACGTTATTTTTAATTCCGAACAGGAATATCAATACATATATGATATAATATCAAATAATACGTTTTATCTCATACTTGGTGCTTCAAGAGGGTGTTCTGCACCTATGAGATATTCTTTTGCAGATCACCCCTCTGCCGAACTACTTTCGCAGATCACCCCTCTGCCGAACTACTTTCGCAGATCACCCATGTGCCGAACTACTTTTGCAAATCATCCTTGGTCCAAATGATGAGTGAGATCCTTCCACCAGAACCAACAAAAGAGATCTGTCAGGCTGAACACTGCATGAACCCATGCTCTTGACTTTATCTCATATTTATCTACCGCAGATGGTTTATATACCAGACCAGTTTTAAGATCGTAAAAAGTACAGATCTTAAGAAAAGAACATGTGAGTGCAGTGTTCAGGCTGACAGATATCTCTCAAGTTGGTTCTGGTGGAAGGATCACAATGCCAATGACGTCATTACATAGTAAAATGACGTCATTACATAGTAAAATATATGTTGCAATGACATCATTGTGTATGACGTCATTAAAAAGGGGCGTGGCATTGTTCATGTTGTTTGACACACACAACATAGGTCCACACATGCTGCAATATTTTCCACACAGTTTTGCTTTAAATAGATTGGACATCAAACCAAAACTTTATCTCATACCTATCTGCAGGAGGTAAGTATGAGATAAAGTCAAGAACATAGGTTTGTGTAGTGTTCAGGCTGACAGATCTCTCACGTTGGTTCTGGTGGAAGGATCTCACAATGAATAGAGTGGCACTATTCCCACCTCTCAATGGCGTCATAACATAATACATTATATGTTGTAATGACGTCATTGAGTGTGACGTCATTAAAAAGGGGGCGTGGCATTGTTTATGTTGTTTGACACACACAACATAGGTCCGCACATGCTGCAATGTTTTCCTCTCTGTTTTGCTTTAAATAGATTGGACATCAAACCAAAACCTTTATCTCATACCTATCTGTAGGAGTAAAGTATGAGATAAAGTCAAGAACATAGGTTCGTGCAGTGTTCAGGCTGACAGATCTCTCTCGTTGGTTCTGGTGGAAGGATCTCACTCGTCCTTCGGACTCTTGAGATCCTTCCACCAGAACCAACTTGAGAGATCTGCCAGCCTGAACACTGCACTCACATGTTCTTGCCTTAGGATCTTAACCCCTAAAGGACTAGGCTATCTAAATTTTGTGGATTGGCTGGACTAACCAATTTTTGTCTGGACTAGTGTATCCACATACTTAATTTAAAATTTATAACCATGGTTACTAGATTTGCTTAATGAAGTGCTGGGGTCAAAAGTTCATGATCCAGTCAGTCTGACGTCATATTATCATGATTACATTGTAACAAAATGCAGCCCCTCAGAATGTTACAAATGACGTCATCAAGCCAGAACAATGGGGACGTCAACGTCCCTCCCGTCCGTTACCGGTGGTGGACGTTGCCGTCCTTCCCGTCCATTAGGGGTTAATGTCAAAGATGGAAAATAAGTCCCGGGTAACAAGTACTCGGACAGTAGCTCGAGGATCTCTAGCAATGAATTTGCCTTTTGTTTATTTTGGGTCCGGCGACCATTAACTGCCCTTAAAGGGAAACTTTCACTTCTCTGAAACATTTTTGTAGTATGATGGAGAATTATAACGCACATTGATCTGTGGCTCTGTTAGTATAACCGCACAAGGGAAACATGTTTTTTGGGAGAAAAATAGCTCTTTTAAATGCACGTGCTAGAAAAAAAGAATGACGTCATCGTGCGGCAATTACCTACTTACATAAATAATTAGTAAACAAACAACAATGCAGCCAAAACAGCGATGTGACGATTTTCCGTCTTAGAAAACACGGACTATAGAGTTCAATGTATTTATGTATCTATGATCATTTAATCATATAATTTATGAAATGTATTTTACTAGAAAGTATCTCTTTAAAGAGATACTTTCTAGTAAAATAAATTATATAAATTACATGATTAAATGATCATATATGTGTATATACACTGAAATTCATAGACAAAATAATTATATCAGTAACCATGGAAACACAAATCAACATTTAAAACTAATCTTGCAACCCCCATACATTATGATCATTTATTGCAATTTGGGCCTATGACGTCATCGTGCGGGATTTATTGCACGTGCCAGACGAGCTGCAATCATTTTCAATTTTCACAAAACTTGTTATAACTTTGTTAATATTGGTCCGATCGTTATGATATTTACACCAAAATGTCACATTTTTCGTGCTCTTTCCAACGCACATAACCACTCTATTGTCCGTGTTTTCTAAGACGGAAAATCGTCACATCGCTGTTTTGGCTGCATTGTTGTTTGTTTACTAATTATTTATGTAAGTAGGTAATTGCCGCACGATGACGTCATTCTTTTTTTTCTAGCACGTGCATTTAAAAGAGCTATTTTTCTCCCAAAAAACATGTTTCCATTGTGCGGTCATACTAACAGAGCCACAGATCAATGTGCGTTATAATTCTCCATCATACTACAAAAATGTTTCAGAGAAGTGAAAGTTTCCCTTTAAGCTGCTCAAAAATGTTTAAAATGCAAATAAAATAAAGAAAAAAATATCCTAAGGAAAGTGCTAGATATTTCGGGAGTGGATGCCATGACTACTCGGACAGTTGCGAGATTTCAAGTGCTCAGATAGGTGCAAGATTTCAAGTACTTGGATAGGTGCGAGATTTCAAGTACTCTGATAGGTGCAAGATTTCAAGTACTCGGATAGGTGTGAGATTTCAAGTACTCAAATAGGTGCGAGATTTCAAGTACTCAGATAGGTGCGAGATTTCAAGAACTCGGATAGGTGCGAGATTTCAAGTACTTGGATAGGTGCGAGATTTTAAGTGCTCAGATAGGTGCGAGTTTTCAAGTACTCGGATAGGTGTGAGATTTCAAGAACTCGGATAGGTGCAAGATTTCAAGTACTCGGATAGGTGCGAGATTTCACGTACTCGGATAGGTGCGAGATTACTCCCATTGATGAGATGGTTCCTAGACTATGCTAGTCCACATCTATATGGAGAGTTATTAGTGTCTAGATGGTTCCTGTTAACTGTTCATTCATGTGTAAAATTGTAATATGCGCTTGTAGGTCAAGACAAACCACGTGGGGTGTGCTGAATGAAGCTGCTCATTGGCCAATAAAAAAAGACTTTATCCTCCAGCATGGATGTTAACCTGACAAGACCTCTCCTGCTTAGACTAGCATAGTCTATCTGCTGCTGGAAAGAATCAAAGTTATACCCTTGTGTTTTCAGACCTTTGAGTATTATGTTGAGTATAATGCTGATAAAGAAAAACCCTTTTTGAGCCACAGGCATCCTTAAATATTTGTCCTTGCTTAGGTTATTCTGGATTTCTTGATTTTTTTTACGAGCCTTTAATGAATGCAGTCGTGTCATTACTATAACCTTGGAGTAATAATGTATGGAGGCGCAACGTCGCAAGATCAAAAGGGACACCATAGTTGCCGCCTTGCCCATTGTTATGATGACGCCATATAGGTGCAAGATGAAAAAGTTTTGACGTAATTCTTTTTCAATCCAATTTTGCCTCACCAAAACTACAATTTACAGCTATACATATCGCGAATGAAATGTTCTCCTTGTTTCACTGATTATGGAGGTATAACTTTTATTTCTCTGCTCCAATTTTGGACGATTTTATGAAAAGATTTATGAAATCATACCAAAGTTATGACAATATGCTAAAAATTACTGCTACAACATCAAATACTGATAGAACCACATGTTTTATTGTTATTTTTTCATTCCAGTTGAGTTTTAGTTATGAGCGCACATGTTGGCAGGCTAGAAAAATATATATGTTGTTCAGTGAAAAAATTACTATTAGAAAATGTAATTTATATCCCTACCAATATATGCGCCGTTATAAATAAATTGACCTAATACATATTATGTCATCATTTAAAATCAACAAAAAATATCAATAAAAAATTGCAACAATAATTTTATAAATGCTATATCATTAACAATATTTTATTTTAAAAGTTTTTAAAAAGTAATATGAATAGTGTTACATTTTTTTAAAACATGTATAAAAAATAAAAGGTTTGGAATATGTATTTTTCATTTTTTCAGAATATTTATTATTGAAGCAATCAAAACAGAAATGAACAGATTTATATGAAGTAATTTTGAATGGATAGTATTGTAAGCCTGAAAAGAGCAACTATTCTGAATTTTTCTTTTAAAAAAATAAACCAAAATGTGGTATAATACCTCGATAAACCTTTGGCCAATTCATTTTTTAAAAATATGAATCTTCAATTTGTCACTGTTCTGAAGTCGGCAACTATGATAGGATCAAAGGATTTTGAATCCATTGTGTAAAACAATGCGTTACCATGACGCCATATCTCATATAACGGCCGTCACGCCTCCATTCATTATTACTCCAAGCTATAACTTATTCCATTATTTTACTATGGGCATGACCTCATGATTTATGTAATAATGTCATTTATTTTTCAATTTAAGGTCCTGATGAGTACGAATCTACCCCACCATCTTCTGTGGAGGCCACCAGTCAATCAACAACAGAGATCATCGAAGATGGTGGTCTCACCTCACCTCTGATTGTGGTAGCAATCGTTGTCCCAGTCACCCTTCTTATAATCGTTATCATAGTGGTGATCTTCTCGAGGCGTTGTATCTTACATAAACAGCAAATTCCAGCACAGGAATCGGGTCATGACAACCACATTGAATATATTGATCAAAATGATGGCATGAATATACATGTATTAGATAACAACCACATAGAACCTGCCCAGCCCCCTCTGAGTCATGACCAGCTTGATCCCGTATATTATGACATTGAATGAAAGCTGCCCAGCCCCCTCTGAGTCATGACCAGCTGATCCCGTATATGACAACATTGAGTGAAAGCTGCCCAGCCCCCTCTGAGTCATGACCAGCTTGATCCCGTATATGACAACATTAAGTAAAAGCTGCCCAGCCCTCTCTGAGTCATGACCAGCTTGATCCCGTATATGACAACATTGAGTAAAAGCTGCCCAGCCCCCTCTGAGTCATGACCAGCTTGATCCCGTATATGATGACAACATTGAGTAAAAGCTGCCCAGCCCCCTCTGAGTCATGACCAGCTTGATCCCGTATATGACGACAACATTGAGTAAAAGCTGCCCAGCCCCCTCTGAGTCATGACCAGCTTGATCCCGTATATGACGACAACATTGAGTAAAAGCTGCCCAGCCCCCTCTGAGTCATGACCAGCTTGATCCCATATATGACGACATTGAGTAACAGCTGCCCAGCCCCCTCTGAGTCATGACCAGCTTGATCCCGTATATGATGACATTGAGTAAAAGCTGCCCAGCCCCCTCTGAGTCATGACCAGCTTGATCCCATATATGACGACATTGAGTAAAAGCTGCCCAGCCCCCTCTGAGTCATGACCAGCTTGATCCCATATATGACGACATTGAGTAACAGCTGCCCAGCCCCCTCTGAGTCATGACCAGCTTGATCCCGTATATGATGACATTGAGTAAAAGCTGCCCAGCCCCCTCTGAGTCATGACCAGCTTGATCCCATATATGACGACATTGAGTAAAAGCTGCCCAGCCCCCTCTGAGTCATGACCAGCTTGATCCCGTATATGATGACATTGAGTAAAAGCTGCCCAGCCCCCTCTGAGTCATGACCAGCTTGATCCCGTATATGACGACAACATTGAGTAAAAGCTGCCCAGCCCCCTCTGAGTCATGACCAGCTTGATCCCGAATATGACAACATTGAGTAAAAGCTGCCCAGCCCCCTCTGAGTCATGACCAGCTTGACAACATTGAGTAAAAGCTGCCCAGCCCCCTCTGAGTCATGACCAGCTTGATCCCGTATATGACAACATTGAATGAAAGTTGCCCAGCCCCCTCTGAGCCATGACCAGCTTGACAACATTGAGTAAAAACTGCCCAGCCTCCTCTGAGTCATGACCAGCTTGATCCCGTATATGATGACATCAGTTGAATGAAAGCTGTCCAACCCCCTCTGAGTCATGACCAGCTTGATCCCGTATATGATGACATCAGTTGAATGAAAGTTGCCCAGCCTCCTCTGAGTCATGACCAGCTTGATCCCGTATATGATGACATTGAATGAAAGCTGCCCAGCCCCTCTGAGTCATGACCAGCTTGATCCCGTATATGATGACATCCTGTATACATGTATATGTGCAATACACCGCATACCCTTATCCCAGAGATGTATAACCTGGATGATGCTTGAAAAGCTTCACAGCTTCACAACCATACAAGATAAACATGAAATGGATATATACTTATCACCTATTATTAAAGTTAAACTAGAGCTTTTAAGTGCTGATATGCGAGTTAACTGTAATATATGGAAGCATAGCTTTTTGAAAGACCATATATCCTCATGGTTTACTGATGTTCAGGTCTCTGCTTATATAGGTCATCTCATCTTGATGTATATTGGCTGGGCAATTGTGTTGAGATCAAAAATGAAATATGGGCAATCCTGAGATAAAACAAAAGTATTTATTGTATTTATCCTCGAATGGAACGGGAACTGTCTATACACTTGGATATTCTGGTGCTGACCAATATCCTATATTATTTTTCTTGAGTGTTTGGGAGATGTCTAGCAAGCACGTCTGACCTGTTATTAGTATGTGTATGTAGTATTGAATTAACATGATTAATAGTTGGTCATATATCACATTCGCTCTGTGACTGACAACATCTTTATATATCAGAATGATCACCTCAATCTGTATGGGTGAACACATTTAATAAATCTAAAAGTATGATTGCAGGTTACCATATTATTAAGTCAGCACAAGCTGATTTAATGTACTTCCTCCGTTTCCACCGTGTCCGCCGTCGCACTTTGTTTTCTTCATCATTCCTTTACGCTTAGACATAGGGACTAGATACTGTATTATGATAATATGTAGGCCTGGGAATATTTTTGGGCATAACTTTTTGTGACCTTGAGTCAAAGGCAAGGTCATGGCCAGCACAGGAGCAACTTCGTTTGTGAATGCTCTATTTTCTGTCAAAATACAGCAATATTGATATAACTTGGTATATATGATCAACCTATGAGGGGCTTGCATATGTAACTAGATTGCTTTGAACAACTCATAGCACAAAAGAGATTGACATTTGGGAGTTGGATAGTGCATGAACTTGTATGCATTAAATACTGTGCTGACTTCAGTTTTGTGCCATGCACAAACTTTCTAGTTTTATTTTAATTATTGAATTTTTTTAGGGTTTTTGTGTACTTCAGATTTTGTTTGTACAGTTCCAGTATGTTGTTTTGAATGGGGCATTATGGCAATCGGTCAAAGGGCTATCATTATCACAGTCTTGTATTTTATTTTGGTGCTATTGGGAGCTGCTGTCGACTTGTAATTTGATGATGTATAAATAAAAGATATGGGTGCAATGTTTTCAAAGTCTCATACAATCAACAATTCTTTTGTTTTATATCATTAAATAGTAGTACCCTGAGGGACACCCATTTCTAGTCACATGACCACTGAAATGTCTTATTCTATAGAAAGTTCTGCATATAAATAGAAACCCAGATTATATAAAATCCTCACCAGTCCACATTTCCATTTGTGCATATGGGATCACCTTTGATAAAGCCCTATCTTGTAATTCTGAACATCATAGCTAATCTTTGCTAAGATAGCCTCGGATAGGTACCATATTTACTTGTGTATTAGATGAGGTTTTCGTACCCAAACCATTATTGGGGGGGGGGGGGTCGTCTTATATACGAGGGCAACCTGTGGACGTTGATTTACCTCACTTCACCTGTGGGCGTAATAAACTTCGCTCATACTGTCAAGATACAAACTTCCCAAACGGCAAAATAATAAATGTAAACAGTGCCTTCTAACAAACCAAACTAGCAATTCCTTAATCATCTATCCCATAATCTAAATTTAAAATAAAGCTTGTCAAAGGTGTTGAACTATGATGTTTAGGATCAGAACTGATACAATAGTTTAATAACTACTTTCACTATGTTTAACAGAGATAACTTGAGGGAACCCAGGTGACTGGTTAGTGAGGTGTTTCTGGATTTCGAAGTGTATTTTAACAAGAGCATGAAAAGAATTTTGCATATCAATTTTCAAATCTGATAATGTAAATCACCACATCTCATTCTGTTCCAGAAATGATCTCCCCTGTACAATAAGCGTAGACTTTCTCCACTCAAAGTCTTTGTTCCTTTTACACAAAACAGACTATACTATATAATGCTGAATGTGCAATGTAATTTCCTGATTTAAGTGCATATCACATGCCAGTTCACCCTTCCATGTGAGTGCAGTGTCCAGGGAGACACCTATAAAGCCACGTATAAAGCACTATATGAAATGGGTGTAATTCTGTCTCAACTGGGTGAACAGTCATCAGTTTTGAGATTCCTACAAACGATTGCAGTCTCTGCCAATAGGGGTAACTAACACCTGTCTGTGTTTCGAGGTCCTCATGACCTAAATCTAAAATGTTGTCTGCTCCAGGTCAAAACAAACCCAGACATTCATTATGTGCATTTCAGAGAAATTAATACATGATTTATTGAAGAATTGGCCTAAGACTATTTACATGTATGTATTATATAATTGACAAATGTTATGACATTTGTCAACAAATATATTCAAACAAATATTTTATTCATTTTAAAATAATGTAAACGTGAAAAGAATCTTTAAAAAAGATAAAAGGAAAGTAGCAAAAAATATCTCATTGGTGCAGAACACTCTCTTGAGGCAGCAAGTATGAGATAGAGTTGCATATCATATGCCAGTTCCTCCTTCCTAGTGGATGGCAAGACCCAAAACCTGAGATTTGTCAAGAACACTTGATCTAAACTCCATGATCTAAACTCTTGAGGTTGGAGATTATGCTCGGTCTAGGGTGGGCCACGAGCCGTGGCGCAGTTGGTTAGAACGTCAGCTTATTAGCACCAGTTCCTCTGTGGTGATCCAAAGGTCATGGGTTCGATCCCCGACCGTGCCGAGATTGAACTCGTGATACAATTTCCCATATGAGCTGAGGCCTGTGCAAAAGGGTTAAACCGTTGTCCTTGTAAATCTGTGACCGGGTGAGTTGTCATGTCAAGGACCTGCGACTTGACAATTCAGTGAGGCAGCACTATATCTGCTACAAGTAGGTCTCATCACGAAATGACTGAAATACTGTTGAAAGTGATGTAAAACCCCAAACAAACAAATCAGTCTAGGGTGACCTTTGCCAATATTCCCACATTCTTTGTCACACTAAAAGTGTCTTCCAGTCTTCATATATTTCTCATAAAAAATTTGCTTTTTCTGTTGGTGATTCAGTGATGATTGACATTTTGACTCCTGTGGAAACAGCAATGATTCAAAGTTCCTACCCACTGTGAAAAATCCAATATTCTGCAAGATGTGCATTTTGTTGGTACCACTGTTTTGACAAAGGCAATTTGTTAATAATTATCAATAATATGAATAGGAATGATAAAGTCATTAATTAATTCATACACGGCATCCGCTGCACTGATTGGCTTGATCTTGGGCTCATTGGAAAGAAAAAGATGAAATATTAAGAAAGGTGGAAGGGACATAGCATACATTTCTTTTATTATCAGTCAAAATAGCCTAAAACTGGTATTTCAAGTAGTACAGAGGGGGGAACTTACCAAAAGCTTACAGCAGTATTGTACATGATCATATTAACATAATTTATGTTACCATGACGTCATTATGTTCACACTTCCATGTCTGATGTCACTATGCTGACACTATCCGGTATGACATCATCATGTTTATCTTGCTTGCAAAGTCAATATGATCTTTCTACTGCAATTATTGACAACGGTATGGTCTCTACCCAGCTTTACTACAGTGACTAGGCCTCTTCAATACAATGTTATAGTGAGCCCGAAACAAAGTTATCAACGAAACTGTGATCTTTTGTAGGTGTAATATTCAGTTGACAGAATTGTGCATCTCGTAGTATCACGCAATTGTGTTTACCTTTCTCGCAACGCCAAGACGTCTTCACTGCAGGTTAAATCATCTTTCTACTCCAATTATTTATGAAACTGTGGTCATTTGTATATACAAACGCTAAGAGCAGACCTGGTCTGATATAGCGCTATATTAATCGTTATTATTATTATTACAATATTCAGTGGAAAGAAATGTGCATCTCGTAGCCTCACGCAACTGTGTTAACCTTGATTGCATCGTCATTGCGGTTCTAGAGCAGGTTATAATTAAATCATCTTTCTACTCCAATTATTGACAAAACTGTTGTCATTTGTATACAGTTTCATTTCAGTTTATCAATTGATTGCTGATGTTTATCACACCATTTGACATTATTGGCACATGCAAGTGTCAGAGAATGACCTGCTTTGAATATTTTTGAGAGTACAGATGTACTTTAAAGGCTTTGAAAATGGAACCGCAGCTCTGTTGTCGTCCGCAGGTCAGTTGTCATCGGCTGAATATGATATTCAGTGGAAAGAAATGTGCATCTCATAGCCTCACGCAACTGTGTTTATCTTGCTCGCAACGTCAAGGGGACGTTCTGCAATTAGTACACATGGTCTTTTGTAAAAGACGTGTACATCTCGTGCTCTGGTGAGCGTGAGGTTCTTTTAACATTGGATATTTGAGATTTTTTGTAAAATATATAAAAATGTGAATTCCTTGGGATATAAGGATGTATACCCTAATTAAAATGGATACATCCCTTTTACGCCAACAAACTTTTACATATGCTTCCTAATTGGTCACTATTTCACTTTGTCAATATATGGCCACTATTTCACTTTGATGTTTCAATATCATATTATTGTTGGTTCACTTTTTTTATTTGTACTGAAATCCAAAATGGACAAACCAATTCAAAGGCATTTCTGAGTTTCAATCAGGTTTATTAGTTACAAAGGTTACTGATTTGCATGAATGGCAAAGGTTATCAAAAGAAACAACTCATTTATGTGGATAAGAAAATAGACCTCATAACTCATAAGGCCCATGTTTCTGAAAAGGTTGTAAAAACATCCCACAATTTCAAATCAAACTGAAACTCTACTTGTACTAACCATTTGTACATACTTATAGTTCATATTTTCCATCACAATCATCTTGATTATTCCTAATCAGATTTATTTACAGATGTTAATTTTTACATTATCTATAACTCCTTTGTCTTTTTCTTTTTGTCTCCAAGAAGCTCCTTATGAGATAAAGGTTTTAAATCACTTTCCAGGTGTTTCTCTATTGGCTTCAGGTAGAAAACCATCTCACGCTCTGTGTTAATGACCTGTTTAGCCTCAGCAATCTCTGCTGTTTGTTCAACCGAATATTGTAAAATCTCATTTACACCCTGAAACATAATTCATAATTTAGTTATCATCAGAATTTTATTATATTCATAACAAACAGATATCATTAAATATTTCACTTGATTTTTTTTCAGCATAATTCCACCTGTACCAAAATTTAGACAGGCACATTCATACTGTGTCTAAATAACGTCAAATTATTGAGCTATTAAAGCTTATCCATTCTCATTTTGTCTATTTTTTCTGCAATAATTTAAACATTACATATATATATAAATAGTACAATTTCTTCAACAAAGTCTGAGCAAAATAGTTTCATCTCGTTTTCATAACCAAATACTGACATTTGGTTTGTCATTATGTTTGTAAATATTTCCTCAAAACATTTGCTTAATTCTAAAAATTGCTTTTATCGTAAATATGATTTTTAGCATTGACTGAGCTTTTAAGGATGGAGACGGTCAATTTGGCAAAATATGCCTCCAATATGGCAGTTGCCTCAATCACCACCCAATGTGTTTCTCTAACAGTCTTAAACTCAGACCACATTCAAATTATCAGAAAGGGGCTCTGGATGCTCAAGACATCTTTTCAAAAATCATGTAAAAAACAAACTCTGAACCAAAATCAGCAGAGTTTAAAGCTTTTCATTGTATTTATTTTGTAAATCTATGTATGGTATTTAGAGAGAAAAAAATGTCTCACCTTATTATCACCTTTGGAAGCATTTTTCACTGTCACTTTGATCTCATGACCCTTCTCCAGCCAGGATTTCATCTGCTTTAACTTCACTCCAAGGTCATGCTCTGATATTTTGCTAGCTAATTTAAGAGCTTTCAGTTCTTTCTTTTTTGTTCCCCGTTTTAACTCTCGGAGACGTTTCTGCTCTTCTGCCAGGTGTTTTCCAGTCATAAATTGGTAGACTGGTTCATTTATACTTTGATTTTCTAACAGAACCAATTTGAAGTTTTTCTTTTCAGCAAGTTTCTTGGCTTGGCTGTAGCTCATAAGACCCAAAGTTTCTTCATTCTCATCAAATAACTGTACTTTTTTGGCAGTCTTTTGATGGATATTTTTTTCACTTTTTCCCTGCTCATTATCCTTGTTTGATATTCTCTGTAGTGGTGTCCCCTTGTGGAGAAGTCTTGAATTAATGTATATTGGTTTGTACAAAACAGCTTTTCTTTTGCAAAATGAAGCCCACAGCTGTGACTTTCCCACTGCAGTTGAGAACGTGTGGCTATTATACACTGAGCAGGTAGCAGCGCGTCTCCAGGGTATGTGAAGAAACCTTTGGATGACCCTCATCTCTGAGACATAAAATCTGCAAAATTTCAATCAATAGTCAATTGACAAAAATATTTTCACTTTAAGTTATTAAGGAATGATATATTCATGTGATAATCTCATGTATTCCAATACATCTATCTTCTCAGAATGATTCTGCCATTTTCAAAATATTTCAAAGCTAATGTTACTTCAAAAGTAATGTTAAAGCGACATCACTTATCCGGACAGGGCAACCAAAGCAAAACATTTTTATTCACTACTCAGAGTCCTTAAATGTATGGGAGATGTCATGTGACAGAGTGAGCGGGTTAGACTTAACCTTGCCGCTGTGCCTTTAGGGCAGAGATTACTGGCATTTTATATGAGATCCTTCAATATGAGTAGCTTGCCCAAGGATGCCACTCCACCCCACCGATAACTCATGAAATCTCTCCTGAGTCAGCTCTTTACACAGAGCGGAGTTACTAACCATGCAGACCATCAAGAGATATTAGCCTGAAATTGGTTCCTTGGCAGCCCGAATCAAGTGACCTAAGCCAAATTAGGTTGCCCTGAAGATACTTCTGTCAAATAAATGAACCAGAAATGCACAAATATCTCTCAATGATTATCTGGTCCCAGATGCTGTCACAACCAACTGAAAGTAGTGGGACAGAAAGTCTTGAGACAGTGTGATTAGCTACTGCTAGCAAAGGTCTGATTGGATAGAAAAGGGTACAAGAATTTAGTGTTCAACAGCCTTAAAGGGGGATTTAATGAGTTTGGAGCAGACTTCTTGTGGTACTGCTGGGCTCATCTTTTCCCTGAACTAAATCAGGATTATCTTTGCCAATTTTTTGGAGGAATGAAACATACTGACAGGACAGGCTGTCTCCTTGGTAATCAGTGAACTCTGCCCCGAAGTCAACTCAGACCCGGAGAAAGTTGACCACCAGGAAAACTCAGTCCCCGTTATTTATATGGCCTGATATTTAAGATTCTGGTGCAATAGGAGTGGCTTTCAAGGTTACCAAGGGTAGATAAGAACTTTTCCCCCTAATGGACAACATCTACCATTTTCACATAAATATCACCATTGTTTGGACTAAATGGTGTCATTTGTGACATTCTCCTGAGAAGCAACTTTTCAGAATGAACATACCATGGTAATGCCATTACTTTGGACTGTTTGGATCATGAACTTTTGACCCCTGAACGTTGTTGGCCATATTGAATAACCATGAATTATATTGATTGAGTATGGTTTGTCCTACAAATAAAAATAAATAAATAGGTTTGTCCTTTAAGGGTTAACAGGCATTTCAAAAGAATTCAGTTAGTTTCATTGAGATAACTGGGTTGAGTTCTCCTGAATCCCTCTATGATGCCGTGATTATCAAGTGACTGGAAGGATACTCACAACTAATGAGGGTCCAAAGGCTTACCGGTAGTTAATACCTTTAGTATCAACTAGTCTTCAAGATTTTGTGCATTTTAGTGTCACTATTACTTAGTGACCGGGACCAGCTTCACAAAAGGGCACAGTTCACTGGTATTCCTCTTCTTGGTAACCAGTGAAGTCAGCCTAAAAGTGACCCAGGCCTCTATTAGAACAAACTCCCCCCCTTGAAGTTACGGGTGAGGAATCTACATTTGGTTTGTTAATGCATTTATGGTTCAATTCCTTCCGAAAAGGAGATTTCATGAGGCGTTAACTCCTAACAGACTACCCTGTTTTATATTTGTTTATTGGCAAGACTAGCTATTTTTTTGGCTGGAATAGTGTATCTGAATGCTAAATGAATACAATTTGTAACCACATGGGTGATTCAATATTTTCAATGAAGTGCTAGGGTCAAAAGTTCATTACCCTGATGTCATTTTCAAGATTACACTGTAACAAGTTCCATCCCTAGAGAATGTTATAAAATGACATCATTAAGCCATATTGGACTAGCCTATCTAAATTTTGTAGATTGGCAGGACTAACCAATTTTTTTCTGGACCAGTGTATCACATCTTTATAAACAAAATCTGTAACCATGGTTATTTAATATGCTCACTGGGGTCAAAAGTTTGTGATCCAATCTGTCTTACATCATTACCAGGATTAAATTGTAACAAAGTGCAGCCAAAGAGAATGCTACAAAATGACGTCATTAAGCCAGAGCAATGGAGAAGCAGGATGTTAACATCCCTCCCGTCCGTTGCCGGTGACAGATCTTACATCCTTCCCATCCATTAGGGGTAAAATACGGGAGGCTGACTTCTCCTTGGGGCGGGGTTCACCTAGCCATGGCGGGAGTTCACTGGTATTCGTTTCCCCGGGTTCGTTTCAATGAATACCAGTGAAGTCAGCCCCTAAGTGAAATCGGCCCCGCCATGGGGAATACAAGTGAAGTCGGCCCCCAAGTGAAGTCGGCCCCGCCGTGGGTAGGTGAAATTGGCCCCCAGGAGAAGCCGGCCCCAGTCACTCTGTACCGGCTCAAAACTCATGAAATCTCCTTCGAGAAGGCTATTTGACCCTAAGGGCATTAACTAACCCTAGGGACCCTCGGTAGCTGTTAATTTTCTTCCGGTAACTTGATATTCTAGTCACCTAAATGTGGGGACCGACTTCTCCTAGGGGCAGACTTCTCTCGGGGGCCGACTTCACTCGGGGGCCGACTTCACTTGTTACCGCCATGGGTAGGTGAACTCAGCCCCCAAGAGAAGCCTGTCCTGGCTCAAAACTCATGAAATCTCCTTCGAGAAAGATATCTGACCCAAAGGACATTAACTAACCCTTGGGGCCCTCAGTAGCCGTTAACTTTATTCCGGTAACTTGATAATCTAGTCACCTAAATCCCCTAGGGGCCGACTTCACTTGTTACCATTTCATTGGCCTCACTGTTATGAGCGATAATCAATGTAATTAATCGAATCGCACAATTGCTGGCCTTTACTCCACTTATTTAATGCGAACATGAGGTATTATTTTCTAAAATTCGTAACCAAATTACCCAACTTGAATTACCAATAAAAATAAATCTTCTGTTACCAACACTGGTGACCCAGGTGGTGAAAATGTTAGGGTTGGATCCTTTTAGCGGACGTTCATGAGGAGGCTGCCATGACAGGTCAGCATCGCAAATTTCATATTTTATTAGTTTGATTTACTATGTTACCTTTTTTATTAATAATATTGTTATTCACAAGGTGAGAATATTTGATTTATTTGTCTAGAGAAAAATGAAATAAATTTTACAGACTTCCCGTGAGCCATTGTTCCACATGTGCCCTATCTCCATTTTTATTACAAAGTCTCTGAAATTTACGATATGGTGTAAGTCTAAAGACGAAAATGGCGGCTGAAGTCGGTGAAGACGATGAAGCTTGGTTGTATGGAGGAGGTATTTATAGATAAACATCTGAATGAATATCACATTTTGCAATTCCCCATGTTAGCTTTTATTCTCTTGTTTCTCTCTCACAAGTTTAGACATCGCTCTCGACTTAATCTGACTGTGAGCGTAGAAATGTTCATCGACATGTGTATAAAATTGAAACTGCAAGGCATTTTGGGGTTGTGTGTTCAAAACTGACAAAAGCCTGCTGTCACACACTCACACTGAGTCGACAATTCATACATATGCTAATTTGTGCGCAAAACCATACCAGGAGAAAAGCAGGGTTTAACATCAACATTTCACTGACGTCTTGTTGTGAATGAAAGGTTCAAGGAATATGCAGTATGCAGTCTTGTAGATGTAGATGCAATAATTTTGCATAAAAAATTAAAACCATAAACATATGTGTGAGAACTAGAGGCGGCTGAGTATTTTGTGCTTGCTAGTACTTTGCGTTCATAGCCTATACAACTTCAGCTGTTGGTGAAGTTGTATATCCACGATCTAAAGTCTTTGATTTGTTTACTAATCTGGGCAGCCATTGTTGCAAAAGCAATCCCAAGATCCATGGTGTGTCCAAGAACAAGGAATCATTTTTTTCGCTCGCGTTTGTTTTGCCTTTAGGGCTAGATGTTCGAGGTTTCAAGATGATTAAGCCGTAAGTCAATGGAGCCTACCCCAATTATCGGTCGATGGCAGCCATGTTTTGGCTCAATAATTCTGATTACACCGTCAGATGTTGCTTTTGGTTGAGAAGTGATTTGTGAGTGCATAGTAGAGTAAGAAGATTTTGCCTTGGGTTTTTGTTGGGTTTTTTGCCTTGGGATTTTGCAAACTTACGCGAGCTTGATTTTTTTAAATCAACACTGATTTAAAGTCATTGACTGTGTCATTGATTAAATCTTTGCAAATAAGTACCAAGAATCTACTTATATTTGAAATTTTACAGGCGCAATAATTTCTTCTGAAACATACCATGTAACTTCCCAAATATCACTATTGATGCAAAAAGACAAGTGCAAAGTGCTTCAGTTGCTCAAGTTTGGGACCTCAAAAAGGTCTAATAATTAATTTATGCTCCCTCTTCATCAATGGGGCATGGTAGACGCTATATATAGCTGATTTCTGCAGCTCGAACCCAAGATGTAATGGTATGAATTTGAATGTTTTATTTGGCTTTGTTGTTAATATTGATAAGGTCATTTTTTTTAGTACAAAGTGCATGACAACTTGTATAGTTGCCTTTCAGTTATTTCCTTTCATGACTGAAAAAAATCAACAAGTGTCACTAAAACCTATTTGATTGAGACCCAACTCCAAAGCCCCTCTTGAAGGAACACTCCTTGCTTGGCATCATGTTTGGAAATAATGTTAGCACAGAGGCACTGAAAGGTGAAAATGAGGTCAAGGGAGAATGGCAATATGCGTATGAAGTAAGTCATCAAAGACAGAGTCCTTTCAATAATGCCAAAATTAGGTCAAATAGCCTACTTTGAGCCCGAATGTGGGGTAACAAAATTCATATGCAAATAAAGCTTGGTGTAATTTAAACAACCCAATTTGTGCCACCTTAAGCCCAACGGATTTCACATTTTTTTGACTTTATAGAAATATAGAAAGTTCTGTTGTTTATTAGCTCAACTATTGAACATTCATCTGTCAAATTCAATTTTCAATGTGTAATTTACTTTGTAAATGACACATTAATATTTCAAGTAAAATGGTAAGAAACCTGAATGACGGTCAAATAAAATGGTCATAATTATTGTATCTTACCTTTATGCAGATATCCATTTCTTTCAAAGTGAAAGAAAGCAAATATTTTTACCACAGAATCATTGAGGCAAGAACTGAGTGAATTTTGATAGTTTAGTCATGAGTCTAATAGGGCTCGGCCAAGCGGTAACGGAGGGACAGCATCACTGAACAGCATAACATAAATGCATTTATTCCAGAAATACAAAATTATTAGAAATACTTAATTATTGTTTTTGACAAAGCCCACTGAACATTACAATATGCCAAAGTATTGAGGATCATACTGTAACAGTTTATGTATGGTATCAAAATATGTTTTCTGTAACGGAGGGACACTTTTGAACAGCAGCTTTGGAGTCATGTAGCAAAATGGGCTTAACATAAAGTTCTTATGAATATTCTTAAAAATCACTATATCATATATCATCTACACATACCTAAGTAGTAAATACCAAAATATCAAGTTTATAACCTTAACACTGTTTTATTTATTAAAGAAATATTGTCGTTACGGAGGGACAACAGAAAATAGTAACGGAGGGACACAAATGTTCAGCTGTAATCTTGTCAACAAGTAACATCTGTAGCAAACTGTACATGTACTATTTAGGTGCTAAATCTTTATGAACTTGACAGAATAAATTTACAGAATAAATTGAATGAAATAACATAAGTAACAAAGACCAAATACACACCACAAATGACAACTGGGTACTAAGGATGGATTATGGTCAAAATAACCATGTGACAAAGGTGACCGTGGTACTGAACTGCCACATTAGACAGAATTTGGACATTTTATGAATCTAAATTATCCACAAGTGTAAATTATCTACAAGTTGGAGAAAATATGAGTTTAACAATGCTTAGAAATGCATACTATTTACATTTTTGAAGACTAAGACTTAAAATGGATGCCAAGCTTTAAAGGTTATGCTAATGTCCAGGCCTGAGTGAAAAGTTAAAATATTAACAGAAAGATATGACGGACATGAGGTATAATGATGGCAGAAAGTAGCTGAATAAGATTAAGATTGGCAGCTATGTTCAGGTTTTAGATAAGAGGAGGGAATATATAGCTATCAAATGAAATGCACATGCACTTGGTCCAGCGGTCCACTTTGTATCATGGTCATTTTGACCATAGTCATTTTGGTCATCATAAGGATGACACACAACTCATTCCATTACATCATCATGTTCTTAGCCTTGTGTTATCCTAACTGTAATCCAGGAACACTGCATTATCCCTAAGAATGGATTTGTCAGGTAAATTAGACACTTTGACAAGATCAAACGGTTACATAGTGTCACAAGGAATCACACCTATCAAACAGCAATTGTGTTGTCTCTGATGGGACAGCTTGTGTACCCAGTGCAGGTCAGCTGGTGGCTTTCTTCCTCTGACTAAAGTACCAATGCAAACAAATATGATTTTTTTGCCATAAACCAGACAGTATTGAAAACCAGTGTTTATAATACATGAGTATGTGGACAGGGAAATAGAATTATGTATCACTGACCATGTTGATTGATGCATGAGTATAAACATGAAGTGTCTATTGTCTCTCAGGTGACAGACCACATATTAGCCAACCAATACATGTTTAACCAAATAAATTGTTTGTGTCCATTTCCACTTGACATAAACCACTTTAAGAAATAAAATTTTTTGGCAAATAACTGAAATAATAACAACTTGCATGGACCTGAACATTTGTCCCTCCGTTACTAGTAACGGAGGGACAGGTTTTCTTCATATAAAATCAACCAAAAATTAAATGAGTTTCATAAAGCATACAGAAGGTTATGATACTTCACTATAAGCACCTTACTTCTAGAAAGTTTCACATTCCTTGTGATATGCATTATAGCATGAGGTAAAAATTTCAATATTTTTTGTAACGGAGGGACATGTAACGGAGGGACAAATTCATATTTTAAAGTTTTTCCCCCAAAACATCTTTAGACTTGTGTGCAAAGAATTTGACTTTAAATCATGATAACATAGCATCTCAACTTTATTAAAGTCCCATTTCCACTACTTTGCATGTGATTTCTAATAAAATACACCATATTTTCTAAATTGATAGAAAAACGACGACAGACAGCAAAATGAACCAACAAAATAGGGTCTTAAACAAATTGTGATTATTTCGCAACCAATAAGGATAGAGAAAAAAATAAAACAGTTTCAGAAACTACAGTTTTTAGTTTAAAAGGTACAATTTAAAAGAAGCACATATTTAGAGTTTCACTTTTTCATGTTAATGTTCACTTCCCCTTGGCTGAGCCCAATATTGTGTTTAAGGCCTTTCATGAGTTAACAGCAAGACCTACTTCACACTGAATTACAGGTCTCTTAGGCTGGCAGACAAAGTTTCTATGTGTTTGTGATGGGTGGCATGCCTAAACCCAAAGACATCAACAAAATAAACTTGAAAATCATATTTTTCTCAGTGTATACATATATATTTAATCTAAGCTCCTGGCAATGAATTTTTTTATTTACTAAATGTGTCACCACTTTAACCAGTAATAATGTCTTCAAATGAAAGCCTTTGTGTATTCTTTAGGAACCTTTGTTCAGTTATAAATACAATTATTCAACATTAGTCCAGTTGATGATGTCATCAATTCACAACAGTGGAAACTTCACATAATGTTGGAAGCATCAGAATGTAGCATTTTGATAGAATAACCCACTTCTCCCCGCACTGTGCAGGTCCATACAAAATGGTGGGATCAACAAGCAACAGAGATTTTTTTGACCGGCCTTCTACCTAACATTGAATTGAACGGAAAATGGCTCCTTTAAAACCTGTTGCTGGGAATTTTGTCCTTCCAGAGTCTTAAGTGATATATGATGGTCATTTTGTGGAATGCTTGGAAACAAAGAATTTATGTCCATTTTCCTGATGTCTTTGGGATTAATGGCTTTGCCTCCTGACCAATAGATGTAGTCAGACATCCATACTTTATGTCCCAGATAAAATATCATGATACAACAGTGCAGCTGATGTTCCTATTAGCTTTGGATTATTTTGTAAGTTATCCTTTTGATATCATAAGCCAGCCAATGGAAATGCCCCCAAAAATGTAAACTGCATACATTTTTTATGTCAATTCAAAGCAAAATTTGCAGTATTTTCATATATGGTAGAACTTAAACTTTATATTTTCCCTCTTGTTGCTGTTAACTTTTTATTTTGCTTCATGGGGTCTTTGGCAGGTTCACTTTCACATTTCTTTCTTATTGCTTTCCTCTGGCTGCCTGTCCTCATTCTCTTTATTTCATTGTCTTGCACTAGGTATGTGGCATACAATTTACATCATGGCAAGGAGAAATGCAATTTTTCTGTATTTATCCGTGATAATGAGACTTCAGCATCACACACACCGAACATTTCGAAGTAAAAATCCTTGTAATTGATATTTCGAAATGATGGCTAGTTTTAAAGAGTGGCTCAATCTGATTAATGGAAAGTTAATTTTTTTCTTTTAGATGGTGAAAAACCAAAAGACGGAGAAGAGCCGCTTCCACCAGGGTATTTATGATTGAAAATATACTCCTACCGAACCATCTTGATTTATTATGAAGAATTTGTCATAAATTCACAGCATGACACACCAAAGAGTATACCGCAAAACATTCATTTAATTGGAAAAGTGATCATACTCATTCAATGAAATATTGCAGACTGGTTGTCCAAATTTTGTCATCCAAGCTTGACACTGTATATGTGATTTGTTCAGGGTAGATAATGATGAGGTTACAGCAGAGGCAGAGGGTGAGGGAGTGCAGGAGGTGGACCTGACAGCCGACACTGGAGAAGATGCGACTAATGGCACTGGGGAAGACAAGGAGGCCGGAGAAGTGGTGCGGCTCAATTAAAACTCACTTACTCATTATATATACCAGATAAACAGAATTAGTATTAATGGGAAAAATAATATGGACATATCTAAGTTGAGAGTTGTGTTGTTATACTCGACCAATGTGTTCAAAATTTTAGTTTGCCCTTTTTACTTTTGGCCAAGGCTAGGAACTTGAGTTCTTCAATAATTTTTCATCATTTGTCTTCTGGAAACTGACTTTGCTGAACAGAAAACAAAATAGTGGAATAATGTAAGGTTGTAGCATTGCAGATATCCTTTATTTGTTCTTTTAATTAAGGGAATTATCTGACCTCACACTACACAGAAACCTATATTGTTTGAACCTGTTTCACCTTAGATATCATATCTAAGGTGAAACAGGTTCAAACAATATATTAGGTTTCTGTGTAGTATGATATGTACCGTAAGTGATCATTGTCTTAATGTCTGTGGTTTTGTTAAGAGTGGGGAGGAGGGTGATAAAGAGGAGGAGGAGGAAGATGAGGATTCTGATGATGATGTGCAGGTTACAATAGGAGACATCAAGGCACAAACATCATACGAGTGAGTACACATTTACTTGGGATGATTTACTAAATGATCTATGAAAAAATTCACTGCTTGATTTTCAACTTTTGTGATCCACCAGGTGTTTTGGAAACTTGAGAAGAATAGAAAGACAATTATGGTCAGAAAAAAGCTGATAGAAAGAAAATGAAATGTCAATCAGCATTCTTTAACTATGAGCCAAGCTTGCATACATGGGTCTACAAATGTTGACCTGTACATTATAGATGTTCACACACCAGGTGGCAGCAAAGTCCATTCAAGCAGTGAGAATTTATATGTTAGCACATTATATATGCTCTTGACACATTCCTTTGATTATCATGTAAATATATTGATAATGATGATTTGTTTACAAATGCACAAACACCACTGGCACCAAAAGTGCAACAGTCTGAACTTTCAATGTTTTATATTTCACTCTGATTTTAATTCCAGTGCCACACCCAAGTTTAAGAGTGCATATCAGAGGCCACTCCCCCGTGAGTATTAATTACTCCTATATTTCCTTCATGAAAAATTAATGAGTTTATGGTTGGAAAGTAAATAAAAAGTGAGTTAATTTTGATGGAAAATTGAAACTGTCTTGTCAACTTTTGTGATTTCATCAATCATCTGTGATGTGGAATTTAATTATTAGATTTAAGTAATACAAGAAGTATTAGGGAAGATGCCAAAAATGCTTTTATTTTTGATATTTTTTTATATTAAGATGCAAAGGGTGGAACGGCAAAGGGCATTGATGTGGATGCCACAGGTGCTATTAATGGGGTGCCCATCTATGACTTTGATCTCAACACCATCCCTACAGACGAGAAGCCCTGGAACAAACCAGGTGCAGATATAACAGACTACTTCAACTATGGCTTCACAGAAGACACGTGGATGAAATACTGTGAGAAGCAGAGGAGAATGAGGGCAGAGGCTGGCATACCCACTGTCGCCAAGACATACACGGTCAGTGGCACACATGACATGCTTAATGTGCTCAAACAATAGATCGTTCACAATTAAGCTTCAGAAAAGATATCTTTTTCATCTTTTAAAATCTAGTTAAACGATACCAAGTCATTAGATATTTTCAGCTGTATATTTAAAGTATTTTTGGAATGTGATGATTTTTATAATTTTTTGTTATTATCCTGGTCTTCATCTTGATTTATCATATTTTCAGCATCACAATAGTTCTGGAACACCTAAATTAGACAAAGCAGATTCAAGTAAGTAAATATTTCACTAAAATGTTGTGAATTGAAAACTTGATAAGTATAAAAATATGATAAACAAACAGATTTTCTCCTTTCATGAAAGTGGTTTTACTATTTATGCAATTTCCATACTTGATCCATTTCAGCTGACTGTTACCTGACTAATAAAATCTGTTTGTTCCTTGCCCATTGATAGAATGTAGTTTGTTTATATTTATTATGACCACAGCAGTAACTTTGTTATGTCTCTCTTTATGGCGACAGCGTTATCATCGTTACCACAGGCAACGCCATCGCCCGGTACCACGCCAGGGTCAGCAGCAGCGTCTGCTGTATCACCCGGCTTCAACCGGCGGGCGGGACCTCCCCCGGGCAGGAAGATGTCGGGGACAATAGACGTGATAGGGGGCATCACCTCACGCAGACCTCAGATGCGAAATGAATACCCAGACTTCATGCCTGCCAATGACTCCATGGATAGGTCAGTAGGAGAAAAATACCCAATATATATATATACAACTCTCAAAATCTTTGAGTATTAAACAGTGTTCAATATTCTGCTTTGCATAATTATTTGTCTTAATTATATTGGTATATGTTATGTTAGATTGACATTGAGAATGTTTTTCTTTTATCTTGTACAGCAAGAAGTATCCACAAGGTGGTCTGCCTCCTCCAGGTAGTCTGCCCCCAACTCACTTACCCCCGCCTGACTTCAGCTCCCCACCTCCTGGTATGCCTCCCACAAACATCCCGCCCCCTCACATGGGGGCGCCACCCCCAGGTATGTACCACTCTGAGAGTTGCAGTGTATTATTATACCATTCCAACCAACCAGTCTAACTATTAACAATATCTCCCTGTTTGTAAGTTGAAGGAATGGGGGTGTGAAATTATTATCTGAGTGCAGATATCTGACATCATGTCAACTTGTATGATTATATTTTTACACAGTTAAAGCACATTACTTGACTTCAACATCGCTTTGGAAAATCATGACCAATAGATGTCTATTTTGCTTGTTTTGTTCATGTTAGTTCATGTATCAAGTGTGATACAGTATGGTCTTAAACAGGCAGGATCTGGTGCTACGAGTTCTGGACATCAAACAGCTTCCTGTTTGGTCTGGCTTTATGGGATATATTGATATATCAAGAAAACATATTGCACTCCAGTTTTAGGATTTATCTAATATACAATGGAATGGATTGGCTGATACTGTCTGATGATTGACATATGTCACATACTTGGAACTCATTAAAAATGTCTGAATGCCACCAAAGGATTGCCACTTGAACCCTTGTACTAACTAACATATTCAGGGAAATGAAATTATAATTAAAAAAGATTAAAGATTTCCAAAATGATAAAAAAAACCAGAATTATTTGTAGTAATTGAATAAAAGGTTGTTTCCAAATGTGAAACATTTGAAGGAAATTAGCCAGTTAGTAAAATGAGATCGAAATATATGAAAGCCGTTTGTTTTTGTTTGTTTTAGCATATTACCCACCACCAGGATTACCTCCCGACACGTGAGTGTGTTTTAAAATTACAAATTTTGGTCATTGACAGAATAAATGATTGAGTAGTTATTTTCACTGGTGTCTTCAATTTGATTGAGAACATTTACCCATGAGAAATAGAGAAGTATATCAAATCAGTATTACCTATTTATGAATGTTCACCATAATGAGCTGTGAATCATGAGGCGTTTACAGAAGCTGATAACCTTTGCCAAACACATTTAACCTTTAAGTTGGCATATGCAATTTTTAGAGAAAGGTTTTATATTTTATATTTCACATATTACAAATTATATTTTCAGTAATATAATTTCTACAAATCATTGTGCTTATTTTTTATGATCAGTAAGATTAAATCATTTTCCATTGTCTTCATCATTCAGGTCAGCGCCCCCTCCTGGTTACAATGCAGGACCACAGTTTGGGTACAATCAGTACGGAGCGCCCCCTCCTGGCTATGGCGGACCTCGACCTCCTGGCCCGGGCTGGGATAACAGGTTAGAATCACATTCCCAAAATATTAAGAAGTTAATCATTATGAATTGTGAAGTCTACACATATATTATGGTATTAGATATATATTTAATCCTTAATATTTGTGGTCCTAACACATATTTAAAATATTTGAGATCCAAACATCAATGGTCCTAAACAATTGAGAACAGTTAAGGTCAGCCACAATTATTAATTAATTAGGCCAGACTCAAGTATGACAATATTGCTTACATGAAAAAAAATTGTGATGCCTATGTGTGAATAGTTAGACTGATTATATCCATAAAACTTTGATAAGTCAATATTTCACGTCTTGCTATTATTTATCACATTTAAGTAAATCTCCGGTTTTGAATTTAAATAATCTTGACCCAAATTAAAGTAAGTTCTGATTGTTTTGAGTTGAAAAAAATTATCTTCATTTTCATTTGATTACATGTAATAATAATAAGTTTACTGAATCATCTTACAGGTTAACTGATAAATCTGCTTTCAGTTAACATGTCAAACAAAATATTATCTATGTCAGAGTTTTATTGGAGGTTCTGTACTAGGTATATAATATATTTATAGAATCAAGTCTATTGTGACATGCACATTGGCATTTGTACATTATTTTGCTTTCAATATTATAAATTATAATATTTAGATACTTGTGAAGATTTTTTATGAAAAAATTATTCCTCAGAAAAAAAAAATGTATCATTTATTCACAATTTGCTTGGTTCTGGTGGGTTTTTATCCCATGCCTTTGAGGTCATCATAATTGACCTGGTACTGAGATGCCTGCTCTCGTTGTCCCACATTGCTCACAAACTGATGACCTTTGCCACATCAGATGTGAAAACTTTGAGGTGGTGTAAGTGCATAATATCAAGTGCCATGTATATCTCCATCTTTTATAAATAAATCATAAAAGATCATGATGGCACAATATGAAAAAAGACTTCCTTCAATACACACAATGCAAGGAATTCAAATTTGAGCAATCGATGCTTCTTTGAAACTGATATATATGTTTAAGTGAGCAGACCAACTAAGGAATATTTATTGTGGTATTTAAAAGTCATGTGGTATATATTGTTGGTTGTAATATATTGAGCTGTAGATAAAGAGAGATAAATCGAATCCTGAGATTATTAACAATTTCCCAAATAAAACAGTTTCAGAGATCAGCGTGGAGGGCGCAATTCATTTGATCGACAAAACAGGTGAAATATCTACCAATTTTTGATGAGCGGAGAAATGTTCTGATATGATCTGTGTAGTTGGTGTGAGGTTTTAATGGTGGTGGACATGAGGTGTATTGGGTAAAGCTTGCTGTGAAGTACCTCAACATGTTGACAGTTATATCCTATCATTTGACTGGTCATACCGAACAAATTTCACCAGATAAAGTAGTATATCTATAGATATCACATGGTTCCGTGTTGGTCGGACTGGGTTATCATGTGACCCATTTTAATTTTGTGATGCACATCTCATGGATAAAATGATATAGTCATGTTAGATTCTAATGGGACCACATTTGATCAATCATTACAATAGAGAAATTTGTATTATACTCTCAACTTTCAATTAACATGTCCAAACTTTCAGACCACAGATTATTAGATTATTACAGATTATTAACATATTTTGTTTTTTCTGTGTGTATTTTGATTTTATTTTTTTTAATTTGAATTTTTTACTTTTTTGCACAAAGGAATTTGAGACTTGGTAATAAATTGGAATAAAAAGCACAAAATTTTAGATCGACCAATAACATTATATAACAAAAACTAACCATCATACTTTCATGATACAAAGATTTGGTTGTCAAATCATGCTGGATATTGTGTTAAAGAAATAGCAAATCTTGAAATGCCATTTGATTTAATCTGATGTCACCAGCACTTACTGTTTGTGGCAATTTCAATATTGAGTTTTGTGTTTATACAATAAATTTTCTGAAACTGCAATTTCTTTAAAATTATAGAGGTCTGCTGAATTAACCACATGGAAATTGAAGTTAAAATCTGATCATAACTTCTCCCTGTGCAGCAGGCCTTTACAGTAATGTTTGTCTGGGATCTTCTGTTAGGGACAAGGAATGCTGTTCTGTCATGGCCATTAAGGCAGCCATACTTGAGGTTGTTTAGTGGCCTAAAAATAATTCTAAAAATTTCAGCAAAATCATGTGAGACATTTTCTGTAAACCTCTGTAAAATTCAGAACAAAAATAAGAATATCAGGAGAAAAGAAAGCTATTCACTTCAGGTATTATATTTTGAATGATGAAGATCAATAGAGTCATTGTGGCCAAACTAAATATATCATGAAATAAAGAAAATCTATCAATGCTATTAAATCAAATGAATATGAGACTAATAATACAATAAAATGATACATTCTGTTTTAGATATAAAAATACAAATTTTCAGGTGTGTGACCTATGTCAGTTGAAAAGAACCCTTTCTGATACCACCTTCAACATGTCTCATATGTCCAGTCCAACATACATCTTGATAACTAAGAAAGCAGCAATGAATTGTTTATTTATTATTGACAACAAGTTCATGTCATGAAGACAGTAAAAGGCTTGATGCCTCATGAAAATGACACTTTGGATTTTTCTATATCATTTGATTTTTTCAATCAATAATTTGGTTCAGAAGATGAAAGAGGCTTTGGGACAATTGGAAATCGAGAAAGTAGAAATGGAATAAATAGAAATTGCTTTAAGCACCCGTGGCATTTGCAGGGTTACCTCTTTGTGTATGTTAATGGTGGGGATTTATATGATAAGTGCATGATTCTGGAGGGATATCTGTGCTTCTTAATGATAATGTCTTCATGTTGTGTTTGGTTGTATTTTAGGCCACCAGGTGGCTTCCAATCAGGTTGGGGTTACGGAGCCATGTCTCCCAGATCTGACTCGGATTTCAGCAGGTAAGGCTGAAAAAAAAGCGTTGACAGGTCCTCTTCTCTCTGACATGCAGATGTGAATCCTAAATTCAACAACAAAATACAAGCCACACAGTATTATGTGTCAACATGAGATTGTATCCATGGTTAAAACAGTCCTCACCTTTCCATTGATGCAATGTCAGCATGAACATTTTGCAAAAATGTCTCAAAAATTTGAAATTTATCAAGTCATTAAAATGTGTATAGATGCTTTTCTGTGGAAAAAAAGAGAGCTGTCATGATTGATCCCTGGGCAGAATGAGACAGAACAATATAAGGCCACAAGGCAGTTGCTAATTTTGGTTGGGGGTGGGCTACAAAGATGCCAAAACAAAGAAAAGATATTCTTCACCTGCAGACAAATATTGTCCCTTTCAGTCTTTTATTTCAATCAGTAATTTGAAATTTTTGTAATATATTTTTTTAATCGGAAAAACAGTAAACCAGTTAAATAGCCCTCCGCAAAGTACAAATTTCTGCTTGATGTGATGAGAAACTGAACATTTTTAAGGCCTTAATGGTGGTGTTTCCTTTTAAAAGCTTGAATAACATTAAGTAGCCACTTGGATTAAGAAAGTGTTTTAGCTGTTTAATTATGTATAAAGTGAATGAGATCACAGAAAATAAAAATAAGGAAAGTAAAGAACAGTTATATCAATGATAATTATACAATTTTAGATTTGGATGAAATAACATCATTTGAATATTCTGTTTTTATTTTGCAGTTCGGATGAGGACCGAGATACCAGGAGATTCCGTGGTAGAGAAATGTATGATCCATTTGAGAGTTCAAAGTAAGTGATATTTTGGTAGTAATAAATCTAACAAAATATCTACTTGGTTAGGTTTGGTAACACATATTAGGTGATGTGTAAGCCTAGTATTTAGTTATATACCCGAAGGTTGTATGATTTCATCTTAAACTAACTTGGATTTGTTTAAGATCATTTGTTACCAAATAGGTATCACAGAATATGATGTGCGATTTAAAAAGATATCCCATGATATCATGATCATGTGACCAATTAAATATCCCATAACATCAAGACCATGTGTGTCCAAATAGATATCATTATAGATCTTCATTGTAGATCTTATATATATTAGTATATATATATATATGCAGCTAACCACTCGTATTTCTTTGTATTTAGCAGAGACACAGGAAATTACAGTCGTCGTGACCGATCCCGGTCAAAAGATCGTGACCGTGAGAGGAGGCACCGAGAAAGAGACCGCGAAGAGAGGCACAGGTCCCGCAGGTAAATAATCCCACTCCTATCTCCCACTCCTCACAGAGCCTGACATTTGCTTTTTTCCTATTGCACCTTGAATTTCAATTCCATCTAGAAATAGGGGAGGACTATGATAGAAAACTTTTTTTTCATGGCTTTATATATGACATGATTGAGATTATTATAGCCCGATATATTTCAACTGTTACCACAGTAGAACTGAGTATTTGTAATATTTGGAGATCTGATTTTGTTTTCATTTACTCTGATGGCGATGTGATTATTCATGTCTGTTAATCTTGGAGACAATTTGTACAAACTTCTAGCCTTAGGTAACTCTTTTAAGGCCTATTCTTTGATATGCCAATGTGAATGATTGAGATAATATTATTATGCAATACATGGAGTGTGCCAAATAAAATGTGAGAGGGAAGTCTTTCCGATAATTACCCATTAAAGTTGTGCAAATTGCCCGAACTGCCATACTCAGATGTTTGGCCTAACTGCTGAGTTTAGCATTTTCTCTACTAGTTTTCAGCATTTAAAAACGCACCTTAGTTTAGAGACTTGCTGGAGCAAGTCTAGATATATTTTATATTAAAAAAGAATTGTTGACATACAATATTTCATGTTTTGTATTTTATTTTTTGCAGAAAACATGACGATGATTCGCATCGTTCAAAACATAAGAAAAGCAAAAAATCCAAGCGGGACCGCGAGGAGGAATCCATGGAGACGGGGGGAGGAGGTTCACAGGAAGAAGTGCCCAGCTAGGGGATGACCATCAGATATGGAGGGGGGAGCCACAGCTAGGGGATGACCATCAAATATGGAGGGGGGAGCCACAGCTAGGGGATGACCATCAGATAGGGAGGGGGGAGCACACAACTAGGGTATGACCATCAGATACAGAGGGGGGAGCCCACGGCTAGGGGATTAGCATTTTAAATCTTTTCCAAAAAGAAAAATCATGGATTTTGTGCATATTGCTCTTTACATTCTCTGAAACTGTCAAATTCTCTTTTCTTGGTAAGCAGAAAATTATCCTGATGAACATGTACATGTAGGGAAAGGAAAAGATATAAAAGATAATGAAACAAGACAACATTGATATGAGGTCAGATGATGGCTATACATCTCTAAAGATATGCATAAATTCATATTCACCTCTTGCTGTTAGTAAATGTGTTCATCATGTTTAAATATACATATAACTAAGGCCCAGAAGGCAGGTCCACCAGCCCTCATCTCACTATTTATAATACATCACATTGAATTAGATTACACTCTTGAACATTTAATGTTTATGTTGAATAACATTGATATCAAATAAACTTGAGATATTGATTTGATTAAAGCTATTATCGGTTTTTTCTATGTGAAAAGATATGTGTCAATGCTGTCTTGGTTATATGTGTCATCTTGTATCATAATAAATTTTTTATATATATAACTTGTGCTTGTTTTTTTTTTACTTGTTTACTTGTATGAGACACTAAAAATTTATAAACAGGGTACATTCATGAAGTTTATTGTATACCTGTGGAGGAAACTTTGAAAAGGTTTATTGTTTTCACTGTATTATGTAAATCTTTGCATATAACTGTCTGCCAAATTGAATTCTTAGCTTCTAATTTATTTAACAAATTTCATGGAGATATACTGTTGCCATAACTACTTAACTATTATTTTCATCAACAGTCAATCTTCAATTGAGATTTTGCTGTGACCAGAAGCAGGACATTTTTTCATGGCCTCACTTTAATTTATTTGTTTGTACTTCACAAATTGCAAGGAGTCCACATGACTTGGAGAAGCTTCAGACCCCCAAGATTCTGGAGATTGCACATGTTGATCTGAATAAACAATTCCCTATCAAAATGCATGCTGGCAGGAGATAACTAGTGGGACCTGTCATCTCAAGGAGACTGCGTTATGATAACAATAAACAATACAAGCCTCTCCTGATTAACAAAGGACTTCTCTGTGTACTCTGCAGGCCAAGGGTCTAATCCAAAAGCAATTTCTATCACCATTTTGCCTTTTTGGCTACTTAAAATGATGCATAATTGGTAAGGAAATCGATTTTGTTTGGTTTCATTTTTGATATCATACACTTGATACATTTTAATTTTCACTTCAAATTACCAATATATCAAACAGCAGAGACTGTGCATTTGTAGTCTGCTTGTGATCAAACGTGATTGGGATGAGGATTAATTATTAATTTGTTCTTTGTAACATACCCCGGGATTCCTAATCAGTTTGCATAAAGATATGGATATCAAATTTTATTATACACTGTAACAACATCTGAATTACTTAAAATAAGGCTTCTTAAAATTTTAGCCATTTCCTTGGTTCAATCGAATAAATGAAGTGATTGTTTTGCAATCAGAGGATTAACTCAGTGGTGAAATGACTGCTGAGCTGGTTGTGTTGGAGCCTGGTTTTAGAGAGTGAAAGGCATCCATTTTGCCTCGCTTTTGCTGAGTACAGCAATATGTACAACACCCAAAACTTGTTTGGGGGCAAGTTCTTGAGACATCACTGATAAATATTGTTTGCAACATAACTAAATTTTAGGCCAACATACAATCTATTCCAAATATTTATTTTGTTATCTATACTTGCAAGAGGTTCGCCTCAATCTTCTGTGTTATTGGACAAAACCTTCTTATAATTATATTTGCAAGATGTTCAGAAAGATTAGAAAAAAATTAACATCGATTATTGTGGAAGTCTATCTTTTCAATGACATTTGCTTAAATGAAATGAAGTGACATTCAACAGTAATACTGTCAATCCATTTTGAAGAAAGTTTTAAATATTTTATATATTTTCATATTGAGCATTGTCAACTTAAAATATAGCATTCATGTATTTCGGGATAATCATTTCCATAGCTCACACCTGAAATGGACTATTACAAATTAATGCATATTTTCATACTCTCAAGGACTTGCTATTAAAAGTTATCAATGTAATAAGTCATTAACACACATAAAAGTATAAAAATAGGACGCGTTCACCCAGAAGGGGAAATAGTACCTGACCGAGAAAGAAATACGGAGATCTCTTGGAATGATTAATGGTCCGTCCCTTGGACTTCCGGTTGAGATAGACTTGTCAAACTGTATGATTGATAACAAGTGTTGATTTTAAAAAATCAAGCTCACGTAAGTTTGCAAAATCAGCTTAAACATATCAAAACCTCGAACATTCAGACCTAAAGTCAAAACAAACGCGAGCGAAAATGATGTCATACTTCAAATAAGGAAATCCTCGTGCATAAATTACTCCTCGGTTGAAAACAAATAATTCTCAGCAAAATCTCGAAGCTAAACGAGAATTCAGCTCTTCCAACAAATCCAAATCACTTTTCAATCGACCATGTTATCAATGCTCCACTGCCATCTATTGGTGAATACATGAACTACTGAGGCAAAACATGGCTGCCATGGACCGATAATCGGGGTATGCTCCATAGACTTACAGCTTAATCAGTCAAAACCTCGAACATCTAGCCCTAAAGGCAAAACAAACGCGAGCGAAAAATGGCAATATACTAATAACGAGATGTTTGGCATTTTAAGAAATGCTCCCAACTAGTTATTAAACGCTGTGGTTTGTGTTGTCATGCTTGGGTGATAATGCAGAAATAAATCCCCACTCACTAGTCGAAAAGTGTGGGGCATTGAATCCTTGTCACAGGCAAGTATCTGACTGCGTATAATCTAAATTGTACTGAAAATGTCATTAATAAAAATGAAAATGGAGATTTGCCTTTATAATGAGTACGGGTTCAAATTTATTTCATTCCGTATTTCACAGGCCACGGGCCGTGGCGCAGTTGGTTAGAGCGCCAGCTTATTAGCACCAGTTCCTTTGTGGTGATCCGAAGGTCTTGGGTTCGAACCCTGGCCGTGCCAAGATTGAACTCGTGATACAATTTCCCATATGAGCTGAGGCCCGTGCCTAAAGGGTTAACCCGTTGTCCTTGTAAATCTGTGACCGGGTGGGTTGTCATGTCAAGGACCTGCGACATGACGATTCATTGAGGCAGCACTATATCTGCTACAAGTAGGTCTCATCACGAAATGACTGAAATAATGTTGAAAGTGATGTAAAACCCCAAACAAGCAAATAAACAAATCCGTATTTCACCAGTAAGACTAAAAAACCTGACCAGCGAAATGTCTCCCCACTTGCTCAGGGTAGAAAGACCTCGTCTTTATCAAACACGTATATACTCTTTGAATTTTATGTCAGTGCCATATTTAGGCGCCTGCAAATATACGTCTATATCATTCTGGACACAGTTAAGATGAACTGAACACATCTGAATTATAAACAATAAATCCACATGAATATGTTAAGGTATATTTGAATATGTTAAGGTATATTCTGAAATAAGAAGGCAACAAAGTTGATTTTGTTTTCGTATTTCACAACATATTTGAGGTACCTAATGGTATTTATTACCTCAAGGATCTGGTATTATTGCTGGTCACCTGATTTATGATCCTCGAGGGGAAGATTAAAACTAGTGTTATTTTCTGAGGTAATGTATGCAGTGTATGATATTGGCACTGATAAAGGCAATTAAAATGTTGAAAAGGTAAGAGGTGCTATTAAATTTAAGTGCCTCAGAAATGTCATATCCACGGACAATGCTGATAATCAGACCTCCACTATTCCTTCATATATTTCCTGCACAATCTGGAATCTATACACTGCCAGTCCCTTCGCATATTTCCTACACAATTTATAATTAAAACAGTCCCTTTATATTTCCTACACAATTTAGAATATATAAAGTCCCAGCAAAATTTATATACATAATTTAGAATCTAAACAGTTCCTTCACATAGTTCATACACAATTTAGAATATATACAGCCCTTTCATATATTTCATTTACAATTTAGAATCTATACAGTCCCTTCACTTGCTTCCTGCACAATTTGTAATCAAAACATTCCCTTTCACATTTTCATGCATTTTCCCCAAAACTAGTTTTCTACACAATCTATTCACAAGTTTCTTTCACATTTTCAGCTGACCTCAACACCATAATGGGTTCACGGTTTCGCCCGATTGTTTTTCATTTACATAGTAACTCCCAAGCTTTCTGTACAAGATGTTATTAGGAGGACACGTGGGCAGTGAGTGTGTTGTTTTCTATTGAAAAGTAATTATTATCTAAAATTTCTGTAGTGATTGCTGGTGAATAACCAGACTGAAACCCATCATTTATATAAAACATATTTTCTTCCATAAGTGGCAATAGGTTAAATCTAGCCATATACACTGGTTATCAAAATCTCTCTCATGTCAATCATTATTGCTTTATGTTTTGCTATTGAGCATGGGAATAAAGTGGTTATGTAAGTGTGTCTGTGTGTGCCAGCGCCATCTGCTACGGTCTCAGAGTGTGTATATCAATGGGGCCCCCACTGATGTTAATATTGTGACTGTGTTACCCGCACCTAGACACACTTCCCCGAGGACTTCATTATAAACATACATAAGTTATACACCCCTCAAGCAAGTTATATACAATGATTTGTTCAGCTGCTACATAAACAATGAATTCGATTAACAATTTAGTCTTTGAATTGCTCATTAAAGTTCAATCTTGGAAACATATTTAAACTTGCACATGCACAATGATTTGTTTAGCTGCTACATAAGCAATGAATTCGATTAATAATTTAGTCTTGGAATTGTTTATCGAAGTTTAATTTTGGAAACATATTCAAAGCCGTAAGACATTAATCAAGTTCCGAGGTTTGTATAGATGTTATGAGACTGGCTGCATAGTCAAGTGGGATTAGTGAATACGACATAAGTTGACGTTATTGTGGTATTGTCCAAAGAATATACGAGTCTTGAATTACAGGTATTTTTATATATGTTAATTAAGATTGAATATACATTGAAATAATGATGATAACAAATTTTAGATACCACTGATACGAGACTGTTCAATATGCTGGATAATGTGTTAGATATTTTACAATTCTATAGCTTTTTAAGAATACA
The DNA here is from genome assembly GCA_949316495.1 of Amphiduros pacificus. NCBI lineage: Eukaryota > Metazoa > Annelida > Polychaeta > Phyllodocida > Hesionidae > Amphiduros > Amphiduros pacificus. The sequence continues at coordinate 27,554,313 of OX439008.1, read as the reverse complement.
AAGTTAAGTAAATTTATATTTGAAAAAAAAAAACAGATTAGAAAATAAAAGAATATAGTTTTAATCATCGACTACTGGAATGATGATTAATGTGTTGGTCAGTGTTAACCCCCAAAGCTGCATCTTGCGCAATCATATTAATATTTGATCTGGTGCATAATGTAGAAAACCATAAACCATTTGATAAACTTAAAACTAATCTCTTATCTGGAATAACATTTTATTTTAGACATTGAATTTTACATGTGAAACAGTGTGATTCAGTCTAATCATTTGTAAAATATTACAATTGAATGTTAGATATTTTTCCCTGCACCAGTTCCACGTATCATATACAAGTATATTCGTGATGTGAACATATAAGTAAGACTGATAATCTCCAGTTAATTGTTGAATTGATATTGCTCACAAATGTATATTCACATACGCACTGCTTGAGGTCTCTAACCTTCTGTAAACATAGTTAAAATAGTTTGACAGGGACTAGTGCCATAGATATGTACAAAAATGTTTCTAAAATGACTTCAATATTTGTCTTTTTGTGATAACAAGATCAAGTTCATCATTGACACGTTGGTCCCTGGTACAATGCCGGGGGGAGGACCAGAGAATACCAGATGAACCAATGAAATGTAAGATGCTGGTATTTGTTTATTTTTGAATATTTATAAAAGTCTTCTTACTCAGAAACAATGGAATGTGATTCCTCGAAATTCTGATTTACTGTCTCATTTGTTCAAAATGAGTACATATCTTTGTAACTCCCAACTTTGCACCACTTGTTTAGATACTAGCATGAAATAATGAATAGTACAACGATAAACTAATACAATATTATTAACAATATCGGGTTAAAATACCCCGCGCTGGTGGTACTGATTAACAGTACCACCCGATACTAGAACCACATGATTAACAATACCACCCGATACTAGTACCACATGATTAACAATACCACCCGATACTAGTACCATATGATTAAAAGTACCACTAGATACTAGTACCACATCATTAACAGTACCACCCGATACTAGTACCAAATGATTAAAAGTACCACCCGATACTACTACCATATTATTAAAAGTACCACTAGATACTAGTACCATATGATTAACAGTACCACCAGATACTAGTACCATATGATTAACAGTACCACCCGATACTACTACCATATGATTAACAGTACCACCCGATACTAGTACCATATGATTAACAGTACCACCCGATACTAGTACCACATGATTAACAGTACCATCCGATACTAGTACCATATGATTAACAGTACCACTCGATACTAGTACCATATGATTAACAGTACCACCAGATACTAGTACCATATGATTAACAGTACCATCCGATACTAGTACCATATGATTAACAGTACCACCCGATACTAGTACCATATGATTAACAGTACCACCCGATACTAGTACCATATGATTAACAATACCACCCGATACTAGTACCATATGATTAACAATACCACCCGATACTAGTACCACATGATTAACAGTACCACCCGATACTAGTACCATATGATTAACAGTACCACCCGATACTAGTACCATATGATTAACAATACCACCCGATACTAGTACCATATGATTAACAGTACCACTAGATACTAGTACCATATGATTAACAGTACCACCCGATACTAGTACCATATGATTAACAGTACCACTAGATACTAGTACCATATGATTAACAGTACCACCCGATACTAGTACCATATGATTAACAGTACCACCCGATACTAGTACCATATGATTAACAGTACCACCCGATACTAGTACTACATCATTAACAGTACCACACGATACTAGCACCATATGATTAACAGTACCACCCGATACTACTACCATATGATTAATAGTACCACCCGTTACTAGTACCACATCATTAACAGTACCACACGATACTAGTACCATATGATTAACAGTACCACCTGATACTAGCACCATATGATTAACAGTACCACCCGATACTACTACCATATGATTAACAGTACCACTCGATACTAGTACCATATGATTAACAGTACCACCCGATACTAGTACCATATGATTAACAGTACCACTAGATACTAGTACCATATGATTAACAGTACCACCCGATACTACTACCATATGATTAACAGTGCCACTAGATACTAGTACCATATGATTAACAGTACCACCCGATACTACTACCATATGATTAACAGTACCACTAGATACTACTACCATATGATTAACAGTACCACCCGATACTACTACCATATGATTAACAGTACCACTAGATACTAGTACCATATGATTAACAGTACCACCTGATACTAGTACCACATCATTAACAGTACCACACGATACTAGACCATATGATTAACAGTACCACCCGATACTAGCACCATATGATTAACAGTACCACCCGATACTAGTACCATATGATTAATAGTACCACTAGATACTAGTACCATATGCACACGTTTATCGTAAAATCTATGCTACCAAACATAATGATTGTCCTATTGTCCTTGGTCATATCCTAATTTTTTTTTTGATTACATATATATATATCTGTATAAAGTAGGATATGACAAGGTAACCATTATATGTTATGTTTCAGTATGCGATAAAACATAGAAATTTATTTACGTAAAAGAGTACCACAAGTTTATGCCGGAGTCACGTGTTCTGAGAGATATCAGTTGTGAGGGTGCATTCATTTGTGTGTTTGAGGGCACCGTATAGTTGAAAATATAAACCCCTGAACTGATCAGATCTCTCCCTGTCTTTCCTTTCTTTTGAAAAACAGTTTCTCTTTTCTTTTAAAAAACAAGTCATGGGTTACACCAGTAGAACAAGTCATAAGTTACACCAGTATATGATAAAGATACAGCCAGTGATCTTTCTAAAGTTACAAAAACTTGGTGTCATCTTATAGCTTGGTATGTTGGTATAAAGAAACAAGAAACACTGGATGAAAATCTTGCTTGAATCACCGGTAGAAAATCATTTTTTAAAAAATCACTGGTAGAATATCGGGCTAGAATGAATGCTAATTCTAACAGAGCATCAAAATCATTCAATATTGACTGGATATTAATGCGCCAATAATAAACGCATGAAAATAATGGTATAAATGCTAACACTTCCCTTGCTAGATACCAAATGCAAATATTTTACAGATTTTTAAATTTACAATGACTCGCCTGACATATCACAGATATTATCTATATATAACATTGTATTTACACTTTTTTACAGATTGTTTTTTTCTTTGCGTCTTTTATTTGTCATGTATCTAATGTCTTTTATTGCTTGCAACGACCTCGAACTGAAACTCTTTGGACCAGCTTTTGGACCACATGTTGTAGTTTCGTACTGGGCTGGCATCAATTGCTTTTGGTTTAGATGATGTGACGATGAGGCCATTTTCCTGACGTAAATTATCAAGAATATCCATGGCTGTTTGAAATTTGACAGACATCCTGAGCTGGCGATCTTTTGGAATGGGTTCCAGTGTGGATTCTGACCTGTTGGTCATGGCGCTCACGGAGTATGACCTGGAGAGGGTTGGTTGGCCGTGAGATGTCAGAGGAGCCCTGATGCTGGCGGAGGGACTGGCTCTATTGCCCGGAGCGGCTTGGCTCCCGGACGGCACTGGAGTGGCCCCCGGCAGCCGCGGAAGCTGTGGCGTGGCGGAGGTCAGGTTCTCCAGGGACTGGCTAATGTTAGGCTGTGGAGCATTATCTAAGGGAGCTAGCGCCTGCGGTGTCCTTCTCAAAGGTAAACCGATCATCTGAATAGACTGCACAGAAGCGCGGGGCGTTTTAACCCGATATAACACCCCGCTTGGCTCTTTCTTCTTAGTTGTTTGTAGGTTATCAAGTAAAACATCTTCATAGCATTTCAGCATGGCATACTGCGCCTCTGGAGAGAGTGTGGCACAGAATCTGGGATGGGCCGGAAGTTCCTCTGAGTCCTCCTCTTCCGCTATGTTCTCCATAGACTCGCTGTTGGTCTTCTTTCTAGGACCTCCGCTGATCTTCTTCTTCAGCGTGGCCAGTTTCACCAGCGACATGAAGCTGGACGGCTTACTTCCTCTCCTTCTGGGTGTCTCGTCGTCCCTCTTGCCGTCCACTGACATGGTGGAGGCGATGGAGTCTCTCCTGGTTCTTACCGGGCCAGAAGGTCTCCTTGCTGAAATATTTACATTTTTCGCAGTCAATTTTTGACTGCGGTTTGTGTCCGGCTGTTGTTCATGCTTTTCTGTTTTTGCAGCACTTTCCTGTTTTGGGATGGCCTTCGTATTCTCTTTGTCTGCCTCTTTTACAGTATCTTCCTTTCCTTTGTCATGTACTATCTGAGAAAGAACTTTGAAGGCCATTTTTGAGAACTTTTTCCTGGCGGCCATTCCTGCGGCTGCGGCCTCCTTGGCTCCTCGGGTGATGAGCTTCCCGTCCCGGGTAACTATCTCCTCCACCTCCGGGAACGTTAACTTGGTCATCTTCTCTCTACCGTCCATCATTCCAAATTACTTGACACGTTTCAATAAGTTCTTATTTGAATATTGTCTTTTTTATCGTAGCATATCATATATATTGCTGTTCCCTGTTAGTATTCAAACATTATACTAACCGTTTTCTCTCATGCTATATAGATCCGCTCTGCAGAATGAAGTGTTAAGTGCTATCTAAATCCAAATGATTATACATTCCCATATTAGCACACACTTTGTCATTATCATTTGGTATCGACCATTTGATTATACTGAACAATGACAATGGCTCTGTATATATTAATAAGTCCTCACTCTGCTAGGAAAATAGACAGCAAGTCTCCAGACTTCAGGCTTCTAACCCTTGTGGACCAAGCCACATGCACTACACAGTTCTCTCGCTACCCTTATCGTGAACTCAATTGCGTCCATTGAGTGGCTGACACCTATATTCCTTACAAATTTGTCACCATAAATTCAAGTGAAAATTTCTATTCAGAAACAACATATTGATAAGTTGCAGAAGGTTGTATAACTCCGCTGGGCTGCAATTCAATACTTAACAAAGGCAACATAAAGCTGTAACTGTTCTGGCATTCAGATAATTGGGTAACTTGTCACCTCTATTACCAGATGAATGGAGAATTCCCACAGATATCACAGGTGTATATAGACTGTTCATTAAGATATCCAGCAATGTAATGACATAGTATCAGTCTGTAATGCAGGTTAAATGTCTCCTGACTGTTTGAGAATTATTGGTAAATGTTACATCGGTGTCAAGTACTATCTGCAAGCGCCCAGATATGTACCATATAGACCCACTTGTGTGGATCTCGCGGAAATCTCGCCTCAGTGATAACCAGGCTCTGGAGCTGGTGATATTACAGCACAGCACTTAGCAACCATATCCAGCCTCAGGTGTCAACCAACACTCACCATTTATACAGGCCAAACTAAGCACCTACTCCGCATTGTTCCATAAAATATCTCTCTGCATAATCAGAATAACACATAACATACATTGTCAACTCCGTAAAGTTTGCCCTCTGATGTTTTTAATCCTCAATTGATTATGCGGTATTGTAGTCAGTGCAATGTTTAAAACGTCTGTGTGTGTGTGTGTGTGTGTGTGTGTGTGTGATAGCACAAGGTTTTGTGATCTGATGACATACAATTTTTTAACCTCAGTCCAAAAAGTATCAAATGCAGAGTCAAGTAGTTTTAACTTGATAATGAATACCTGTGTAACATTAGACAGAAATACATCCAAAACAAATCTAAATCTAATGCTCACAATTTGAGTTGGAATTTATCATATTTTAATATGCAGCAGTAATATTAAGCCATATCAATAAAGTAGCCTGAAGGACTTTCTATATGATACAACCTCAAACATATTGTACATATACCTCTTAAATGAGAATATTGAGCTTTATGATTGTATATATTCAGAATTATGAAAAGACTGACATGAATGTTTGGGTGTTTATGGAACAATGGCTGTGTGGTGGTGCCTTCTGAGTGGGAAAGTATCGCTCCATAAAGCAAGTAAACACAGGTGAAGGGGCAATAAAGTAGAGGATCTGCTAGTCAAGTGCTATCTGACTATACCATAACCCCAAACCTTTAAGGACAAATATTGAAATTGTACTTTGCTCAATAAATGCAGAAAAAAACATCTTATTTACTTCATGTATTTTAAAGTACACATATATTTTGATTTTATATTCAACCATCGCTTATTATTTCCACTAGGCCTTCAGTTCCATTAAAGAATCACACATGAAGAAATTGTATATGCATCTAACATAACATCAAAGTGGAATGGCATTTATTGTAGGATTTATCTCAATAGTTTACAACAGGTGGTAGTTATTTTATTATCAGAGTTTTTCTGGTTAGTGTTATGCTGAGGGGCAACAGCTCACCATGGAAGTCCACAGAGCTTGATAAGGCTCATAATTAATATCCTCATTAACATAAACACCACTAGGCTTTGTGATTTGATGACATACACTTTATATCCTCAGACCAAAAGTTATCAAATACAGAGTCAATTTGCTTTAACCCACATATACCTTTTTAACCACTAGATAATATTTTTAATTATCAATTGGGAGCTAAATTTGCCAAATTAATCAAACTGTGTGTCAATCTTATTTTGACTAATTCAGTGGTTTGTTTAGTGTGTGTAGCTTAATTGCCTACAGGTCAAAATACATTCTTTGATTACCAGATTACAGAACTGATCCTATCTTTTATTTTGTTAAGTATATATTTGAATTGATCAAATTTGTATGGGAACAGAAATATATTCATCTTTTGTGAGTAAGTTATTCTTCATATACGCATGATCATAAACCATCAAACCTACAGGTATTTATTCCAAGGATAATATAATTATAATTTCTTGACATTATTTTGTTTAAAGGTGAAGGTTTACACCTGTGTATGTGCAATGTTTACATATTGTCTAGAATCCTGTGTATAATCTGGGGTGATTTATATGACAGGTGATGTATTGCAAAGAGTATATAGATGGCCTTGATTTGGTGGAGATAAGTCAATTTAATTGGTCTTCTAGTTTTGTATTCTCTTTTTACCATAAAGATATACATTCAGAACAAATGCAACTATTCATGGCCCAGTATGAATTCATGGTAGCGTACAAGAAGTTGACCGTGCTAATTATACCTACACAGTCAAATAAAATAACAGTTAAATTTATGAACAATCCAGATATGTTAGACTGTGATTAATTGGCGCAAGATTAAGAATAACACATTAACAAAGGCTAAAGTATATATGGAAAAGATAACGTTTATGCTTCAGACATCCACAATTCATCATATCTTTAAATTATTAATCTTTCTTTTCAGAATGCGATAATATATGATTGACATTAACCTCAAAAAGAACGTTTTGTCCGGATGTTAATGAAATACGGTTGAAGCATAAGGAACAGAGAATAGTATACCAAGAGTAAGAATCTAGCCACTAATACACTAATAGACATCCCGCTTCATTTGTATTGACTATTTGTTCTAGTTGAAGATGAATGATCGACCAGACATGACCGGGTCAGTGGTTTGGTTGTCAGAGCATCTGATAAAGTTGTGATATTGATCCGATAATAATGTAGAAGTGGTGCATGGCATTACTACAGGCAACACGATAATATGCCTTTTAATGGGGATTAGAATGATAAAATGAAAACGTGTATTTTAGATCAAATATGTTTAATCGCATTCATTATACAGTGTTGCACCTTTGTTGGGAGAACAAAGGTGAAAGAAAAGATTACGATACAGACTCATTGACTCCACAGAGGAATGCTGGATACAACATTATTTCATGTTACATGCTTCATAATTGTTGATTATCAGTTTACAATATTTATGAAGTACTGACTGTAACTTCATAATCCCCTTATACCAGAGGTTACATGGGAAAAATAACAATGCAAACTTAAGTTTCATACATTGTCAAAGATATTCAGAATCCCGATGGGCCGATTGTCTGTTGCCATCTTCACGCATAAAAAGCCGGAACCGGAAACTCTTTAAATCTTACCATTAAATGTGCAAGATAAAACCGTTAAGCTGGCTCTGTAAATTTTATATTCCAACACTTCAATATCTTTGAAAAAGAAAAAGACAAAAGCACATTCACAGTGACCTGAATTGTTCAACACAGGTGCCCGTGGTCTGCTGAATGTTCAGTTTTCGTCACATCTACAATGTGTACATACTAAACATAATACAGTTTCAATTAAGTACACTTAGACCTATTTATTCTGCATTTTCCTCCGTTCGGAAACAAAAAAAATCATGATACTTTTTTATTGAACCGAAGTAACATCAAGTCGTAAAATGGCAAATTATGAATGAGTTCAAAGATAAGTGGTCCCAGGTTGCAGTGAGCACTTGCGTGCGCACTTTGTGCCTTGGTTATTAAGAAGCTGCGAGTTCCGGTGTTGCTATGAAGCCCAGACACAAACCTAGCCAAATTGACAAACTGCAGAAGTATGCTTCCTGAATAACAATGAGTGTGCTACTGTGTTGACACCACAGCCTGGTCATCAAGTGTATCTCTTGTGCATTATTTACAACTAGTTCACCTGGAAGAACAGCAGACTCATATATACCTTAGATGATGATATTATTAGATATTATTAGAGCTGGGAGCGAGGGTTGGGATTTAATCACGTGAAATGATTGTCGTATCGTTGTGTAGAGCATTATATTATTTGATAATGGAACACATATCATGAAACATATAAACCAGAATCAATACCGGTAGCCATGGCTCCTATAATCCAAGGAGAAAATTAGAGATATCTGCTGTCAACACACAAACAAATAGCTGAATGCCCACTAACTAGTTGTAATGTTAGGTAATATATACTATTATACTGCAATGTACGAGATGTACTGTGTCTTAATGGGGGGTACTTTGTAGAAATGTAAGCTTGGTTCATTATAGCCAAAAATGTTAATTAACATGTCATTCATTTTCAATCAATTCATTTCGCCAATAACCGGCTTTCTATTGTTTCCAACATCCCCAAAGTGATCATTTTTTCTGTCCATTATTTCCGTTATTTTTTTCCATACATGCATTTCTTGCTAATATATTAATATATTGCCTTCACATCACACATAATGGTAGTCATCATATCAGCTGTCATGCGTCTATAACGTCTACAAGCCGACATCCCAGTGAGAAGCGAGAATTGGTGAAACAATCCCAGTCACTCCAAGATCAATGAATACCTGCTAGACCAAATACACGGAATCTCTACTTGCAGGTTAGATTATCTGTGAATACAATAACATCATTAATCCCTACCGTCCTATTCTATTAACAATCATATGGGGTTTTCATTTTAAAGAAAGGTCCACATCCACCTATATTTCAGTTGAAATGTTTCATTTATATATCGTCCTTGTTAAAATACCAAATGTGTCGGTAGGAGCGGATAATCATGAATTCTTAATGTGGGAACTCCAAATGAGGATTTTGAACATGTTGCAATTGTACATTTCTCCTTAGTTGTGTGATATTAACTCCGCAGTAAATGAGATATTACTTCATATTGGTTTTAAGTTAATAGTAACGTGTGATGTGTATATAGATGTCCTGTGACTACTCAAAAGACGTGAAATTTCCTCAAATATCACAGTAATGTACCACAATGTTATCCGAGCTGGGCTTCTCCGAGCTGGGCTTCTCCGAGCTGGGCTTCTCCGAGCTGGGCTTCTCCGTGCTGGGCTTCTCCGAGCTGGGCTTCTCCGTGCTGGGCTTCTCCGAGCTGGGCTTCTCCGAGCTGGGCTTCTCCGAGCTGGGCTTCTCCGAGCTGGGCTTCTCCGAGCTGGGCTTCTCCGAGCTGGGCTTCTCCGAGCTGGGCTTCTCCGACGCGAGATGTTTCTGGAAATAGGGAAACTTGCGAATCGTTTCTGAAAATACGTCACTCTTTGTTTATTGTGTGTAATGTGTAAATTGTGGAATATAATAGATTTTGTCGCTGAGATGATCAGAGATATTTTAAACCAAGCATATTTGTGGCTTTATGGGGTTTATATTTGATATTTTGGCAATAAATGATGTGTCATTGTCTTTTATACATTTATGGCTAAAATTTAATTGATTGCAAATTGATTATTTAACCGATAGAGAGGAAATAGATAACTCTTCCTGTTTAGAAGTTGTTTGACATTCGAGTGATGAGAAATTATATTCGGACGACATTTGTGGATCACAAAGGTGAACATCTGCGCTTCTCCCAAACAGAACAACGTCTGCTTTATGATTACTCCTACACGGGAAATGCAGAAAATTGGAGGTTTTGTTGGACATTACGAAGCTTTTGCTGGTACAAAGATTCGCTGCTTTGAGGTTAGAAGAAAATGTATAGGGATATATTTCCATTACTTGTGAAATTTGAATGACAGTTTTGCATGGAATTGGTTTATGGCGATAGTTCCTCGGCGACAGAGGAGAGGAGTAGGGCATCCACGTCCAGGTCGTCCTCTTCTCGCTCCTCTTCCTCTGCCGCCTCTTCTTCCTCCTCTTCTTCCTCTTCCATGAAGAGAACGAGGGGGAATAAAGACAATAGGATCTTTATCTCCAAGGAGGCGGCTGGGGCCATCATTGGCAAAGGTGGCGCCACCATCCGTCGTCTCAAGGCGACTACTAGTGCTTCCATCGGGATCGTCAAGGAACGTACTACAAAAGGAGAGACTTTAAATTTTGTGAACATTAGTGGTAGCAATGAAGCTACACGAAAGGCTCGCAAAGAAGTGTTTAAAATCATTAACTCGTGCAAGTGAAGGTACTGGCCGGCATTATGTCATGATAATGATGTCTATATAAATAAAGTGTTCTTCCACAATCACAACTTTGTTTGTATATGTTCATGTTATAAAAACATTGTTAAAAATGATAAGAATATTAAAGGACAGCTCAGACTGCCCCCTATGGGTTTTTCCTCAAACTATCTTATCCTTTGCAATATGCATGAACACAGTCTCAAAACACGTGGGTCGTTAGCAAATATAAATTTCTATCTTATCGCCCCATCTCAAATAAAACTTCTCTGCAGTTCTCCCTTCAGGAACGCAGCTAAGGTAATTTTGAATAGAAATATTGAATTATTTCCATGCCAACATAAACTCACAATTGAGACCCAACAGTCTATCAGCTATGACACGTTGTTATCTGTACATGGTGCCGGCGAGCACCTCAAAAACACCATAAAAGCAGCCAAAATTAGTACTTTGAAGATGGAAAATATCAATTTACAGGAACTCCACCCTGCTACACACATTATTCCATCATTTTCTAATAGACACTCACGAATGTCATGTGGTGATCCTTCAAATTGTTCAAATTGGGGGATGCCGTCTGCTCCGTGCTGTTCATCCCTTCCTCGTGGTAGCGTACAACGTGGCGCTCTACGGAAATACCCGAACAACAACTTCCGGAGCCACGAAAACACACGAACGACCACAAATCGCTACCAGTGTCTATCAGATCCGGAAACTCCCGAACCACATCGGCTCGAGGAAACACGTGGTCAAAACGTAAACATAAATATTGTCAATACACACTCGCCTTTTGTCTCGACCAATCACGTCTCAGGGCCGGCTCCAACTACACGTGCTCGCTCTGCTCCACGTGGTCGGCCACGGAATGTAAACAAACTGCATTCTCGTATTAAAAATCCTAATAGAAATGTGAAGAAAACATTAAATATTGGGTGTTGTAATGTACAGAGCATATCTAGCAAGATCCTGCCAGTAAAAGATTATTTTATTGAGCATGACCTTGATGCCCTGTTCATGACTGAGACTTGGATGCATGACTCAAATTCTGACAAAGTCAAAGGTGAACTTAAAGAAGGATCACTTGAATTTGAATCCTTCCCTAGAATTGGTCGTACAGGAGGAGGTTTAGGGATTTTATACAAATCTGAACTCCCTTTCAAAACCAATAGGGCCAACCAACCAGTAGTCACCACCATGGAGCTCATGGAGTCATCCATCACACTGAAGGGAAAAAAAGTTACATTTGTGGTGATATACAGACCTGAACCATCTGAACGAAATAGATATACCTACTCTGAGTTCTATGATGAGTTCACCCAATTGGTTGCACACTATGGTTCGTTTAGTCATGAAGTCATCTTTCTTGGTGACTACAACTTCCATGTGAACTTGCCCTTAAAGCCGGATGTCATCAAATTTAACGACATCCTATCTACCTTTGATCTAACACAATGGGTTCAAGAACCAACCCATAGGTTAGGGAATACCCTTGATCTAATCATGACCTTTAGGGGAAACAAACTTATGAAGTCTCACCTGGTAGATGAATACCTATCTGATCATAAAATGATTAAGATTTACCTTGATATTGTACCTCCTAAACCCCCTAAAAAATCTATCAAATTTAGGAATTTCAAGGCATTAGATCTTGAATCCCTAAGAAGGGACATTAAATCCCTAACTGATAGGGACTCAACCTGGGAACATTTATCACTGGAGGACATGGTAAATTACTATGATAGAGAACTCACATCACTCATGGACAAACATGCACCAATTAAGGTTGCCATGGTTACCCAACGCAAACCTGTGCCTTGGATGAGTGACAAATTAAAGCTGGAAAGATCTCTCAAGAGGAGGCTTGAGAGAAAAATGAGCAAGACTGGCACTCAAATTGCCAAGGAGCTGTATAACTCTCAAAGGAACAAATACAACTCAATGCTTAAATCTGCTCAATCATCATATTTTTCCAACCTTGTTGAGGAAAATAAACATGACCCCAAAAAGCTTTTTAGAGTCATTGACACAGTCATGCACAAGAAAAAGGACACTCCGATGCCCCAATCTGACTGTGAATCTACTCAAGCTGAGAAGTTCAACACATTCTTTCTTGAAAAAATAGAGAGAATCCGCCTGGACATTGATAATGCTCCATCTGGTCAAATTTCGCCACCAGGTGACACTACAAACAATAGTACTACTTGTCTGGATAGGTTCACACCCCTAACCATTGATGACGTCCGGAAATTGGTCAAAAGGTCAGCAAAGAAGTCATGTGACTTGGATCCAATCCCAACCTGGCTCCTACTTGACCTCTTAGACGACCTCCTACCAATAATTACTTCCATCATAAATAAATCACTGATGGAATCAGCAGTATCGGAAAATATGAAAATAGCCATCATAACACCACTGCTGAAGAAACTAGGTCTGGAACTGGTCGAAAAAAACTATAGGCCTGTTTCCAACCTAACATTTGTCTCCAAACTAACCGAGAGGGCAGTTGCAGACCAACTAGTCCCCCATCTCGTAAGGAATGGTCTTACTGACAAGTTTCAATCAGCCTACAAGGAATATCACAGCACTGAAACTGCTCTGCTTAAAGTGCAAAATGATATCTTGGGCTGCCTTGACAATAGAAAGGCAGTTATCTTGTTGTTGCTTGACCTCTCCGCTGCTTTTGACACCATTGACCATAAAATCCTTTTGGACAGGCTAAGGGATAGATGCAACGTCACAGGTCATGCACTCTCCTGGATTCGGTCATACCTAATGGACAGAAAGCAATGTGTGAAGGTGGGGATTCATAGATCCTGTCTCAAATCCCTAAAATATGGTGTACCCCAGGGCTCAGTCCTTGGTCCTATACTATTCACCATTTACATGACACCCTTATCTGATATACTTGCAAAATATGGTCTGAGCTATCATATCTATGCAGATGATACTCAGATCTACATCCCTATGGACCACGCCTCTCCCCAACATGTGGATATGAGCAGACACAAATTGGAGGAATGTGTCAGGGAAGTCAGAAATTTCCTCATATCAAACAAAATGAAGATAAATGATGGAAAGACAGAGATGCTCATATGTACTGACAAATACAGTACTACTACCCACAGCAGTATCCCAACCACAATCAAAGTGGGTGACTCTGATATTGCTCCTAGCCAGTCAGTGGTTGACCTTGGTATCACATTTGATTCCAACATGGACATGAAGGCCCAGATCAAGAAAATGTGTCAGAAAGGCTATTATCACATTAGGAACTTGGCAGCCATCAGACATTGTCTAGACGAGAAGACCGCGATAACACTTACCCATGCTTTTGTTACATCCACCCTTGACTATGGTAATGGTCTTCTAGCAGGTCTTCCTAAAACTGACATCAGGAAACTGCAATACCTCCAAAACTCAGCAGCACGGGTAGTAGGAAAAATCAGGAAATTTGATCACATCTCAGGAAAATTAAGGGAACTGCACTGGCTTCCCGTTCATGCGAGAATAGATTTTAAAATCCTCCTATTAACCTGGAAAGCTCTTAACGGTAAGGCTCCGCCTTACTTACGGGATCTACTCCTGATTAAAGAGGGTGAACGTTGCCTAAGATCCAATGATGGCACTCACCTACATGTACCTAAAACCAGGCTAAGGACAATAGGTGATAGGGCCTTCTCATCTGCAGGCCCACGACTATGGAATTCCTTGCCTACTGATATTAGGACAAGCAAGTCAGTCTCCTCGTTTAAGAGTAGGCTGAAAACTCATCTCTTCAGGATGCATGTCCTGAACCCAGCGCTATGAACAGACTTGTCTGGTATCAGCGCTATATAAATTTTATTATTATTATTATTATTATTATTATGGTCGGGCCTTATTCTCAACCGCCATTGGTATACATACACTGAGTGTTGGACACTAGAGGGCGTGTTGTACTGATGGTGCCACGTGCGACGCACGATGGTTTATCTTTCTCAGTGTATGTTATGTTATGAAGGTATTATATTCAATGAATCAATGAACATTTATTGAGCATTTTCATACATTTAAAAAACATTTTGGCAGTGAACTACTCCTCTAGCCTATACCTTTGACCCATCCACGTATTAGAGTCTTGAAGTTGTTCCTACCATCATCAGAATCTCCAATACTAAATACAGACTTCAATTTCTCAAAGAATAATAAGTGAATGGTCAAACCTTTGTATTGATGCCAAAGTATCTTGCGACAGTATCACAACCAGATAGCCAGTCTCTGCCAGCAGCTTATCAATGCGATCTGCATATTGGATAGTTGTTTCCTTTACATTTATTTCAATTATTCCACACATAGAATATAATTGGTCTGTCTAAACTGGGTTCCGTTTCTATCCTTCAAGTAGGTTTGGGTCGGGGACCATACTATAGAATGTCTAACTCCTTCAAGTAGTATTGCAACAGAAGAGTCCATACATTGGTATCAGTGACAACCACAGCTACACTCCCCACCAAGCTGGCATAAATACCTGCTGCCCTATGCCACTGCCAGCTTCCTCATCATTGGTATCAGAGACAACCACAGCTACACTCCCCACCAAGCTGGCATATATACCTGCTGCCCTATGCCACTGCCAGCTTCCTCATCATTGGTATCAGAGACAACCACAGCTACACTCCCCACCAAGCTGGCATAAATACCTGCTGCCCTATGCCACTGCCAGCTTCCTCATCATTGGTATCAGTGACAACCACACCTATACTCCCCACCAAGCTGGCATAAATACCTGCTGCCCTATGCCACTGCCAGCTTCCTCATCATTGGTATCAGTGACAACCACAGCTATACTCCCCACCAAGCTGGCATATATACCTGCTGCCCTATGCCACTGCCAGCTTCCTCATCATTGGTATCAGTGACAACCACAGCTACACTCCCCACCAAGCTGGCATAAATACCTGCTGTCCTATGCCACTGCCAGCTTCCTCATCATTGGTATCAGTAACAACCACAGCTACACTCCCCACCAAGCTGGCATAAATACCTGCTGCCCTATGCCACTGCCAGCTTCCTCATCATTGGTATCAGTAACAACCACAGCTACACTCCCCACCAAGCTGGCATAAATACCTGCTGCCCTATGCCACTGCCAGCTTCCTCATCATTGGTATCAGTGACAACCACAGCTACACTCCCCACCAAGCTGGCATAAATACCTGCTGCCCTATGCCACTGCCAGCTTCCTCATCATTGGTATCAGTAACAACCACAGCTACACTCCCCACCAAGCTGGCATAAATACCTGCTCTCCTATGCCACTGCCAGCTTCCACATCATTGGTATCAGTGACAACCACAGTTACACTCTCCACCAAGCTGGCATAAATACCTGCTGCCCTATGCCACTGCCAGCTTCCTCATCATTGGTATCAGTGACAACCACAGCAACACTCCCCACCAAGCTGGCATAAATACCTGCTGCCCTATGCCACTGCCAGCTTCCTCATCATTGGTATCAGAGACAACCACAGCTACACTCCCCACCAAGCTGGCATAAATACCTGCTGCCCTATGCCACTGCCAGCTTCCTCATCATTGGTATCAGAGACAACCACAGCTACACTCCCCACCAAGCTGGCATAAATACCTGCTGCCCTATGCCACTGCCAGCTTCCTCATCATTGGTATCAGAGACAACCACAGCTACACTCCCCACCAAGCTGGCATAAATACCTGCTCTCCTATGCCACTGCCAGCTTCCACATCATTGGTATCAGTGACAACCACAGCTACACTCCCCACCAAGCTGGCATAAATACCTGCTGCCCTATGCCACTGCCAGCTTCCTCATCATTGGTATCAGTGACAACCACAGCTACACTCCCCACCAAGCTGGCATAAATACCTGCTGCCCTATGCCACTGCCAGCTTCCTCATCATTGGTATCAGTGACAACCACAGCTACACTCCCCACCAAGCTGGCATAAATACCTGCTGCCCTATGCCACTGCCAGCTTCCTCATCATTGGTATCAGTGACAACCACAGATATATTCCCCACCAAGCTGACATAAATACCTGCTGTCCTATGCCACTGCCAGCTTCCTCATCATTGGTATCAGTGACAACCACAGCAACACTCCCCACCAAGCTGGCATAAATACCTGCTGCCCTATGCCACTGCCAGCTTCCTCATCATTGGTATCAGTGACAACCACAGCTACACTCCCCACCAAGCTGGCATAAATACCTGCTGCCCTATGCCACTGCCAGCTTCCTCATCATTGGTATCAGTGACAACCACAGCTACACTCCCCACCAAGCTGGCATAAATACCTGCTGCCCTATGCCACTGCCAGCTTCCTCATCATTGGTATCAGTGACAACCACAGCTACACTCCCCACCAAGCTGGCATAAATACCTGCTGCCCTATGCCACTGCCAGCTTCCTCATCATTGGTATCAGTGACAACCACACCTATACTCCCCACCAAGCTGGCATAAATACCTGCTGCCCTATGCCACTGCCAGCTTCCTCATCATTGGTATCAGTGACAACCACAGCTACACTCCCCACCAAGCTGGCATAAATACCTGCTGTCCTATGCCACTGCCAGCTTCCTCATCATTGGTATCAGTAACAACCACAGCTACACTCCCCACCAAGCTGGCATAAATACCTGCTGCCCTATGCCACTGCCAGCTTCCTCATCATTGGTATCAGTAACAACCACAGCTACACTCCCCACCAAGCTGGCATAAATACCTGCTGCCCTATGCCACTGCCAGCTTCCTCATCATTGGTATCAGTGACAACCACAGCTACACTCCCCACCAAGCTGGCATAAATACCTGCTGCCCTATGCCACTGCCAGCTTCCTCATCATTGGTATCAGTAACAACCACAGCTACACTCCCCACCAAGCTGGCATAAATACCTGCTCTCCTATGCCACTGCCAGCTTCCACATCATTGGTATCAGTGACAACCACAGTTACACTCTCCACCAAGCTGGCATAAATACCTGCTGCCCTATGCCACTGCCAGCTTCCTCATCATTGGTATCAGTGACAACCACAGCAACACTCCCCACCAAGCTGGCATAAATACCTGCTGCCCTATGCCACTGCCAGCTTCCTCATCATTGGTATCAGAGACAACCACAGCTACACTCCCCACCAAGCTGGCATAAATACCTGCTGCCCTATGCCACTGCCAGCTTCCTCATCATTGGTATCAGAGACAACCACAGCTACACTCCCCACCAAGCTGGCATAAATACCTGCTGCCCTATGCCACTGCCAGCTTCCTCATCATTGGTATCAGAGACAACCACAGCTACACTCCCCACCAAGCTGGCATAAATACCTGCTCTCCTATGCCACTGCCAGCTTCCACATCATTGGTATCAGTGACAACCACAGCTACACTCCCCACCAAGCTGGCATAAATACCTGCTGCCCTATGCCACTGCCAGCTTCCTCATCATTGGTATCAGTGACAACCACAGCTACACTCCCCACCAAGCTGGCATAAATACCTGCTGCCCTATGCCACTGCCAGCTTCCTCATCATTGGTATCAGTGACAACCACAGCTACACTCCCCACCAAGCTGGCATAAATACCTGCTGCCCTATGCCACTGCCAGCTTCCTCATCATTGGTATCAGTGACAACCACAGATATATTCCCCACCAAGCTGACATAAATACCTGCTGCCCTATGCCACTGCCAGCTTCCTCATCATTGGTATCAGTGACAACCACAGCTACACTCCCCACCAAGCTGGCATAAATACCTGCTGCCCTATGCCACTGCCAGCTTCCTCATCATTGGTATCAGTGACAACCACAGCTACACTCCCCACCAAGCTGGCATAAATACCTGCTGCCCTATGCCACTGCCAGCTTCCTCATCATTGGTATCAGTGACAACCACAGCTACACTCCCCACCAAGCTGGCATAAATACCTGCTGCCCTATGCCACTGCCAGCTTCCTCATCATTAGTATCAGTGACAACCACAGCTACACTCCCCACCAAGCTGGCATAAATACCTGCTGCCCTATGCCACTGCCAGCTTCCTCATCATTGGTATCAGTGACAACCACAGCTACACTCCCCACCAAGCTGGCATAAATACCTGTAGCCCTATGCCACTGCCAGCTTCCTCATCATTGGTATCAGTGACAACCACAGCTACACTCCCCACCAAGCTGGCATAAATACCTGCTGCCCTATGCCACTGCCAGCTTCCTCATCATTGGTGTCAGTGACAACCACAGCTACACTCCCCACCAAGCTGGCATAAATACCTGCTGCCCTATGCCACTGCCAGCTTCCTCATCATTGCCCTCATATCTGGATCTAAAAACCATTAGTAACATTTGGAAAGAGATTGCATGACAATTAAAAGGAATTCTTTTTATTTCCTATAATGTTGTTATTGCCCAAATAGAGTGCCATGTTACTGATGTTGGGTTCTGAACTTCTAATATATACAAACTTGACTTTCCCACAATCAAACTGATATAATTTGGCAATGTGTAGCCAAAATACAGATACAATATATATCTTATATTTGTTTTAACATTCATTAACTTTTGGAACAGCAAATCATTTCCAGATCAATAAATCCTAAGGTCTCTCATTTCCAAAGGATGAGAGTGTTATACCAAATGGCAGAGAACATAAGGGGAACCAGTCCTTTTACTCAAATATCTTGACATTTGAGTAAATATATTATCATTTACGTACCGACTTCAAACTCGGAAGTCTATCAAAATAGCAATTGATCAAGAAGAGATGTCAAGGCCAGCTATTCAAAGTAAGATTATATAACTTGTATCAATATGTGATCAGGATCTGGAACACTTGTACTTGGCTACATCTAGGAATATAATGACATGAGAATGCGGCTCTAGTGGTCAATCAAATATTGTCATATTTTACACAGACCTATTCAGTTACATGTTATACGGGACTGGAAGCAGATAGAAACACTCAAATGTTCATTACTATATATTTGTAATTGTTGATCATTTCACTATCAATGCTGATTAGATATAATGATGATTTGTGACGCGCAAATAGAGTCAATGTGAATTTATAATTATAATTATCAAATCAAGATGAACATTTAACTGAAAGTATGGAAGACAGATAGTGGCCATCTATGATGGGCGAATGGAATCCCTCTGCGATATTGAGGCTTGTCATATCAATATCCCAGATAATTGCTAATCTTGTTGGGCTGACCACTGTGATGATTGCCTTAAGTCTTCCTCTCATTTATTTAACTTGGGATTACGGCACTTACACAAGTAATAACATACACTCTGTGTGGATAATTGAACCTTTTGGTGGCATTTCATAAACGTGTACAAATAAAGGAAAGTTGAATGTAATATTTGTTTTTGCCCTATGAGGCAAGCATAGTCACACAGTAAAAGTCTGCTAAAATGTTGCCTTTCAAGGTCTTTTGGCTTGTTTGTTTTGTTACGTGATGTTTTAGCACACCGTGAAAACTGTTATAGAAGACTTGTACTTGGACACAATTAAATCCTTTATTGGATCGTACATATTACCTTTCTGTGGATATTCTGCAGCAATAAGGTTAATATTTGTTCACATTTCTCAGTTGCCAAGGCTGTGGGTCTCGGGAGAAAAGGAGTGTGGTTTAATTACCATGTCCTTGTCACTGAGAACATGGTATAACAAACCTAGTATATACCTTCCTGACATTATTCTGAGAGGATCTGGAGTTCAGTAGCATGTAATATTCACTATCCCAGGAAACATAAAACTTACTCTCACAATACTGAAACACTCAAGACTATATTTGCATATAGTCTTGAGTACCTTACTATCTTATCGTTTTATCAAGAACACATTAGATCATAATTGATTGGCATGGCATATAGGGCATATGACAACATTAAGAAAACATTACTTCATGCTAAGTGAGTGTGAGTGAGGACAAGAATGACCTGCCAGCTATATATCACATGAGACTTCACCAGAATATAGTTTCATAAACAAGGATATTGGAGTATAGCAAATATCGTACAAGAGTAAAGGTAAATAATAATATGGATGTTCCAGAAAGGGCCGCTCCAGAGATTGGGATTATACCTGGGCAGCCCATCCCTGTGGCCTCTGAGCACAGTCCAGTGATGTCAACCAGTCGGACAGGGACTCCGGTCACCTTAAAGTTGGTATCACTGGATGATAGTGACTCCGATGATGAAGACTCCAAGCCAGTCAAGCTATCCCGAGCCAAGATGCTGTTCAACAAGGCGGCCCTCACTGTCCTCACTGGAGTCATAGATAAGAGAATAAAGCAAGACCAACCCGAGAATCAGGTAAAAGAGATTAGAAGAGAGAGCACATCAGATGTCATGAGAACGGGTAGAAGTCAGAGATCACATTCCCTGATAGCAGCATCTCCTATTGTCACACCCAGGCCCAAGAAGGGGATGAGCCTGGCGTCCATAGTAGGAGTGGTCACCTTCAGAAAGGTGTACATGTCGCGTCTACAAGCGCACGCCGAGAAACAAGTGGCAGAGAAAAAGCCCCATCATGCTCCCTCCATGGATCATATCGATGAGGAGGGGGTGGAGGATGCTGCCCTCCTGCCTGCCACCCCCAGATTCTGTGCCACCCTCTCTCCTGAGGCACAGATTGCCATGCTAAAAGGGTACGAAGATAAACTTATAAAGGACCTGAAGAGCAGCTTTCCCGAGGAAGAGGGCCAACTGGTGAAGGTGAAGGCGCCATATGGGAAAAAGGTTAAAATTAACGACAAAGGTATTGCAAAGAAATCAGATGAAGCTTTGCCAAATGTGGGAACCAATAAAGATTTAGAGTTGAGGAGGCTGACTGGGAATTTTGAGACTGCCATGAATATATTGGATCAAATCAAATCCTCCAGAGGGGAGAAGGTGTTATCATCTCACAGGCAGCAGAGAACGTACCTCCCGCCCGTGAAAAGATACAATAACTGGGCAAGACACTGGTCCAGACAATTCAACGCAGACAGTGGCAGTAGATGAAAGCATACACTAGCTGGAAATTAGAGCAATTGATTAGTAAATTGACTGCGATTATTGCTGGCACCATACTTACTAGCAACCTTTGCTCCAGATTAACAGCAACTTCTTTTTTCATCTACTGCAACAGTAACTTTGACTGTAAAATATTATTGTGCCTACAGTGACATTTGCTGCAATATCTAACATTTTACTGCAAACGTTAGCAATTACTTTGCTAAACAATTCTTTATTTATTGGCAATGTAATATATATATATATATATATATATATATATATATATATATATATATATATATATATATATATATATATATATATATATATATATATATATATATATATATATATATATATAATGTTGGGGTGTGGAAAAATTCGTGGCGGACAAATTCGTGGCTTTTCTGTTACTGTGACTGTGAGAATCCTTTGTGATTGATATAGCAAAGCTTACTTTCCTTTGCATCGGGCTCACAATAACATCATATCTTGTTATGTGATTACTTTGGACTGATCATATGAATTCTACAGTGTCCTTTGTGGACTGAGCATGATCTATAAAATGTCAGGCTCACATAGAGAATACAATGTTCTATACAATGAGGCAGGGTGTCGCTTTGTATGACGTCTAGATACAACAAGGACTGTTGCCATGACAAAGGAAAGATTCACGTGACTGAATAATTAATGAGCATTCAGTTTGAACGTCAATTGGTACTCTAAGCGCTAGGCCTGTTATCGGAGGAAGAGACAGGCTCAGTAATGAATTGGAGATAACAGCCTCGCAATGCTGGTTAAATTATGCTGTGAACGCGCCAACACAAATATGGCCCAAAGTTTTGGAATATTCCATCAAGATCTCTTAAGGAACTAACACATCACGTAAAAGTGGATGTTTCAAATTCCGTTTCGGGCAGGGGGAACTTTTGATGTATTAAAATGGGTTGGATCCATCTAAATAATGGGTCCTTTGAATACGACTTTGCCGTTAAACAATTAGGAAAACGGTGTGAAATAATAGACTTGTGTACCATTTTAAGGAGGTTTGGATATTTTATTTCATTTTAGATATTTGTGTCACGGTAGATTAATATAGCAGCAACAATTGTCGAGATTTTATAGAATTGGAATGTTATCATGACTTGCAATTGCTGTGATATAACAGCAATATATATCTTTATTTCAAGTTAAGTAGGAATTACAAAGAATAGGTGATACAATCAAAACAATTCTTACTGCTCGAGTGGGCCATTCTTTCACCTGGTGTGCTAAAATCTGTCACGCATAGAAAACTTTGAAGACGTGCAAATTTGGGTCAAAGTGGTAAAAAACGTCCATTAAAATGGCAATCAGTTTCAATCATTTTATCACACCTATAGTGTTTCTATTTTTTTTCAAAATTCACAAACTGATTATCTTATTTTTCTATTCCTGAATTTATGTCTTACAAATATATCCCAGCGTACATTTTACATGACAACAGAGACACCTGGTGGATCACAAATGTTAAAACTGGAGCAGGGCAGTCGAGGCCAATAGATGCTTTTTATTATATGTTTACCGATATATTATTTTTTTACTATTCAAAACTGATAGTTCATATATTATATATATACCTGGGGTGTGGAGGCTTGTAGTTACAGCAAGTTATTATCAAGAGGTGGAGTGAATGAATACTACGACAGCAGGAAAAACGTATTTCCTGTGTTAGCTCAATAATCTATTAAAACCATAATAGCTGGTGTACCACGGTTCATCAGATGGTTTCAGAGGGTTTGTTATCACTAGATTCATCAGATGAATCAAATGCTTTGTTATCACCAGTGTGTAAATATATATTGGTACTTGAAAATAGAGGTGCCATATTTTTGACATTTTTGCCAAATCGATAATCTAGGTAAAGATGACACAATGAAAAAAACCTTCATACACAATATGCTATGTTTGTTTTTATATGATTTATCAAATAATATTTATTATCCCTCATGGAATGAAAATTTTATCCCTATTAAATCAGTTTGCAGTAAGAAAGGAAGATAACAATGACGGTTGATCTACATGTACACACCTCCAACTCTTGTCAATATGTTTGTAGAATGTATTTTTTGTATTGCTTCAATCAAGAACATAGAATATTGGAACATTTATTATTCGGCAAATTAGCTAGATTTTCAGCATAAATTATAACTTTGAAATAATGTCAACCATTAATTACAAAAAACAGTACGTATTATCAGGAAAACCTCCGTGAAATAAATATCTATGGGAGTTTTTTGTGCAACATTTATCTTATAGATCAAAGAAAAATAATTTTTGAAAAGTGCTATGGTACATATCATGTTTATTTGTTAAGATAAATAATGTTGTTCAGCGTGTAATGGATTTGATCCTATGTTAACATGTGATAGCTAGTATGATAGCATAAAGACCAAACAAACATATAGCGGTATTTCTAATGGGTGAAGACATGTATATATATATATATATATATATATATATATATATATATATATATATATATATATATATATATATATATATATATATATATATATATATATATATATATATATATATATATATATATATATATATATAAATATTAATTGATTTGATATCAATTTGAACTGTCTGATATCGTTTATGTGTGGGGCTTCAAATTGTATTTAATTATGTGCCATTGTTTTAATGTTTTGTGCGAATAAAGACATTATTATCATTTAGTACAACTGTGCTTCGTGAGATTAAAAAATATAAGATATACATATACTTCCAAATTACATAACTGCTGAAATCGTTCAATTCACTAACTTCTTGTCCATGATCGCAACACAAACAATATAAAATTGTCATGGGGTTATCTTGGAAGCTTTTAATAGTCGTTTCCTATGTAAGTCAGAATCAATGAAAGTGTCTCTCATGCGGGTATTTATTTGCTCAGAAAGTTTACAAATAGTGCTTCAGAGACACTCAAATCGACATTACATCGTTAACCTGTGATTTGGAGGACATTGAAGCCCTGGTTGTGCTGGTAGTTAGCTGTTGCTAGGGACCATTGTAAAACTTGAATGATACCTTGAGGTTTATTCATAGTCATTTAGTGGAACAATTCACATGGTGTTTGTGGCATTTGAGAAAACGTTTAGTCACTAATAGGACAATGGGAACATAGTTCCGTGCAGTGTTCACCCTGACATATTCTTCTAGTTGGTTTAAGTTCAAGGATTTCACTCATGCTTTGGACTCTTGAGATCATTCCACCAAACCAACAGAAAAGGAAACTAACAAAAATTAAAGGAAAATAGTTCAGCACAGGGGTGATCTGTGAATGTAGTTCTGCAAACGGGTGACATGCCAAAAATATCAAATTACAAATGCCCCATATCTGCTCAGTCTCATTCTATATATATATATATATATATATATATATTCGACCCTATACCATTGTGGGGCAAGGAAAGTATCTTTGTGGTTTTGTTCCTATTCTTATCGTATATGTTGAAGGGCAATTTTACTTTAAAGACCTTACGTTGATATATATATATATATATATATATATATATATATATATATATATATATATATATATATATATATATATATATATATATATATATATATATATATATTGTGTAGAGATTTCAAGTAGCAATACTCAAAAGAGATTTTGAGGAACATTACTGTTTACAGATATTACTCTACTACTCTTCAGTTATTTTGAGTAACATAACTCTTTTGAGACTTAAGGTAATAATAATCTTGAGATAGATTTTGATGCAATAATCGAAATAAAATTTTAAAAATATAAAATAACAACAAAACAAAACAAAAAAAAGTAAATCTAGCCATTGTTCAACGTAAATCTAGCCATTGTTCACCGTAAATCCAGCCATTGTTCACCGTAAATCTAGCCATTGTTCACTGTAAATCTAGCCATTGTTCACCGTAAATCTAGACATTGTTTACCGTACGGTACCAGTCAGATTTCACTTGGAATGGCTGTGATTTCGTGTCCGGATATGTTGTGAGTGTACGGAATCACTGTGATTATGCTCCGCGGAGTCTTTGTTGTGAGAGTCCGTAACACCGTGAAATGCGCGGATTGGTTCAGAGTTTTAGTCCGGCGCCGTTCAAAGCTCCCTCGCCCCTCTTACAGCAGATTTTATGTTCACGCGCTGTGTAAAAAAACAAAACAATATTGACGCAAATTCAGGTATTAAGTGTTTCAGTTCAGGGTCATATTTTCACACTTAGACGAAGATCCTCGTTGCAGATTTTGAAGAGTCGCCTTTTTGTTCATTACAAAAGGGTAAGGGAATCTGATTGTGTGCTCAATAATTATCGAAGTCGACAGCAGGAGTGATGAAGGTTTGGAATTATGTGCATCCTGATTTTAACCATCAATTACATGGTGAAGTGCATACGAATACAAAATAAAGATGAAAACAGCAATTTATTGACTGTTACCATCCCTTATGGACCTTTTTATGTTGTCAGGGTCCATACAGAAATGGCAGGAGGAGGGGGCTAGAAACTCAGTCAAAGCAATCCTAGGCAGTTTTGACATTGAAACTTTATTGATTATTTTGATTAACTTTACAATCGAATCAACTTCATTCAGAACATAAACTGACTAAAATATAAGAATATATATTTTATGTAAAACCTCTGAGTGATCAGATTTGTGCATTTATTAATTCAAGTCAGTGTCAAGAAAATCTAACTTTCTGTTTGGCAACACAATAACCTCAATTGCAATTTCATGGCGAAAGACTTTATAAACTTCTAGGTACTTTAATTAGACTTTTCCACTTAATCTCCTTTAGAAGTAAGTCCGGTAATCTCTTTAATACGTAAACCCAGAAATCAAGAAGATTAATTTGTACTTTCAATAAACATTTGTTTAATCCTTCTACATACGTCAGACTCCTCCAGAACGGCACAAATATTATCACTTTGTCGTGCACTGACGTGAAATGGGAAATCTGCAATGCTTTGGTAAACAACCTTTCATTGCGCGTTTTCTGTGTTGCAAAGTGAAGTCCAAAAGACAGTAACTCAAGAAACAAAGGCAAGTGAAGATTTGTACTGGATTATCACAAGTTTGTGGCTACCTTCTGTTGAAGTAGAGATTGCCACAGGATGGAGGTGCCAATAGAGAGAGCAGCGAGTCGGGCTCGTTCCATGATGAGTCTGCCGGGTCCCAGAGCTGATTCCCGCGCCGCCGGCAGAAGGAGAATGTGTTCTACCTTGGGAAGTACAGCCGGGTTCAGCAGGGCTTCGTCCGCTTGTCACCGAAGACCAAGCAAAACCCATGTCAACATGCCCGCTTACAAGACCAACCTGTCACCGTATTACTATAAGATGGCCCATAAGTTGGCTAATAGATTCGTCGGATTCGACAAAGGAAGCGACGCGGTGAGGGCAAGGGCGCGCAGGCGCTGGAAGAAAGCCACCTTCAGAGTGTGGACGGAAGTAGCCATGAGAAGAACACAAAATGAAAACATCAAAGATAAAATCAACAATGAAGACTCAGATAATGCCAGTAAGGACAAAAGAAAAAGTTCAATCTCAACAAATTCTGCTTTCTGTCATTTGTCGGTTGTGGAATCGGAATCTCGTACTAATTCCCCATCTCCCCAGCAGAGGGCACATGGCTGGGAAGACACAAGATGTATACAAGACACAAGTGCTCTTGTTTCAAAACTTGAGAATCTAACATTTACAGATGAAGCTGCGGGAAGTCTCTCGCCACGAGAAAACAAAAATGAAAGCGAGGCAAGGTCTTTAGTTACGTTCCCGCAGATCACGATGAACAGTGCCCGTGGGGTGCATTCGGTTACTCCACCTCCGGATTATAACCTCAAAGTCCCGCATGGGGGAGCCAGGAGAGCATCCTGTCCGCAAATGGGGACTGCGAAAGTGAACGAAAAGAATGATGAAAAATGGAACAAGACACAGAACATAACCAAAGTGTTTTTCGGAGATATGGATGAAAAAAAGATGCTGTACAAACGAAATCATGAGCGACCGAACAGGTTGGAGAGTTTTAAAGCAGAAGATATTCCAAGTCACCAATCAGAAAAACAACAGACTTCAGTGGCGGAGCTGGGCAAAAGCGTGATGAGCAGTGATCAGTGTGTCATTCCATTACCGGAAGTGGTAGTGGCACCACCTTGCCAGGATAGTGTGCAAGAAGGGACAGGTTTCAGTGACGTGGACAAGCAGGGTGGGTTCCAGGGTGGTGGCAGAAAGTGTCCAGGTATCTCCTCTTTTGTCGGGTTAGCGATGTATCTAAAGTTTTGTGTTGAAGATGTTCTTAATGAGGATGCAGAGGAACTGTCTGCAGCTTACACTCTGGATTACATCCAAAAACTCGCTGGAACTACTCCACAGTCTCCACACACACTGGACGCAGGCAAAAATGTAGATATCCAGGACCGTTTAGAGGGACACCTGGTGTGTGAAAAATTGTCACCAGAGGCACAGATCACAATGTTGAAGTGTTATGATGACATTCTGGTCGATGTTTTTCATTCTTTGAAGCCATCTTACGTTACAATATTTAAGAAAGCTCCCATGAACCAATTCACAAAGCTCCTTCTGAACGAAAAAAACGATGGTTCGCTAGAAAAGACATTGACCAGCCTAATAAAAGATGCGATAGATCTATTTTCCTCAATGAAATGGTTCATAGGTCAGAAATATCACAAAATGTCCAGTGTGGAGAGATCCAGCGTAAAGCAATTAGCCAGAAGCTTCTTTCGCCTCAGACGGGCGTGGACTGACAGCTTTAACTGATTTATTGAAAAAAATATATTGAAAAAATACAATGATTTGACCATGTCGACTGAGTTTCAGACCCCCTCCTGATGGACTCTGCACTCAGTCGCCTTCGACAGTTTGATTTTATTTACGCTCTGCGCAGTGAATTGGAGTTCGGTAAAAAAGCTGACATTTATAAAGCGCTGAATGCAGGCAATGTCTGCTCATAGTACTTGATAGTAACTGGCCGGGATTCGAACCGGGAATGCATTGGTTTTGAGGCGAATACTCTGCTATTCGAACTACTTTGGAGTAGTAAAAATATTTGTGAAATTTGATGTCATTAAGATTTCTCGAACATTTGAATAGGATCCGTGCAATTAATCAGCAATATCTTGTTAAATCATTATAATGTCACAATTGGAGTTGATTCTCGTTTGGGGTCACGTGATAGGGTTTTGGAAAACAAGAGAATAAAATGTGATTCCAACAAATCAACTTTTATATCGTTTATAAATGCAAATTTAAAGTTGTTTTAAGCATAATACTAATTGGTCTCATAATTTGCGAAAAATATTGCAACAAATATATATATATATGTTCTATATACACGTAGACTTAGAATGAAACATGAAGAAAGGCATTATCTCAGAGTGAGTCAGGGGTAAGGCTGAGTGAAGAAAATAAACTCCTCAACATGATTACGTCCTCAATTACTTGTTTTTATCGGACTACATGTAACCTCTATTTCAAATCTCAGACAGACATTTTACACATCACGAAGCCTAAGTGGTAAAAGATCTCTATGAGATGTGCCACAGATCATTACAACATCATCACTGTGGCGCAAAAACTAAATCAATATCTTTGGAAAGAACCTATTAGAAAAAAAACAGAAACAAATTACTTTGTATACATCAGTTCGATTTCTCCTTGACTGATAGTTGTTAGTTATATATAAAATATAAAATTTGAAAATATGGCGAGATAAGTAGAAGATAATCAATTGACATAACATGTTTGTAGAAGGTATTAAGCAACTTGGTAAGCTTCCAATATGTATATGCAAAAACAGAAGGATTATAATACATAACAGGCAGACCCAGTTCCAAGAAGACTAAAATAAGAAGAAGCTTTGACAAGTATGCAAGTAAACAATTCTTTGCCATGTTTGTCTCTGCCCAGTTGATATCAATTTCTGGCGCCAGAAAGAAAATAAAAGAGCACTCTAATGCGTCATATAAAATAGCACTCTATTGCATCACGAGTATGTATATAATTGTTCTAACTGCGCATATCATAAAGACCAACGAATATTCTGAGAATATTCTGAGAAGCAAATTCAAGTTCTACGTTCAAGTGTTAAATTCTGATCATAAGTGGAACGGCCGGGACATGTTAAAAATATGCTCATGATCAATTATTTTCATATTCGGTCCTTAAAAATGCACCACACATGATGAACGGTGGATTAAGATCAGATAAACCTTGCGCATTTCATCAGGATGACAAGTGTCTTCCACAAAGCATTTTCCCACTCAAATACGTTCTCATAATTTGAGACAGAAATTAAACAGTGTTCAAGCAATGATTTTTGTTTTGTGGTATATGCAAAGATTTAGAAATCAAATACATTCATAATCCATATTTACGGGGGTAATTTCAATTTTCAGTCCAATGAATTCTATAACAAGGACATGTAAACATACACAAATAATATGAAAAATCTTTTAACAAAGTCTTTCGATGGTGTTATATAAATGCCATTTAAAAGAAGTCTGATATAAGAAGTCTGATTCTAACAAAATGTCTCGCCCAGATCAAAACACAAATTTTCAGAATTTCCAGAATTTCAGTTTAATAGTATCTTCGTCTCAAATCATATTTGTATTGTACATCCATTGACAATAACCAAATCTATTCAGTATTTCTCTTTATTTATGAGCGATTATGATTTAAAGCATTCAAGAAACCTGACTTTCAGACACATTTTTTTTACATGAAATGACTATTTATACCCTAAACAGTACTTATATGCAGTAGTACCCCAAATATTCCCTGTTAGCAACTTTCTGTGGCACTTGAAAGTTGATCAGTTGTCTGCTGAAACCTACACCAGCAATTGAAAACTTTGTCAACAAGCTTTGTTTAGCTGGTCTGTGATCTCGTGTAAACACCTAATGAGTTACCAGTTGGGCACCTGTCCAGCTTGGGAGACAGGGTAGAGATGTTTTGTACAATTAATTGCCTGAAGTATATTTCAGAACAACATAAGATTATTTTAATATTAAGATATATCATTTATGGGAAAAGTATACTATTTATTTGAAAAATATCTTATGCATGTGAAAACCTTTCTGTCAAAAAGGGAAGACATGACTCAAAGGCTGCATGGAACCCCCCTTAACTTAAAGGCCAAGATATGGAAAAAGTGACATAAAACCCTTTGATCACTGGTTTGGCCTTAAATAACAAGGACTTTGAATGGCAAAACTGTGAATGCTGATAATTGGTATCAGTGAAATTTATGATTTGACCGTCTGGGCTGTATTGAATTGATTTTTTTTTTACTTTTTTTTGTGAACATATATATATATAAAATAATGATTTTGTATGGAAAGGAAATCAAAGATGAAATCTTCATAATGGAGTTCTATTTGAGAGAAATACACATCAGAACATATAGAACTGAATTATTTTTTTGCAAACGTAGAAAATATTTAGAATAATGACTTTATATAGAAGACAAAGGTGAAATCTTCATATTGGGGTTCTATTTAAGCGATATATATACACATCAGAACTTATAAAATTGAATTATCAATTTCTGCAAAATCTTCATGGGCATTTGTACTCAGAATCTCATAAATATTCATCTGTTTTTAATACTTTTACCACCAAAAGAAAGCCAAGAAAATGCACTATCATCATGATAAGTGTTATCTTCCAATTCATTGTCTAAATAGTGATAAAATGGCCAAAAATGTGTTGTTCCAATTTTGACAATTGATAAACAACACCTCCCGTGACTTACAGAGCCCCCTGACAGTTCAAAGGTCAAGGTCACACAGCACACTTCCTGTCCAGTACTGGCAGTACTTGGTGGTCACAAAAAATCATAATTCTCAGGGCAGATGTTCTTTTTGTGGATTTCAGACAGATAGCCTATATGTATGTCAATATTAAGATCATATATTGTTTTCAGATACCTTAAACCACTGTAAAATTGCCTGGAACCTTCAAGGTTTCATGAATGCTTTAACTCCATATTTTTCTTTATTTGAGCGCATATGATTTTCTTAAGGATTATTGTGTTTTGCTGAAAGTATTTTGCAGTAATCCTATGTTCAATGGTGTGGTCCGTTAGCTTGTTAGACCTGTGTCAATAGAAAAACACTGATGGACAAACAAGCTTCTCTAGGTTAAGTCACTCCATTGTCCCAATATGAAGGTGTCCCAGTGTTAGCAAAGCAGGTGTTTGCATCAAATCACTGGTGAACTCTGGCCAGGAACTCTGGGAAATGTTTCTTAACAAAGTGTTCAATGGATTATTTAGAATTTGACAAAAGACTCATCTACTTTCAAATGGCACAGAAATTTATGTAGGGGAAATGTGATTGGTAAGAACATTTGATCACAAAGGTTGAGGTATTCAAATATTTATATTGTGTAAGGAAAAAGTGTTTGAAAAACTAATTTCATGAAATCTTTATACGTCATTCAAATTTATCCCATTTAAAGTTCATTGTTCATTAAACACGCACCCTGTGTATTAATATGGACAAAAACAAAACAGAATAGCGGGTATAAAAATAAAAGAGTGTTACCGTTATCACAAAGTCAGGATTAGCATAGCTGTTATATCCACTAATTAACTAATTTAACTAATTATGAGGCATAGATGGAAAATGACATGGAGTAACCATGCTCATTTTAAAATCGATCCAACTGCCAGATCGATGTTAGTTTGGACAGAGGACTGGTATACTATTTATTGGCAAGTTATTAAGACATTTTATTATATATAACACTTAACATGAATAATATATGGATAACGACTCTAAGATCAAAATTGTAGTTTGAGCATATTTTATTTGACATAATTTGATATGAAATGCGTCATCGTACCGGGGACTCAGTACATATTACATAAATGCTAATGGTTGCTTTCTACTAGAATTCTTTTATAAATGGTTTTGAATGTATCAACACAAATAATATTAGTTTAATGTGTTAAGCAGATTTAAGCATGATTGTTTAATTATTATTATCACAAAAATAATTCTTTCCTGGATTAATTGTAAATCTTATTGACGATCTATGACCGAGGAATTTTCATTTTATATTAAATTCATTTTACAATACAAAATATGAATTGATACTGAAATTTGAAAACTAATGATATGTTTTTCTTGATTATCATAAGTCTCATGTTTTTCAAATCCCTTCTATTTTCAAACCAGATATTGTCCAACAATCATTCTCAGAACGAAACAATGTTAAATGCAACAGATCTTGAATTATCAAGAAACTTATAGTTCATGCTTAAACATTTGATTTTTAAATCCAGTCTCATTGAATATCACATTTAAGAACTGCAAACCTATTTCTATGGACTTGTCCTCTGATAGTGAAAAAATAATTTCAAAGGAACTCATTATTCATCGCATATCTTTAATCTTATTGAATTTACCATAAGAAAAATAAATTTGCCAATTGATCTTAATTCTTAATGGAGATTAACAAGATTACATATATCAAAGTGTAATTCTAAAAAACAATCTTAATCACATGACTATGGCGTTACTACGCACACTTTCACTTTGCCTGGACGTCCACTTTGAACTCCCCTTGCCAGGACTTGCTCCAGTGTTTGTACTTATGAACAGGATTTGTGTATCTTATAATGTTTCTGGGGGACGTGACCATTTCTCCCTGTGATATTTTCAGAGTGTCTAATAAATCCATGGCACTTTGGAAAGTTCTGGACATGGAGGCGTCTTTGTTCGATCTGTTTTCCACTTGTTCGTGATTAATACTAAGTTTAATCCTCTGGCCTCCCGATGGCGTGGACATAGTGAGTCTTTTCTCGTCGGCTGGAGTAGTTCCTCGTGATGTTGAGGGCAATGGAGTTTGAGGATGACCTTCCCCTAAATTCTCGGCCAGTTTGTCCTCATAGCCTTTCATCATGGCAAACTGAGCCTCTGGACTGAGTGTGGCGCAGAAGCGCGGCGCATCCGGTGTGCGCAGTCTGTCCTCCTCAGCTTCCAGTTCCGCATCATAGTCAACCATCCCACACCGAGATTTAGAAAGTGCCCTGCTAGTAGCGCTCAACATGCCCTTAGCCAGATGATGCGGCC
This sequence comes from Amphiduros pacificus, assembly GCA_949316495.1. Lineage (NCBI taxonomy): Eukaryota > Metazoa > Annelida > Polychaeta > Phyllodocida > Hesionidae > Amphiduros > Amphiduros pacificus. The sequence continues at coordinate 27,520,347 of OX439008.1, read as the reverse complement.
TTTTCCTCACTAAGTCAGGAGTTCCTTTTATAGAGGTCAAATTAAACTGACCTTTAGGTCTCTTTTTGGGCGACACTGACCTTGGTCTCATGTAGTTCTTCATAAGCCACTGGGTGCAGATGTCTACACTGGCTCGCCGCTGTCTGATCTCGTCCACGTTTATGAGAGGTTCTAACTGGTCCTCTATCTCGTCATCAGAACTGTCATGGGTGTGAACAGCGTTGTCTTTCACCCTTCTTGCCCTGAATGCCACGATGGGTGCAGCCGTCCCGTCCTCTGGCGGTATCATAGACACCATCGTCCTCTGCTTTTTAAACCTTGGTGTCTTTTTGGCTTTCCGTTGTCTCTTTCCCTGGGTTACCAGATGCCCCTGAATGATAGGCGGGAAGTTCGTCATCTTATGCGGCATGAAGACCGTCCTCTTAAAGCCTCGCGACAACTCCATTACCCACGATGTCTCTATCGCGAGACGAAGCAGTGCTGGTCCTGTGAAATCAGCAGAGTGTATCTTCTAATCGGGGCAATTGACTGAGTGCCTGTCAGGTACTGTATAAAGCTGACACGACTGATCCTGCCATTCATATATTACACTTTAGGATCTGGCGACGTTCTAGTAATCCCCAAAGAAACTACCAGGTGATACCAAGGGGTGTGCCTCTTTGTAAAATCAACACGGACCTGGACTGTGAATAAACAGAGGGTGCCAGGCTGTGAAGGCAGAAATAACATCTCAAGGCAAACTGAACAAACAAGAGTTATCCTCCTAAGCCTGCAATAGGCTACTTGTGTGCCTAAAATATACTCCAAATTAATCTTCTTTCCACGTTAGAGGTAAATCCGGATCAATTGTTGTCTTCATTATAGGATCAATATATTGACCAATGGCGCTTGATGGCATAGCGAGGCGCCACCTGTTGAGACGCTATGTGCAGAAAAGGTTCACATTTTTATCTACGCCATAGGTTATGCATGACACCACAACGTGAATACTGCACACATAATCACTTAATTAGATAAGGTACAATTTCAGGAATCGATAATTGACCTTTACTACTGTATGTCTCACGTGTATCCGCTAACATTGTTGCTCTTTCTAATTTCCGGTATTTATGGGGTACTTAGTTTATGTACAAAGCAACGATAAAGGTACATTTATTATGTGACATTGAGTGATTAGTTTCCAGATAAATTGCACACCAATAGCTCGTGAGATTATAAGACAATACGGAAGCGATGTTTTTACATTTGTAGAGTATCAAATTATTTTAATATCTCACAGTGAAAACATCTTTTAGAATACATTTTCCCTCTACTTTCCTCAATATATATTAAAATATGAATACATTGATCTAGAAAAAGAAAATTATTGGTGATGCCAAAAAATCTAAATTAAAGAAATATTTGGGGCATTGATGAAGCGTCTTTAAATAAAGTTTTTGTATTTATATCGATAATATGCCTAACAACGCATTTTTCTAAAGACTGTGTTTCGTATAAACAAATTTTGATCTACGTGTACATGTGCTAGATTGAAGTCTATTTTAGATTCACAAACTGTACTTATATGTATATATTTAATAACGATGTGAAATACCTATGTGTGTATATCATAGTATGTTTTCTTGAACCAGGATGTGTGGTTTGTTGAGATTGAAGGCAAACCTTTTTATAAGGTGTGACTGTAATAAGTGTCAAATCTCTATCCAATCGACCATAAAATGTTTTACACCAGCGAGTCATTTAATTTTAGCAGGCTTTCATGCAACATTGCTGACAGTGCACGCTGAAGACTTCTTGTCCAATACCCTTTAAAGATGGGAGGCATAGAAGCAGAGAGGCCGGCTGCTTGGTCAGCACATTGCCGGCTGCCTGGTCAGCACATTACCAGCTGCTTGGTCAGCACATTGCCGGCTGCTTGGTCAGCACATTGCCAGCTGCTTGGTCAGCACATTGCCGGCTGCTTGGTCAGCACATTGCCGGCTGCTTGGTCAGCACATTGCCGGCTGCTTGGTCAGCACATTGCCGGCTGCTTGGCCAGCACATTGCCAGCTGCTTGGTCAGCACATTGCCAGCTGCTTGGTCAGCACATTGCCGGCTGCTTGGTCAGCACATTGTCGGCTGCTTGGTCAGCACATTGCCAGCTGCTTGGCCAGCACATTGCCAGCTGCTTGGTCAGCACATTGCCGGCTGCTTGGCCAGCACATTGCCAGCTGCTTGGTCAGCACATTGCCAGCTGCTTGGCCAGCACATTGCCAGCTGCTTGGTCAGCACATTGCCAGCTGCTTGGCCAGCACATTGCCAGCTGCTTGGTCAGCACATTGCCAGCTGCTTGGCCAGCACATTGCCGGCTGCTTGGTCAGCACATTGCCAGCTGCTTGGTCAGCACATTGCCAGCTGCTTGGTCAGCACATTGCCGGCTGCTTGGTCAGCACATTGCCGGCTGCTTGGTCAGCACATTGCCGGCTGCTTGGCCAGCACATTGCCAGCTGCTTGGTCAGCACATTGCCGGCTGCTTGGTCAGCACAATGCCAGCTGCTTGGTCAGCACATTGCCGGCTGCTTGGTCAGCACATTGCCAGCTGCTTGGTCAGCACATTGCCGGCTGCTTGGTCAGCACATTGCCAGCTGCTTGGTCAGCACATTGCCAGCTGCTTGGTCAGCACATTGCCAGCTGCCTGGTCAGCACATTGCCAGCTGCTTGGTCAGCACATTGCCAGCTGCCTGGTCAGCACATTGCCGGCTGCTTGGTCAGCACATTGCCAGCTTGGTGAGCACAATGCCAGCTGCTTGGTCAGCACATTGCCGGCTGCTTGGTCAGCACATTGCCGGCTGCTTGGTCAGCACATTGCCGGCTGCTTGGTCAGCACATTGCCGGCTGCCTGGTCAGCACATTGCCGGCTGCTTGGTCAGCACATTGCCGGCTGCTTGGTCAGCACATTGCCGGCTGCTTGGTCAGCACATTGCCGGCTGCCTGGTCAGCACATTGCCGGCTGCTTGGTCAGCACATTGCCGGCTGCTTGGTCAGCACATTGCCAGCTGCTTGGTCAGCACATTGCCAGCTGCTTGGTCAGCACATTGCCGGCTGCTTGGTCAGCACATTGCCAGCTGCTTGGTCAGCACATTGCCAGCTGCTTGGTCAGCACATTGCCGGCTGCTTGGTAAGCACATTGCCGGCTGCTTGATCAGCACATTGCCAGCTGCTTGGTCAGCACATTGCCAGCTGCTTGGTCAGCACATTGCCGGCTGCTTGGTCAGCACATTGCCGGCTGCTTGGTCAGCACATTGCCAGCTGCTTGGTCAGCACATTGCCAGCTGCTTGGTCAGCACATTGCCGGCTGCCTGGTCAGTACATTGCCAGCTTGGTGAGCACAATGCCAGCTGCTTGGTCAGCACATTGCCAGCTGCTTGGTCAGCACATTGCCAGCTGCTTGGTCAGCAAATTGCCAGCTGCTTGGTCAGCAAATTGCCAGCTGCTTGGTGAGCACAATGCCAGCTGCTTGGTCAGCACATTGCCAGCTGCTTGGTGAGCACAATGCCAGCTGCTTGGTCAGCACATTGCCGGCTGCTTGGTCAGCACATTGGTCAGCTCGGTCAGCACATTGGCGGCTGCCTGGTCAGCAAATTGCCAGCTGCTTAGTCAGCAAATTGCCAGCTGCTTGCTCCATGGAAGGGTATCAAAAGTAACCATGGAAGGGTATCAAAAGTAGCCATGGAAGGGTATCAAAAGCAACCATGGAAGAGAATTGAAAGTAACCATGGAAGGGTATTGAAAGCAAGCATGGAAGGATATTAAAAGCAACCATGGAAGGGTATTGAAAGTAAACATGGAAGGGTATTGAAAGTAACCATGGAAGGGTATTGAAAGTAACCATGGAAGGGTATTGAAAGTAACCATGGAAGGGTATTGAAAGTAACCATGGAAGGATATTGAAAGCAACCTCTCAAGTATTTTTATATAGCAATGGCGTGGTGATTTATTTTTTCACATAAAATCGTAAACTTGATTTCAAGTGTTTTGCTAGCTATTGTATTCTAACATGATCCTCATAAAAATTTTGCTGAGTTTGGAGATTGTAATGCCTGATCACTATCAAGTTCTCGCAGTTGATGTCCTTTCCTCGTGAGTTGGGTTTTCCAAAACACATTCTAGGCATTGAAATATCTATAACCCCCCCCCCCCCCCCCCCAAGAATCAAAAGGTTGTTTTTATTAATTGAACTATTGTGGGATAACCAACATTCTGCAAATAATTTGAACCAGCTTCATTTGAAGCAGTTTAATTTTGGGCGCATTGGAACCAGCTAGATCTTGGGCTCGTGTGAAAGAAAAAGGTGAAATAATAAGAATGCCGGAAGGAATATAGCATACATTCCTTGTAATAATTGACAAAAGCTGGTATTTCAAGCAGAACAGAGGGAGTATTTACCAAAGATAACAACAGTATTCCATGTTTATGGTCTCCTCTTCAATGTCTCCTCATCAGGTCACCTCATTAACACATTTTATGAAGCCACACTCCCATACAGTGTTGCCAATCTGACAAAAGATGCAATGATCGTACATTTGGCAAATGTCGCTCACAGCTTCGTTCATCCATGTTTATCTTGCTCGTAGCATCATGATGGTTCTTGTCCTATCAATTTACGGTAAGACTGTGACAATTCCCATATATTGATTATTGAACATATGATTTGCAAGATGAAACTCAGAACTTAGAAACAATTCATTGACCCTTTTAGGTTATGAAAGGATCGCCGATTGGGATATATTGCTTGTAGCCACACACAACTGTGTTTATCTTTCTTGTGTCGTCAAAACAGTTGCAGTCGAATCATCTTTCTGGTCCAATTATTGATAAAGCTGTCCATGGGTTTAATATTCACGCCTCTACCATAGCACACATGTCTTCTAGCGTGTTGTTAAAATTAGGGGGAAAAGAATTTTTTTTTTCATAAAAATTTAGCAATTTTAGCTCCCCAAAAAGGCCGAAACTATAGATTAGAGTTTGTATTATAAATTCTACAAGACCGATTTTAATTGCATACATGTCAAAATAAATTAATAAATGTTTTGACCACCAATGCCTTGGCATCAAGATGGAAGCAAGAAGTGCTAGATCAAGGGACAATAGGGCTTTAAAAATAACTGAAATCTGTATAAAAGAAATAAGCAGATCACATAGCTAAGGTGGTCTTCCAAGTGGTAAGGAGGATTTTGAAACTTATTCTGGCATATATTGAACATATAATTTACATCCTCTTAATTATATATTATTAATTCTATCTCTACTTTGTTTGAAGAATAAAATGATTATTTGTTTCGCTATCACCAAGATGACTTTTCCAAAGTATTGTGTGATCTGTACTCTTTTGAAAAAGTTCTGTTTTGACACAAAAGAAATAAGTTCCTTAAAATAATCTGCCACCAGAGGACACTTACAACAACACCATAAACCACTTTAATGTCAGCAACTCTAATGCCAAAAGGCAGGCATTTGCCAAAACCAATTGTGCTTTCAAATCCATGTCAGAAAGAGTATAGTAAATTCTATTCCAGACACCTCCAATTAAATGATAGACAATCCCAATCTATTTTTGTGTGTTACTATATCAATTCACAACATTGCCTGTAAATATCTTTATCATCTCTGAAATCATCTGTGATGTAATGGCCTAGATACTTTACATTATTAAATACTTCTGTTCACCATTCAAATAATAGTCGGTAAATTCAAATGCTTATCTTCCTTAGATCTAGTTATCATTAAAATGAAAGATTTAACTTACTAATCCAGACAATTTACAGATATACCAGTTGGACATCAGGTCTAAAGCAAAGATAAGCTACGGAAATGAACGCTATCTGAAATATGCAGCTAAATAATAATGAAAGGTGAAAAAGGGCTTTTATAACTAAGAATTATGGAGGAATATGATGTTGTCATTTAAGGGCATGGCAACAAATTAAAAAATACTAAGATATAAGAAAACACCAATAGAAAAGGGGATAATATTAATAGATAATTAAGAGGATGATAATCAATAAGAGAATAATAATAGATGATATAATAATAATAAATAACAGGGTGATAATAGAAAAGAGGATGTATAACAGAATATCAAGAGATAAGAGAATACTGATAGAAAGGAGGATAAGAATATATAGGAGGAAACCAATAGAAAACAGAACACCTATGGAGAAGAGAATATTGAGAGCAAATAATACCATTGGGAATTAAAAGACAAAGAAACATTGATTGTGAACATCAATAAGAAAGTAACATAGACATAATAAAGGCTATGTGTGAAAGAATGAACTCGTATTACATATACCCAGTTTATATCAATCTGCTGTTTGAACAGAAGAGCCGATTGGCTGTGCTATGGAAAATGTTATGAATAAAGCATTCAACTTATGGACAGGTTCCAAATACATGGAGCTAACAACGTGGGGATATGGTTAAATTCTAGTTAGGCTTGACGCATGCAGTGATAAGAGAGTTCACAGATGTGAATATTTTTAGAATTCCACACATAAGCAAATGCAAGAGCATTGAGTTACATCTGGGACCTTAGGAATGCTTCTATTTTCTCGATATAATGACATAATATCTTAAAAGATCCACTATCATGCTTTACAATAGATTTTGACCGTTGTCATCCGCGGGCTGTTTTGGTGACATATGATTTTTAGATAAGGTATTTTTGGACTGCCCTTGACAAATAAGATCGTATTGAAGATATTCCTTTAATTACATTAAATTATGTAATTGATAATTTAATTCGGCATATTAGGTTACCAATAACGTTGATATAAGGTGAGGTAAGTTCTTAAAGGCCACAAATGGCAAGAATTCTATGCTGAGGCATGTATTATATTTACAAGTATAAATTATCACTGATATCATTAAGATCGGCTTCCGATACAATGGAATATTGTTGACAATCAATGATCCTTGAAATAAGTATCATTGAAACAGGGTTCATTCTTCCAATTTGTCTCTTTAATTAGATTTAAATGTGTTTCCAAATAATACAATAATTGATAACGGCCTCACATGTATATAGATTGTATTGTGTTGGAATATGTGATTTATTTCAGACAGGTAGAAACGGCAACATTCAGTACACTTCGTGTCCTTACTGATTCATGAGAAATAAGAAGCCATAAACACATTTGATGCACTATTAATGACAGGATGATACGGATCCAAATCCAAAGATAATGCTTAATACAAAAAAAGCAATTTGTCATTCCTGAAAGATACGCTTTTCACACGGGTATTTTTAGTACATTTTCATGGTCATCAATGTTGTATATTCACACATGTGTGCGCGGTTTGCTCATAAGAGCACTTCCGAAGCATATTGACATTCAATGTTCAAGTATATTGAATGTGCCATCCAGGTGAAATAAAGCTTTTTTATCTTATCTTTTAAAATATGGAGGAAAACATCTAGTGTTCTATTGACAGGGGTGACACAGGGGTGATAGACAGACAAAGGGGTGATAGACAGACACAGGGGTGATAGGCAGACACAGGGGTGATAGACAGACGCAGGGGTGATAGACAGACACAGGGGTGATAGGCAGACACAGGGGTGATAGACAGACACAGGGGTGATAGGCAGACACAGGGGTGATAGGCAGACACAGGGGTGATAGACAGACACAGGAGTGATAGACAGACACAGGGGTGATAGGCAGACACAGGGGTGATAGGCAGATATAGGAGTGATAGGCAGACACAGGGGTGATAGGCAGACACAGGGGTGATAGGCAGACACAGGGGTGATAGACAGACACATGAGTGATAGACAGACACAGGGGTGATAGGCAGACACAGGGGTGATAGGCAGATATAGGGGTGATAGGCAGACACAGGGGTGATAGGCAGACACAGGGGTGATAGGCAGACACAGGGGTGATAGGCAGACACAGGGGTGATAGACAGACACAGGAGTGATAGACAGACACAGGGGTGATAGGCAGACACAGGGGTGATAGGCAGACACAGGAGTGATAGACAGACACAGGAGTGATAGACAGACACAGGAGTGATAGACAGACACAGGAGTGATAGACAGACACAGGAGTGATAGACAGACACAGGGGTTATCGACAGACACAGGGGTGATAGACAGACACAGGAGTGATAGACAGACACAGGAGTGATAGACAGACACAGGGGTGATAGGCAGACACAGGGGTGATAGACAGACACAGGAGTGATAGGCAGACACAGGGATTATCGACAGACACAGGAGTGATAGACAGACACAGGAGTGATAGACAGACACAGGAGTGATAGACAGACACAGGAGTGATAGACAGACACAGGGGTGATAGGCAGACACAGGGGTGATAGACAGACACAGGGGTGATAGGCAGACACAGGGGTGATAGGCAGACACAGGGGTGATAGACAGACGCAGGGGTGATAGACAGACACAGGGGTGATAGGCAGACACAGGGGTGATAGACAGACACAGGGGTGATAGACAGACACAGAGGTGATAGGCAGACACATGGGTGATAGACAGACACAGGGGTGATAGACAGACACAGGAGTGATAGACAGACACAGGGGTGGTAGGCAGACACAGGGGTGATAGGCAGACACAGGGGTGATAGGCAGACACAGGGGTGATAGACAGACACAGGGGTGATAGACAGACACAGGGGTGATAGACAGACACAGAGGTGATAGACAGACACAGAGGTGATAGGCAGACACAGGGGTGATAGGCAGACACAGGGGTGATAGACAGACACAGGGGTTATCGACAGACACAGGGGTGATAGACAGACACAGGGGTGATAGACAGACACAGGGGTGATAGACAGACACAGGGGTGATAGGCAGACACAGGAGTGATAGACAGACACAGGAGTGATAGACAGACACAGGAGTGATAGACAGACACAGGGGTGATAGGCAGACACAGGGGTGATAGTCAGATATAGGAGTGATAGACAGACACAGGAGTGATAGACAGACACAGGGGTGATAGGCAGACACAGGGGTTATCGACAGACACAGGAGTGATAGACAGACACAGGAGTGATAGACAGACACAGGGGTGATAGACAGACACAGAGGTGATAGGCAGACACAGGGGTGATAGACAGACACAGGGGTGATAGGCAGACACAGGGGTGATAGGCAGACACAGGGGTGATAGACAGACACAGGGGTTATCGACAGACACAGGGTTGATAGACAGACACAGGGGTTATCGACAGACACAGGGGTGATAGGCAGACACAGGAGTGATAGACAGACACAGGAGTGATAGACAGACACAGGAGTGATAGACAGACACAGGGGTGATAGGCAGACACAGGGGTGATAGACAGACACAGGGGTGATAGACAGACACAGGGGTGATAGACAGACACAGGGGTGTTCCCAACATGTAAAATATCAATGATATAGAACAAATACAACCATTATATGTGACAAAAAGACGAGATTCCACACCTGAATATGGCACTTTATATTCTGATCACCACGGAATAAGAATGGCTCACGTGACCTGACTTTTTTTTGTGTTTTATATCCTTGACAAGAGTTCTTCATCTCGCGACGTCCTACACTGGAATAATTTCAGATTGCATAATTAGTGGTGTAATTACTACCCTTACAAGTCATAACATCAAACCTACATCGATACATAGCTCATTGATCAAGAAAAAGGTCAGTTTGCAAAATCGAGATAGCATAGTTTAAACAAACAAATCTGCCACAATCCCTCTTTCACTGTATCGTCGGGAAATTTCGATTTAGCGTCAAAATAAGACTGCCACACAAGTGGTAATGTTTTATTCGTCGAGTGTGCCAAGATTCAGAAAACTAGTCCCAATTTACTGTGCATGTACATCTCGATCTTAAAATATAAGCATTCCTGAAAGATCGAAATGACAGAGTACAAAAAGGTCATCAAGCTGTTGGACGTTCACCCGGAAAAAATAACGGAGGGACGGATAGTTATTTTTGTGTATGACCTGTGTATTTCTGTAAAAAAAAGTAGGGAACATCTTGGCAGACAAAACAGATATAAAAAGTGCGAAATAGATTCATTAGATATAAGAAGATTACCAGATATAAAATGACCTGATATGATTGGGTGAAGTGAAGTGGCCGACACGTGTGTTTTCTTTAATATCTATATTTATGACCTCCATGGTTACACACAGCGGGATATTTAATCTTTTGAAGCCATTTTCACCTTTTCCTGAGCATCACAGAAGGTTAATCCACTTGTATACTATTACTTGATTGACACAATGATCAGATCATCCGCATATTAATATGCTCAAGTAGGTTAAATGGATTACAATGTGATAGCAACTTGTCAATCCGACGTGACAGGTTCCAGCATAACTGATATAAGAGTTTTCTTCCTGAGACAGGCTTTGGTACATACATGGCTGTGACAATCAGATATAACTGCTTATTGTGATCATGATGTTTATCCTCAGTTCTCTTTGTGTTCAGGTTGTTTTTTCTACCAAAAATGCAAGCCCATGTCAATTGCATTACCACCAAATAGCTTATGTACTATTTGATTTACTTTTATTTTGATTATGCGCTTATTTCATAATTAATCTCACAAAATCATAAAGTATCAAGCAAAGATAATCTCTTATCCAAGATCTGTGCCAGATAATCTAAATGATCCGAAGTAATCTTGCCTTCCCGTGTCCATGAAAACAGAGACAATGTCAGAGAAAGGAAACTGCACACAATGCTCCAATCAACAGATTCAAGTTCTACCTATCTCACCAAAAACCACTGAATGAACACAACCAAAACAACAAATAATTGATAGGACAGGACACCATAGAAGTTCTTAATTGAACTGAATAAAAAAGATTTCAATCTTTATTCTAACGTGTCGATGGAGTGAAAAGAAGAGAATATTATCAAGCGGCCATGCCAAGCCAAGCCAGCAGGGATGTCTCGCTCAGACTACCGGATATAAGCAGACCCAAAACTGGCTTCCCACGGAACAGATCAGGCCGGGAAGATAATGGCGTAGAGAGTACCGAGGAAAAGAATGTCACCTCCAAAAGGAAAGTGAAAATCAGCAGCGCTGCTCCACAAAGAAGCAATGACAATAATAATCAAATGAAAACCACTAAACTCACATTTTCAAATCGCAGACAGTACTCACATTCGGCTAAATATACATCGAGTAACTCAAAGCCTAAACCCACTCAAGGAGTATTAAAAAAAAGTGATAGTTCTTTAAAGTCTTTGAAACAGGACAATGCTGTATGTGGAAATAGCGATACATGTCCTGTAGGAGACGATGGGAGGGGTACTCAGCACGTGATCAGGAGAAGTCACACAATCTCCTTCCCCAGTGACGTCGCATATACTGCCAATAAGAGAGATATTAATCGCAAAGGGTCTGCTGGCAAAGGGGTATTGAAAAGAAGTGAGACCTACCCCAGGTTACTCTCCTCAAAGAATACAGATAGCAGAAATGGAAGCCAGGCAAGACCAATGGATGAGGAGAATATAAAGAACTCTGCCAGGTACATCCGGAGGCGCCATACGACCTTTGCTCTGGACGTGGATGAGATAGACCCATCCCCGGAACCGGATGCCCTGCCTGGATACGCTAATTACGTGGAATGGACCAAGGCGGACAGAGAGAGGCTCCTCATGAGGAAGGGGCCAATTGCACCGTCCTTCCAATCCAGCCCAGAGGGGATGTTAAGTTTTATTGATGAGACAATAGAACATGCAATGGTTCCTCCTCCCAAGTACAAACATATCACCGGCTTCCCCGCGCTGGTTGGAATGACATTGTTTAAGAAGATGTACATGGCCAGGCTTAATCGCTTAGTGAGAGAGGAGAGAAGGGCCAGAAATAGGCCCCCTTCTAGCAGATATACAAGCACTACATTTCTTGACAATGGCTATTCTGATGAAGACAGTGAAGATGATCTTGAAAACTACATAATTAATGATGATGATGATAATGGGAAAAGTAGGCCAGACAGTGGCAAAAGCTACAAGAGTGTCATGAGCTGTAAAAGTGTTAAAAGTACCTTAAGCACCAGGTTATTGAAAAAGATAAAAGCCAGTGGAATGCCGAGGTTCAGTGCTAAGCTGTCAGACGAGGCTCAGTGTGCAACCGTCAAGGCGTACGATGACCTCCTCGTCAATACCTTTGAGGAAATACATCCCAAATACAAGAGACTCTTTGAGCGCTCCACAACCGGAGATGTCCAAAAACTGAGTTCAAACTTAAAGGAAACGGTCCCACAATATGAAAAAGATAAGAAGGGTCAGATGACACCGAGGATTCAGGGTGCCATGGACCTGTTGGACAGTCTTAAAGACTACAGTGGCCAGGTGGTAACCTCCACAAGGCATAAGTATGTTGTCTCCCACCCAGCAGGGGAATTCCGGAGATGGCGAGACAGCTGGATTCCCGACACTGTGCGAGAGTAACGCGGGAAGCAGCAAATATCGCGGCACCTTATCTCAATAGTTCAGTCATATAAGTTACATATCATCACTCTCGGTTTTTGTACGAGGCAGACGTTAAGTTATGAATTAAAATTGATATATTTTTAGTCACATAACATATATATTATGAGAATATAGTAATGTGATACACATCCTATTCAGGGAATGTCTAATTGACAAAATAAATTTTATGACGTTAGTCTTAGATATTTAAAGCATCGCATGTTATGTTTTTAGGGATGTTGTCAACCAAATGTTTTATGTTGATTAAAATCTCTGATATAAAAAATTTTTGTTGCCTTATATTGCAGTGATATTACAATGCCTGACTTGATCGGCGTAGTGGTGTGATAGGCTTGACCAAATAATCTGCAAATCCGCTTGGTATTGGTTACAGCCATACAAACTGGACCATACTTTAATAACGAGAAAAGAAGGTTTCTCCAATTTAGTATTAGACCATGCATGTTATCCCTTCAATGATCCTCTAGTTTTAAATATAATTATTAAAGTATGGTGAGACCTTTTGATCAAACTTAAGTGGTTTTAAGAAAGATCATAGACCATATAAACATTTCTTATTATTTACAAGTGCATTGTCCCTTTAGCATTGAAACAAGAATGAAGGAGTGAATTGAATGGACTGATATCTAAACTGAAAGAAAAGGAATATATCAGATAATATTAAAATACTATGGGGACCGATAATTCAGATACTTTGCCCAAGAGGCGGTCTAATGCATTGAGACCCCTTACAACATCAGCAACAATATGTTATGAACCAGCAGATGCAATGACCAAAGTATCCCGTTCCAGACATGAGTCTGTTTCTGGTGACCCCTCATCCCCTGGGCCTTCTACACCAGGACCAACATCAATCTCTGGAAGGCACGCCATGGCCCAAGTTTCACCTCAGTTAATGGCTACAGCAAGGCGTATGTCCAAAAGCTCAAGACAAGTCAGCGCCTTTCGAAGACGACAAATCAAGAGCTCAAATCCAGATCTGGCCCGTGATCATTGGAAAAGAGTGGCGTACAAAGCATGGGCTTTATCTACTGTTGAGAAAAAGAAGGTAAATTCAGACAGTGACCCTATAAATCCCACATCCCCTACACCAGTGCTACCGGAATGCAATGATTCAAACGCTGAGAAGGTAAAAAGGCCCAATCCCTTTGAGTCTGGCATGATAGTAACACCCAGCCAAAGTTTTCCTCGCAGATCTTCTCTTGCTCATATAGCATATGATGGAACTGACAGCAGTAGCAAAATCCCAAATGAACCCGAAGGAGATCATGAAAACGCAGCTAAGGACAAACCCAAGAAAGAGTTGCCTAGTCTGCCTGATTTTGTAAACATAATAATCCAGGCCCAGAATAAGTCTAAAAGGAGAGAATCACGGACTCCCAGACGAGGCTATAAATTAGACGACCCCGAGGAATCCAGGGATATTCCTTCCGCGTCCCGATTCAGCTCTAACCTTTCACCGGAAGCGCAGTGTGCCATCTTGAAATGTTATGATGACGTCATATTCGAGACATTGGTGGATTTGAAACCATCATGTCGACGGCTGCTGAAGAAAACAAAGACACCATCAAATTTGATGTTCCAAAGTGAAGAGGGTTCATCCAAGTGTGACAAGTCCAAGTCAAAATCCAGTGGTTATAACATGCTTCCCAAGATACAAAAAGCTATGGACATTTTAGACAATCTGAAGAGTATGAAAGGAACTGTTATCACTTCAAAGCGACATCAAAATATCAAAAATCCGCTGCAGCAATTCAAGAAATGGCGAGACATATGGGATCCGTGACTCGTGCTTTTCACGGCTACCTTTATTGAACAGATCTCAAGATGTCTCTTGTGTTGTCTGTGATTTGCTCATCACATCCCTATATGTCTGGTACAGGTGTATTCGTTCATTTTGATTTCAACGATCATGCTTGTGTTCATTGTGTGTTTGATGTTTGAAACCATATTTCATGACTGACCTATTTATTTCAAAATGTTATGCACTAGATTCAAACAGGAGTACCTATTATAAAAACTCATAATCATACACATTTTTAAGCTATTAATCTAGATGTTTCACATGCTTATTTCTGACCACAGGTTTAGAAAAAGCAATTGGTAAAGCAAAATTAGAGATGTTGATAATATCATAGCTATCTGGTATCATTAAACCAGAAGATGGCGACGACATATATTTTCCACATCGTCTTCTGTCACACATTCGTATCGCGTTCTACCATGAAAATATTTCTGAATAATGCTGAAGTTACATTACTTTGTTCGAATGCTTCATACATGTATACATCCATGCAAGTCACAAATCTTTAGTTGTATCTAATGTAAGTAACAACCATGAACGTTTGATGCATTTGCCTAAATGCAATACTTGTCATTCAAGGTCAAGTACAGAACATCACATTTATAAATAAAGGTTTGTAGCAAATTGGTTTAGTTATATTAATTTACCGGTTTTTAATACTTATGATATAGTTACTACAGGGCAGTGAAAATTATGATTATTTTGTTGCAAGAATTGTCTGGGTCACATGTTTGCCAAGTATAATCATATAAATGTCCAGCCGGTGGCACCTGTTCAACCGGACAGTGCCTGTATGGGATATCTAAAATGTAATTATATATTAACCACATTCTGGACCATAGTCATATCTTTTAATAGGGCCTGGGATATAAGTGTTCCTTTCATAATATTTGAAAGACTTCTGGTCAACAAGCGCATTAATAATTGTAACTTAACAGGACCAATGCATTTCCACTAGGAACTTGCCAATACCTCTCTAATAAAATGCCATATGAGAACATTTTTCACAGAGTTTATTTCTCTCAGAAATGCACCATGACAGTATACTTGTGTGAATCATTTCTGTCAAAGAAATACATATTCTGCATCGGAAGGGAAATAGTTTTGTAAAATGAAAACAAAATAATTAAAATGCATCTTTAAAAGCCACTCCTTGTTTGGCGACTCATCGTGTGGCATACAGAGGGTTAATATAAACCTTTGGTTGCACCATAAACTGCCATTGTTGAATAGTTTTCATTGAATCACAAGTGAAAACTAAAAAAATAGATTATAGTGAGATTATACTATACTTTGGCTACACTTATTCAGCCCAGATATGGCTTGATCATTAATGTGGTATACTTTACTATAGCTGAGTGTCCTCCAGTGTTCTTCTCCTCTGTTATCATTTCAGATCAATGCTGTAACATTTAAAGGGCTCCATACAACTTATACGAATTAAGTGCTTCATGAACCTTTTGTGAATTTGAGAATAGATTTAATACCAACGTTAAGGAATTCACTATGCATGAAGTTCTTTTATATGCCTAACTGGAACCATTTGGCCTTTGCATGAAATGTATATTAAATCACTCTATCGTGTATGGTATAGTACATAGTACTGGAATATTGGGTTCCACTCATTAATTCTTCCCAATATTGGCGCCAGATATATATCTAAGATTTATTAAGCAACCCACGTGCCATGTTGTCATTTTGTTTTCGGATTTCCGAAGGGAGCTACTGCAGTTGACAATATTTATCATTTCGCCACGTGGGTTTCAAATTGGCAACATTCATTGGAATATTTATTTTACTTTGATTATAACAAACTAGTTCATTATGACAACGAAAAGAAAACAAAAGAAAAAGAAGAATAAAACTAATCCAGGTATTGTCAATAAAAGTGGGAAAGATATATTAGAACCAGAAAAGGATGCTGACAGAAAGAAGGAAGCTACCAAGGGTTATACTCTAACATCGTCAGAACACATATCCGGTGAAGTGAATTATGGGAACGACGAGACAATAGACCTAGAGGATAGCAAAGACAATAGCCAATATTCAGGTGATTCTGCTGCAGGTAGGTTCCCTGACAGTAAAGAATATACATTTAAGGAATCAGAGTCTCACAGGGCTGAGGAGGGAGGTGATTCAATGAAAGAAGAGCCTGTCTCTTGTACAGAAATCATATCAGATCATAATGGGAAAGAGGACCTTTTGACAAGGAGGAATCCTGCGGAGAGTGAAAGTAACATAGAAGTGGGGCCTTCAGCAGAGGGTCACACCAATGTCAGCGGGGAGACAGCGGCAGATCGTGGACGTCGGACCGAGGACGCTGAACCCGACTCAGGGTGCGGAACAAAGGATATTGCTTTAAAACCTTCTCGTCTGAAAGAAATGCTAAAAGGGGCGATCATGAAAGTATGGTCAAATGTTGCGAGTGAAAAACGTGAAAATAATGACAATAAGATATGTCCACCGGAAGTGGAATTACATGATACCTCCAGTGAAAATAATAACTCGCCCACTTCCGGTAAAGAAGACAATACACAGAAGGACAAGATGACATCGACACCGTCGGCAAAGTGTGGCAATCACAAGAAAACCAGAAGCAAGTCTGAACATAAATTGAGAGACAGTAGTCATGACAATACACCCGGGAGAATGGGACGAATGGGCAATATGGGAAACAAACGGAGGGGAGTGAAGTCTAAGAAGAAATCATCATCTGCAAAAACGAGGAAAGAGTCTGAAAAGAAGGATAAAAAAGACCTGAAAAGGAAAGTGTCCACAATGTCTTGCCCCCTATCTCGGCCGATGTCTGCTAGGTCTATACCAAGAAGGACCTCAACATCACCCTCCATGGCCTCCCTCATAGGACTCATGATGTTCAGGAGGACCTATCTCTCCCGCCTCGATAAGATGATAAGGAAGGATGGTAAAATCGAAGATATATCTTGTATTGAGGAGGAGGAGGTGGAACTAGATCCCTTTGAGACTGTACCAGTTAACCCTAGATTCTCCACATTCCTCTCCTCAGAGGCAAAGCTAGCCATGCTGCAGGGATATGATGATCTGGTGGCGAGAAAGATCAAAAGGAAAGATACTGATACAAATATTGTCACTATAAGACAGACGGTTAGGAACAATGTGATGCCCACTCACACACCGCCTGAACCGTCACTGGCCAACGTCCAGCCTTTGACCACCCATGCCGTGGCACAGCACAACCAGCACAGACAATCTGCCCCAAACAGAGGGGTAAGAGACCCCATAACCGGAAAGCTCAAAAAGAGCGAAGAGGACACTGGCTTAAATTATTCTCACAAGATCCAGGGAGCAATGGACCTGCTGGACAGTATGAAGAGCGTGAGTGGGGAGATGGTGACGTCACACAGATACCAGCACGTGATCAGAGATCCACACAAACAATATAACAGGTGGAAGCAAGCGTGGACCAAGGACACTCAGATTCTATAGCGGCTGGCTGAATGCTACTCTGTACTCTCTGTATAGCAGTAGCATTATCTGAGTTCCATATCTGAATCCTGTCTGATGGGGAAAATTCGAGGTTTTTACAGATTCTCTATCCAAAAAGACTAAAACTTTAAATATAGAGGGTCCATTGATGTGCAGGGAGATTCAAAGCTATGTAAATATGAATGTCATTAAAAATGTAGCAATGGTATATTTTGTTATGGTATCCTGAAAAGGAAATTTTGCCTGTTTCATGGTTATGGAATATTTGTATGTTTGTATTATTTGAAACTCAATTTATGGTTATCAGTAAAGAATAAAAACTCAACAGTTTACAAGGAGTGACAGGAGATCTTTTTCATCTATTTGGATTTTTTCACATGGCGCTGAGCGCTAAGTGTTACATATTATAATTATATATTGTTTCTATTATTTTGTGGATAATTAATTGTTTGTGAGGACGAATATCACGTGGG
This sequence comes from Amphiduros pacificus, assembly GCA_949316495.1. Lineage (NCBI taxonomy): Eukaryota > Metazoa > Annelida > Polychaeta > Phyllodocida > Hesionidae > Amphiduros > Amphiduros pacificus. Next base: position 27,502,092 of record OX439008.1, on the reverse strand, counting down.
CGCCTCAGTTTGTGATCAATATCTCCATAGGAAGGCAACCATGTACTGATTTCAGCCAATAAGTGCTGAGGTAAATCGTCTCTGCTGAGCTCGTAATTAAGACCGGAAGTGATGAAATTATAATCCATTCAATTTCCCGACAATTCGTCTTTCTCTGGTTTATTCAAGTTGATGTACATTATCATGTGAGTGAAAGGGTGGTCCATACAGTGTGACAAACATCAAGGCGCCTAAATAGAAGCAGAACGTTTAGTTTAATAGGCATAGTATGTAAACCATTTTGATATCTGAAGGGCAAAGGTAGTCACTTTTCTAAATAAAAGAAACAAATAATCAAAACAAATTATTTTTACTCCATTCCTTTAGGGCTACCCCAACTTTTCCATTCAAACCCCTGAAAAATACACTTCATACCAATTTTATATGTTGAAATTCCAAAATCGAATTTCGTTACCTCACTACTTTGTTGAACTCTGTTATGATGCTACCCGACACTGATTTATGTTTCGCTGATTTGAAGTTACACATAAAATCAAAAGTTCCATGCCCATTTTTTTTTATCCGGTCTTTGTGATTTTTGGGAATAACATATGGACTAATGGAAAGTCCTTTAAACATTGACAATAAAAAAATCCGTTTTGTCTCACGCTTTACATCGGTATTGTTATTTTTTTGCATCGAGGGGTTTTAAAATTTTCACCTTTGACTTTTTTTTAATATATTTATTGTAATAACAGTCACATAGTTTAGATTGTTTTACTTTGATCAGATATAAATACCATATTATCATGAATCGATTAATATATACTTCGATTTGTTACCTAACTAAACAGAAATATCAAATAAACATTTAACCTGGTTGATAAGTTCTTCAAAGGATTGATCCCTTGGATAACTGCAAAAGATGGGCATGGCGGGGTCCCTGGTGGCAAAAATGGCAGACGGGTAGCTATTGGGTTTTCTTCAATAACATTGCAATAATTTACCATTAGACAGAAATACCATCTCAAGATTGCCATAACTGTAAAATAAGTAATAAATGCTACATTTCAATGAAAAAGTCAGTGGAAAATGTTCATGTGACTCCAGTTCATAGGTTGGAAAACGGGCCTGTCTTCCAACTCCATCTAGCGACAGATAAATATGAACGTTCCAGAAGGCTGCTGTGGGTTTGGCCAAACTGTGAGGAATTCTTTACATATTTTGTGATATATTTTTTCTTTACTTGATAAAGAATTGGTAACATATTTTATGATGCTATTTATTGTGATAAATTTAGTGATATAAGTTTATATTAATAATTCAAAATATTAAGAAAACTCAATCTAACAATCCAACAATCAACTTCCAACAGTCTATCAAGGGACGAGTCATTCAGTGAAGGGCAGACGTCAATCTATGCATAGATTGTTGCTTTGGAACAAACCCTTCAGGGCGGATTTGATACAAAAAAACACAAGGACCTGAATCTTCAATCTGGATTTTGCATGAATAGGGGGTTTCTGAGCATCAGATTGTTAATAACAGTATTAATCACCGATTATGCGAAGAATCATCTGGTTCTCGTTAATTGGACCGGAGAATGGCCCAAGACATAGAGGACAATCAATTACTAATGAACTCAAAGCTCTCAGGATTGATGTGACGGAAATAAAGTCAGATATAGATGATACAGAAACCTCTTAGTCCATGAATGCTGTGTCTGCCACTGAACAGATGAGTGAACGACACTTACAAACCTTGGTAGATTGTTTAGGAAAAAGCTTTCAAATTATGGAATGAAAAAGTCTGTGTATCAGGTCAAATTAAAAACAAGTCTAGTGGCTGCATTGATGAACAAAGGCATCTCTTTTAAACACGTGTACCACAATCTTCCACAGATGCGCTTTCATTTTTCCTCTTGTGATCATGTTTTCTTCCCAGCCTTGGTTCAGTAAATCAATTATACCAACAATATGGCACTTATCTTTTAATTACAATTCTGATATCGTTATACTTGTGTTTTGTATAATCGTTTAATTGTCGTCTGCTTCACACCACTTATTTCTCCAAAGTTTAAAATCCGATTTAGGGTCCTTGACTACCACTTGGTGTCGTCTTGAGGTCACATGACCTCCTTGTGAATCTTGGATACTATCAATTAAATCCATTGCTCCCTGAATATGCCTTGTCACATATTTGTTGATCTCTCTGGTCTTCCTGCTTTTCTGCTCAGCCATCACACCACATGGCGTCCTTGACCTTCCGTATATTTCTCCATGTAAAGGATAAACCGCTGTTAGTTTATCCAGAACCTTTTCATCATAACTGACCAGCATAGCCTTCTTAGCTTCAAGAGAAAGTCCATCAGAGAATCTTGGAGGAGGAGGAAGTTTAACCTGAAACCCACCTGATATATCCTCCTGCGATTCGCCATTTACGATTTTCTTACTAGTCCCTTTTTCTTCCTGGGGGAGGGTACGCTGCTTGTCCACTTCTTTCTTGGCTGCTCGGTTCAATTTAGCCATATATATTTTCCTGAAAAGAACCATGCCTACCATAGAAGTGAAGCTTGGCATTGTTGAGGACCTCCTAAGGGACCCTGTATCATCCTGGATGTCTGGTAGACCCACGGCTCCCGGCTTGTCTGGCCGGACTGGTCCTATCCTGGCTGCCGCACTCGGCGGCCGCTTCCGGCTGTCACCTCCCTCGCTATTGACTGAAGCAGGTTCCTGTGAAACATTCCTTCTATTCAACAATACTGGAGACCTTGTCACTTTAACCTCCGCAAATGGAACCTTTTGCCTCATTTTTTTCTTTGTATTCACGTCTGACCAGACAGAAAATATTGCATTTCTCCAGCGAGTAGCAGCGATCTCTTTCCTCGCATTTGGATGAGTGATGGTTTTCTCTGGTTTGCTTTTTTTGTCTTCTTGTCCTGTTTCTTCTTTTACTGGTAAAACAACCTTATGTGAGTCCTGAGAATCAACAGAAGCATTCATCTCGAGATCTTGGACTGTTTGTGAGAGTTCCATTCTTATCATCCTTGCAGTTACCGTGCATTTAGTCTGTCTTACTTTTATATTTGATATATGTCCCCTATGACATGCTGACTAACACTTCCTCCCTGCATGAGGTCACAACCGCCCTGGCTAATTACGCTGACAGGCCACTACATTTTCTACAACTTTTAATGGTGTACTTTGAGAACATAATCACTAGTTTTCTGAAACGGATTTGGTTGTAATTCCTTCAGAGAGGAATGTTCAAAGCATGAGAGATGTATTCTTAATCTTAATCTGTGAGATTTCTTCTGAACTCTATCCTGCCCTCAGGGTCTCACCTGTCCATTTGGGTTATGGGGGGGGGGGGGGTGTAACATCATTATTACGACGCGGGGCTATTACAGTAGTTTGATATTTGGTAAACACTCAACATACACTTGTGTCACAAATAACAGTGACGTCCTCCACAAAATACTTCAAGATATATCTATCTGTATGACCTAAAATGCCTCATGTACTCATCCGACTGTGCTTTTTATCCATATTAAATCAAGTGATTATATTACCTACAGTTATATATAACTTGTGATCATCTGGAAGTCAAGTAACTTCAACTGCCTCAAAAATGGACATGAAAGCACAGATTAAGAAAATGTGTAAAAAGGGACATTATCACATCAGGAATCTAGCAACTCACGCCTTTGTTACATCTACCCTAGATTACGACAATGGTCTCCTTGCCACAATCAGATATCAAGAAGTTTAAAAATTTCAGAACTCTACAGCACGTGTGGTGGGAAAAATCAGGAAATTTGATCACATATCAGAGAAACTGAAGGAACTCCACTGGCTCCCTGTACATGCCAGAATTGATTTTAAAATCCTCCTTATGACCTGGAAGGCTATGAATGGTAAGGCACCCCCTAACATGCGTGACCTACTCCTAGTAAAACGGAGTGACAGATGTCATCATAATGCGCATCATAACAAGTCGATCACCAAAATAATATAATAAAGGTCCACATCTTAAAGATTACATAAGACCCCTGCTGACCCCTGCTGACTCTACTTTTTCACGACAACTGATTAAGCAAAAATGTTTTCTACGCTTTGAACAGATCATATGTAGATAACGATATAAACCATCCCTCAGAGGGCGCAAAATGTTAAGGCCATCCCGACATTTCCACAGTCGGTTTAATATAGTCTGTTTTTATGGTCTGAATTAATATATATATATATATATATATATATATATATATATATATATATATATATATATATATATATATATATATATATATATATATAGTAGATATGTAGATATGTAAATACACATGAACCTGGGGAGATGTATTGGTGATGGTAGAACCTCCTTTTTGTAAATAAAATGAAACTTAATGAGGGAATATCTTAATTGCTAATATGTGCCAACAAAGCAGGAACATTATTCCCAAATTCCCTTTATCTCTTGATTGGATAATCATTGATTGTCCAATCAAATAAAAGTATTTCTGTCATTAAAAGTTCTGACACATGTTTTTGTGACGTCTACCTCAAGCTATGAGAATAGCCCTTTGCGGGCGTTCAACAATCGACATTAACAAATACAAGTGTGTTAAAGTAGGAAAGATTAGAAAATCGGACAATTTTTCTGTAAAATTGAGGGAACTGCTCATGCTCTCAGTTAATTACTGGTATGCTAGAACCGACATAAAATTCCCATTACACCATGAAAGGCCCTTACACCCCTCACTTGAAAGATCTACTATCCACCAATAGACCAGTGGAAATTATTAATTCCAACATTAGATTAGACCCTGTGGCACCTGGTACAAAATGATTGCTTTGTTTCATAAATTTCTTCGTAACGCCGGTTCGTGTGCAATCAGCTCATGATATTATATCCCCGGCCACAGTGGTCGATTTTTCCCAAATTGAGGCCTGCTGATAAGTGTATTATACCAATACCACTTATGAGGTATTGATTATACACAATGCAGATTATCTTCGTATCACCGTTTTATGGTTGGATTTACGCTAAAAACACTCATAAATTATAAACCAAATATACATGACAAATATCATTGATATCATTATGATTTATTTTTCAATATCAGTTTTGCATGCCATATGCCATTCTGTGAAGTATCTTATTGGATTTTTGGCCACATTTCGGTGTCTATCACTGGTCACTAGTAGCCCTTGGCTGTCTTTAATACTGTCTACTATGTCCATAGCACCTTGAATCTGCTTCCTTACATCGGTGTTCACTTCACTTGCACGATTTGCATTTTCAGAGTTATTTTGTTTATGTCTGTCTCTGATTAAAGGTCTACATTCTTCTATTTTATCGAATACTAAATCCTTATAAGTTTCTAGCAGAGCTCTCTGAGCCTCTGGTGACAATCTGGATGAGAATCTGGGTGATTCAGAGGGATACTCATCTAGCTGGGGCACATCATCTTCACCATCATAACCATCTTCACCATTATAAAGTTTGAGTTTTAGTTTGGATTTGGCTTGAACTTTGTTCTCTGCATATCTGTTGAGCTTTGCCATGTATTGTTTCTTGAAAATAATTAGATCTACTTCAGACGGGAAAGAAGATAATGAGGCACTAAAGCTGCGACGCTGCCCATGAAAAGAAGTTCGTCTGCCACAAGAACTGTCAGCGTCTCGTGAAGAATTTGAAGCCGTGGACGCCGGACCGCTTGCCTTCCTGCCTCGCACAGCACGGGGGATTTGACAACTTTGTGGTCGAAAAACGAGACTTGCCTTTCTCTTCTTTAGATGTTGATGAAGCTCTATCAAAATTGGAGGACAATCTCTGTTTTTTCCATTTTGTGTATACATTTTATCAATGGTTATGTGATGAGGGTGAGTTGTGTTGCTTCTGTCTCTTCGAGATGGCGCCACTCTATGCGTAATATCTTCCACTATTTTCTTCACACTACAATATCCATTATGGTTATAGTCTAACTTTTCAGTGGATTGTCTACATGTTAGTCCCGGTGATGTACTTACAATGTCTGGCGAGCGTTGGTTACATGTCTTCGGCTTCAAGGAATCCCTTCTATCCAGCAGTCGATGGCGAGGCGCACTAAAAATATGCGGGGCATTTTTACAGTGATTTTCACTTTCTCTGACATCGCACCAAACTGCCCAGGCTGCTTTCTGAAATCTACTTCGTGGAGATACTGGCAAAAAGTCTGTCTGTATATTTGACTTCATATTAGAGAAGTTCCATGAAGAATATGAGTTCCACTTTCTGTTGATATTATTAATGTTGGCCAGAAATTACATCCTGACTTGCTTCAATTCTAATATATATGTTGTTCCTGGCCTTGACCTTGCGGGTCATTTTTCAGAGACGCTAAGATATGTAACCTCTTTTTGAAGGTAATTAGCAGGTCCAGCCATATGTCTAGTTACGCAAAGATATTAATTAATTTCATAACCGCGCTATTTTGTAATATGTTAATGTAGCTACCACTTTATTTCATATTTTGGTACTTTTTAACATATATGATGACCTAAGCTATTACCTGAGATATATAAGACTAGAGCCACATGTGCTTCCGTGTTATATACAAGGGGTGGGAGAGCAGAGAACTCTGTCTTCTACGTGAGTGCTTCAGTGTTATATACAAGGGGCGGGAGAGCAGAGAGCTATGTCTTCTACTTGAGTGCTTCAGTGTGATATACAAGGGGTGGGAGAGCAGAGAACTCTGTCTTCTACTTGAGTGCTTCAGTGTTATAAACAAGGGGTGGGAGAGCAGAGAGCTCTGTCTTCTACTTGAGTGCTTCAGTGTTATAAACAAGGGGTGGGAGAGCAGAGAACTCTGTCTTCTACATGAGTGCTTCAGTGTTATAAACAAGGGGTGGGAGAGCAGAGAGCTCTGTCTTCTACGTGAGTGCTTCAGTGTGATATACAAGGGGTGGGAGAGCAGAGAACTCTGTCTTCTACTTGAGTGCTTCAGTGTGATATACAAGGGGTGGGAGAGCAGAGAGCTCTGTCTTCTACGTGAGTGCTTCAGTGTGATATACAAGGGGTGGGAGAGCAGAGAACTCTGTCTTCTACGTGAGTGCTTCAGTGTTATATACAAGGGGCGGGAGAGCAGAGAGCTCTGTCTTCTACTTGAGTGCTTCAGTGTGATATACAAGGGGTGGGAGAGCAGAGAACTCTGTCTTCTACTTGAGTGCTTCAGTGTTATAAACAAGGGGTGGGAGAGCAGAGAGCTCTGTCTTCTACTTGAGTGCTTCAGTGTTATAAACAAGGGGTGGGAGAGCAGAGAGCTCTGTCCTCTACTTGAGTGCTTCAGTGTGATATACAAGGGGTGGGAGAGCAGAGAGCTCTGTCTTCTAGTTGAGTGCTTCAGTGTGATATACAAGGGGTGGGAGAGCAGAGAGCTCTGTCTTCTTCTTGAGTGCTTCAGTGTTATAAACAAGGGATGGGAGAGCAGAGAGCTCTGTCTTCTACTTGAGTGATTCCGTGTTATAAACAAAGGGTGGGAGAGCAGAGAGCTCTGTCTTCTACTTGAGTGCTTCAGTGTGATATACAAGGGGTGGGAGAGCAGAGAGCTCTGTCTTCTACTTGAGTGCTTCAGTGTGATATACAAGGGGTGGGAGAGCAGAGAGCTCTGTCCTCTACTTGAGTGCTTCAGTGTGATATACAAGGGGTGGGAGAGCAGAGAGCTCTGTCTTCTACTTGAGTGCTTCAGTGTGATATACAAGGGGTGGGAGAGCAGAGAACTCTGTCTTCTACTTGAGTGCTTCAGTGTTATAAACAAGGGGTGGGAGAGCAGAGAGCTCTGTCTTCTACTTGAGTGCTTCAGTGTGATATACAAGGGGTGGGAGAGCAGAGAACTCTGTCTTCTACTTGATGATATCCCTCCTCTTAATCAGCAGAACCTCCAGTAATGCTGGAGACTTTATCACTAATATCTCCCACTTGGTTTAGAAATGAATATTCTTTAATGTACAAGACATATCCCTCGTGCATTGAATGCATTATTTCTCGGGAAGCGATTTTGTTTGTAGTTTAGTCACTGAAAATAAATTCCTTGAAACAAATTTCAATCTCTGGCAATATGATAAAAAAAACTGTAAATAATTCATCAATTATAAAATTACAACATAGTTTTTACAAATAATTGTGGAATCATTCTAATGATCTTATTTAGTTGGAACATATATAGATTTATATGTTTAAAGGTTGCTCCTGACCTTGACCTTGTGGGTCATTCATTAGAGATATATAACCTCTAATTAGAGGTATTTAACAGACCCAGGCGTGTCCAGTTATGCAAAGGTATTAATCAATTTCATAACCGTGCATGTGTCTGTTATATGCTAATATAACTACCACACTATTTCATGTTTCGATATTTCTTATCTTCATAGTAATCCTGTGATGTCCGTACTCATACCCGGTTCGCTGACAAATCACGGCAGTCAAGACAATGGCGGGAGACAATGGCAATTGTTAAGACCGTCTAGTCTTATAATTATATGATGACCTTAGCTCTAAGCTGAGATAAAGTCATTTGGGGCAGCTAGATGGTCTAGTCTTATATATGATGACCTCAGTTTTAAGCTGAGATAAGCAAGATCTTTTCTGATATTTATTTTTGTCTTCCGCTTGACATCAAAGACACAAAACTGTAATTCATCTTCAATGGAGCTCGAGAAAGGGACAGAAATACTTCCTAAGATACTATACTGGACCATTTACCCTGACCCTATGATTGACCCCATTTGCCCTGACTCTATGCTGGACCCCATTTACCCTTACACTATGCAGGACCCCATTTGCCCTGACTCTATGCTGGACCCATTTACCCTGAATCCATGATTGACCCCATGTATCCTGACTCTATGCTGGACCCCATTTACCCTGACACTATGCTGGACCCCATTTGCCCTGACTCTATGCTGGACCCATTTACCCTGACTCTATGCTGGACCCATCTACCCTGACTCTATGCTGGACCCATTTACCCTGACTCTATGCTGGACCCCATTTACCCTGACTTTATGCTGGACCCATTTGCCCTGACTCTATGCTGGACCCATTTGCCCTGACCCTATGCTGGGCCCATTTACCCTGACTCTATGCTGGACCCATTTACCCTGAATCCATGATTGACCCCATGTATCCTGACTCTATGCTGGACCCCATTTACCCTGACACTATGCTGGACCCCATTTGCCATGACTCTATGCTGGACCCATTTACCCTGACTCTATGCTGGACCCATTTGCCCTGACTCTATGCTGGACCCATTTACCCTGACTCTATGATTGACCCCAATTATCCTGACTCTATACTGGACCCCATTTACCCTGACTCTAGGCTGGACCCCATTTACCCTGACTCTATGCTGGACCCCCCATTTGCCCTGACTCTATGCTGGACCCATTTACCCTGACTCTATGCTGGACCCATCTACCCTGACTCTATGCTGGACCCATTTACCCTGACTCTATGCTGGGCCCATTTGCCCTGACTCTATGCTGGACCCATTTGCCCTGACTCTATGCTGGACCCATTTACCCTGACTCTATGCTGGACCCATTTGCCCTGACTCTATGCTGGACCCATTTACCCTGACTCTATGATTGACCCCAATTATCCTGACTCTATACTGGACCCCATTTACCCTGACTCTAGGCTGGACCCCATTTACCCTGATTCTATGCTGGGCCATTTACCCTGACACTATGCTTGGCCATTTCTCCTGACATTATGCTGGGCCATTTATCCTGACATTATGCTGGGCCATTTATCCTGACACTATGCTGGGCCATTTCTCCTGACACTATGCTGGGCCATTTACCCTGACGATATGCTGGGCCATTTACCCTTAGAGTTTGCTGAACCATTTACCCTGATAAGATGTTGGACAAAATATATATGTTATCATTTACTCTAACACTAGTCTGTGTCCCATATTTAGATAGGTGATATTTGTTTAATCTCTTTATTAAATTCACAAATACAATTAATGAACAATTGGAAGAAAGGTGTATATTTTTTCTATCAATCTACATTATCCGTGTAAAGAAAATGGACAGGAAACACAAATCGTGAGCAATAATTTTTTTGGGTGGTTCTCCTTATATTTGGTAAATATTGAAAAACATTTCAATTTAAATTTCAACGGGAAAGTCTTGATTTTTGTGTTGCTATTTTTTTTATACTTTTATTACTTTTTATCACATTGATAAATTAATCAATTAAGACTTGGTTTTGGTTCATGTAAAATCATGGCAAGTGAGAAAGAAACCATGTGGCAAGTTGTGCATTTCCCCAGGCATAAAAATAATGCGAGCATAATAATAGTGATGACAATAACATTAATATAGCGCTATTACCAAACATTTTCTGTGCATAAGTATGATGAAATCTCAAAACAAAGAAAGCAGCAGACAAAAGAAGACAAAGGTAGACAGGGGCAGTAAATTGCCAGCTTGCGATGTGCAATGTAGCGGGGATGTCTCCTTTTCTCCTCCAGAATCTGGAGAATCCGTTAACTTTAAATCACGCAAGAAAACCGTCTTTATATACGGATCAATGTTAATTTTTAAACTGTTAGTCCTTGATTCTATGTAATCAGAAAATTCGACAACGAAAGGAGGAACTGGATTGTCTCCATATGATAAAAAGAGCAGTGGTCCGTGCCAGTATCCGAGGAAGGTGTGGCCGGACTTCCTGTCCAGCACGGCCTCCCCAAGTCGGCCATACTCCATGTGCAACCGGGGGTCATCCAACCCAACATAAAATGATATATTACCAAACGCTGAATGTCCATATACTCCAACATACGGCGAGAGATCCACGTCCTGGTTGCCACCGTCTATATAATACGATACATTGGGTGAAATCCTCGTTTTGGGTATCCATGGGGATGGAAATGAGCAGGCTGTTGATTGGTTAATCCAAGGAGTTTCGTCCAATAAGATATCAGAGATATATGTTGCCATTGTGCGCAGACCATCAGCGACACCTGGCGAGGCAGGACCGTTCGTTGCCAAGAATACACCCGAACCAGCGTCAGGCAGTAACCATAGTAACGATTTATATGTAGATATTCCTCCTGTGTGAAATATCTTATCCTGACCTAGATTTAATAAATATATCATGTTGTTATATCTATAAAGTAAATGTATGCTGGCCGTTATACATACATGTTAGTTATATTAATAAACTTACCCCTATACAAGGACTTGACCCAGCCCATTCCATAAGATATTCCAACATCCGCCACTGGAAACGTGGGTTCCTTAAGGTCCAGATAATACCCTCCAAATGGGTCGGCCATCTGGTCTCCATAGGTCTGGCTGAGATTAGACCAGCTGGGTTTCCTTTTCCGCTGTGACAGTTGTTGGGTATGATATCTGATCCATTTGGCCATGTCTACAGCGGTGCTGGTGATGGAACCCGCCGGACCAGCTGGACTCACGCTTCTGAAAAACATCATATCAATCACATCATATAAGTACTTTATCGATATCAATAGAGTCAGTTAAACTCCAGGAATCAAGTATGCATCAATATCAAATTATGTCAGTGAAATCATTAGATTCCTTATATTAAGATTTGTTAGATCGCCCTTCTAACTGGGATCATATGTTAGCATTATGAAATCTTTATACTAATTAAGCCACTTGAAACCCTTTCTCAGATAAAATTAAAATGTACATACAACGTCAGCCGAACATCTGCTTCATGGAAAGTTTGATTCTTTGAGTAATAAGGCAAGGCAAAATCTTGAGGTTTTATATCTTCATCGATAAATCCTGATCTGCTCATTCTGAGTTTACGGAAGATGTTGTCGGTGACAAGCTGTTCCCAGGTGGCACCACCCAGCTGCTCGGCCACCAGCCCCGCCACGGCGTACATGTAATTATTGTACAGGAAACTTGTCCTGAATGGTTGAGTAGCAGGCATGTACTGAATACGCCTGTGATAAAAAACATAAATATAAACAAATATGGTTGCGTCATTAGATAATGTTCTCTTATGATTCTTCTGCATGATTAAGTAAAATCGTCTGAACACCAAATCTGATGAGGCTATGGTTTAATCTCAAGAAAATCATAGGGAATATGAACAAAAGATTGATGGAGATATTTCCAACCTGACAAGTTCCTCTCTGGTGACTCCATCTGGATAGCCCGAGAGCAGAGTGACAAAATAGGGAGGAACTCCAACCTTATGAGACAGAATGTCCCGGATGTTGACTTGCTCAGTCACCAGGTCATCGTACATGCGCACTGGTTTGCTCATAAAATTTCGAAGAGGAGTGTCCCATGTTACCCTAGGTAAAAGAGTAATCATAGTTCAAGGTTCATGTGGTGCTTTTCTTTACAGTCTTGTGTAAAACCTGTATTGTATATCACGCTCACTGCATTTAAGGTTTCAATCTATTTATGCAATATTCGTACACTGTCAGTTTCTTAATTGTGAAGTGGCTCCCTGGTAAGTATTTAAAGCTTTCATGAAATCACAGATGTCAGGGGCAATTATACAGATATTTGGGGTTTGTCTAAATGATGTGTGAATATGAAACTAAGCATAAACGTACATGGCCACTGTTGTGGACCATGAGGATGATAGGCCTGAACCGATTGTTGAACACCAAGAGACAAACAGGCCTTTGTAAGCCAAATCACTCTTGTGTCCTGATCTGGAGAAGGCCTAATGTAAACCTTTAAAGCAGGTGTTTGCACCAGGTCACTGGTCAACTAAACAAAGTTTGTTGACAACGTGTCCAATGCATAAATCAGATTTTAGCAGCAGACTTATACTTTCAAATGGCACACAACTTTATGTATGGGTAATGTGATGGGCAATAACATTTGAACAGGGTATAAACATTTACATTGCAAAAGGAAAAGCTTTAATACTTTAATGCTTATGTAGATATTGCATTCCATGTACAGCTCGAGGATAATTGTGATGTACTTACAACTGTGATATGACCCATAATATAAGGAGTTTGGTAACTTTGATAAGTATCACTCCCTTCACTAATCACATAACTAATGACAAGGAGGTACTAATAAAGTGCGAATATTAACACTACAAATATCTAAAATATTTCAAATCAAAACTCAAATCGCAATTCAAGCATATTATCATCCGAAACCATTTGTGAGCTGGTTTCTGATTGGTTGAAATAAATCGCCCTTCAATCCAAACATTGTTTTGGCTCCCGTGATTGGTCAGTAAACCAGATGTGTGTACGGCAGTTGTAGTATTTTATTAGGATGGTTAAAAATGTAGGTGACACAAAATGTACTAAATATCCAACTTCCTGAAATGAAAGTCTTTGGTACAAAACCAGCATGGCAGATTGATAAATTGAATGGGCTGTAGCAGTGATTGCATTCGCATGTATTATGATCATTTGTTTTATACTGGAATAATAGCGGTCATAAGTTAACAAAAGGGGCTAACAAATAATGTATCATATCGATAATACGCATTTGACAAGCTACACATTGTCCACTTGCCCATGTGGATCAAGGCTGATAAGAGAATGTGAAAATTTACAGCTCTAACACCAAAAAAATGTTTACTTGGACAGAGCCGAAAAGATTGCATTAACACAAATTAACCAAAGCCAATAAGCATCCCCAGACCAGCCGACGTACCCGGACTATGCTCCACAACGACAAACACAACGGCACTACATTGCCTATTTTGTATACATAAAATCACATTATGCCAAAATGGCATTCTTGGTACATTTTATTTGTATATCTGTGAGTCATAGTTGCTTTCATTCCCATGACCTCAATACAGCCTGCGATAACAATATACCATACTCAACTCCAAAGGACGCAGAAGGAAATGCAAACAGTAGATGACACATCAAAGTCGAATCAATGGACTTTGACGTCCCCCCTTTTCTAAAATCTTAGGACAATCTTTTTACTGAAGCATTTGATGACCACCTTTACGTGTCAATCATCTGATTCTTCATCCTCAGGCCAGTTGAGATATCATATTTGTATTTATCTTAAACTATCACGCCAGTTTGGACTTGTGATTCTTTCCTTATTTCAGATATAAACTCTCTCATATTTGTCACTATAATCATTCAAACTAAGATTATTATTCTGTCAGAATACTGTTTATTATTCTTGTGAGCATCATTACGATACTGTTATCGCCCAATGTGAACTTAAATAATGTGCTAAACTTAATGATGTCGCAAAAGTTTCATGATAAATGACCTGGCCACCAGGGGGCATGTTTACTCAGGAAACATCCCACGTGACGCAGTGGCAACAACTGCGGATCCCGCTGCTAATTTGTACACATCAAATGCTACAGCAAGCACCTGGATAAATATCGGCAAACCCCAATCATATGCCTGTGTCAATCCCTGGGGTATATCCTCCATGCTGGAAAATATAATTAAGGTTGTTTCTGCCCCTCGCTGTCAAATGTCCCCTGGTGATAGCAACATCAATTTTGACGTATTTAAGACCTTGAAAGGAAAATCTTTTTTTTACATTTTGAGAAGGTTTCCTTACACAGGTACAGCATGAATAAAATCCGATAAAGTCAAATTAAGCTGTATAATAATTTTGGTGTAAATGGTTAATTCTTTTGAATGAAAGTGTATAATGCTTTCTTCTTTCTTTCTTTTGGTAAATATGCTTCTGATTGTTCTCATGAAGTTAAAAGACAAAAGTATTTCAGTATCAATCGAACATTTCTTACAATTCTAATTATCTGCTTGAAATGACCTGAAATATTCACTTACTCTTTCTCCGTGGTGTCCAGTATTTGAGCAATGAGTGTTGATGTGAAAGCCTTGGTGAGAGATCCAATACAAAAGCGAGTGTTTTCAGTGGCTGGAACCTGCCTGTGAATATCCGCGTGGCCAAACCCTCTAGTGAAGACAACCTCTCCATCACTGACCACGGCTAGGGACAGACCCGCTATGTTTCTGCATTTTATGGTATGCTCTACCATTGTCTCAATAGCCTGGAGTTTTTCAGAGGTCAGGGCCTCACAGTTCAACCAATTTTGTTTCCAGGTCAAGGTCACCAGGACAATCACCACAAGGTCAATTTTCATCTTGCTGCTTGAAATCATTTACACATCAAAGCTTGGTTGAAACCTGTGTCTCACACTTCGTTAAACTGTCAAGTCAGCAAAATTGTTAAATGAAAGATATTTGTCATTCCTCTTTTTTCGACCACACATCAATAGAGCAGCGTAAAATAATCAGTGACCGACTTTTGATCAAGCCACTGATCATATTTGTTAAGAAGTCTTTCTGTAAATTTAGGGAAGGAAATTTTCCTAATTCCTTTATATCCGGGTCCTTGATGTCAGGTCATTTTGACTGGGGTTTAATTTCCCATCCAGCGTTCCTAACCCTGAGCAGGTGCGCTGAGAAAACTATAAAACAGTCATCAGTATCCACCCATTGTGAATCGGTCATCTTGAATCCTTTTGTGAACATGAACTATCAAAAAGATGCCTATTTCTTTCAGGTGGATTTGACAAAAGAAGACAAAAAGATGTCAGATGCCATAAAGTTGCATGCAAATGCAAACGCAGGAACTTTGTCTGTCTTACTTCAGCGCTGTGTGTGTTGTGTTGGCTTCTGGGTTACACGTGTAAGACACAAGGTCTGGACAGATTCCTGTAAAGAAAGGACAAAAAAATATTACAGTTCATTATTATTATCAAAGGTGAACATATTCAATAAATACTTATACCTTGATTTATGAAGACATTTTCTTGTGTGTTTCCTTCTTTGCATGTGTATGATATATCTGTGTCCCTTTTCGTACACACCTCCTATCTTATATAATGTTCAGAAGAAAATGTTCAAGTGGTGTTTTTTTTACATATTTTAGATATATCATTGAATCACTCCATTATCTGAACTGCTGTGTTTTGAGTTTGAACTTGTTGCATCACTTGTGTGTATTGTTGGTGTAATAATGTTATAGGGGTGGGCTGATTACCCGTCTCAGGCCGTAATGTTAATTAGTCCAATCAGAGGCGATATAGGACGTGGCGTCTGCACTGCTTGGCATTCACCCATAATCTGGTGAAGCGCCCCCTAGACTATATCAGGATCATGATACGCTTCTCCAAATTAACCTCCATTTATCCTACAATTGCATAACTCAAAATTGACACAATTTCATCCTAATCTTTTTGCACTTACTTTGGATTTACAGTTTTTTTTATTCCCAAACAAAAGGCTTGTGTATTTGATCACATCTTGTAAATGATAGGATAGGTCAGTCATTCCCTGAATCTAGTCATAAGGCATATCGTTAAGCTTGTAGTTAATGGTAAGAAATACCTCTCCTACAGAAATGAGATTTGAAAATCAGTAACAGTTTTCGCCCGCACGACAATGTATTACTATAAATCTAATATAAGTGTAAACCTTACATAGGCACACACATATATTTTTAAAGATGAAGAGAATGTGAAAATAATCATTATTAATTCGGAATTGTTCAGATGTAAAAGAGGCAAATACTCTCGATGGCGCATGCGTTTCATTCACTACTGGCAGGTATCCCAAAATGTGAATAGCTATATCACAAAAATTGCCAACTTCTACAGCCAGAAGTTGGGTAGTTCTGAAAACATGATCATATCATATAAAAACTTAAAAATCTACATTGGCTCCCAGTAAAGGCCAAACTAGACTCCATGATATCAATATTCACATGGAAGGTACAAAATGAGTACACACCTAAATATCTATCTCCCCTACTTAAACCAATAAAAATGATAGAAATGAATGTTTGGTACCAAGGTCCAATATGAAGATGTATGGGGAATTTTTGGTTTAAGACTTTCGTCTTTTGAGGTAAATGCTACAAAAAATTAAATATCCTGCTCTTTCATACATGAACTTACTCCCCTTTGCATCAGGTTCAGTATATAACACCTATATTGAGGAGGCCTAGTAAAGTATACAAAAAAAAATTAACCACATACAAGAGCGCCATGAGCAGACGTGGTCTGGCATAGCGCTATATGAATATTTTCTGATATTATTGTTGTTATTATTCCTGTTATCATACAACAACAATGCAAATCTCACACAAGCACTTATAAATCAATATTATTCTCACACAAGTAACATATAAAAAATGTAAATCTTACAAAACACAAATTACACAATGTAACTTAATCACAAGCACATATCCATTTTACAGAAGTACATCGTATGTAACAATGTTAGTCTAACACAAACACATTAATAACAATGTTACTCACAAAGGTGCATGTATAACACAGATCTTATAGAGTAATAAGTTACTCTAAGCACAGAGTAAATATTTTGCGAGCATGTATAACACAAAGTAAATGTTACACAAGCACATATAATAGAGAACAACTGCACGTATTACATTATAGGCCAATGTTTATGCACTCTCAATTGATATCAATATGTATAATTCAATTTCTATTGAGAGGTAATTTTGATACAAGTGCAAAGAAAACATGGCCAGGGGTTTATAAATATTGATGCGGTATCGCGCGGGAATACTGTCGCTTTGTCTGTCATTCCTCTTGTCTGGACGAGTGTATTCTGTGAACCCAGGGCAACCAACCATGATTAAAACATGGGAATCTCACAATAAAAAACACATGCTGATGAAAACCAATCTAATTAATTTTTTTCAAGGATTTGATAGGTTCTGCTTATGCCTCAGTCATATTTGGGGTGAGTACAGTCTTTCTCAGATTAGGGTACCGCACGGCGCCCCAAATAATTAGCAGAATCAAATCGGACGGACATCTGAAGGATAACGTAGGGAGACCGCAAGACTATTTCAAGACTATTGCAAGACTATCTCAAGACTATCGCAAGACTATCGCAAGACTATCGCAAGACTATCGCAAGACTATCGCAAGACTATCTCAAGACTATCTCAAGACTATTGCAAGACTATCTCAAGACTATCACAAGACTATCGCAAGACTATCTCAAGACTATCTCAAGACTATCTCAAGACTATCGCAAGACTATCTCAAGACTATCTCAAGACTATCGCAAGACTATCGCAAGACTATCTCAAGATTATCTCAAGACTATCTCAAGATTATCGCAAGACTATTGCAAGACTATCTTAAGCGCCACGGGCCGTGGCGCAGTTGGTTAGAGCGCCAGCTTATTAGCACCAGTTCCTCTGTGGTGATCCAAAGGTCGTGGGTTCGAATCTCGGCCGTGCCGAGATTGAACTCATGATACAATTTCACACATGAGCTGAGGCCCGTGCCTAAAGGGTTAACCCGTTGTCCTTGTAAATCTGTGACCGGGCGGGTTGTCATGTCAAGGACCTGCGACATGACAATTCAGTGAGGCAGCACTATATCTGCTACAAGTAGGTCTCATCACGAAATGACTGAAATAATGTTGAAAGTGATGTAAAACCCCAAACAAACAAACAAACAAACAAACTATCTTAAGTCTATCGCAAGACTATTGCAAGACTATTTCAAGACTATCGCAAGACTATCGCAAGACTATCGCAAGACTATCTGATGATGACCGAGGCTCGTCCGTATATCGTTGACATCCGTCCGGACATCGGGCAATCTCCAGGATAACTTGGAGCATGTATTTGTTTCAGTCCACATTTCACGGTATCACCAGGAGCTATAATAATCTTGTGATATCCCAGCAGGTGTCCAGCTCGATGCTTCCAATGAACAGAAGTCTGAATACTTCCAGCAATCAACGCCACACCTAAACATTGTCCGATAATCCCCCTGGGCCTCACAGTTCCCCGAATTGCAAACCGAATTTGTTAACAGATAAATAATTAGATATATGAATAAGGAAATAGAAGCAAATATGTCTGAGGCATACATTGAGTGTGTGGTAGTTTAGCTATGGGTGATTGAGGGGAGACCGGTCTTAATGAAATCTAACCCAAGGCTAGCAAATACAGGAGAGCTAGAGGATATCAAAATCAACTCCTAGTCCTGTAAATCTAAATTTTTAAAAATATTAAAAAGTAACATTTTCATCCTTCCAAAGTAAAATAATGACAATGTGTGAATGTTTAAGCCACTTACCTGGGGTTGGGGTTTAGCGCTTAATCCATGTCACCACATTTAAGATGTGTTGTACCATCTGGCAAGTGAAGTTAAACGTATGCATCATTTTATTCCACAGTTAAATCTAAAACCCATCCCTCAGCTCCACTGAACCTTTTCATTCTTTCATGATGTCACGGATCCAACCAACAGTAGTAAGTTTAAAACATTCAAATATATATTTGTTCAAAATAGAAAGTAATCCATTGCGTGGTGTGTTTGATGACACTTGGAGCAGGAAGTTGCGGAGCCAGTGCGCTGTTTGGCGGCACTGTGACTGATGGCGCCTGGCATCAGGGCCGCCTCCTACTCACTGGGGAAGGCAGCGGCACCGAGGTCGATCACGCGCCGCCAGCCCCGCTCCCAGTACCCACCGCAAGCAAATTGTTTATTTATAGCAGATTTTGGAATTGCGGATTTATGGCAGTTATTATGGGCACGTATGAATGTGAGACTGATAATTATACAAGCGAGGCATGAATCATCCATGTTTGATTCGGGTATAAAGGAGGCTGTATTGCAAACAGTTTGTGCCTTTAAGCGAGAAGTGTGGGGAGAAAGCTTGTCCATTCCCGCCAGGTGTGGGTTCACCTATCAATCATAGCCCCACCAAGCCTGTGCTAACGTCCGGCACGGGTTGCTTCATTGGTTATCTTGACCTGTTTAAGATAATATAATTCGACCTTCGCTTTTGATAAAATCTTATTTTCAAAAGACGCCCAATCAAACTTAAGCCACAAAATGTGAAGCAAAGCAGCGGTAAAGCAAACATGCCTAAATTGTGAATGGAAACAGCGGTAGAGCTCGTGGCTCTAAACTATAAAATAAAACAGAAGTAATGCTAAACAGTCTAAATTGTGGTGCAAAACAGAGTGAGAGCTCAAGGTTTAAATTGTGAATCGAGGTAGAGCTCAAGGACCTTAACTTTAAGGCAGAACAATGAAAGAACTCAATAGGTTGAAACGATAAGCAGAACAGCGTAACAGAGCAGTGGTATATCCAGGGGATTAATTGCGATACAGAGCAGTGGTATGTCCAGGGGCCTAAATACAAAACAGAGCAGTGGTATATCCAGGGGCCTAAATGAGAAACAGAGCAGTGGTTTATCCAGGGGCTCAACAACAAAACAGGGCAGTGGTATATCCAGGGGCCTAAATGAGAAACAGAGCAGTGGTATATCCAGGGGCCTAAATGAGAAACAGAGCAGTGGTATATCCAGGGGCCTAAATGAGAAACAGAGCAGTGGTATATCCAGGGGCCTAAATGAGAAACAGAGCAGTGGTATATCCAGGGGCCTAAATGAGAAACAGAGCAGTGGTATATCCAGGGGCTCAACAACAAAACAGAGCAGTGGTATATCCAGGGGCCTAAATGAGAAATAGAGCAGTGGTATATCCAGGGGCCTAAATGAGAAACAGAGCAGTGGTATATCCAGGGGCCTAAATTAGAAACAGAGCAGTGGTATATCCAGGGGCCTAAATGAGAAACAGAGCAGTGGTATATCCAGGGGCTTAATTGCGAAACAGGGCAGTGGTATATCCAGGGGCCTAAATGCGAAACAGAGCAATGGTATATCCAGGGGCCTAAATGAGAAACAGAGCAGTGGTATATCCAGGGGCCTAAATGAGAAACAGAGCAGTGGTATATCCAGGGGCCTAAATGAGAAACAGAGCAGTGGTATATCCAGGGGCTTAATTGCGAAACAGGGCAGTGGTATATCCAGGGGCCTAAATGCGAAACAGAGCAGTGGTATATCCAGGGGCCTAAATGAGAAACAGAGCAGTGGTATATCCAGGGGCTTAATTGCGAAACAGGGCAGTGGTATATCCAGGGGCCTAAATGCGAAACAGAGCAATGGTATATCCAGGGGCCTAAATGAGAAACAGAGCAGTGGTATAAACAGGGGCCTAAATGAGAAACAGAGCAGTGGTATATCCAGGGGCCTAAATGAGAAACAGAGCAGTGGTATATCCAGGGGCCTAAATGAGAAATAGAGCAGTGGTATATCCAGGGGCCTAAATGAGAAACAGAGCAGTGGTATATCCAGGGGCCTAAATGAGAAACAGAGCAGTGGTATATCCAGGGGCTTAATTGCGAAACAGGGCAGTGGTATATCTAGGGGCCTAAATGCGAAACAGAGCAATGGTATATCCAGGGGCCTAAATGAGAAACAGAGCAGTGGTATATCCAGGGGCCTAAATGAGAAACAGAGCAGTGGTATATCCAGGGGCCTAAATGAGAAACAGAGCAGTGGTATATCCAGGGGCTTAATTGCGAAACAGGGCAGTGGTATATCCAGGGGCCTAAATGCGAAATAGAGCAGTGGTATATCCAGGGGCCTAAATGAGAAACAGAGCAGTGGTATATCCAGGGGCTTAATTGCGTAACAGGGCAGTGGTATATCCAGGGGCCTAAATGCGAAACAGAGCAATGGTATATCCAGGGGCCTAAATGAGAAACAGAGCAGTGGTATATCCAGGGGCCTAAATGAGAAACAGAGCAGTGGTATATCCAGGGGCTCAACAACAAAACAGAGCAGTGGTATATCCAGGGGCTTAATTGCGAAACAGGGCAGTGGTATATCCAGGGGCCTAAATGCGAGACAGAGCAGTGGTATATCCAGGGGCCTAAATGAGAAACAGAGCAGTGGTATATCCAGGGGCCTAAATGAGAAACAGAGCAGTGGTATATCCAGGGGCCTAAATGAGAAACAGAGCAGTGGTATATCCAGGGGCTTAATTGCGAAACAGGACAGTGGTATATCCAGGGGCCTAAATGCGAAACAGAGCAGTGGTATATCCAGGGGCTTAATTGCGAAACAGAGCAGTGCTATATCCAGGGGCTCAACAACAAAACAGAGCAGTGCTATATCCAGGGGCCTAATTGCGAAATAGAGCAGTGGTATATCCAGGGAGGCTTAAATGCGAAACAGAGCAGTGGTATATCCAGGGGCACAACAGCGAAACAGAGCAGTGGTATATCCAGGGGCTCAACAGCGAAACAGAGCAGTGGTATATCCAGGGGCACAAACTCTGAAAGATTAAACTGATTAAGTAAAAGGTCCTAAGATAAATAAACGAACGGTGAAAAAATTAAAACTCGATGATATTATTCTTACAAATGAGCAGGGCATTCATATTGATTGCAGGTGTCTAATCTAGATTTTATTTGGAAAGTCGCTACTTGAAAGGAAGTACATTCAAAACATCTATATATTTGTCACATCCTTGAACAGATGTCATGGTTTCATGGTTTCAAGTTTTTCCCTCATTTTTTATCTATATCATAACATTTTAAACCCTGAAATAAATCTGACGATATATCGAATTGACGCAATAATATTTCACATGACGATATGAATATAAATTTCAACCTTTTCCAAGGCAGTGCATTCCGTCCCTTTAATCCGATCCAAGGTGAACATATATGCCTACCATTCGCCTCTTTCTAGTTCAGAATCCTTCCATCCATCCTCCAACAAAGGCGTTAATCCATACCACCAGTCACCTCTTCCCAGGCTGGGACCTGTCCTTAATTACTTCAAATCACAGAATACCTTGAGACAGGTGCAACCACGCTATCCCTTCTCACACACTGAAAACCGTGTCGCATGCATATGTGTTCCTCATGTGCTTCTCATGTGCTTCCCATGTGCTTCTCATGCGTTTCTTATCTGCTTCCCATGCGCTTCTCATGTGCTTCCCATGTGTTGATACAATTATATTGTGTCTTTATGCTACATATTGGCATGTACAATTATTTACTGTATACTACTTCAAGGCTCACTCCATGTGTCAACTGAACATCATTCCTGTATAAGTCATTCATCAGACAGGGGAGGGGAGTGCCTCAGCTGGTAAGACGTCCGTCTCATGCCTGGGGTCTGGGGTTCGAATCTAGGTTGGGACAGAGATATTTAAACAGAGATTGGAAAGAGCAGGTCTGCCACTAGGTGTCAGAGCGGTGCACCATCCAACTCTCACATGGTCTCGCGCAATCATTTTTGCACAACTTACAATACAGTTCTCCATCTAAATGCTACCTTTATAATCTACTGCATCCATTTAATGTCAACATGATGATCCAAAGACGATAGCATGTCCATTTGTACAAAAAACAGTGAAAATTCCCTTGACTAGCTGGCCAAATGGCCACATATGGGAAACAGGACGTGGCGACGGTGGCGCAGCCAGGAGATCGGTTCTCCTGAGTGATAATGCAAACTTAAAGCATTGGTGAAACCTGACTTTCAGACACATTTTCTTTACATAACATGAATGTTTATACCCTAAACAGTGTTTTTATGTAGTAGTACCCAAAATATTCTCTGTTAACAAATTTCTGTGGCACTTGAAAGTTGATCAGTTGTCTGCTAAAACCTACACCAGCAATTGAACACTTTGTCAACAAGCTTTGTTTAGCTGGTATGTGATCTTGTGTAAACACCTAATGAGTTACCAGTTGTGCACCTGTCCAGCTTGGGAAACAGGGTGAAGATGTTTTGTACAATTTATCAATTTATTGCCAGGAGTATACTTCAGAACAACATAAGATTATTTTAATATTATTTGAATCAATGAAATAACTCATGGCCGTGAAAAATATTTTATGGTTGTGACAAATATCTTATGGTTGTGAAAGATATATCATTTATGGGAAAAGTATACTATTTATTTGAAAAGTATCTTATGCATATGAAAACCTTTCTGTCAAAAAGGGAAGACATGACTCAAAGGTTGCATGGAATCCCCCTTAACTTGAAGGCCGTGATATTGAAAAAGTGACATTAAACCCTTTGATCACTGGTTTGGCCTTAAATCACAATGACTTTGAATGGCAAAACTGTGAATGCTGATAATTGGTATCAGTAAAATTTATGATATGACCCTCTTTGATGAAATTTGGGGTTTTTCACACCATTGAATGGGAAGACATCAAAGGCTGCATGGATTCCACCTTAAAAGCTGGGCTGTATAGAATTTTTTTAAACTTTTTTTTGCAAACATGTATAATATAAAAAATAATGATTTCTTCATTTATAACTTCATAAATATTCATCCGTTTTTAATAAATTCACCACCAAAAGAAAGCCAAGAAAAGGCACTATCATCATGATAAGTATTATCTTCCAATTCATTCTCTAAATAGTGGAAAAAAAATGGCCAAAAATGTGTTGCTCCAATTTTGACAATTGGTAAACAACACCTCCTATGACTTACGGAGCCCCCTGACAGTTCAAAGGTCAAGGTCACACAACACACTTCCTGTTTAGTCCTGGCAGTACTTGGTGGTCACAAAAAATCATAATTCTCAGGGCAGATGTTCTTTAGTGGATTTCAGATAGATAGCCTGTATGTATGTCAATTTTAAGATCATATATTGTTTTCAGATACCTTAAACCACTGTAAAATTGCCTGGAACCTTCCAGGTTTCATGAATGCTTTAAGCTTGTCACCAATCTCTGTTTTAAATGTCTCTGGTTTGGACAAGTACTTCGGTCATACTGCATGGTTGACAAAGGTGGATATCTGCTTCTGAGTTGTTTCCAATTCTTGCCAGAGCTCCATGACTGGTTATCAAAGGCTGTGGTGTGTCAGTTATCATGTCTCTGTGATAATGCAAAGGAAAGACCCCCCCTTCAATTTTCGAAAGAGTAGGGCATTGAGTTCTGGTGATAGGCTTCAATCGGACCTGGTATAGCCTAATCAGTACTGAAAAGGTAAGAACCTTTAATTTCCTTTTGATTGTCTTTAAATTCTACTAAATCAAGTAAAAGAAAAAGAGAAACTTTCCTTTTCACAAAATATTAAATATAAGGTTTACCACATATCTGAAGGAACTAATATATCTATTCATTTGTAGGCCTGAATTTGATAAATCAAGTTTAAATAGTTCTAAATGTCTTAGATGAGTATCAACTACTCATATTGGCTCTACTCATATTGGCTCTACTCATATTGTCAACTACTCATATTGTCAACTACTCATATTGTCTCTACTCATATTGTCTCTACTCATATTGTCTACTCATATTGTCTCTACTCATATTGTCTCCACTCATATTGTATCTACTCATATTGTCTCCACTCATAGTGTCTCTACTCATTTGCAATTGATTGAATAATTGACCCTTAACCTCGGAGGAACAGTATATTTTAACTTACTACCCCTGTACCTCTGTGGTGAGCTCCTAATCTCATCGTTCCTCCCTCCTTTAATTGCATGTAATGCTAAGTCTTGCAGTATTATGTTCTATGGCGAGTTTCATGTGAAAGTATTGACCAAATCAGTGCATCTTTCTGTTAATGAGATGTGGTGAGTTTCTGCACAAATCGTTACATAAATGATGCCATGCTGAGCATGAAATGAGTGCAAAATATCTATCTCATCTGAGCTGAAATGAGACCTACACATTCACAGTAACCTGGGATGCTGAACCAGTCCCTGTTTATCAAAGAGGTCATGATTTATTTGGCGTTTAAGTACGTGGATATCATTGATAAGCATGTATCGCAGATGCCTGTCTATGGGGAAATGTTCTGTTCGCAATATACAAAGATACGATTTAATATTTTATTAATTTCTAAGGTTTACGCTTAACTAATTAGTATTTCTTCTTTATCTTGTATCATTTAGCGCTCAATTTATGCCAATTTGCTCTTCCTCGAGATAAGTCACTATTTTTTGCACAATTTTATGCGCGGTTTGCTTATATCATGCATATTGTTAACTACCAATTACCGGGTCATGGCTTCTTGAACTCGCTTGCTGTGATTCTATCTGGCCACTGTACCTAGCAAGGATGACTGCAGAGACTCTATGTCCAGTGAATAGGAGAGTCTTATTTGCGACAAAGTACAATATATAGATATGCAATGTCTAGTATAGGGCATGGCTCAAGTGTGGCAACTGGGTTTTCATCTCTGGCATTGGGTCTTCTCTGTCTTCTGCTTCTAGACCTAGAGGGCTTCTCTCTTGGCATTATACCTGATGGTGTTGCCAGTCTTCGTCCGAACCCACTGTGGTATAAGCCTGTTCTGTTCTGCTTCTTGGCCTAGAGGTCTTCTCTCTTGGCATTATAACGGATGGTGTTGCCAGTCTTCGTTTGAACTCACTGTGGTATAAGCCTCTTCTGTTCTGCTTCTTGGCCTAGAGGTCTTCTCTCTTGGCATTATATCGGATGGTGTTGCCAGTCTTCGTTTGAACTCACTGTGGTATAAGCCTCTTCTGTTCTGCTTCTTGGCCTAGAGGTCTTCTCTCTTGGCATTATATCGGATGGTGTTGCCAGTCTTCGTTTGAACCCACTGTGGTATAAGCCTGTTCTGTTCTGCTTCTTGGCCTAGAGGTCTTCTCTCTTGGCAGGATCGGTGTGACCCTATATATACCCACACGACAGTTCGTCATGATATGCTAATGGCCGATGACCGATCATTTTGTGTCTCACAATATTAAATTTGTTTCTTTCATATTTTCTGGCACCAAAAGTCACCATAGTCAACAAAGTAAAATATAATTATCGAATGGGTGCTGGTCCCAGTGATCTGGATCCAGGATAGGCTATAATTATAATTTTACATTGTATGGTCGATGTCCGAATGGTCTGATAATCTTATACAGCGTGATAATCGTCCCCGCAAAACATAATGTGCTCCATTCCAGTATTGGTGAAAAGTCTTCGTTAGCGCCCCCTAGTAGAAAAGAAACATATAAATTATTGTAGAATTATTTCAGTCATTCCCTTTTCGATATTTTTCATAATTTTGAAAGATTGAGTCCTCACATCATCCAATTTGAATGGTCAAAATGCAGAATAAAATGGACATAGCCTCAATTTAATCCTTAACCAGCAAATTTAAGACTGAAGGGCACCAGTGGTTATTGTGTGCGTTAATATCACAGG
Organism: Amphiduros pacificus; assembly: GCA_949316495.1. NCBI lineage: Eukaryota > Metazoa > Annelida > Polychaeta > Phyllodocida > Hesionidae > Amphiduros > Amphiduros pacificus. The sequence continues at coordinate 27,475,094 of OX439008.1, read as the reverse complement.
ACATATTTTAGCAAAGTCCACGTAATGAACTACATCAACACATCAATATAATTTGATGACATTGAAAAGAGAATTTTATGACTGGTGTTTCACGAACTTACTGATTAAATCGTACATTCACATCGTTTTAATAGTATTTATTGCAGATGGTGCAGTTTCTAGTTTTCTTCATATGATATCACCATGTAAATATTGTTTTGTCTTCCTCTGAGGTAGTTGCAGTTGTTCTTGTATGCTTAGTATGCATGGTCTCATTTCCCGATTCCTCTCAGGCAGTATACAGAAGCCTCTCTTTCCGTACCCCACCCAAGGAAGTAGGAGAGGGGCTTAAAAGACGGGTTCCGTCCACACGTCCGTCCGTGCATCCGTCCGCGCATCTATTTGCAAAAATATCCAATGGGGGAACGTTGATTCTCTCTTTCAACATTCTATATATAATTTCGGGAAAATATGCGATTCCAAATTCATGAGATAAAAGATAATGAAATAAATTTTTAATCTAAAAATGAATTGTGTGCATGCTGGTGACGATCACGAAGCAACTGTAGCGGAATCAGACTTCATGTCAATTTATTTTTATCACAGTCCTGTTGTCTGTATCTGAGATGAGCAGGTGTTAAACGAAATACGGGTATTTCTGCAACTGTTGTTCAGATGTAACAAAGGCAGGTGGAAATATCTACAAATCAGATTCACTGCTTCAGCTTATTATATATATATATATATATATATATATATATATATATATATATATATATATATATATATATATATATATATATATATATATATATATATATATATATATATATATATATATATATATATATATATATATATATATTTACGTGTTGTTTTTTGCTTGCCCGCTCTTCTCGGAGGTGTCGTAGGTGTTTGATTGAAGCTCAGATTTTGTCCACCAGATGTCAGATCTATGGCAGGATGTTTGGAACCTAACATTGAGATTATATATTGTTGTGTTCTCCCTGAATATAAGTATTGATTTGTAATATTGAAGAACAATAACGGCAAAGTGAAGCCATTGGTATACACACAATCCTAGTTTTTTTTTCCAAAAGAGTCGGGGATCTATTGTCTATAGAGTTATACAATGACGGGTTCTGGCTTAGACAGAAGCAGTTACACGCTAGCAATCATAGAATGTGTACAAAATGGTTTATCCAACAGAATTTGTCTAGTTGTGATGGTATTAATAGCTAGTCCAGCCACAACACAGCGCCACCTTCAGTCAAACTCAACGCACATATTCAATGTATATAAGGGCATTGGTCATAATATACTTTGATAAAAATTGTGTGAAATTATGATATCATATCATAATGTGTAAGACCCTTAAGAGATGTTGATGCAATATTCGACCAACTTTCGGCCATTTTGGTTTCGTGTTTTCACAGCTTGGCTGGAGCTATGACAAATGATTTTAACTAACACGATTAGGTGCCATGTTTTCACCACTCTCTCCCTTATTCAACTGTTTAATCCCCCACGACTCTTCCCTTACTCCAGTGTTTTACCACCATGGTCAGTTATATTCGCCTGGGGAAAAAACACGTCATAAGAAATAGGCATCTATACAAGATGATCAGTTTTATACATTTTGATGAAACTTTGTAAGATGCTAAATTATGACCAAAAGAATAAATGATAATAAAAAACACACAAAAAGCTGTTTTTACCAACCAAACAAAGGTCTAGATCAAGCTCATTCACTCATAAGAGGTGAATCACCACACTGTGGTAAGATATATCCCCAATTTTACAGTGTGTATTTGAGATATGTACTAAATATATATTCCTTACAAGACTATTATTACTATTTAATCTGGAGTAATCGTTAAGGGGGTAAACTATTTCATCATCACAATAGTATCTTTTCTTGTTGCTATATTCCTCTAACAATAACTTTTTTCTGGGTTAATCTGCCATTATCCATCATAATTGCAATGTGATTGACTTACAGACCTGAGGTATGCTCATAGCAACAGCAAATGCGTAGTTTGTGAATAGGGGCCTACGCACCCAGACTGCCAGGAATGCCAATACACCAAATGATAAATCTAAATTTATGTGAAATACACTAAAAATACAGTTTATTGCCGTCTGCCCAGATACACACGCTATCTATTTTAACTCTTGTCCAAAAGCTTGTGGGAACTGCACAACTCCATACATTTGAGATACGCTTGTCCCGCCAATAAACTCCCAACATTTTCACCGAAGAACCTGTCCTATTTTATTCCAGCTGTTCGCAAAATTGTGTTTCAGCATTTTGACATCAGTGTCTTTTTCATTTGATGTTAGCTCAACGTCTGGGTACTGACGTTTGACTTAACATTTGGGCCCCCCAAAATGTCAAGGTGTTTAAGTGTTTCTTGTCCTCGGGAAATTATTTAAGTGAATGAATATATGAGATGAATGAATGAATGAGACAATTGAACATTAAATAAGACATTGTCTCTGATCAGTGCAAATGATCCGATATGATTGGATAGGCACGGTGGTACAATAACAGAAAATATACGTAGACTGCAAAAAACATATTGATCGGTGGCAGAATGAGAAAAAATATACATCTGTGGCGCCTACATCCAAGAACACAATTGCAATGGGAGCGCCCGGGGAATGGCCAAGAGTTTCCTTTATCTGAAGGAAAGGAAAAGAAATTCTAGTTCAGCTCAATATCACTTAAATGTGCATCAATAATGTATAAAATACGATGAGTTTTGTATGTGCCAGTACATGTACCTTGTTTGAATGTTGGATTTCACTAAGATTCCCTTGGTAGCAAAATAGTAACAGCATATCTACGGAGTTAAGACATTTAATTCAAAGCTAATATATGGCAAAGTTGTTGTTGTGAAATTTGTGATTATATTATAAATGTAACAACATAAAGACAGTAATACCTTCTTACATTAAGCACATTTCCTTTATATTAATCATATTGACTCGGACATCAAGTCAGCATTATAAACTCCACAGACCCACATTCATAAAGATCTCCAAAGCCATTTACCAATGATGGTAATACCGGTAATTAGTTCGATTCTTTTCCTCCGTGTCCCCATGCAACTGCGAACAATAAATCGTTAACAAATAAAGTTAAATACATCATCAAAAGAAATAAAGTTTTGTTTTAATTGCGTTTATGGAAATTGTAATAACTTTAAATTTGATAAATTTTTGTGCAAAGAAAAGATTGGATTATAATGTGATGATTATAACAGGCATTTCAATGGATACACGGTATCCTTAGAATATCATAATTAGTCTCTTCTTATTCATACATCCTTTGCTTATTCAATTGTCTGTTGCCATAGCAACACAATCCACATCATCTTGTACACAAAAATCAATAACGTTTTGCATGATTCATAATTTAAGATCAAAATTGAAATAAAAAAGAAGGTGATAAAGTGTGGACAATTTGCTGATTATTTCTGAGAGTTCTTGTTAAAACAACGATGACAGAAATACCAAAGCAAGAAATGGTTCTTGTTGCATATATGTGGATTGTGAGCAATGTGGAGGCGGATTATTCTGGCACTGTTCTCTCCGGCTCAGGGCGTGTTCCTTGCAGTTGGTGCCCTGCACTACATACGGCAGCGTGACTATCAATCGGCGGATCCAGGTGCGATTGCCGGTGCGGCATTAAAAAATATCTGTCTGAAAATCACAAACTAGTGGCACATGCCCTCAGAGATACAGTAGTAAACGGACACGGGTTTTTCAATCATATAATTCATTAATATATGTAGATCTCTTGATATCATATATTTAATGCGACTGCAATTTTCTTATATTTTCTTATTAACAAAGGGACATGATTGCATTTCTGAAAAAAAGTTACTATTGTTTTTACTACTTCAAAATTAAATACATACATAATCGGGTATTTTGTGAATTGTAATTAATCCATCCTCGTTCATTTAAAAAATATTATGTTAATCAGATTTGAGTTCACCAAAAAAAACCAAAAAACAATTAACACAAATTACGTGATATTTGAGATAATAGTTTTCTTATCGCTCATACACTTTCTTCTTTTCTGAAAAAAAATTGAATGGATTGAAATACGTTGGGCGAATGATACACGAGTTGTGTTTCGACGAAACAAAGAATGTAACAAAAGGTCCCGCCTTGAAGCGCCCGCGGCCTGTGTGAGTCACTGGGTGCATAAAGACGGTCCATGCACGCACACACAGCGAATGCGCACCATTCGCACATTGCAGACCAGCAGCCGAGCCTCTGATCGCTGAGAACAGATCAACATATTCACAAGCGAAATACAGAAAGCAATTTGATCTGTGGGTCTGTGTTCATGGTAACTGATGCGGTTCAGTGAAGATCAGGGATTGGTCAGTAGCTCGTTGAAAGGACCTCAAGTAATAAGATTTCCAAGTCTTGAGAATTTGAGATCGGAACTCGGTAATAATTGCCCTTGAGTTGGCACGGAGGAAAAAGGATTGACTCAATTGCGAGACATAACTTGAACAGGACCTGAATTTGATCTGCAGGAAAATATTCACATAAAATAGACTGCTTGCTTCAAAACAGACCGCCATGAGCATGGAGACAACCAAGGACGGCGTGAAACTCATGCCGAGGGAGAAATGGGCCCAGAAAATCCAGTTTTTATTTGGAATGTGCGGATTCTCTGTGGGGTTAGGAAATGTATGGCGATTTCCTTATCTGTGCTACAGGGATGGCGGAGGTAAGAAACGCGCTCTCCAAATATCAACTATTTTAATATCGGTGCGCAAACGTTTTACCATATATGTATTTATAACAAAATACTCTTTAAAATGTACAGGTTGAAGGCCGGCATATGTTCAGTTCTTATTATCCTTTCAATGTTCAATGTAGCATATAATCTAACCCTATAATCTTGCTGACGGAATACCACCGTAGTGCTCTTTAAATTTCTTGCAAAACCACAAACGAGCATGAGAACCTTTGAGGACCTTGTTTCAGTCAAGAATCAGCCACAATGGGCCAACACGTTTGTAGAATGCGTATTTTACAGTAACTATAACTTGGCACAAAGAAGGACTTTTGTACTGATATAAACATCACACATACAATAATATTGGTGTGCATATAACACTGTATTGTTATTTCCACTTGTTTCGGATCTTGATGTGTTGTTTGAATAATTTATCAGATTGGAGTGCTGAGAAATCATGAAAGAGATTTCCTCAGACATCAAGCACTCGAGAAACTATCGAAAAGAACAAACACACATAAAATATGTTCAAGAGTCAATTACTGTCAATAGTTTGGGGGAGAGGTACTACTTAACATGCTGAGGCGTACCAGTGACAGATAAAAGCATTGCTTGTGTGATAGCGACACCCGATAACGGACGCTGACCTGATGGTGAACTCGCGAGGTGACCGGGCCGGCGTGTACTGCAGATTTCACAAGATCCTGGTCAGTTTACCTCACTCCATGGGGTGGATCCCAGCTTCCGGATCCATGCTCTCAGGATCGTCTGAGTCTGCGAGCTGAGGGCATGGCCTCGGATGTGCACACATTAAGGGTGAATTATGACTTCACTATGCGGGGGGAGGAGGGAGGCAGATGGGGTGGTAAAGGGATGGCACACGCCGCGGCAAGCGGGAGGAGTGTGCGCGCTTCAGGCAGCAGCCTCATCTCATCTTCTCATCCTGCCTGCACGCACCCATGTCCGCGTTTAATATCAATTAGATTGTTACGTTATGTAACTACATGCTCGTACACCGCTTGGCCGTGCGTCCAGACATAATTAAATCAATTAGAAATGAGACTCCACCATTCCTTTACTTACAAGAGCCGTGCATTAGTCTGGGGGGATTTAAATTACTGTGGATTTGTGAGGAATTCATTGTCTCTGGGACTTGCAGGTTTGGTCATGGTCTGCAGAATTTAAGATTATTATTATTATATTAAGTCTTAATGAAACAAATTCACATCCAAACATGCACCATAGATACCATTGTTTGTAACTGACCAGTAATCCTAGTATAAATTTAAATGGCCAAGCAAGGCGAAAAAACAAAAACAATATCTAAGATCTAAAAAAAAAAAAAAAAAAAAAAAAACTCTCTAATAGTAAAGAAAAAGTAGAAACGACCATCCTAGATTTTTCAGAAATGGACATAAAAATTTTACACTAAAAAATTCATTATGCTCAAACTTATTCTATAAACAATTTCAAAATCAATACCATTCTGATTATTAAAATATTTTATGTGTGCATTTCGTATCTTAATTACTAAAGCTCTAATTAAGAATAAGAAATAACATTAAAATAATCACTCTACAGAAGAGAAAATACACCCTTTTTGCTTTTAACTCTGTACATTGTTTTTTTGTTTTAACTTTAAAACATTTTTTCTTGTTTGAAATGGTACATTTTTGGGAGGGGGTACAGACGCAACTGAATATTGTAAATACTTTTTTGTTACATATCATGAAGTAATTACCTGTCTATGTAGTAAATTTGTACTTCATATAAATGAAATATATTGTCATGAAAGATATATATATATATATATATATATATATATATATATAAAATCATTAATCCTAATATTGTGGACAATTTCGGCTCAATAAAGATACAGTGATATCATAAATTCACCTTGAAGTTTACCTGAATATTCCAAGTTTAGCTAATATTATTTTTGAATTGATAATGATGTGATAGAACATAAAACAGTGAGATTGATATTCACAAGGAGACCCCGTGACAGCAAAAGGATATTTAACCATTAGTCGTCTACAAAGAATATTTTGTTAAAATTTAATTTTAATGTCTCTATATCAAATCAGAGTTTTAAGAAATCTTGTCTTTTTCATTCAGAAATGTGAACATTTCTCTACATGTGGAGAGTGGTCTGTGCAAGGCTCAGTAGTAATATGTCTGTTTCTAATGTCATACTTGATTCGTCTAGACGGTTAGCAGGCAGGTGGTGCTCACATTTACACATTTTGAACATTTCCTATCCAAAGAGCAGATATATTATTTTGATGAAATTTGCTTCCTTCTTTTGAGATTGGGTTTGAAAGGTTTTTTTTGGCGAAAATGCCTTTCATAATCTAAATATTTTTCAAACTTAAATTTCATCCAAGAGCATTCATAATAATTAAATAATTATTTATAAAATGAAGTTATAAAGGAATAATGCAATCATTAATTCATACATAGCATTTGCTGAATAAAACAGTTCTAACATTCTTGAGCTCATTTTGAAAGAAATACTTGAAATATTAAGCGCACTCGCTCTATGTTGAATAGGTGAGTAAAATGTTGTCTACTCTTGTGTATGATCATTATTGTCTTGGTTAAACCGCAATGATCTTCCTGGTTGGAACTTTTCTATTTTGTTATAAAAATTATAATTTATTGTGATGAAAATGTTGTTTGAGCTGATGAGGTAAGCAAGTGATATGAGGTAACTTGAGTTGAATACCTAATTGAGAAATGAAAAATATATTTCTGGTAACTCATCCGATGACTTGTATAAATGATATGCAGAGCTGACTCGTGTGAAATGAGATAACGAGTCATGTTATGAGCCTGGTATGAGCATAGAGCAGGGGGCCTGAGTCATGGGGAGGATGAGGGCTGAGTTATGGGGTTACTGCAGGTTGGCATGCAGTGGTATGAGCATAGAGCAGGGGGCCTGAGTCATGGGGAGGATGAGGGCTGAGTTATGGGGTTACTGCAGGTTGGCATGCAGTGGTATGAGCATAGAGCAGGGGGCCTGAGTCGTGGGGAGGATGAGGGCCGAGTTATGGGGTTACTGCAGGATTGCATGCCGTGGTATGAGCATAGAGCAGGGGGCCTGAGTCGTGGGGAGGATGAGGGCTGAGTTATGGGGTTACTGCAGGATTGCATGCTGTGGTATGAGCATAGAGCAGGAGGCCTGAGTCGTGGGGAGGATGAGGGCCGAGTTATGGGGTTACTGCAGGATTGCATGCCGTGGTATGAGCATAGAGCAGGGGGCCTGAGTCGTGGGGAGGATGAGGGCTGAGTTATGGGGTTACTGCAGGATTGCATGCTGTGGTATGAGCATAGAGCAGGGGGCCTGAGTCGTGGGGAGGATGAGGGCTGAGTTATGGGGTTACTGCAGGATTGCATGCTGTGGTATGAGCATAGAGCAGGAGGCCTGAGTCGTGGGGAGGATGAGGGCCGAGTTATGGGGTTACTGCAGGATTGCATGCTGGTCCTGTAGGATTTACCCACTCAGTTTCATGTTGAAATCAATATTTGTATGTGATCAGTGTGCATACACACACTGTGTTTACTTCAAGAGCGTGTAATCATGATTAAAAAAAATTGTGTGTACACCCCACAGCCATGACAACAAGCCTGATAGCACCTAGCAATATTGTATAGAGTTTCTAGGGGGACCAATAGACCTTTAACACACATGCAAGCCAAGCCTGGTCTATGCACACGTCTCCTATAAGAGGTAGAACAGGGATTATCAGGATCCAGCTAACAGGAAGGGATCACCTATACAAGTTGCCATTATTGACAATAGCAATATTTACATATTTTTGCAATTAGTACCAAAGTTTGGTTTTTCTCATTTTTATGTTAAAAAAGTGGAAATATTTATGACCATATATATATATATTCCAGTCATAACAATGTTCTTCACTTTCGATGTGGCGAGCTGACAATAACTTTCATTGTTTGCAGCTCCTCCTTGTGGAGGCACAATGGCCAGAATATTGGGTATTCAATGGTTAGAAACATGAGATATTGATCAGAGGAAGTCACATATTGCTATTCATTCCCCAGTTGGCTATTGAAGTTTTCTATGGATTGGGTCAGCCAGATATGCTGTATGGGGCTGCATACCTTGTGATCGGCATGATGGAAAACATGTGTCGCGAATATTTATCAAATTCTTTCACTAACTATCCTATTGGACTTTCCTTCGTTACCATTATCAAGTGAATATTGATTGTTGTGTGTTCTCATAAATCAAATACAAGATCAGACTGGCATTTTAAAAAACTTGACTTGTATTCTGTAGCAAAATAAATTTTTGTTATTGCCAGAAAGCGCATGCCAAATTGTCTATGCATCTGCCTAGATTCCGGCACATCTCTTGTAGCAATATAGATAGAACCATCCACTGAAGCTTCTCGTGACAGTCCTTGACATCAAGGTTTTGGGTTATTGGCCTGTAAGAGCAATTATTGTTTCAGCTCCACAAACATTTTGTCAAATCTGTTGGCCCATAACATGATACAGTTAGAATACAAACAAAATATTCACTTAAATCTGGACCAATATAATTTTAAATTAACTTGTCCATACTGGTCCAGAGGTTTTTGAAGCCCTTAAGGCCCACCAGGCCAGTGTTAAAATATTAGGCTCTGCATGGTGTCCATGCCAAATAGGTGCAATCAGTTCATAGATTAAATTAAGCCCTAGTGTAATGTATAACTCTAGATTATTAAACATAATACATTTGGGGTGAAAATTAGTGAAGTCCGACATCTGATAAGATAACATATATCATTGCTTTCTTTGTTCAGTGCTGAATCTATATACTTTTCAGAATAGGCTTGACTGTTATCATTCACAGATAATAAATGGAGTCATGTTGTGAATAGCTATTAGTGTAAAAGGACTATCAGAGATCTTTATAACCATGAAAATATTCTTGGATAGGAATGGACAGGTCTAAATCTCAGTGCCATTCTGCTTTGTGGATCTTATTGATAAAGAATGTTTTTAGTTTAACAAATTGACAAAAGCCTGTTTCATTTTGTTCTAAAGGCTTTTAAAAGTTTGACTGATGTTATTAAAAAAGTCAAGATATAGATGTTAGGAGAAATAATAAATATTTCAATGCTTTTCTTGATATATAGATTAAGTTAACCTGACATCTACATCTATAAGTTTACTTGGCAAAACCAATTGGCATCCTGCTGAAAGTTCAGTGACTTCCAATCAGGGTTGACATGTTCAGATCACATTGAAAGCTTGGTTTAGCCACCCTGTCTCAAAACCTTTAATACCCTCAGAAATTATTGAAACCAATTTTACACAATAAACAGAATCAATGAAGAGTGGTTTCAACACAACTTTATGGTGTGTTCTTCATGAGGCAAAGCTTCCACGGCAACCTATGGCAACCCATGGCAACCCAGGATCACCATTGCACTCCTCCAAACAGCTTGAAAGGTGCAATCATCATTTGCAGTTGAATGATGAAATAATCAGGGTAAAATTGATATTAAGGCTGCATGTTAATTTTTATATGTCTTGATCTGCAGCAGTACCTTATTGACATGTCCAATATCAAAAGCATGCCCCAAAATAGCATGATTTGTTCTTCACACATTATCGTTTAGACCACTCGAAACCAATTTAAAACAGTGTGAGAACAGATTTATCTGCCAGTTGAACATCCAGCCCTACCTACCTCTCAACATTCTACTATATATTTATTTGATAAATTCAAATATTCTATTTGATAAAGGGTCCTTGTGTTTGGAGTGGGTGAGGTCACTTATAGTAAGGGAATTTTTTGTGCCCCAAGTTTTGTGCAATTCATTCAGGATTTATGTTTATTTCTATCTCAAGCATTTTTGTTTTCTGTAGTGAATATATATTACAAAAGCATCATTCCAAACATCTTCAAAAACTTGCTTTAAAATGAAATCTTTATTATTATTAATTGTTCCACACGAGGGTGCCACGTAGAGAATTGATAGATGTAGTTTCCTTTATTATGCAATCATGCAATGTTGCAAATTGATGAAATATCTTAATTCCTTGAGCGTGAATAATTTATTAAACAGCGCTCATAATGAATTGCACAAAATCTATATAATCAACCAACTACCTCACCCCGCCTCCCCCCCCAATAATGGTTTGTACCTCTCAAAAGAACATAGCAATTGCAATGCAGGTGTAATAGCACTCTATCTATAGATACTGAAGCAATTGGTTCTTATTTGTCTTATAAAAATGCTCCCATTGTGATCAACTGGATAAATTGGTAAAATCGTTTATCATGCAATGGAATCCCATTCTTTATATTTCAATATAACGTAAGTGTACTACTGGTCATTTACAAAAACCAAAAAGGTTAAACATCACCCTATCTATATTTACTAACTTTGTTAAGTTTGAGTGCCTATGTCTCAAGTTCAGTTTGTGACCACCTTTGCTAAAAAATTACTTATCGCAACAGGTTTCACATCACTTTGGTTAAAAGTCCGAATTGCGAAAGGAATTTCCGTAAATCTGAATATCACCAGCCTTGTATGGCAGCTGCAAATTAATATGTAGATTAATTGTTGTGAATTCTGCTTCCATTTACAGCCGTGTCTTGTACCTCAGCATTGCATAATGCCAATAACAGCTCATTTGGGACAGATAAATTCAAATGAATTACCATGCTGTTGTCAACATGGTGATGTACTGTGAGAGCAGAATAACACCAGACCCATACAGTGTAATTCAATACTTCTATGAAAGCTTTAGTGTTAGTCCAGGAGCCAGCCCAGACCACTATATCATGAAAGCTTTAGTGTTAGTCCAGGAGCCAGCCCAGCCCACTATATCATGAAAGCTTTAGTGTTAGTCCAGGAGCCAGCCCTGTCCATTATATCATGAAAGCTTCATTGTTAGTCCAGGAGCCAGCCCTGTCCATTATATCATGAAAGCTTTATTGTTAGTCCAGGAGCCAGCCCAGCCCACAATATCATGTAGACAAGAAAACAAGATGCATGTTGACATGCTACCCATATATAAAGCATCACGATATTTCAAAAGGTCTCTCAGTTGTTTTCATTGTAACTTTGATGTTTTGTTTGAAACTCAAAGAAAAATCATTCATATTAATCTCCAGCGTAATACTAAATTTCTATCCATGATTTAAATCGAGTGCTTGACAGTGGCTTATCTGGAGGGCCACCATGGCATATGGCCAAACACAAACCAAAACACAGTATCCAGTTTGTCCAGGTATTATGACTGTCACCATCCCTCATGAACCTTTTTATGCTATGAGGAGAGGTTCTGAAACTTATGCATAACTGAAGTTTCAGGAAAAAAATGATGTAAAAAACATGTACATGTCTATACCTTTTATTTATAGCACCATTTCAGATTATTAAAGACAAATCTCATTGCTTGTACCATGTCTCTTGTACCATGTCTCGTGTAGCCTGTACAGTGCATGCTGGGATAGTTTTGAAGACATGCCAGCTGATAGGATGACTACCATTCTCTATACTGTGAAGGGAATTCATTGATATTTTGGCACCAAATACACATTTTTGTAATCTTGAAAAGAAAAGAAGGTCAATTTTAAGTGTAATAAACTAACTGGACAATCAACATTTGTTAATTCTATGATCCAATGTCTACAAAATTTCCTCAAGATCATTTTATAAATTTAATGTAACTATGGTAAATAAGGTCAAAAGTAACTTTTTAAAACTGTTATTTATGCATTTTAAATCCATTTCCACATTTATCAAATAGATCAGGAAAAATCTATCATTAGCTGAACATATTAAATTTGCATAAGCATATCATACATAAGAAATATGATTAAATAGGCAGTTTTAGGTAGGAATTATGCAATCATCAATCACAGATTAGCAAAAATAATTTTGTTAGTAAGCTGATGAACATGACTGTATAACGGAATTCACCAAACTTGGCACAAAGTAAAGTTCGATTAAAGCAAGATTAGAAGTAAAATTGGAAATGTAATCAACTTAATGTAGCCTCCTAGTGGCGAGGAGAGGCATTACACCATGCAACCATTCTCATATCCAAAGTCAAAATAAACTTGAAAATCAAATTTTTCTATGTGCGCCATAGCACTTTTATACTGTTTAAACTCGACCCCTTGGTGATTGACTGTTGTACGCACTTTGCCACCATCTTTGTGTATTCTGTAGCATCCTTTCATCAGTTTTCCTGTCAACATTTGGCTTGAAATGGCATTTAGAAGAGTCCAAGTGATGATATGGCTACTAGAAGTCTAATGACATCAGAAGCACCATTATGCTGTGAAGCTTCAGATTGTTGTTGCCACTCCCATGAGTAAACTGACCCTACATTCACCTCATTGCTCAAACCCGTAAACAATGGCAAAGTGATGCTAAGATCAAGAAACAACTCTCTAAAATCTGTTTCTACCTGAATCATCACCTAGATATGGTAGGCAGTGCAATTTCTTTTTCTTAAAAAAACCGTGGATTTCAAATCCACTTTGACATTGGATATGGGATTAAAAACTTATAATTAATAACTTTTAAATTTTTCAATTCTGAATGTAAGTTCAGCCAAAAAAGAAAATTCTCCTGATTTGTTTTTGCTGTATAATATTATTTCATTCACATGTTTGTTCAAATTAGAAATATTCACAGATATTGATTAACAACAAATACAATTATTCCAAGATACATTTGTAGTAACACAGCTGCAGCAGATTAGCATGTCTTGTGATCAGGATTTCAGGTGACCAGGTTCTGATATTTGGATTTTTGACATTGATGTTTCTTTTCAGTATTATAAGTTCTGTTTGACACAAATTTGTTTTTTTTTTAAGTGTGGATTGCATAGCTTCCACAATGAGGGGGGAAATGTTCTTTTATTCTGTCTGTCTGTATGTCCGTCTGTCAACGGACCTGCCAAAATTCTAAAATTAATTGGTTTTCCTCCCTTGCAAATATACCACAAATTACATTTGAGGTATTGTTTTTATTTTCGATAAATACGCATTTGCCAAAAAAATTTTAAAAACATTTGATTGTAAAAACTCTTGAGTAAATGGTATGAAATAGATAATTTTAGAGAAAATATATCAATCTAGGGATGGCATGAAGAGAAGGAGGCATCTCTATCGTGCAGCTTATGCAAGGTGTCCCAGGTAAAATGTTCCACCATGATATTTTACAATGATATAAATGTATGCAGTATTACAGGAGATATGAATGTGTTCTATTTGCAGGAGCATTCCTCATCCCGTATTTTATCTGTGTTGTGATTGGCTGTATCCCGCTCTTCATGCTGGAGGTGGCTATCGGGCAGTACACCTCACAAGGGGGCATCACCTGCTGGGACATCGTACCCCTCTTCAAAGGTAACCACCGCTTGCTTGCAAACTAATTGTCACAGCATTATACAAAGCGTTGTCAGGGATTTGTAGAACAACTAAATCTTTTAAAACCTATTTTAGGGGGATTGTATTCGAGTTGAGATTAATCTTCCAAATTATTTTAAAGTGTTTTGTTGTTATTTTTCTTTTTCTTTTTACTTTTGTTGTTGTTGAAATAGCAGGATGGAAATTTGACCTAAAATTCCAGAACAGGGTTATTCCAGGCTAGGATTATAATTATTAAGACCGTTGTATATGAATTTTCTAACCATGTTAAATGCAAATTAGTATAATAGTCCTTTACATCTCAGCATACTTGTGTTATCATGTGGAAGGGACATGTGGGATACAGTAATAAGTGAACCTTAACATAGGGAAATTCTGAGGTGAAAGTGGTCAAATCCACAAGTTACAACCATGGGAATTTTCTGAACAAAATCCCACGTGACGTTGTCAAATTACTTTTGACAATGAAAAACTCTGAGAGCATGTACTGGTCATTTGGGACCTTTCCAACCTACCCCAGAGATATTGGGGTGATTCTGGGTTAAAGTGTACCGCCATGTTTGTCCAAAGACTTATTGGTTTCTCAGAATGTGATGTAAAATATTACATGAAATAAATATCCAATGAGAGCTTTAGTTCTCTGGGATAATGTCATTTCAATAGGAATAATTCCGTGAAATGGAATTGTATGATTGTATCATTTATACAGCATTTGTTCTTAAGAAATATGCACAGGAGCAACTCAGACCACCAGACAGAAATATTGAATAATTAGGTCGCCTTGCCAATTTCATTGAAAACTTTAATCCAAATAAGTAGCAGTAATTAATGTATGGATGTAATGTATCGCTTGGATATAACCCGCTTGTATTTCTTTGTTATGGAGCATGCTTAATCTCACTTGCCAAGTAATTAATTGGATTTGAGGTGGCACCCACTTTCTGCAAACTGTAAGCCCATATATGAAAGTGACTTAGCATAAATCCTGAGATTATTCGGATTTAAATGCCATTGCTTCTAACTTGTTCATATCTTTGCCAAAGATCCATTTGTATGCCAAATCCAGACGTCATGTTCCAGACTGCCTATATACCTCTGCAGTCATTGCTCTACTCTGCATTACATAGGTAGTATTCAGTTACTACCTCTGCAGTCATTGCCCTACTCTGTATTACATAGGTAGTATCCAGTTACTACCTCTGCAGTCATTGCCCTACTCTGTATTACATAGGTAGTATTCAGTTACTACCTCTGCAGTCATTGCCCTACTCTGTATTACATAGGTAGTATCCAGTTACTACCTCTGCAGTCATTGCCCTACTCTGTATTACATAGGTAGTATCCAGTTACTACCTCTGCAGTCATTGCCCTACCCTGCATTACATAGGTAGTATTCAGTTACTACCTCTGCAGTCATTGCCCTACTCTGTATTACATAGGTAGTATCCAGTTACTACCTCTGCAGTCATTGCCCTACTCTGTATTACATAGGTAGTATCCAGTTACTACCTCTGCAGTCATTGCCCTACTCTGTATTACATAGGTAGTATCCAGTTACTACCTCTGCAGTCATTGCCCTACTCTGCATTACACAGGCAGTACTCAGTTATTCTTTCACCAATGAGTTGACAGCCAGATTTTTCTGAATACCAATGACTTTTGCTCGATTCTGTGCACACATTTATAGCTTCAGTGGCAGGGACTCTGGTGGCAAATCCTGCTAAGGAAGGTAGATGACCTAGAGATTAAATTTGCATCAGGAAATGAATATGGACAAGAGTGCTCTGTCTGTACATGTATATATTTGTAATCCTCCTGATATCTATTCAACAAATTAAAAGGAGGTTTAACAAATGTTTCAATTTTAACTTGCAAAAATATTTTGTTTATGAGCAGTATTAACAAGCTCAGATTAATTTTATGTGGGTTGTCAGATTGTTATTTTGATGAAAGTAATACTTTCTTATAGACTACCGTATCCACTCGGGTTAGCGCCCATGCTTGGCTTAACGCCCACCCCCCTTTTTAGGAAGAAATCATTAAACGCCCACCTTCCCTGGATGTCCGTAATACGATGTACGTGACGTCCTTTACCTTAGCGTCTGGGTGCCCACGAGACAAAAGTGGAGCGGCCAACATGTCAAATTGAACTTTCATATCCGTAGCTGATCGATTTTAATTGCGTTTTAAATGATAAATAAAGGTATGTACTTAATATTATCACAATTACGTCGACAATTTCTCCACATCATTGATTTCAGCCTCAAAACAAAGCGTTTTCATTATTTATCATTTGAAATGCAATTAAAATCGATCCGCGTGTGAAAGCATTTCTGTCAACAAGGAAGAAATTCGATGTGCGGAACACGGTAAATTTGATGTGCGGCAACACGAAGAGAAGCCAGGGATCCATCGTTGCGCAATATATTAAATTTTTCAATGCGAGTTGATACACTCCATTTGTTTTCGCGCCAAAAATAAGAGCTTGTCCCCGTCACTCCCGCTTTTTAAAATGACGACCTCGTATTGCGTAATGCATTTAAATGGATGAATGGTTTTGTTCTGTTCTCGACCTGCAAGGCATATTTTGTGTTAAAGTTGGATATATACTTTTATTTATCATTTAAAACGCAATTAAAATCGATCCACGTGTGAAGACATTTCTGTCAAGAAGGGAAGACACGACTCAACGCAACACGTGGTCGCAATTTTGAAAGGCGGAAGTGACAGGAAGAGGCTCTTGTTTTTAGCGCGAAAACGATTGTTAATATATTGCGCAGTAATGGATGGTTTTGTTCTGTTCTCGACCTTTATAAACGCCCATGCTTGGGTAAACGCCCACCCCCCTCTTTTACTTTGTCCCCAATTAGCCGCCCATGGGCGCTAACCCGAGTGGATACGGTAGATTATGTGTTTTTTCAGTCTTATTATTTTGTCCTGATGGCAATATTTGACATATTAAAAAAACACACATTTACACATAGATGTATACATCATTTATTTCAAATAATTTATATACATGTTTCAAAATGAAATTTGGAGCAAGTAAGAAACATATATTGGGACTTAAAAGCATATTTGATGTGCAAAGATTATTTATCCAAAGCTCATTATTTGAGAATGAAAAACACCTTGCACCTTTCAAAAGTTTAATGAACTACAAATTGGTACAAAACACAGCACATTCTTTATATTGATGCTCTCCTTAAGTTTAGATATGTGATGTCGTGATATTTTCAGGTGTGGGATTTGCGTGTCAGCTGGTGCTCTTTATGCATAACATCTACTACAACGTGATCCTGGCGTGGGGTTTCTACTATCTCTTCTCCTCCTTCACCTCGGTGCTACCCTGGGCCTCCTGCGACAATGACTGGAACACCCCCAACTGCAGGATCAGGGCAGCGGACATCAACAGCACCATGCAGAACCTCACCCTGCTCTCACCATACAACAGCACACTCCCTTACAAGGGTGGGCTGGAGGCTTCAGACCCCGTCACAGAATTCTGGCAGTGAGTACCGTGCTCTGCTCCTTCTAAAGATTAACATTTCTTTTTGGATTTTTTTTCATTTACAGCTCTATCTTTAACACCAACTTTTTCATGAGGGAGGGACAGTTTTAAAATAAATCTGTCTGATAGCAGTCAAGCTTTGACATTTAGGATACAACTATGAGAATAGAAGTAATGTTTGTTTCAACCTGTGGCCTGTGGAATTTTCAAACCACTGCCCCATACTGGCCTAGAGTCTCAGAAATAACAAAACATCCAGGGCGTCTGAGTTAGTTGGGGCTTTATGTTGTACCCTGAGAGTCGAACAGTAAAAATGAATGTCTATATGCCATCTGTAATGCAGAAAGTTTGATATATAGATATTGCACTGCACAATATTGTGGTCTATATGCCATCTGTAATACAGAGAGTTTGATATATAGATATTGCACTGCACAATATTGTGGTCTATATGCCATCTGTAATGCAGAGAGTTTGATATATAGATATTGCACTGCACAATATTGTGGTCTATATGCCATCTGTAATGCAGAGAGTTTGATATATAGATATTGCACTGCACAATATTGTGATCTATATTTTGGACATTTTGAAAGATAGAAAACAGTGTACACAATTGTAATCTATAGTCAAGGGAGTTTCATATTAAGATATACCATTGTACAATATTGATCAATAACCATGGGAGTTTCAGATACAGATTAGAGTGCACACAAAATTGAAATCTATCATCAAGGGAGTTTCAGAAATAGATAGTAGAGCATAAAATATTGGAAATAGCGATCAAGATAGTACAGCCGGCAACAACAGAGCTGCAGATGACAACAGAGCTGCGTTTCAGTTTATCAATTGATAACCGATGTTTATCACACCATTTGGCCTTGTTGGCACATGCAGGTGTCAGCGATTGACCAGAGACCAGATGTGAATATTTTCTAGAGTAAGATGTACTTTAAAGGCTTTGAAAATGGAAGCGCAACTCTGTTGTCCTCCGCCGGTCAGTTGTCGTCAGCTATAACAGATTAGTACTGTGTTCTGCGTGTTGAGTGAGGCGATATATAGGAGTGTTGTTGGTTGGTGTTTGAGTGAGTTGAGTGAGGCGATATATAGGAGTGTTGTTGGTCGGTGTTTGAGTGAGTTGAGTGAGGCGATATATAGGAGTGTTGTTGGTCGGTGTTTGAGTGAGTTGAGTGAGGCGATATATAGGAGTGGTATTGGTTGATGTTTGAGTGAGTTGAGTGAGGCGATATATAGGAGTGTTGTTGGTCGGTGTTTGAGTAAGTTGAGTGAGGCGATATATAGGAGTGTTGTTGGTTGGTGTTTGAGTGAGTTGAGTGAGGCGATATATAGGAGTGTTGTTGGTTGGTGTTTGAGTGAGTTGAGTGAGGCGATATATAGGAGTGTTGTTGGTCGGTGTTTGAGTGAGTTGAGTGAGGCGATATATAGGAGTGGTATTGGTTGATGTTTGAGTGAGTTGAGTGAGGCAATATATAGGAGTGTTGTTGGTTGGTGTTTGAGTGAGTTGAGTGAGGCGATATATAGGAGTGTTGTTGGTTGGTGTTTGAGTGAGTTGAGTGAGGCGATATATAGGAGTGTTGTTGGTCAGTGTTTGAGTGAGTTGAGTGAGGTGATATATAGGAGTGTTGTTGGTCGGTGTTTGAGTGAGGCGATATATAGGAGTGTTGTTGGTCGGTGTTTGCAGGAGGAAGGTGCTGGGACTGTCGTCGGGTATACATGAGATGGGTACGGTCAAGTGGGACCTGGCGCTCTGCCTGCTCCTGTCCTGGGTCCTCGTCTACTTCTGCCTCTGGAAGGGCATCAAATGGAGCGGAAAGGTACTCACCCACTCTACGCACCTGTAACTTAAAATAAACCTGACACAAACTCGTTTGGAAAATTTAACAAATTTGGATAATTATGTATAAAGATTTACAAACTTGGCTGCCCACTATGTTTTCGCTATAATTATCCAGTACTAGTTAATGATACAATATTATAACTAGGTATTAGTGTTTTAACTTCACTTATATAATAAGCTAAAGGAACTTAAGCGGTTTGAGGCTAATATAGATATTCATTTTAAGTGAAGCTATGCTTGTGTAAGTGGTTGGAATGATATGAAGATTGATTTATGTGATTAAGATTGATAAACTCAATGTAGTGTAATCCAGGATACTGTACACATTCATATTGACTGCCTCTTTCTATTGTAGGTCAATATACACCCATTGCACATATTTCCTTCTATTTCATGTACCACTTTGTTTCAACAGCCATTGTAAGCAGAGGAACTACACAACTGCCACCTGGTGTCAAAATAATGAGCAGATTGATTGACAGATTGATTGACAGATTGCATTGTAATGCCCAACAGGCTAGTGGGAATGGCGACCCATGTATCACGTAAAACAGGTTCTCAGATGCATATATAATTTTTGTACTTCTTTTCTCTTCCTCGTCAAATTCTGCAGCATCTTAGAATCTGAAATTAGGTGTATTTGGGCTATCATGTCACAACTAGTATTGAATAGTCCTTTGTTCTCAATTCTTGTTGATTCAATGGTAATAAACATTGTACTTGCAATAAAGAAAATATATATCGGTATATCCGTGTCCTATTGTCAAATTATTGGAAAATTCTGGAACATGATTTGTATGTATAATTATTATTACTTTTATCATGATTGTAAGATTAATTGTCATGTTGTTTACCTTTGTATTTCTGAATAACCTTTCTTTACCATTTGTTCATATAGCATAATTGTGTTTTTTCAAATATTTGCTAATAATATCAAATCTGTTTTCATTGCATTTAGGTCAAATAATAATCAAATATTTCCCTTTTCAGGCTGAATATATAACTTGGATTAGAAATTATGCTAATGGTGCTATTTTCTTTCAGATTATGTACGTGACAGTGACTCTGCCGTATCTCTTCATGCTCATCCTGCTCTTCCGTGGCGCCACCCTTCCCGGAGCAGCAAACGGCATCAAATACTACCTCATTCCTGACTTCGCCAAACTGGCAAACACCCAGGTAAGTCAACGAGGATGCCCTCACCATTCACTTCCTTATCTTTATAACTTATATTTATGGATTGTTTATTTGCAGATAGACAAACCACCTTAAGATTATCATCAGGAAACAGGCACTCAATAATATTTGTTTGTTTACATGTGCTTTGTTTGAAGTGTCAGCTGACCTGTCTGAATCACTCGGTGTCTCTCGTAGTACTATATCATTGTCATCATGAGCCTCCACCACATATCTCACTACACAACTATGTGTGAGATTTTTTATTTGCATTGTTTGAACATATTGGAGAGTGTTCCATCCTTTCTTCAATCCAAACATATTGTGCGAAATCTCCCCCAGGTGTTGATCAGCAACCCACTCTTGGTTATTACTTTGAAGGATATGAAAACCACAGGAAACTCATACAAAATGATTCAATGTCACAAACTAAAATATATTCTGGATTTTATTTGTAGAATTAAAAGGTGATTTTGTATTATTAATATTAAGGATTATGCTAAAATGTTGTATATTTTATACTTGACAGCTCCGTAATTTAAGTATGATATACTTCTTCATTGAATTTCAACTCTTTAGTAGTAAATATATATAATCACTTTGATGTTAATTTATTGATACGTAAGTTCTATAGTTTGATATCACACAGTCATTGATATAGAGTTAATTAGAAAGAAAAGATCATTTTAAAATTAAGATTTTATACAAATCAGTATACCATAATCATACATGAAACTTTTCTGTGAATTTAAAGCAGATAAGTTAGTTATAAGTTTCCAAAAGATTTGGAACACCTCTGGTAGAAATGTGTGCTTGGGTTCCAGGTTTGGATTGGAGCAGCTACGCAGGTCTTCTTCTCCTACAGCTTGTGTCTGGGGTCTCTTACTGCCCTGGGCAGCTACAATGAATTCCACCATAACTTTTACAAGTGAGGCAACTATGGCTTGTAACAAAACACCACTTCACTGTGCCAATTTACGCAAAGATCCCTTTAAAATATTGAGTGAATTTGGCGTCTAAATGTTTGTTTGCATAGTTTGTTAAAAAAATAAATGAAAAAAATGGAGTTTTCGCCTGCAGCAGCAACCCAGTGATGATGAGAGGCTGCCATCATATGGAACTGCGCTCAAGTACAGGACAACATCTTACAAATATCAACATATATTGCACACCTTCTATGTGTTATTCATAATTGTACTAAATTGGAAAGATATATCATGAAATGCTAACTGTTTAATATATTTTATTCAATCACTAAGAGTATACATACTTTCGTATTTCATTATTATAATGCATCCTGTATTTGATACATATATATATATATATATAACATATTTACTGTTCATAAATACCCTAACTTTTGTGTTATTTCATCACTACAGCAACAAATTAATTTCATAAACATTGCTTTAATTCTCAGGAATTCCTATTTAGTACTTGCATACAATAGAATAAATGAGATGAATTTATAGATTTTATCACAAAACTTTCAGAAAAAAGTATTTCCAAATGCTTTAAAATGCAACCAAATTGTTCCAATCACCTTGCCTAATAGCCCTATATCCCATACACCTAGCTATGTTACCAGAATTCGTAAATACCTTAGCTATGTGACCAGAATTCGTAAATACCTTAGCTATGTTACCAGAATTTGTAAATACCTTAGCTATGTTACCAGAATTTGTAAATACCTTAGCTATGTTACCAGAATTTGTAAATACCTTAGCTATGTTACCAGAATTTGTAAATACCTTAGCTATGGCACCAGATTTCCTAAATACCTTAGCTATGTTACCAGATTTCCTAAATACCTTAGCTATGTTACCAGAATTTGTAAATACCTTAGCTATGTTACCAGAATTTGTAAATACCTTAGCTATGTGACCAGAATTCGTAAATACCTTAGCTATGTGACCAGAATTTGTAAATACCTTAGCTATGTTACCAGAATTTGTAAATACCTTAGCTATGTGACCAGAATTCGTAAATACCTTAGCTATGTTACCAGAATTTGTAAATACCTTAGCTATGTTACCAGAATTCGTAAATACCTTAGCTATGTTACCAGAATTCGTAAATACCTTAGCTATGTGACCAGAATTTGTAAATACCTTAGCTATGTTACCAGAATTCGTAAATACCTTAGCTATGTTACCAGAATTTGTAAATACCTTAGCTATGTGACCAGAATTCGTAAATACCTTAGCTATGGGACCAGAATTCCTAAATACCTTAGCTATGTTACCAGAATTTGTAAATACCTTAGCTATGTTACCAGATTTCCTAAATACCTTAGCTATGTTACCAGAATTTGTAAATACCTTAGCTATGTTACCAGAATTTGTAAATACCTTAGCTATGTTACCAGAATTTGTAAATACCTTAGCTATGTTACCAGAATTCATAAATACCTTAGCTATGTGACCAGAATTTGTAAATACCTTAGCTATGAGACCAGATTTCCTAAATACCTTAGCTATGGGACAAGATTTCCTAAATACCTTAGCTATGGGACAAGATTTACTAAATACCTTAGCTATGGGACAAGATTTCCTAAATACCTTAGCTATGGGACAAGATTTCCTAAATACCTTAGCTATGGAACAAGATTTTCTAAATACCTTAGCTATGGGACAAGATTTACTAAATACCTTAGCTATGGGACAAGATTTCCTAAATACTTTAGCTATGGCACCAGATTTACTAAATACCTTAGCTATGGGACAAGATTTCCTAAATACCTTAGCTATGGGACAAGATTTCCTAAATACCTTAGCTATGGGACAAGATTTCCTAAATACCTTAGCTATGGGACAAGATTTCCTAAATACCTTAGCTATGGCACCAGATTTCCTAAATACCTTAGCTATGGGACAAGATTTCCTAAATACCTTAGCTTTGGGACAAGATTTCCTAAATACCTTAGCTATGGGACCAGATTTCCTAAATACCTTAGCTATGGGATCAGAATTCTCTTACACCTTGATAAGGGACCAGATTTCTCATACTTTGCCATGGGATCAGAATCCCCACATATTTATCTATGTGATCAGAATTCCTATACACTTTGCTCTGGGACGATGTTCCCCATGCACTTTCCCATATACTGTACCAGAATTCCCATATATCACTAGGAGACCAGAATTCCCATATATCACTAGGAGACCAGAATTCCCATATATCACTAGGAGACCAGAATTCCCATATATCACTAGGAGACCAGAATTCCCATATATCACTAGGAGACCAGAATTCCCATATATCACTAGGAGACCAGAATTCCCATATATCACTAAGAGACCAGATTTCCCATATATCACTAGGAGACCAGAATTCCCATATATCACTAGGAGACCAGAATTCCCATATATCACTAGGAGACCAGAATTCCCATATATCACTAGGAGACCAGAATTCCCATATATCACTAGGAGACCAGAATTCCCATATCACTAGGAGACCAGAATTCCCATATATCACTAGGAGACCAGAATTCCCATATATCACTAGGAGACCAGAATTCCCATATATCACTTGGAGACCAGAATTCCCATTTATCACTAGGATACCAGAATTCCCATATACAGTATCACTTTGAGACCAGAATTCCCATATATCACTAGGAGACCAGAATTCCCATATATCACTTTAAGACCAAAATTCTGTTTCCTTGTAAATGAGATCGACTATTATCAAATAATCTGGATAGGACCACATTTACCCCTCCCTCACTCCTCTCTCACCCCTACCTCACCCCTCTCACCTATACAAAAGGAACATGTCAGATAAGAAAGTGGTGGTGAAAGAGTGATGGAATAACACCAGTTGTGGGTATGTGTGAACATTTGCTGCAGGTGTGTATAATATGTGTGCCCATGTTTTCAGGGACGGCATTATCTTTGCTGCGATCAACAGTGGCACGAGTCTGCTGGCCGGGTTTGTGATCTTCTCCATTCTGGGCTTCATGGCTCATGAGCACCAGGTGGACATCAGTCAGGTGGCGGAGTCTGGACCAGGCCTGGCCTTCATAGCGTACCCCAAGGCCGTAGCACAGCTCCCTGGCGCCCCCTTCTGGTCGATTCTATTCTTCATCATGCTGATGCTGCTTGGCATGGACAGTCAGGTAGACCTGCCACTCATGTTATAGAACCTAACACTAAAATCATTACCGATGGTAGAATCAAATAAAAAGCTATTTTGACAATACACTGTGTGATAACCCCAGTATAAATCCCATAAGACTTGTCAGGATTAATTGTCTTCTCAATGGGAGGGATGTGCCTGTACATCTCAGATCCTCCTTTATCAAATGCTTTATATAGATTTGATGTGAAATATCAATGAAATTATTATTTACTTTGATCTATTCTTTTGCAAATAAATATTTATGTAAATTAGTAAGATTTAATGTTGGTCTTTATATTGCCAGTTTGGACAGACAGAGGGTTTCATAACAGCCATCGTGGATTGTTTTCCACACTATCTTCGCAGGCCCATGGCGAGGGAAATATTTGTAGCGGCATTGTGTGCAATTTCCTTTCTTATTGGCCTCTCAATGGTTACAAATGTAAGCTTATTTAGAAATCTATAATATATAAAAATCAATTTTGAACCTTTCGTGTTATTTTTACTTTTTTTGTTTTTTTTTCCATTTCAATTAGAGCTTAACTTAAAGCTTGGATGCGAGATTATTTTCATTCTGAATTAAATCTGTTTGGCAGGGAGGAATGTACGTTTTCCAGCTTTTTGATTACTACTGCCAAGCAAGAATCGTTCTCCTCATAGCATTCTTTGAAGTCACAGCCATATCATGGGGCTATGGTGAGTGATATCTATATTTAAACCGTAACATGTAGTCACATTAACAAAATCTAATGCATGCATTTTTTTTACTCTTTCTAAAATATGAAGACTTAATAGATAAAAATAAATGACAATTCAATTCGGTTCATAGATATAAAAACAAAAAATCAGTTAATTCCACCCAAAGGAATATAAAATAGTTCCTGGGGTAGATGAATAGATAGGGAATATAATATTATACATAAAATAAGGTTCATGTTTCACCGTATTAAATGCCTTTCATCAACAGGGGCTCAGAAGATGCATGATCACATGGAGTTGATGTTGGGCCGCAAGATGTCGCCATTCCTCAAGTGGTGCTGGATTGTAGTCACTCCCCTCTTTAATCTGGTAAGTCCACCCCACATAGCCACATACCACAATATAAAAGTAAACCTCCATAGCCACATAAAAGTAAACCTCCACCCCACATAGCCACATACCTCCGTATAAAAGTAAACCTCCACCCCACATAGCCACATACCTCCGTATAAAAGTAAACCTCCACCCCACATAGCCACATACCTCAATATAAAAGTAAACCTCCACCCCACATAGCCACATACCTCACTGTAAAAGTAAACCTCCACCCCACATAGCCACATACCTCAGTGTAAAAGTAAACCTCCACCCCACATAGCCACATACCTCATTGTAAAAGTAAACCTCCACCCCACATAGCCACATACCTCATTGTAAAAGTAAACCTCCACCCCACATAGCCACATACCTCAGAATAAAAGTAAACCTCCACCCCACATAGCCACATACCTCAGTGTAAAAGTAAACCTCCACCCCACATAGCCACATACCTCAGAATAAAAGTAAAGCTCCACCCCACATAGCCACATACCTCAGAATAAAAGTAAAGCTCCACCCCACATAGCCACATACCTCAGTATAAAAGAAAACCTCCACCCCACATAGCCACATACTTCAGTATAAAAGTAAACCTCCACCCCACATAGCCACATACTTCAGTATAAAAGTAAAGCTCCACCCCACATAGCCACATACCTCAGTGTAAAAGTAAACCTCCACCCCACATAGCCACATACCTCAGTATAAAAGTAAAGCTCCACCCCACATAGCCACATACCTCACTGTAAAAGTAAATCTCCACCCCACATAGCCACATACCTCACTGTAAAAGTAAATCTCCACCCTTTATATTTTTAAAATCAGTGTCAATGATCGCTACCGTTAAGTCTAATTATTATAAATGGTTCTCAACATTATGGTGTATATTTTTCTTTTGTAGGTGTTCACCATTCTATGCTTTTACAACTATTCAAATGTGACATATAACCGCACCTATGAGTACCCGCCATGGGCCCTGGCTATAGGCTGGCTGATGGCGTTCAGCTCCGTTATACTCATACCCCTTACTGCTGCCTTCAAAATAATCACGGCCAAAGGTTCTCTCTTTGAAGTAAGTATCATGCTCTCTATACATACAGCACGTTTTATTTTGTGTTTTTGCTTTAAAGTTTAATTAAATATTACTGTTTATATATACATATATACGTGTATATATACACACACACTTGTCTTGTGAATCTAGTTTACATAATATTGCGAGTATTAGTTCTTCATGGGTATTAGGTAGAGCCAATGTCTGAGTAGTGAGAAAAGGAGAATGTAATATTGATTTGATTGCCAAAAAATTATTTCTGCACAAGGGATTACTTTATAATCTTGTTTCTCCAGTCCAGTCAAACAAATATCCAGCTGAGTAGCAAATAATTAGTTTTATATTTGACCTTTGTACATGAGATCAAGAGGTTTTATTTTCTGCGAAGGTCATGACTTTCAAGGTATTTGGATCCTGGTCAAGCCTCATGTTCCATTCATTCTGATCAATAATAATCAGATCTAATGAATGATTATATTTTGTTGTAGCAAGTTGGAACTGAAAAACATTTATTTATATTCATATATGTATATATAAATTTATATTGGATATATATATATATATCCAATATTAATTTTGTTCTTTTTATTTTAGCGCATCACCTATTTGACCAAATCGCAGCTGAAGAACACGAGTCACATCCCCAATGCCCCAACATGCGAGGAGGTGAAGATGGCCCAGCAGAACGGCACGGGGGAGAAACTATTAACAAACACTGTGTAGTGCAGGAAGTCTATCTGAGACAGTCCTGTACACAGTATGCATCAATCAAACAATAAGGACTTTGCAAAGTTCAGGCAAAAGTGATGCAAACTCAACACAAAGTGAATTTAATGT
Source organism: Amphiduros pacificus (assembly GCA_949316495.1). Classification (NCBI taxonomy): domain Eukaryota; kingdom Metazoa; phylum Annelida; class Polychaeta; order Phyllodocida; family Hesionidae; genus Amphiduros; species Amphiduros pacificus. Next base: position 27,447,294 of record OX439008.1, on the reverse strand, counting down.
AATGGTTCCTTCTAGTTACCCTTATGGGACATATGATCTTCTGGTTTGGTGAGTACTCGGGCAGCAAGCATCGCCTCCCAGAACTATGCAAACTTAGGTGTGGAGGATGCTCTAAAAAGATGGAACAAGCTCTCCCAGAAGGGGGCGCCATACCTCATGGCCTTCAGAACAGTCACCAATGTGATTTGCACGTTAGGAAGAAAATACGGTCAGAGTCTCCCCACCACTCTGCCTCCCCACCACTCCACCCCACCACTCCACCTCACCACTCCACCTCACCACCACTCTGGCTCAGAACCACTCTGACGTGTTCACAATTCATGAAAATTGAGTCAGAGTGTTTATATTGAAGGCTGTCACTTCCCCTTGAGACTCTATAAAGGTGACAAGATGAGGGCATACAGCGGTGAGGCTGAGTGACTGAGAGAGGCCATTGAGGATGCTTACCCTTCTGAAACTGCTATGATAAGGTAGATATTGAGCAGTTCTTATTCCTATATAAGATTCCAGGATTTGTCATTCTCGAGCCAACTAGATCATTACATATATATCATGATATTTTCACATCAGGCTGTTTTTTTTCATGAATGTGAAGATTGGCAGCTTTGCTTAAGCAAATTTCCCATCATTTTCTAAGACGAGGAGAAGTTGATCTCGATTCAAGGGATCTGATCTATTTAGAGTTGTGAAAATAATTCACACTTTACCCACCACGTTTCAGATTCATATTTGTCCAGATTCAGAAAATTTGCAAACAAAATATCTTGCAAATGAAATTAAATGAACACCATCGCGTGTGAACCTCCCGATGGTCTGGAAAAAACTAAAAAAGCTACAAACTCCAAATACAGATTTTTAATTAAAAAAAAAATACCATCTTCAGCAATTTAGAAATTGACAGTTATCTCTAATTCTTTAATATAGTACTTAATTTATTTTTTCTTAAAGGAAGCAACATCCATATTTTTATGTCATTGCTTTTTTACTGCACATTCCAATAGTAATAAACCCACAACTTGACCCAACCATTGTGAGCAACTGAAATATTACTTGAAACTAATGCTTTTTTAGCCACTCTCATGTCAACAATGTGTGTATTTTGAAGTTAAATCTTTTATAATGTATATAAAGACATGTATGCAATTTGTTTTCATTTGTTTTGATATTTGTCACAAAAGACTCTAAAATCTGAAAATGTTTTCTGAAAATGTTTCTTGTTCAAAATCTGTAAAACACATGAATTTTCCTGTATAAATAAAGCCAATCATTTTGTGTTTAAGATTAAATTAGTTTGGCTATGAATCATGTATGTTTGACAAGGTGCATGTTTTATATTATGTTATAAAAATGAGAGTTTGGTCATTTGTATTGAAGAGTCAAAAGTATATAAACATTTATATTGATAGATTCATTTCTTCCCACAATGTCTAAAGAAATGCCTTCCAACTTAGTGAATGGTAGTGAATGGCAGAATATGAAATATATGGACCTACCTCTATATATCCACAATATTGTAGCACCCTGCTATATGTTTATGTGTTAAAAAATACCATGTATAATAGCTTCAAAGAAAATTATGAAAAAGAACGAAAGGTTTTGAAGTGCAGTCATTGGACTCGCTTTGCTGAATTGATGAAGGTCAAATCATTTCTTAGCTACCTCAACAAAAATAAGAATGAGTGAAAATAGAGAATTGCATTTTATCAGCCTTGTAAATGCAGATAATGCAAATATGTCTACTAGTAAGCTGCTACATGCTGATTTTAATATAAAAATGTAAACTATGTATGTTTTGCACACTTTCAATTGAGCATATATATAAAGCAATTTGAGATTCTAAGCTCTATTTGAAAATATTAACAATATTTATATATTTGTTATTATAATCAAGTTTGCAAAATATTATAGAGTTACTATTGAAGTATATTTAATCTTTGAATACCACATCATTGATATATCTATGTACTTGAAAAAAGTGGCTGAATTTTACCAAAGGCTCTTGCAGATTTCAATCATGTACTTAATTTAACCAGATTTTTGAATGTGTGAAATTTGTTGATATTGTATTTTGGGTTTGTCTACTGTTTTATGATCCCACACAAGAGGGCTTGGCATATCCTAGGTATTTAAGTGCCCTCTTGTGGTGGAAATTGGGTTGCCTTGGTAGGAAATGTTTTTAAACCATCAGTAATGTCAGGTTAGAGTATGTTTTCAATCTCACAAGAAATTGAACATATAAATATAAAATGATCTAAATCATAAAGGTATTAAAGCATCTTGCCCATAGGATTTATGTACTATATTTGTAGATTCAGGTGATACACTGAGATTAACCCATTTATTACGAAAAGACAAGAATCTACCGAAAACACGGAATATACTTTTACAAATATAGATTTTCATGTTGTTTTGCTTATAGAAAGTTATGCATATAATTTGAATTGACCAGTTATGTGGTTTCCCTGCATTGTGAGTGAATTGATATGTCAGGGTTCAGTAGCCTTTCTGACAGCAGGGAGAGTGGAGTACATAATGGCATATTGTATTATCCAATTCATATGTTTGGAGGTTAAAGGTCACTTCTGTTTTTCTCTTTCAAGTTTGCTCTGTTATAAGAGTAAACTCTAATATCTGAATTGAGAAGATACAAAACTTGGAACCTCTCTGGATTAGAACACACATTGATGCCATATATAGGCATATTTGACATTCTCATAAAATTCTTACCAAAAAAACCAGAATTATCAAAACATATATTACATTATACATTATATCAGTTTGTCTATTTTATCCTTCAGGAATATCTTCATGACGATCTGCTTTAAACTATTCACAGTATATACGTATTACAGAGAAATCTTTAATTGACATTTTTATCATTATTATATATGAATCTTTAACATTACAGGTTTGACAGAAGGTTCTGAGAAGCTAATAGTGATATATTCCATTAATTGCTTCAATTATATTTAGCAAATGATACTAAGATATTTAAACTATGTAAAGTGACATTTTCCCTGGTAAATAACACAAATAATATGTAACAATGGGAGTTTGACTTTATGGTTTTAAACCTTGATTTAATTCACGAATGAATGATGGATATTATTTGTTAATTCGGATGAATTTTTTTCATATTGTCTTCATTAACTTTACATTCTAGAATTGTTTTGGAAACCAGAATTGGATTCTTCAGACATTCATGATCATTTTAATATAAATAAAGGCAATTAGTTTCTTTGTGGTTCCTCAATAAATTATTTGTAAGCAAGATTGTCCTTGGTGTTTTTAATTTGTGCATACATTTGTGATCATATTTTGTCAGTGTCAATACCATAGATCAGGGAAGTGAAAACATTGTGATGTTGTTATGGTAACCTTGCTTCCTTTCATCCATAAAAAATGTAGAAATCATCTCCCTAATTATAAAGCACTTAAAGTCCGACAATACTCACATTTGTGGTGAACGACACCCAATTTGCAATTTGTTTTGTGGGGTTTGGCACACCAGTATAACTTTCACTCTTAAAAAGGGATATTGTTGGTCACATTTGATGTAGATTCAATCTTACTTTCAAATAAATAACCCTCCTCTTTTTCTATTCCTTGCCTTTTTTGGCTCATGGGAAGTTACTGGCTAGCTTAAAGCCCCCCTGGGGCACAACACTAAAAATAACTCGAACTGTTGAAAAAATAGTTTTAATACTATCATGAAAACGATTGAAATATAGATTTCAGGATCTACCATAAGTATACAGATATAGACCCCTTTTATAATAATATATTTTATGTGATTCAGTTTCCAGGCAATTATTGAAGGTTTTAATATATTTTATTGACACAAAGAGAAAGCCTTTCAGTTCTGCTGTACCTCCCCGGACTGATTGATTGGCAATTGTAAACATTGCCTGTGTACCCATATTGTCTGCTGAGCCAGGTAACTGAAAGCTTTGCATAAAAGGCGTTAAGTCACCTGTACCATGGCACAGCGCAAGCCATTACGTGGAACATCCGCAGATGATGGGGATTTTACATACATTTGCTGACAACACCACCATTCATGGTATTAAGTACACCGTGGACTCAAGTAAACTTAGAAGGTATCTTTGATTTCTTTCAAAGGATTTAAAAATTGGCATATACCATAATTACATTGAGGTAGTCTTGCATTAAATATTGTATCATCATGTAAAGGGTCATAGTAGGTTTATTTAAAGCATTCATGAAATGAGGTTTTCAAACACTTTCCTTGCATAATATAAATGTTTATACCCCAAACATTGCGATTAAAGTTCTTACCCATCATATTTGCCCCACATTAATTTGTGTCATTTCAAAGTGAATGAATGTTCTGCTAAAATCCAAATCATGCATTGGACACTTTGTCAACAAACATTGTTTAGCTGACCAGTGATCTTGTGCACCTGCTTGGTAAAGTCTTGCCAACAGTGGGGCACCTTTAGATTGGGACAATGAAATGATTTGGCTGGCAGATCCCTGTTTGTCCAATGGCACAGGCCTAACACCCTGTTAAACCACTTTAGAGGTCACATGATTGTATACATGTGGCCACCTGGTGGCCAAAAGAGTACAGGCAGTACTTTGCACTTTCAGCAAAACACAATAACCATGGTCAGTGTATTTTGATTGATTTTAGTGAGATAGCTTGCTTGTTTCGTGGCCACATCATTTAAGCATACCTCAAACCTGTGACCTCTGTGGTTTTGTGAGAGCTTTAATTGTGGATAATAGATAAACCACTGCAATTGTTAAGAGGTTTATTATGTACAAAAGCTCTCCAAGCTCAATAAATCTATGTATTTCGTCAATAAAAGTCTCACAAGCCAATGAAGTCTTCACATTATCTCTCGTGTATGAGTAGAGCTGGGTAGAATAGATACCTGGATATAAGGCCATGCAAGTCTTCACATTATCTCTCGTGTATGAGTAGAGCTGGGTAGAATAGATACCTGGATATAAGGCCATGCAAGTCTTCACATTATCTCTCGTGTATGAGTACAGGCTTTAAAACTGCCCAATTCAAACATTTTTCAGACATCTGAAATAATTGTTTTGTTTAAAACATTCCCAAAACCACAGACATAATAATATAACTGTTGAATATGTGTTATTCAGCAAATGCTTGAGATATTGTAATCAGTGTTAAGTTAAGAAATCCAGTCTATGAAGGTCTGTGTTTTGTCCAGTAATAAGTACTCAAGCTAAATGTCTGGTAAATAAAATATATTTGCAATAGATTGTATCTGAGAGCAATGTAACGTATACCATTGCTTTCAGAGTGTGCATTGTTCCTTAAAGCTATATATGTTGTAAATTTGTTGCTGATGCCCCTAAGCCCTAAATCTTAATACTGGTACGACTTGTATCAATTTAAACTTTGACAAATGTTTGGTGCCAAATTGATTGATTTTTAAATTTCTCCGAACTTTTTTCTGTGATCAGACAATGAACTACTTTGTCATTAGTGTTCTTCAATCACCAATCGGTAAAGCCCAGATAGGTTATACCTCAGTGATGCGCGTATTGATGCGATTTCGAATGAATACGAGCATGCCGATTATTTGTAAAGTATTGATTAGTTGGAACTATTTTGCGTCGGCCATCTTTAGACTGGTCCCCCATCGAGTGTCAAGAACAACGTGTATATACACAGATGGCGGCAACCAGTCTATGGCTGTACGCGCCATTTTCGGGTCACGTGACGGGGTCAAATGAGGTGCGCTTTGTTTACAAATGTTTTTAACGATAAATATCTTGTTTCATGTATCATTTTAAAAAAAATACAGTAGTTGTCTGAGGTATAAAAACAAAACATGCCTCGTCGGTCAGCTGTGTGAGCGGATTCAGTTCGTTGGTGATGGCGGACGGATACCCTTCGCCTTCGGCTCAGGGTATCCTTCCGCAATCACCAACTCACTGAATCCGCTCACCCAGCTTCCCGACTCGGTATGTTTTGTTATATGATCTCGAGGGGTTTGTCGAACGTCCATGGTCTCTACCAACTCCAACCAAAGAAAAGTTTGGTGGAGTTGATTGAGCTCTAGTGAAGTAAAAACTCGCCAGCTGCAAAAACTTTGGTAAACCCGTTTAAACGTCAAAATTGAACCCGTTTTAACTGCCGTTAAAACGGGTTTGATTCAATTTTTGCAGCTGGCGATTATTATCAAGTATTTATATTTTCTTTATTTAATGTTATCCAAAAAATAATCAAGCTTTTTTGTGAGATTTTAGACATAATCATACATAAAATATGAATTATCACTTAAACAGTTGGGTATTTAAAAAATCACATCTAAACGAGATTATGTAGGAAAAGCAAAAATCTCAGACCTCTCCAGATCACCTATCTGGGCTTTGCCGATGGGTGATTGGAGAACACTAACTTTGTCATCACCACTCCCCTGGCGATAAGGAGAGGTAGACACAAGTTCCCAACTCTACCACAAGGCTAAGAAGATACAGAGTAAATGAATGACTTCGAGACATTTATCGTTCTGATATGGCCACATAATAACGTGTTTTCAAATGTCACTGAATGTCCACATCAATTCAAGTGCCTCATGATTATATTCACAAATTTAGATAGATTGACCAATTCTTGTTCATCCCAGTTACTAAGCAGAAGTTTCATGTTAGAGAAACAATGTATCTTTCTTGTTCTACCCTGAAGTGATTACAAATTAAAAAGTAGTGATGCTCACCCCCCCCCCCCCCCCACACAGACTATCACATAGAGTGCACAGTCTTTGTTCTCTTGGAATGTCATTATACCGACCTGCTACAATGGGTAGTTTGTGGTTATTGGTCCCAAACTTTGGTTGGATGTAGGACTCACTTTCAGAATACATTTGCAACATTGGTTCTGGAAAAATTCCATGGGTGAGTATTCCCTCGGAGCCATAGAGTAGACTAGGTAAGACACAGATGTCAAGCTGGTGAAGCTGGATGTCAGTAGGTAGTTGTAGCTTTCTGGTCTTGGCTATCATACTGTAAAAAGTTTACTTTGCTTGATGGGTCTGCTTATCTATAGTTTTGGTGAATTTTCCGTTGAGATTAAATGTAACACCCAGATAGATAGTGTATATGTCTGCAATAGTATCAAATCATAAGAAAGTATTGATCACTGAAATGTTTTATCTAACAGCAGCCACAATTATTGTTGCAAATTCAAATACAAGTGAGTTTATTGTCACTAACATCTAACATTTAGTAATAACAATAAACTACTTTGATTAAACTTATTTTCAGGACAATATCACATGAACGTATTGAATAAATGTTTATAAAGCTGATCTAACAGAAGCCGTGATGATTGTACAAATACAAATGTGTTTATTCTCACTGCATTAATCTAATTAGCAATTTACAATAAACTATTTTGACTATTTTGACTGTTTCAAATTTACAATTTTTGACTATTTTGACTGTTTAAGATAATCTCTTTCTACCTGCTATGCGCAGGACAATATGGACGATCATTGTTCTGGTGGCGCTAGGTGGCACTCTGTACCTGCTGTCAGAGATAGTGGAGAAGATGACTCGGCCTGAATACACCTCCCGTGTCTCCCTACAGTACCAGACCAGCCTCACCTTCCCAGACATCACAATCTGCAACAATAATATGGTTCGCAGATCCTATGTCAACCAGCACCTGGAGATAAGGCGCCTCCTCTATGAATGGGACCAACGGTAACTCGTTCCTTGTTCAACATTAACCATTTCTTTTTCAAACTCAAACTAACAAATTACTGATTTGATTCGAGTTGTAACACATTTCTGAACGGTTTATACACTTTTCTACTCAAGAAGAATTGTATCACGTTTTGTCTAAGATTATGCATTTCAATGTTCTTTCTTGACTCAGAATTTAACACATTGCTTGTATGACAAAGTGTGGTTTGTAAACTTAGCTTTTATCTTACCAAGACAAGCCATTTTGCGTACTAGCATTAATCATTGAAGTTCTATTCAGCAAGGAATTGACTGAGCTCCAATTGATTTGATTTGTTTGTATCTGGGACATATGATATAAGGTCTTATAGAGGCACATACAAGGATTGAACCCACGACCTTTGGATCAACACATAGGAACTGGTGCAAATAAGCTGGAACTCTTACCACCAGTTGAGTGAGCAAACCTGTCATGAATGAATGTAAATGCATATAACAGACCTGTGAGACACAAGTTTCATGAACTATTGAACTGCACTGGACATATTATTAACTAATCTCAGATTATTTCAGGATCATCCTAATACTGAGAAATAAACATTTTGTCAATTGTCAAATCCACAAAATGAGCAAATGGGAAGTAGGTTTTTAATGGTTTTCTTTCAGTTTACCTTTGTTTAGGCTATATCTCTCTTCTTGAATATGGTACGTATACGAGCCAGAATCTGGAGTCCTGTGATTTTTGTTACATCTGGGACATCAATTTTTAGCAATTTCAAAATATGTTTAAAGCAACAACATTGGCTTTTATGATTGTAGGAAAGGGTAACTCATTCATAAATCAACACGAGAAGATAGTTCCAAATGTTGATCACAAAGAAAATAGAATTTTCTTTAAAGGTCCCTGATGTAACATGGACTCAAAAATATATATTAAAAGCATATCAATCTCATTTAAACAATTAAAAGTGTACTTATTTTTAAAAAGGGTGTCTTTTTTATCCTTTAAGTACTTTAGATTGAATTTAATACATTTCAATGACCAAAAAAATCAACAATCATATGCAGATGTAACAAGGACACCAAATGAAAGTTTGAATGAGAATTCTTTATTTTCTATAAGAGACCTGTTTATTGGCAAGACATTGTTTTGTTGCTTGCTCCTGGGAGGTATTTTTCATGCATTAAGTTTAGTGATGCCTCACCATTATTCATTAAAAAAAAGAATTCTTCATTTTGGTGTCTTGTGTTACATCTGGAGAAGTAGGGGTTGATAAATATATGAGGGTTATAAATGATTCATTAATAGTTAGAATGGACATGGCTCGATTTTTCCATCATACTTCAAATCTTAAATCTGAGCATGTACTCAGATTTGAAGCCATACTTACCGAAATTTGCTTTCAAAAGTGAAGTATTTTGGATTTTTTCATCATGCTCACAATTTCAATTGTGCTGACTTCACAAAGTATTTGCTCAGACTTGAAGTACGTACTGGAGCCATATGACGTCATATTTCCATTGTTTAATTGAGTAAATACTCCCATGACGTCATATTCAAATGAGAAAATACAGAGGCCCAAAATAGGGGATAAAAGGGGCTCGGAATGGGGGATCACTTTATGTAACGTAACAACTTTTCCAGTGACTGGGAATGCATCTGCATGTGATTCTATTCAATTAAACCTTATCTAATCCTTGAATTTAACATAAATTGCTCAATATTTCGTAAAAAGTCATACTTTGGAGCATTGACTTTAGCTTAAAGACAGCCTCTGAGCTGTCTCAGAATCTGAGCATGAAAACTCAGAATCTGAGCATGAAAAATGTCTGAGCACATTGAAAAAATCCAAAAATCTTGGATCTGAGTAAATACTCAGAATGTGAGCACAAACTTCAAGTCTGTGTTTTCCAAGCATGATGGAAAAATCGGATTTGTGTATATACTCAGAATCTGAGCAAAACTTCTAATCTGAGCATGAAATTAGGATTTGAGCATGTACTTCAAATTGAAGTACGATGGAAAAATCGGGCCCAGATCTTAAAATTTTGCACCTAATTAATTTAATTTATAAAATATGTGACAAAATTGTGTCTGGCGAAATTCAAACACTAATATAACATGTACACCATGGAATACATACAATATGGAGTCCTTGTTACATCAAGGACTGGTGTTACAATATTTCACAAAAATGCTTTGAGAAGATGACCTCAAATTCTCATAATTTTTCTACAGTATCTATGCTATATCAATTTGTAGTTCAGTGTCATTACTTTACATTTGGTCGGTTATCAATGTGTGATATGGACCAATGAAACAGGGACTCCATACAACTTCAATACCTTTTGTGTCCAATGTTACATCAAGTTTACAATTCATAAAGAAACATATAATTGTAGAAACAAAATATCAGGATTTTTGTCACAATATTTTAGGACAGGAATAATGATCAAAGTTTTATTCTAATCTTACTTTTCATGTAAAAAGTTAAACCAACGTAACAGAGGACACTAAAAACCCAGGAACATTTTTTTCAATGATCTTGTTTGAGGTTTTAGAGACACATGCTCCATATCTTTCAGTGGATTATGAGAGTAAACCTACTAAACCGGCATCTAATACACATTTTAAAAGATTCTATGGATTGTAAATATCCTTTTTGTGATGTTTTGATATTCATAACAGGATGTAACAATCAATTTTCTCATCTGGACATTTTGGTGACATTCAGTTTCCAGTTGAAACTGCCACAAAACAGCTATGCATTTAAGTACCAACTTGTGAAATATTATAAAATTTTAGTTACCTTTTTTTGGTGGGTGAATAAATAGTATAAATTTTTATTTTTAACATTATATAAAAAGTCCCAGATGTAACATCCTGACACCAAAGAAATGTAAAGAAGAAATATGCACTTTTCAGAGAATTAAGCTCAAAAATATTTGACTTCACCAGCATATTTTTGCACCAGAATGGCATCACATTGAAAAGACATCCAGGTCAGGTGGTGTTCTGAAATATTTTACCTCACTACACATGAGTCCCAAGACGTAACAAAGTGCACACAAAATGTTACGTCGTACATGGCATTTTTCAAAGATGTTTTTCAGCTGAAATTTTTATTAAATAAGTGCAATCTTGAATGAAATGTTGATTCTTATATTATTTTTGTAAAAAGAAAACCAAGTTTGAGGTGACTCTTATTGGTCTGTGTATCCAGACTGGGCGTGGCTTAAATGACGTCATTATACTGGCATCAACATTTGACGAGCCCGCAATTTGAACGCCGAACGCCAGTTCAGTACTTTGTTAGATTACTTTTCATAATTAGTATGTTTGTCATTATGAAGCATGTCAGGTCAAGATTATAGCCAATCCCACCATAACCTTTATTGTGCTTTATTTATAATGTAACGCCACAGGCCGTGGGACAGTCGCTTAGAAAGCAAGAGACCAGTTCCTCTGTGGCGATCCAAGTGTCCTGGGTTCGAATTCATGATACAATTAAACATATGAGGCCTTGTTAACCCCGTGTCCTTGTAAATCTGTGACTGGGTGAGTTGTCATATCCATCTCAAGTTAGGGGATGCCTGAACATGCTAAATGAAATGAAAAAAAACAGCAAATACCCTGGCACACGCCTTTGTTACTTCCACACTGGACTATGGTAATGTGCTACTGGCAGGATTACCAAAATGTGAAATGGCCAAACTTCAGAAATTACAAATGCAGCGGCAAGAGTAGTGGGTAAAGTAAGAAAAAGGGACCACAAAACACAAAAATTAATGGACTTGCATTGGCTGCCAGAAGAGGCTAGAATTGACTTTAAAATGGCTTTATTGACTTGGAAGGTGCAAAATGGCTTTGCCCCAAATTACTTATCCAAGTTATTAACTTGTAAAAAATCGACAGTAGGTCTTAGGTCTAATGACAATAATGAGTATATGGTCTCAAAGTCAAATATGAAATCTTACGGTGATAGGGCATTCATGGTATATGCGCCAAAAGATTGAAATGCTCTGCCCCTTTAAGTGAAAACCTGCAAAACAATTGATAGTTTCAAAAAACAACTTAAGACTTATCTCTAGATCTGTCAAAAACACTATCTACAAAAGCGTCAAACAAATTTATGAAAAAAATACATACTTTTGTCAATAATTGGAGTAGAAAGATCATATTGACATTGCAAGCAAGATAAACATGTTGACGTCATACAGGAGAGTATCATCATAGTGACGTCAGACAGGAAAGTGTTTTCATAGTGATGTTGGACATAATGACGTCATGAACACATCATAAATTATGTTAATATGATCATGTACAATACTGCTGTTACCTTTTGGTAAGTTCCTCCCTCTGTACTGCTTGAAATACCAGTTTTTGGCTATTTTGACTAATAATAAAAGAAATGTATGCTATGTCCCTTTCACCGTTCTTAATATTTCATCTTTTTCTTTCCAATGAGCCCAAGATCAAGCCAATCGGTGCAGCGGATGCCGTGTATGAATTAATTAATGACTTTATCATTTCTATTCATATTATTGATAACAAGTGAACCGACAATAATATGAAATGCAGAGGTGCAATTTAATATAAACCATAGTTTTGTCAACAATTGGAGTAAAAAGAAGATTTAAGATGAAGAAAGAAGTCTTGACGTTGCAAGCAAGGTAAACACAGTTGCATGAAGCTACGAGATGCACAATTCTTTCAACTGAATATTACAAAAACAAAACACCAGTTTCATCAATAATTGAAGTAGAAAGATACATGAGGCTACGAGATGCACACATCTTATACAAAAGACCATGTGTACTAATTGGAGTCAAAAGGCCTCTTGACGTTGCGATCATGGTAAACACAGTTGCGTGAGGATACGAGATGCACATTTCTTTCCACTGAACATTGATACCAATGACCATGGTTTTGTCAATAATTGGAGTAGAAAGATAATTTAACCTGGAGAGGAGTTGTCTTGTATGATATTTGTGAACACGAATATGCTAAAAAAAAATTAAAAACTTGTACAGAAAAGATACTGTAGTGTACCCCATTTTAACAAATGTAAAACCCTGGACCTGCCACTGATGCCTTTCATACACTGTCCTTCTGTGACGTCACACTGATACAAGTCACTCTGTGTTGAACGCGCCATTTATCAAACGCGCAACGTGCCGAATGCAATAAGCCGATTGCAATTGAGCTGAATGTTGTCTCTCACATGTTATCTTGTATTCCCACTGACTTTTAAAATGTTAAAAGTGTTTATTTGTTTTCACGGCACGAGTGATGTTGTCACTGTCAAATGACGTCAGAAGTGCTGACGTAACCAACATCATCGTATAACTCAATTTGAACTCGGACAATCGGCAGGTTTACTGAGTGTGTGAATTTCCCGCTAGTTCTATAAATATTGAAAGGATATCATTTTTACTTCACAGGCCTTTAAAGTAGATGGTCTTCTAGTGATGTGAGCAGTTTTTACAAAGTTTTGAATGGTTTTGTGAAAATCGCGAGTGAAAAACATGAAAATGTCTGGATTTGGTTGCCGGTAACTGTAAAAACAGTTGCGTGAGGCTAAGAGTTGCACATCTCTTTCCCCTGAATATCGTATATACAAATGACCACAGTTTCATAAACAAGAAAGTCTTTTCTTAAAAAAAGAATTTGTATACAGTTTCCTTTTTGAAAATGATATTTATATTTTCTCATCATTTTGAAGTTGCCATAAATGTAGAGTACAGTGACTGGCAACTGTTTGAAACTGGCAGTTGAAACTCAGACATTTTTAACACAGTCAAACATATAGCATACCTTTCTTTTGTGCATAAAGTTATTAATTTTCATATATTCTACATTTGCCAAAAATATTCAAATTCTATGTTTATTTATATGCAGTTGAGGTGTCCGCCAGTCTGTGACACTGACAGGCAGGTTTGTGATCTGCAGGCCCCTCAGAAGTACATATCGCTCCAAATTTCTGTGTTATAATACCCACCAATTGAGCTGAATGTTGTGTCTCACATGTTATCTTGTAATTCCACTGTCTTTCAAAATGTTAAAAGTGTTTATTTGTTTTCACTGCACAAGTGATGTGCCGGAAGCCCCTCTCTGTCTCAGTCTTATATATTAACTATTAACATATATAAAAGTAGTGATGGAAGTAGAAGTTGTCGTAAATGTAGACTACACCGACTGGAATATATTCTACGTTTGAAAAATTTCAATTCTATGTTTATTTATGCAGTTGAGATGTCCGCCAGTCTGGTCTGTGACACTGACAGCCAGGTCTGAGATCTGCAGGCCCCTCAGAAGAACATATAGCTCCAAAATTATGTGTTATAATACCCACCACTAATTGCACTTGAGCTGAATGTTGTGTCTCACATGTCATCTTGTAATTCCACTGTCTTTCAAAATGTTAAATGTGTTTATTTGTTTTCATGCACAAGAGAAAGTCCCAACCACTCTCTTAGGATGCTTAGTATTAACCTATATAAAAGTAAGTGATATCGCCCTGGCTGCCTGTGGTGGAGTTCGAGAGACATGTGTGACCTACTTTGTAAACTAGAAAATGAGAGTAGAAAGATGATTTAACCTGCTAAAAATGGGAGTAGAAAGATGATTTAACCTGCTCTAGAACTGTAATGACGTTGCGAGCAAGGTAAACGCAGTTGTGTGAGGCTACTAGATACACAAGACCATACCTTCATCAATAGTTGGAGTAGAAAGGTGATTTTTCGTGCTCTAAAACTGTGTTGACATTGCAAGCAAGATAAGCATACTGACATCATACAGAAATGTGTGATAATGACGTCAGACAGGAAAGTGTTGTCATAGTGATGGAACATGGAAGTGTCAACATAGTGACGTCATGGTAACATCATAAATTAATTTTAATATGAATACTGCTGTTACCTTTTTGTAAGCTCCTCCCTCTGTACTGCAACCAGTTTTTGGCTATTTTGACTAATAATAGGAATTTATGCTATGTCCCCTCCACCATTCTTAATATTTCACTTTTTTCTTTCCAATAAGCCCAGATCGGATGCTCTGTTTGAATTAATTAATGACTTTCTTAATCTGAAGATGAAGGTAAATTGAGAAAATTGGTAATATGTTACATCAGGTATTATGTTACATCGGGTATTATGTTACATCGGGTATTATGTTGCATTGGTTATTTTGTAGCATTTTGAATAGTTCTTTACTATCAGCAATTAAAAATAAATTTGATGTTCGAAATTATTGATGCAGAAAAAACGAGAGGTTATTCGAAAACCCAACGCAGAGACAGGAAGCCCTTGACCTGAAGCTGCTGGATTATAATCTGGAGCAGAGCCTGAGAGCTGCTGCTAATCAACTCAGTGACACAGTACTGGGCATCTTATATGCCGGCCAATATCTCAATGTCACAGCTGTCATCCGGGAAACTCTCAATGAAAGGGGCCTATGTTTTACATTCCTTGGAAAGGAATTTATTTTAAATCGGGGCGGTATAACAAATGACATTAAATTCATTCTCAATGTCCAAAGAGAGGAATACTTCTACTCGACAAGTTCTGTGCCTTCTATTGGTTTCATGGTAAGTGCAAGTTTTATGTATACATATGCAGTAATATGGATATTATAATTGATGAAGTGCCACCTGGTGGCTCACACGCTCCAAGAAACTCACTTAGCAATAAAAAGGAGTTTGATTCAATGCAGCACCATCAAGTTTATCTTTCAGATATTCTTCGCCGAACATGGGCGAGCACCAAATATTTTCAAGGAGGTTTATGAGATTGCCCCTGGAACAGTAACCAACATGGGAATATCACTGCAAAGGGTAAATCCACAGTAATCAATATATTTATTTATATCGATGATTCTATTTTATTTGAATAAGAGACACAGGAT
This sequence comes from Amphiduros pacificus, assembly GCA_949316495.1. NCBI lineage: Eukaryota > Metazoa > Annelida > Polychaeta > Phyllodocida > Hesionidae > Amphiduros > Amphiduros pacificus. Next base: position 27,431,696 of record OX439008.1, on the reverse strand, counting down.
GATATGTTAGATAATAAATGCTGATGATTGTTGTGTGCACTAGTTCCAGTGGGTGACTGATTGCGTGGAGGAACATCAGCTACCAAACCTGAGCAACAATTATAAATACACAGCCTCCGAGTGCTCTCGACAACTATTTGCAACTGGAACTGCTCAAGATTGCAACTGTAAATATCTGTATTCCGCAGTAGGTAATAATCTATTTTATATATTTACGGGGTGATTTGAAAAAAAAATTGAAAATATTAATAATATTTTATGAAAAATAATGGATGTTAAGCTTGATATTAATAATTTAGTGACCGTTTTTATAATGCATTTTAGGATTACATATCATCAAGACTAAAACAAACAGCTCATTTATTTCAGATAAGCCAATTTGTGTGACTGAGGACGAGATCAAATGTTACTGGAACATGAGCAGGCAAGGTAAGGCACAAGTCACTCCTTCACATAAACGTCCACACAGCTGCTTTATTATTCCCAACCCATTACACCGGCTATAGATACATTTTAATGGGTTGATAAATAAAAGTGAAAAAGTACCTTATTTTGACATCAAACGCGTTTTTTGATATCAAAATATATTTTCGGAAATAAACCAAAAATATGGGTTTTAATCTGAGAGCAATAAAAATATTTATTATTGCTCTCAGTTTTAATTAAAGAGTAAACATCCTTTTAATAAATGTAAATTTGTTAAAGAACTACCAACTATCAGCTCTTATTAGAATGAGTTTAGATTAAAAGAGGTCAGCTCATCTACACAAGTGGAATTGCAATGGATATTAATAGATGTTAAACAATTGATTATGAAACAGAGGAATTAATTAGTGAGGTGGTAGCGTCCTGTCCCTACCAATGTGATAGCACGACCTACAAGATCCGGAGTTCGTGGACTTGGCTCCACAGCGAGGCTTTCAGTGACGGGCTGCTGCTCGACTCTAACATTCCGGGGTCAGTATACACAGGGATTAAAACATTATTCTCTATTTTAAGTGTTAAAAATCAAATGACCTAGCCTAAACTCCATTAACCCCCTCCACACTCACACACACACACACATACACACACGCGCGCACCACAAAAATGAATGTGGCTAAAAAAACTCCAAACCGCTATATTTGACTGTTCTGAAATCAACCTCAAAGTTTGGGATTTTTGCATTTAAAATAATCATTGTTTGTTCAAATATGTATTTATTAAGAATAAAGGCATCATTATGAAGGTTTCGATAATTTATGTTTTTTAAACGTCCGGCAGTGATACAAAATGGGTCACCGTATTTTACATGATGAGTATGATGACTCATGTATTTGTAAAATCCCACGCCATTATCAAGATATGTTCCCCATTTTACCACGACATGTCAAATATAAGCGTTTTAATTTTGTCGAAACGTATCAATTTTAAATTAAAGAAACAAATTAAACTCATAAATATCAACTAGCAAAAAGCCTCTATTAACAATGATTAAATATCTCATAAATGGTTTTCAGCCAATATTAATGAAATAAGAATATTCTATTTATGAATATACTATCATTGCACAGCCTTCTACAATTCTCTCTCACTCCTCTCATGAGGAGATATAAACATAGATGAACTCTGTATTTGCAGAGAGGACATTGCTTATGTGAAAGTTTACCTCCATGATATGTATATGGAGCTTATGGAAGAAAAAAAGTCTTACACTTTTAAAAACCTTTGGGGTAAGTAAAATAGCTAGCCACCGTTCTGGACGCATACTGCATGGATAATTATTCTTAAATATATAACTTCGCCATTATTTTACCTCTTATGCATACTAATGACCTTTATATGAGATTTTCCTGATTCTGTTATGTTGCCAGGTGACCTGGGAGGGTGCCTGGGACTCACCCTGGGGGCCAGCTTGGTGACGGTCCTAGAGATCCTCGAGCTCGCCATCAAGGCTGTCCTCAAATGCTTCACACCAAATCCCTCTGTTACAAATGTAAAATAGGTCCACAAAAGTAAATATACTGGTCATATATATATATATATATATATATATATATATATATATATATATATGCTGCAGGTACAATTCATTGACGGTTTAAATGTTTGAGAGACTATAGGTTATGATTTGATATTGTTCTGCACAGACAAGGTGGTAGCATCATCAGGAAAGGAATAATTACAAATGACTTGATCCCAGGTAACACAACGTAGAAACAACGTTGTGGGCACGTAGAAATAAGGTTTAATTGTCTTATTAAGTTTTACAACGTTTTTTTAACAACGTGCTTACAACGTGGTGAGCACGCAGACGAAAACTTGTGGTGATTAAATTGGCCAATAGGTGGCTGCAGTACTACAGAAAATGGCAACCTGTAATAGCTTGGATGTTAGGTAATTCAAAGTTTAATGGATAAGACGAAGTGTTCTGAATGACTAAATTATAATAAAAATAAATGGTCATGTCTTTTGTTGTGATATAAGTTTATTGTTATTATCTACTGCAATATATTTCCACAATGATCATATTTCCATATGATTTCAGACAATGTCTAAAATTAGCATAACATGTCAGTTGATACACTAGAAAAGGTTACTGAGTAATGATAATAATAATAAAACATTTTGATAGCGCTATTTCAGACCTGGCCTGCTCATGGCGCTTTTGCAGGTAGTGTTCCCTATATAAATGAGTTTTCAATTTCTTTTCAAAGCAATCAATAGTCTTACAATTTTTCACTTCAAGGGGCAGGGCATTCCAATTTCTTGGCGAATATGCAGCAAAAGCCCTATCCCCATATGTTTAGATTTAGTTTTGGGAATAATGTATTCATTATTCTCATTAGACCAATTAGAAATTTTTTTCTCCATTTTTCAGTGTTAATAATTCTGTCAGATAACTGGGGGCAAAGCCATTTTGTATCTTCCATGTAAGCAGCACTATCTTGAAATCAATTCTAGCATTAACTGGCAACCAGTGAAGGTCCATTAATTTTTGTGTAATATGATCCCTTTTCTTCAATTTCCCAACAAATCTGGCTGCTGCATTTTGTAATTTCTGAAGTTTAGCCAGTTCACATTTTGGCATTCCTGCCAGTAGAGAATTACCATAATCCAGTGTAGAAGTTATAAACGCATGCACGGGCGTATTTGAGGTTTTTTCATCCAGACAGCCCCAGACAGCCTCAGACGGCATCAAAATCGTATCAAAATCATCACAAAATTTAACAAATATGTGATCATTTTTAGCATTTTTTGGTCAAAAATACTCGTTTTACAAGAAATTATTTTGGATTTAATGTGTATAAATATAAAAAGAATGTTGCAATATAAAACGAATGTTACACGAATACTGTGAACATGAATACTGTTGATATGAATAAAATATATAGGAAAGATAAACATTAAATTAGTCTTGTGCACAAAGGAATCGTGGCCAAGTAGGAACTCCTACATAGCACGAAAAGTAAGAATTGTCTTTTCATCAATTTTAAGTTTATAATCCTCTGAGATGCCTTGCTGGGGCCACTACATCTTTCCGGCGTTCCTCTTATCAGTCACGCATTCAGGTCCTTCTACACATCATCACCTGAGACATCTGATTATGGCAATTAAATTCACTCTTTCAACACCCTCATCTTAAAGATATGTCAGAAACCTTTCCTTGACGTTTGATGCACTGCAAACTCTGTACCTTCGCTGAGCTACACGATGAGTGTGTAAAATCCAATTCAGTTCCAATCTACATTTATCATGAAGTAAAAGGGCAATATATTACACATTGACCTTACTTGCAATTTGATCAGTTTTATATATAAATAGTCCATGCAGGATTGTCCTGTAAAATATAGATTGTAAGGGATTGTACATATAAGATTGTAGATAAGGACAATGATTCAACAGTAATGAACTTTCATCGTAACATTGATAGTAATGCCACGCTATCTTGATACTTAAGGTAAAAAAATATAGTATAGGTGTTCTAGCTTTGTCGCCAAGAGTGATGGTCAAGAGATGACCATTGACCTAAGAAGGTGACGGAGAGCTGGGTTTGTATCATATGAAACTTTGGCGTTACATTTTATTTTCGCCAAAACGATATTTTAAACCTAATAAAATATATCACGTCAGGGGTAAACGCCTGTTGCTGGGACAAAATGCCCGACTCTTGTTCTACATTCATCTTCTTTATGAACCTCACCAGTATATATGTCCAACAATTCAGTTCAATGTCATATCAATTGAAACCATGCTTAGATTCAGTACATGTCCACAACAAATTCAGGACTTCACATATATCTATTTCAAATATAATGATATTAAATATCAACCCCAAGATACGATGATACTTCATTATGTTGGCGAACATCTTCTGTTTCTGGTCATGCTTCTTGGACATTTAGAAATCACTTTGTTCTTTGAATAGTACCATTTGTCAATTAAGACAAAACGCACAAAGATTTCCGTCACACTTGAATTTGGATCTTTCGAACTAGATGCGTACCATTATGGGGACACCCAAATACCATCAAATATAGCATCCTTAATGCCATCCAATAATATCCTTTGTTGTGTTGGGGTTAATATTCAATGCCATCCAATAATATCCTTTGTTGTGTTGGGGTTGATATCCAATGCCATCCAATAATATCCTTTGCTGTCTTTGGGTTTGATGTTCAATGCCATCCAATAATATCCTTTGTTGTCTTGGGGTTGATATTCAATGCCATCCAATAATATCCTTTGTTGTGTTGGGGTTGATATTCAATGCCATCCAATAATATCCTTTGTTGTGTTGGGGTTGATATTTAATGCCATCCGATAACATCCTTTGTTGTCTTCGGGTTGATAACTTATGCCGTCCAACGTAGCATCCTTTGTTGTCTTATGGTTGATATTCAATGCCATCCAACATAACATCCTTTGTTGTCTTATGGTTGATATTCAATGCCATCCAACATAGCATCCTTTGTTGTCTTATGGTTGATATTCAATGCCATCCAATATAACATCCTTTGTTGTCTTATGGTTGATATTCAATGCCGTCCAACATAGCATCCTTTGTCGTCTTGCGTCTAAGACAATACGATGTAAGTGTTTATTTGGTGAGTAACAAAGGAAGCACACTGGAGGTAAAATCAACATGGTTTGTAATGGACACTATATATTTCAATTAGCATCAAACACCATGGTACATTTGATGTCAATAAAAAAATAGATGGATTAATTCAAACCTCCATTTGGCACATTATTGCAAATACTGCCCATAAATATTTAATGCTGTAACCATGGTTTCGATCGTGACGTTTCGTTATTCTGGTTATTTGGGTGTTTGTTTTGTGATCAGGTGCACCGTATACCTTATGCTTGATATTGAAATTTAGGAAATAACTGTTTATGTTAGTTAACATTTTATAGAACATACAAATACTTTAACATATTATTTTGATACAATCGACAGTCAGTTTTCTCAGTTTTCTGAGTGTGGAAATAGTGCAAACATCTTTATCTATAAAAGTCTTTATCGGCATAATTTCTTGTGATGTTGATTTTTACAGATAATTTCATTAGTCCAAATAGCTCAGTTGTCTTTTCATTTTTAAGTGTGTTTTTTGTGAAAATACATAAAATTCTAAAGTAAGTTAGGGCTATTAAATATAAAAAGTCAAAAAAGCATATTCAGACTTCCTTTTACTTCTTTTCATTTGTGAGTATTTCTATAATAAGCAGATGAAATGAGCATATTATTTGCAAAGCTGCTCTTCTGTGATGCAGGGTAAGTGGAATATTTTAAGCCAGTCTTCTGTGTTCATGTCATTTTTGTTCCCTAATTCGTTGAGAATTCTGCATGTAAAGTTAGTGATTGCATAACATAACTGGAGCTGCAGCATCCAGTAACAAGGCTGGTATGTTGGCTATGATATCCTACTCCTCAAGTAGTTTTATGGGCTGTGATTCAGGAACAATGCACTGACAAACACAGCAATCAAATGTTTGCCTACAGAATACATGCGCTAAATGACAATGAATATCTTAAAGCCCTGTTGAGTAGCTCAGCTACAATTTGCGCCACATATATTTCCTGGTGACCGTTCTACATACACCAACCCTCAAACGCTTGTGACTTATATATGGGCTAAAATGATGGACGTCTTCAGAACCTTTGCTGGGGAAACTACTGTTCATGGCGTCAAATATGCGGCTGGGGTTACAGACAGCAACTTCAAATTTAGAAGGTATCTTAATATTTTGTATTCTATTTTTATTCTATTCTGTGTTTGATCTGGTTTCTCTGAAGATATACGTGAAATGTTTCTTTCATCACAGGATGATATGGGGTATTCTGGTATCTATCTTCGGGGCTGCAACTTTATATTTGTTGGGAGATATAATGAGAAAGATGCAAGCCCCAGAGTACGTCACAAGCAACACTCTCCTATCAACCCAATATAAGGCCTACCCGGACATCACGATCTGTAACAATAACCAACTCCGCCTATCCCATATCAAAAACAAAATCCAACTCCGCCGTCTACTTTTTGAATGGGATTCTAGGTAAGATACTTATGACTTATATATCTATTTTTACATATTTATATTTATATCAATGGTCCAGAGCCAGACATGTGAGTATATATGTCTTAAATAAAGCAGTTTGCGTGTGATTGACAAGATATAAACATTGGTTTTTTTGAGAATGGATCACCTATCCTTGAGAATTGTTTGGTGTTACTTTTCCAGAGAAAACTGGAGGTTATTTTTTGATAATGAGACGCAGAAGGAGGAGGCATTGTCCTTGAATCTGAGTGAGTTTGATATGAACAAGTCGATACTGGAGGCTGCACACCAGCTTGAAGACATGGTCATACAAGTTAGATACCTCCAGGCGTATAATCTTAATCTCACAAAGCATTTTGTTACAACTTACACAGAATTTGGCATATGCTACACTTTTCAAGGAAGAAATGTTTACGCTATTCAGTCTGGAAGTGCTTTTGGTATCAACTTTGTATTGAATGTTGAAAAAGACGAATATTCGTTGTCTTCCGGGTTACTTCCTACATTTGGATTTAATGTAAGTAATCATATGCCACGGAGTATAGTACATTGTATAATATGTATAGTTTGTTTTATTGCAATGACGTTTTCAACTCTTTCATATAAATGTATATCGCTCTGCTTAACTTGTCAAGGAAATGAGATTTTAGATTGCCTTCAACCGCAAGTGACTCTTGTCTTTGAAAGACATTATGTCAGAGATTATGTCAGAGTGGCGCTTGACAACAAAAATTATGTCAGAGTAGCGCTTGACAACAGAAATTATGTCAGAGTGGGGCTTGACAACAGAAATTATGTCAGAGTGGTGCTTGACAACAGAAATTATGTAAGAGTGGCGCTTGACAACAGAAATTATGTCAGAGTAGTGCTTGACAACAGAAATTATGTCTGAGTGGGGCTTGACAACAGAAATTATGTCAGAGTGGTGCTTGACAACAGAGATTATGTCAGAGTGGCGCTTGACAACAAATTATGTCAGAGTGGCATTTAACAACAGAAATTATGTCAGGAGCGCTTAACAACAGAAATTATCTCAGATTGGCGCTTAACAACAGACATTATGTAAGAGTGGCGCTTAACAACAGACATTATGTAAGAGTGGCGCTTAACAACAGACATTATGTACGAGGGGTAGTTAATTGATTATCAGATGAAAACAAATTAATCAGCAAACATAGTCCTTCAGCTGGCATAGGTCCTGTGTGCATTCCTATGTCAACACGGATTCTCCTCAGGTTATATTTAGGCACGGTATAAGAAGTCACAAAAAATAGGGTAGACATTCTGAGTCGTGCAAACAACCGTGTCTTCCTTTATCTTAGGTTTTCACAAAGTACAAAATGGCGATTTTCTGAAAGATGACCATTAGGGTGTTCCATAATTACACTTTATTGGAGTTCAAACTATCAAAATGAACAATAGTTGATCCTTGGTCCAAATAGCTCACAGAAATTTTTTGGGATTTTTTTGACCTTCGGATCCTTGCCCCCCACAACCTTCAAGGTCATCCTTATATAAAAACAAATATTTTCGGAGTACAGACTTGATCTTAGGCTCATATTAAAGCTCACATCAAGCAGAGAAAACCTAAAAAAGAAATTATGGTGCTATAGTTCCTATGATATTGACATACATATACAAATCATGATAAACTGTGCTTTTAACTGCGAAGTGTGTGAGACATGAAAGTTACAGGTTGTCTTCACAAAAGTTGTTAATTTGTAATGCTTTCTGAGTTCTTCTGTATCTTGTGGTTAGGTCATACTTATTCTCCAGGTAGTGCATAAGTAACGCATTGCTAATTATGCCCTCCATCTTTCTTACAAGAAGGATACAATATGTGTTTGAACTAATGCTGTTTGATTATTATTTCAGTGAATATGGATAAAGAGCAAGGTAAGAATAGAAAAGTCATGCAAGAGTTCTACTTTAAAAATAGGTTATATGGCTCCAATGAGAGCAAAAGAAATAATAATAATAATGTATAAAACCACATCTACTGAACAACTGATCCAGAAATAGTATAAATCTGGAATCCTGAAAATGGAGACGATTTTGACTATATGCTTTGTGATAGAAAGGTCTAGAATCATTTAATACTTCTTTTAGAATGCCCTTCAAGCTCATCAATTATCTAATATTATGGCAATGTAGATGTGGCTTTATACATTATTTTTAGCAACTACATGTAGTTTTATTGTGATTCAGTGAGTTGTTACAGGATTATAATAAGATGAGACAATAACCTGTAATTGGCCTTTGAAGAATTTCAAATCTTCAACGTGAGGTACCAGTCCACAGATTGGTGACTCTTGTAAGTTGGTGATCAATACTGCGGATGTCATCATAGTGTGGTATCCAGGCACTTTCCCATATAGTTTTTATTTCTTTTGCTATCATCAGAGCCATAGAACTTAATACTAAAGTAGGTTTCTCTTCTGGCATGAATCTAAAGCAAGAAACCCCACAGCTCTCACTATGGGCAGGTATCTTGAAAAATAATTTAGCTACCCCAGGGCTCAGGTTTTCATCCCAGTCATTACTGACACTACTATGTTGATCTGATAAGTTGTATTTTCTTTTCTTACCTTGCTCTTTTTCCATATTCAGTCAGGATCGAGCTCCCACTTTTCCTGCCAGATGGAGCGTTTACTTTTCAATGAGATTATCACGCTATCTGGAGTATAACAGATCAGCGTCAGTACAAGCCTTTTCTTTTCAGTCAGTTTATGTCAAAAAGGAAGAAGGATTGTAAAATCTGTTCACCCTAACTGATTTATTAAGTAATCATTTCCCCCTGTTTGACCTTTCACAATTAAAAAGTCATTTGGGGTCAAACAGGAGAACTTGACATATCCAGCAAGGCAAGGCTGATGTATTTGTCCATTGGTTTCAATGCTATAAACGAGTTAAAGCTGTTTTCTGAAGCATCCGCATGTATTTACAAACACCTAGCAAACACATTTATGAATGGTATCTGTGTAATTCACATCAAGGCAAAATGCAAAGGCAATCAGCCATTGAATGTGGCTCAATCCTGACTGTTTTCACTGAAAAAACACCGAATAATAATCAGTCTCAGTTCAAACACGGCATTACATCCTTCTTGTAGGAAAGGTTGGAGGACATAATTAGTAATGTCCTATGTATGCACTACCTGGAGATTAATTATGACTTCACCACTAGATGAAAGCACACGATACCGAAGACCTCAGAAAGCATTAAAAATTAACAAATTTGTGAAGACAACCTGTAACTTTCATGTCTCACACACTTCGCAGTTAAAAGCACAGTTTATCATGATTTGTATATGTATTTCAATATCACAGGAACTATAACATTTAGCACCATAATGTTTTTTTTGTTTCCTCCGCTTGATGTGAGCTTTAATATGAGCCTAAGATCAAGTCTGTACTCTGAAAACAATTTTTTTATATCAGGATGACCTTGAAGGTGGTGGGGGGGGCAAGGATCCGAAGGTCAAAAAAATCCCAAAAAATTTCTGTGAGCTATTTTGGCCAAGGATCAACTGTGGTACACTGTGACAGTTTGAACTCCAATAAAGTGTTATTATGGAACACCCTAATGACCATTAATAATAATAATATCTTTATTTCGCACATAAACACATGGTAATTTGGGAACTATTTACAATGGAAAGTGTGTTTACAAACATTCATTGACAGTTATATCATAAATTACATCAATTACATCGTCATGACTTAAAATATCACATACTCTAAAACCATCTCTAATTTCAATCATCTCATTCAGAACACTTATATTGCACATCAATGTTTCATTTACACCTGAGTGCCATTGCTGACCAATGCATTGTGGCATACATCTCATATCAATATTATAATTAAAAACAATATCACAATAATTAATAGAACTGTTCGACCATGGATTTAGAATAGCAATTTTAGCCACACTACTCAGCACCGGAGATTTGTGATCCATGGCCTTCTGTATAAATTTCATAAACCTCTGCCTCAAACTCAACTCAAGTGGCACACTGTTGGACAGTAGAGCCACCACATCACAATGTGTGAGAGGCGATAATTTCCATACTTTCCTTAGAGCTTTTCTCCAAGCCACACATAATTTTTTCACTTCTTTACTTTGGAGTGACCACAGAGGAGCACCATAAAAAGTACAACAATATTGTTTGAACAGTTTACACAATATAAAAGAATATATTTGACCAAAGTCTGCCATCAATATATTAAAACTTCTCCAAAATTTGGCAATAGCATCAATAGCCATAGAACCTTTGTCATTTGAACTAATATGATGACCCAGATGAACAGCTTTCTGTACACTTTGTAGCACCACATCATTTACAATTATATGTCTGTTATCTGGTTTACATTCACGTCCTCTGAATATCAGAAATTGACTTTTAGCACCATTAAACATAACATCATATTCATCAGCATAGTCTTCACTAATCTTGACTAATGTGTTCAGTGCTGATAATGTGGGGGTAGCCAGAGCCATGTCATCAGCATACCCAAGACCACCAACATAGTGATTACCCATGTGACAACCGGCACCACTCTCCTCCAAACTACCAAATAAGCCGTCCATGTACACGGAAAACAGAATTGGGGAAAGAATAGCACCTTGTTTAACTCCATTGCCTGCTCCAAAACTAGAAGATACACTGCTACCTGGAGTCTTTGTTTTGTATACATGTACAACAATAATCTTAAAACTAATGGTGACATATCCCTTTTTAAAAGTTCATTAAAAAGCTTACAGTAATTCACTCTGTCAAAGGCCTTAGAGGCATCAAGTAAGAGTACATACACATTACTGCCATTTGCATTGTAGTGATTGATTGTTTCCTGCAATGCATATGTACAATGTGTTGTGGACAAATTTTGTTTAAAACCAAATTGCAGATTGGATGTTATTAGTGCATCCTGCTCTTTAATAATAATTATCATATCAAACAATTTAGCAATGATACTGCTCAGGGTGATTGCCCTGAAATTGTCAGACGTACAAAGCAACTGCTTCTTGTTTTTTGGTATGGGCACCATAGTACCAATTAACATTGATTCAGCACTATACCCATGAGTTAACATACTGTTGAATACCAATGTCAATAAGACATAGAGCACCCTAGGGCCATGTATTATATGGTCGGAGTTAAGACCTTCCTCTCCATCAGACTTCCCTAACTTTAGCTGCTTAACTCCTTTTAAAACATCATCAACATTTACATTAAACATTACATCATTGGTAATACGTTTATCAATTTCAATTTGCAAACTGCACATATCATTATCATTATATGGCACACTGTTATACAAGTTATCATATTTATCACAGAATAGTTGCGAAATATTTTCATCACCCACAACACCATCAATACTGGAGGGTATGAATTTATTCCTTCCCTTAATTCTACCAACCTCTGCAAACAGATCCCTTGATCTATTCTCAGTTATAGCTTCAGCCATATTGGTCATGCGGATAGTGTCAGCTTGTTTCATTACTTGTCTCACTGCTCTGTGATACTGAGCCCTAGTGATTCTGCGCATTTCTGTTACCTCCCCCTGATGGGGCTGTCCTAGAGCGCGCCACTGTCTATGCCAGAACAGCGCCTCACGTTTGAGGTGTTCCACATGCTGGGACCATCCTGGCACCTTTCTCCTGCCACCAGCGGGCTCATCAGGGGGCGCCACTGACGGTATACAACTAGAAGCCTCAATACATGCATGTATAATATCATGATATAATTTACAGAGATTATCTATGTGCTGCTTGCAGCGATTGTCCCTGCACTGAAATACATCTTTATCATAGCATATATTATTTAGCTTACATTCAAGATCAGTTTGGTATTGAACAATTTGCTCAGCAGAGGCTTTATGCCATGCAACCCTTGGAACACATTCACGCTCATTACATGACAAATGTTCAATATTAAAATCAAATTTGACCTTCAATGGAACATGATCTGAAAATAACATATTGTCAATAATTGAACACTCATGTATAGTTTGTCCCAATGCTGTGGACACTAACATATGATCTATTCTTGACTTAAACCCACCAGGACTAACATAAGTGTAGGGCACATCAGCAATTGGTGTATCAATGGCAACAGTCATATTAAAGTCTTCAATAAAACTTTTCATAGCAATTGAATGTGGACTGTCTCTACTGAGATCTGTGTTCATATCACCACCATACAATACATGAGACGGGTTATGAGTGTGTATCAATTGTTCCACCTCACTCTGTACCTCCATATACTCAGCAAACTTGTCATCCTCAGCTCTCCCATCACATGGCATATATGCATTTAAACACATTAATGCACACTTATTATCAAAGTGGATCATGATACCACATAATCGAGCATTGTTACACTTTATCTCATCAACTTTGGCTTTCAGAGTAGAATTCCACAAAATTGCACATCCCCCATAGGGTCGTCCATTTCGGTCAACATGTTCATCCATTGAGCTTTTACCTGTCATTGCCATGCCCAATTTACACATTTTTGTGAGCTGGCTTTCATATAGACAATGTTCCTGCAAAAATAAAATGTCACATATTTTGGCAATATCACAAATAAAATCAAACTTTGGTCCCTTATCTTTAAAATGTTTACAGTTGTAGCTGACCACAGTCAGCTGGGTACTAGATTGAGACTGAGACATACTGAATTTTAGTCCTGTTCATTTTGAGATTCTGCTTCTGCCTCCGTTCATAAATTAATAATTTATGAACAGCTTTCTTATTGGTAAGAAATATATTAATCCACATTAGTGATTCAGATATATCTAATGTATAATGTACTAATCCATACTAGAGTTTCAGATATATCTAATATACTGATCCACACTAGAGGATCAACAGATATAATTAATATACTAATCCACACTAGAGTATCAGATATGTCTAATATACCAATCCACGCTAGAGTAACAGATATATCTAATATACTAATCCACACTAGAGTATCAACAGATATATATGATATACTAATCCCCTAGATTATCAACAGATATAACTAATGTACTAATCCACACGAGAGTGACAGATATGTCAAGAAAACTTAGATAAAAATTAGTATGGTTTTAGTAGGACATTGAGCGGTTTTAAACTGATTTTTAAGATTAAATGATTACAATGTACCTCAGGTGTCAAGCCTATCAACATATCACTAATCGTTTCTAGGTGTTTTTTACCAACCACGGAGAAGCTCCAAACACATATAGAGAGGTATACAAGGTGGCACCACAAACAGAAACCTACATGGGAATATCCTCACAAAAGGTGGACATCTTTATAGTCATACTTTATATCAGATGTCACACTCCTCACAGCGGCGAGTTACAGGCACCATCATAGACATCATGTGACAGTGGCGACACTGTGTGGGAGTGTGGCTAAAGATACCAGTCACAAGGAAGTCATTTTATTCCAATACATATCATATGCATTAGCATAAATATTGATTATATATAGGTTTTAAACAAAGAGACTAATAGTATGTGTCAGGAAGACCCTCACATAGGGATATTTATTAACTGATCGATATTCATGCCATGTTAAATATTTGTATTATCCTTGATTTAATATTTTGTATTGTTATTTTCCAGTATAAGTGGATTTCTGACTGTGTTCCAAATAAGGAGTTGCAGGCTTTGACATTTGCCAAACAGTACACGAAGTCCCAGTGTTCACTCGAATATATGTATCATGCCTTTGGCGCGGAGTGCAAATGCAAATTCATGTTTACCCCAACAGGTATTGTCTCCAATAATACTTTATGAGGTACTTAGATATTAGATTGGAGGTCATGTCCGTTTGCTGATCTTTTTGTATCTTATTAATTATGATGTTTTGGAGGTATATGAGCAGACACTTTCTGATGTCAGCGCCATGTAAATTTATATCTTATTATAATGTTTCACCATGTGCATGGGAAATCTTAAGCATTTAAACCATTTGCATTACAATGTTCCACATTTGTCCCATCAGATATGCCAATCTGCGCGACGAGGCAACAGATATCTTGTGTGTCTAATACTACAAGAGAAGGTAATTTTACGATGATTAATAATAGATTACATTTATGGTTTGTTATCGGTTTGAAATATTTTCTCAAATGATTATTTGAGATATAGTGGCATGTTTAAGATGCATTCAATAAATTGTAATCTAAAAAAGGGAATAAAAGAACACGTGGATATCATATATATTCAAAATTAAAAGGACATAGACTTGGTTGACAAGAAGCACAAGATCATCTCTGACTTCATATTTCTTCCCCAATCATGTATTCTTTGTTTTTGAGGGCATCAGTAAATTACTCTACTCTAAATCAGATCAGATAAATCAGAAAAATCAGATAAATCACCCGTACTGATATTGGGCATAGTTCTGATTTCTGGTTTTCACCGAGCTGCGTGACTGCCAATGATAACTTGTTAGTTGTTTTCCATCCCTGAACCATCTCCGTGTTAGCATGCCTATATAATATTTCAACGATCGGTAACCAGTTTCTCTTCAAGACAGAAGAGTATTGTGTCAATGGCAAGTATTTTGTCATGTAATATTGTATCACTATTATTAATCTTACACGAGATGAGGGTTTATGTTCCAGCTGTGTATTTTGCGGAGTCTTTAGAGACTTGTTTCAGTCAATGTGAGGACACAGTTTACAGTATCAATCCCACCTGGACATTGCTGGACACTCAAGCTATAGACAATGGATATTATCTTAGCGAATCAGTGAAAAGAAAGGGAATCAAAGCGTAAGTTGTTCTATCAAGGAAGTTAATGAGTTAAATTTAAAGCCTTTCATTTTCTTGGATATTTTTTACCATTTTATGCTACCAATATCAACAATTTCAGGATTAATGTCCGTATTTTTGTTAAAATGGAAACTTATCTCTTTGAAGCTTGGTTCTTTCTGTTTCCTGTTTTAGTACTGATTTAGCAAGCCTTGTTGTGTATCATCAAAATATGTTAGTGGAACAATCCACACAACGGGAGACTTACACATGGGGGAATCTGTGGGGTGAGTAAAATACTAACATGCAACAAGTCATACAACACAGACCTGGCTAGCCATATTTTGCATCATATGATTTTGATACCGTACATATACGTGTACAATACCTGGTTGACATATATAATTATAATTTGATACATTTTGACAAGGAGCATGTTGTTAAGGTTGGGGTATATTTTGCAGGTGATCTTGGTGGGTGTTTAGGTCTGACCGTAGGAGCAAGCTTACTGACTCTGGTGGAGATCATCGAATTTATCTGTGTGGCACTTATGACATGTATCAACAAAAAGAAATGCGGAAAAGCAGTGACCGATATAAGTGACATAAAAAGCAATACGGTGGATAGTGTGAACTAGACAACACCTTTAATCACTATTCCTTGTCTATCCTCTAAATAAATGTAAAAAACATTTTGCAAAACTAGCAGGCCAGCCAAAGACTATCAAAATGCAAGGGTGTTTGGCAATCAACAAAATGCGTTTTAATCATTGTCTGATAAACTATGAGGCATGGTAAGGATTAGAGTTAACAATAAAGATACACATACTTATACTATTGATAGGAATCGCCCTTATTGGGTCACAAGTAACACAATGTCACTAAATAACTTAACAAGGATATTTGTGTAACGTTCATTACATATAATGGAAACTGAGTTTTATCTGTCAATTCAGAAAAAGTGGGACTATTTATTCTTGTATTGCAACCACAACTTAGCTCCCACTTTCACAACTGATTTTCTCTCTCAGGTGAGGATAATTTATAAGAATATGAGACGAGATTTTGTTTTTTCTTTTTACAGAAACTAAGAATATTAGAATATGTCCACTTTTTCAAGAACGTTCTCGCACTTAATACATATCCAATATCTTTATTTTTCACCTCAAAATATCCTCAACATCATGGTTTTTTTTCAAATGTCATATCTTAGTTTACAATAAAGGTTATATGTATTTGAAAATATATTCATGATGTAAAATGATCTAAATAATTTCACTTTGAAAAATATCATACAAGCTGCAAACAATAGTTTTCCAGTGGGGTAATATTGCACACTATATAGACCACCTGATGTTGCACTTCTTATATTATGATAAAATAATTGAAACAAGAAAAATGCATTTGAATGATTCATTCACTGATGGAGCGATAGTCATTTCTGCTCTCAAATATTGCCATTTAATAATTTTCCTTGTGTTTTAATTAGAATATTATTCTCAAGCAAGGCTACTCGACATTATGAGGTAGAGACACATATATATCTCTTAGTTTTTTATAATTATTTAGCGTTTTTATTTCTGGATAAGGACGATTGGTTATATTATATAACATGAAACACAATACAGTGCCTAATATAATATAATATCATCACAAATGCTTTATTTGATCCGCCTTTTACTGATCTTTTAATTGTATAAAGTATTTCACATTATTGTATAATCTTAATGTGCTTAGACTGTTTAATAGATATCTAAGAGGTGAATCAGTGGCTGTTGGTGTGTGCATGATGCGCATGATGGATTAGTTTTATTTACATGCATTTACATGCACAAATTTTCATAATATAGCTGGGAATTCTTAAACTGGAAATTGAGAAGTAGGGATAGCATGATGGAAAAATCAGATTTGAGAACATTCTAAGAATCTGAGCAAAACTTCACATCTGAGCATGAAATTAGGATCTGAACATGTACTTCAAATTGAAGTACGATGGAAAAATCGGGCCCAGATACATTTTTATCTCACTGTAGGTGTGTATTACATTTGCTCTGATAGTGTAGATGCTACAATTCCGGAGGGGTCTTTTCTGAATGAACAGAGATTTTTTTTGACAGTTCATACAGGAATATTCACAATTCCTACCACAGTGCCCATTCAACCCGTATTTGTTTGCTTCAATAGTGATTACATTACAACCTGTCACCTTCTACCTAAGAAAAACTGCAATTTGAAATATTTACATCTAACTTTTTTATCAATTTATAAGAACATGTAAATATTCATATAAAACTGACAGAGGAAGGAGCTGTATGGTCAGTGATACATTCAAGTGATCAGTGATACATTCAAGTGATCAGTGATATATCGAAGTGATCAGTGATATAATGAAGTGATCAGTGATATATTCAAGTGATCAGTGATGTATTGAAGTGATCAGTGATATAATGAAGTGATCAGTGATGTATTCAAGTGCTCAGTGATGTATTCAAGTGATCAGTGATATATTGAAGTGATCAGTGATATATTGAAGTGATCAGTGTTATATTGAAGTGATCAGTGTTATATTGAAGTGGTCAGTGTTATATTCAAGTGATCAGTGATATTATTATTATCTTTATTACGTACTCAAGGTACACATATCAATACAATTACAATGATAAAACAATACACACCATTAAAAAAACATTCAATTCATATAGTACAAAGCTATTCAAAGATATTCAATTGTTAAAGGGCAATCACAACATCACAAAATAACATCTAGATAAAAACAGTATCAAGAGAGAAGTGTGCAATTGTTTTCAAACTTTAAAAAATGTCTATTCAGGTGATTCAAATATTTGAACTTATTTAATAAATCTGGAACTCTGGTAATGTTAACCACTTGTCGGAAACTACTGCCCATAAAGCATTGATAACGGGTGGTAAACAGATTATTTCTACATACAAGTGTAATAATTCTTGTTTTTATCCAAAGTCTGAACGAAAATGTTTTATTGGAAATATCGATTTATAAAAAAATTGAAAAAATATCGATTTATAAATCAAAGAGAAGTAACCATGATAAGTAAATGATTATATCATTTTTACGGAGTGCAGCAAAGTAAAACTGCAAATATTAGGCCTCGGACCACTATTACAATGTCCCATTGAAAACCATAGTAAATGCCTCACCTTCAAAAATTCATAAAAAATATTCGTATTGATCTAGGGTGTTTTGAAAAATACTTATTAGATGGCAAAAATATCCATCTTTCTAAAAGCAGAGTATGAAGTGAGGTTGACCATTGAAATGTTTTGCTAGGATCTGTTAAAGCGCCACCTTCCTTGGAAACAAAGAACAGAACATGGAAATATAGGAATGAGCCCCTGATAGCAAAGATCAATATATAGTCCCTTCAATTATTCTCATTATTTTAAAACAAGCCATTAATGTGCTTTTAAATAGCACTATTCATTTTATGTCTAATGTGATCTGCATCTCGTTATTATCATGTATAATAAGGGGGAGTAGGAAAATATCAAGCACTACTTTCGTATGCCCTGGTCCACATATCAAATAGTAGACTCAGGTCAAAACAAAATGTTGTAAAATCGCGAATCCCCTTTGCTTGCCTACTGTCGACATAACGTTTGTTCTTTCACCGGTCGAAATAATTGTACTTCAAAAATAATCATCAAATGAAATGTCTGAAAGCCTTTTTTTCTATTGTCTGGAAATGTTCGACAGATTTTGCAATATTGATAATGTAAGATATAACTTCAAATAGTATTTACTTTGTTGTGAAATACTTTTTATAAGGTAGGCCTTATCCACCGATTACTGTGTTACATGTATGTTAATGCAAAGTCAAAGCAAAGCATATTTTGTCGTTAGTATTTTGTTTTGGATACAAGTTATTTTTTCTGTTACTTTTATCATAATCAATATGATATGCAATAAACACTATTAGGATGAATAAAGCATTGATACTGACAAATCCAATAAGCTGTGATCAGTGCTTGATGCAGCAGCACAATTCAGATAAGGTGAAAGGGCGGCGCCGGCAGGACGAAGACTGAAATAGTAACCAGCAATTATATATCTGGTAAGCACCAACCAAATCAACCACCTTCAATTTATTCGTCGGCATGTGCTCTTAATGCTTTTTTATAATATTCTTTTTTATGTTAACTTTATGCTTTAATGAACTGGCATTCTTGATTAGGGAGTAGTTCTCAGTGATCAATTCAGGCAGTACAGCCTTGTCAACTCAAATCATCTTGCATTTCTTATGATAACCTCACTCTCAGACGAGATAGACCTATTAGTCCAGTCAAAATATGAAATGACCCAGAACAAATTAGAACAGAAACCATTTTGGTGTTATTTGTCTCAGAATGTTACCCAGATGAACATATAAAAAGTCTACCAAAATCAACATAGTGGAACATCACCTAATTTGCATAAATTCAAAATGGCCACCTCTCATTGACGTTTCACCCTATTTCATGCTTATATTCAGGGTTTTTTGTATGATTAAAGGTTCCTTGCACACTGAAATAATGTCATGCCCTAATAAGGAAATAAGGAAAGGCCATAAGGAAATAAATAACTTATGTAGCGTTTCCTGTAATGTATTTCATACGATGCCAACATCATTCTGCTATGAAATACATTGTATATTCTTAACATCTTTATGGTGGAAAGAAAAAAAGAGTATGCATTAATACCAGTTAGAAAAAAAGACTATCAGAAGTGTTGCCACTATTTGTGAACAGCATTTTGAGACTTGGCCAAAACTGTCAATGCTAGAATATAATTTGTTAATAACCTACATGCTGCCAATGTTGTCAAACATCAGGCATGCAGCACCAATTTCTACACAGGCAAGTCAATTCCTCACAAATTCCAAATTTAATGTCAAACAAGGTGTGTGGCACCACCTTCCTTCATTACCTTTAGATGTCCATATAAATAACTTTAGCATTTAGGTAAAATAATGCTATGGCTGTGGACACAAATAACACAAAGTTCCAATTCACACATACATAATTTGAAATATCAGTTCAGATATTAGTTATTTTGTGCACTTAGTTATCAAGGATCAAATCACAGATTACATGTCAGATTCCATAAAAGTGCCAAATACAGATATGTTCATATATTCATGAACAGATATAAAATCATTGGGAACATGAATTAGGTTAACATCATCTGTGTGATCTTTTTGAACGTGAAATTTCATTAGACCATTTAGCCTCTTCTGTGTCATGCTGGCCCAAGAGTATGGTTTCACCTTGAAAACTGAATGATTGTTCTCTGGTAGCATTTGTTGCTGGCATTACAAGAATTTCACTGTATAGAGATGCACCATTAGTAATCATAAATTAATTATGGAATTTCATGTTGATGTATTCTTTTCAAGAACTATGTTGCTTTATAATTTGTCTATTTGAGTTTTCAGTCTCTGTGCATTAATTTCTGAAGCATACAGATTTGTCATAATTGCAAACTTCTGGTCATATGTACTGAAAGAGAATGCCTAAGCAACAGCCTTTAGTAACATATTCTATAAATTAATATACACTTTATAGCCTGGATGATCAAATATATCGTCTTTAGCATTGAATATGAAATCTGCAGCTTCATAATAGATTTTTCTGTAATGTTCCTGTGGGGTGCTGGGGTGATATGTAGGCCCTAATCTAGAGAGCTGGGGACCAGTTACCCCTAATGCATTACATTTTTTATTCACTTTGCTTTGTTTTGAGTTTGTTTATAATTGTTGGGCTAGCCATTCTCTGGCTTTCTGCTGCTGACACTGGTGGACTTTGAAAGTAGCTGATGTTGGTGAAATCAGATGGGTAATGACATTTGATTGCAAAGTTTGGGGTATAAATATTTAGATTACACTGAGGAAAAGGTGCTTGAAAAACTTCATTTCATGAATGCTTTAATCATACTCTGCATAAACATGGGTTTTCATGCAGTCACAAAATGTGAATATAGTGTAGCAGTTTGTGATAGTGTTTGGGGTTTTACATCACTTTCAACATTATTTCGGTCATTTCGTGATGAGACCTACTTGTAGCAGATATAGTGCTGCCTCACTGAATTGTCATGTCGCAGGTCCTTGACATGACAATCCACCCAGTCACAGATTTACAACGACAACAGGTTAACCCTTCGCGCACGGGCCTCAGCTCATGTGTGAAATTGTATCATGAATTCAACCTCACCACGACCGGGGATCGAACCCACGACCTCTGGATCACCACAGAGGAACTGGTGCTAATAAGCTGGCACTCTAACCAACTGCGCCACGGCCCGTGGCCTCCTCTATATGATCACCACTAATAGTTACCTACAGCTTGCAATGATGTGCAAATTCAATTAAATTGTTAATGGGTCGCTAAACAGTTTTTTTTTTTTAATTCTAATTGGAAATTATTGTTCTCTCTCCTTTTTGAGAACTTGTTATTGTAGAATAATATGTTTTGTAGAGGATATCACAGAAAAGGTGTAAAACAGACAGATATAATCAGAATACAAGCAAAGTTCCAATTTTCGACTTATTATTCTACTTTTATTGGTCATTTTTGAGGAAGAGTACAAAATATGGGTATTATCAATTTGGAAAGTTTCCCAATGGATTTCTCATGTCCAAAAAACATAAAATAGACTCTAAGATTACTCAAATATGTCAAATAGGAGCCAAGCTATATACTTTTTAAGATTTGCCCTGCCATGTGTCGGCCATTTTGGATTTATGCAAATTATGCACTGTTCCACTGCTTGGATTTTGGTAGACTTTTACTATGTTATTCTCTAGGCTCTTCTGATACATTTTCTATCAGTTTTATTTCTGTTCTAATTTGTTCCGGGTTAGGCCATTTTTTGTCATATATTGACTGGACTATATGGAATGTTGATATCACGCTGTTGCTGTTGCACGTAATGCCATTTTTGTATGGCACACCTTTGTGATATCCACGAATCAAAGTATTACTGTACTGTTTAGGTCATTTATACATTAAAAGGCTGTGGCTTGTGTCAGCATGTCTATGTAATATAATAATGCAAAGGAAAGACCCCGCAGTCGCTCTTTAAGGAGAGTAAGCTTTAAAGAGGGTTTGAACAATGTAAACAAGACAAAGCTAGTTACTGTAGCATCTACCAGTCTACAAGTGTAAGTTATATAAATTTCAGTCTATATGATATAAATGAATTGATTACATATTTTATAGCAGATAGGAGTTTTATTGATCAAATGAGTTTACTTTTAACAAGCCATGCTGTTCTCTTCGCAATCATCTATATTAAAACTGATAAGCTCCCGCCCTACTCCTTACAGTAAAACTAGATGGGGGAAACAAAATGGCTCTTACACTGCAATATATACTATATTCATGAATAAATCTTTGTTTTATTTTTTCTCAAATGCTTGTAAAAGTTTGTTATTTAGAGACCCACACAATCAATATAACTGTCCCGATATGTGGAGAGTTTGTTAGATGACAAACCATATGTAATAATTGGATGTTTGAATAAATGATAAGGTGTACAAGAAATAACACATTAAGGTGTCCTTTTGTATTTCTAATTCCTCCTTCATATATATTGTGTGTGGGTCTGCCTACCGCCCGACATCTGCACTCTGATTACCTCACAACATAACTGGGATGGTCATTCTCGTCTCAAAATATGACATATCATTCAATTAGCTTATAGGTGATGAATGATCAACAAAACAACTAATAATGGTTAAGGGAGCAGCCAAAGATGCTGATAAGTACTAATTAGAGCAGAATCCTTTCATCATGTATTACTCTCTCTGGAGATGGGTTACATTAATTAAACTAATTTCATTTGACTGAGTTTCATTACCCTCCCTCATAGAATAACAAATGTTCATACGGGAAGATAACAGCCAATACTTTCATCTTCAGGGGCCCACCACTATATGATATGCAAAAAGAGCCAATATGCACACCTTTCTGGCTGGCAGCTTGTAACTAATGCATTTCATTTCCAGCTGGTATGTTTACCAGCTGGGAACTTTTTTTTGTATGAATCTGCTGGCTCAAAATATATTTGACATTTCAAAATGGTCTAGCTGACAGACTGATGAATTTAATTGGCTGGCTGGTAAAATATTGACATTTTAACACCAACTGGCGATTTCGCCATTGAAAACTGCAAAATAATAAAATAAATTATATTGTATGAACACTATTTGACAAAGATTGTTTAAGCCTAATGATATTTCTACTGTAATTATAAGTTTTTAACATTTAATTATTTATTAAAGAAATTGGCTCATTACCAGCTGTTAAAAAAATTTGGCATTGACAAACATCCACGAACAAAGTTAACAGCTGTTAATTCCATACAAATTCTGAGCTGGTAACTTTCCCAGCTGGTAAAAAATAACAGCTGACAGCCAAAATCCCAAAGTGTAGCTGGCTGGTATTTTTAAAAATATTTCCTCCTAGAAAATACTAAAAATGCATATTGGAAAAAATTTTTTTTAGCTGAGTGATATGTTGTTCACAACATTCTATAACATACTCTGCCCAAGTTTCACATCTCTGTCTCAATTTTTAACGAAGTTGGTAGTGGTGGGCCCCTGCATCTTTTATGTGTGACAAAAAATGTAAACATATGGGAATTTAGCAGAAATATTTGCTCCAAGAAAATCCATAACTGATATATTTGACACAATTTCCTAAAGTATAAGCCGTCTGTATATTGACGTCCTCTGCTATATTATCGCTCAGGCCACGTGATGCGAGCAGGATGTACCGGTTCCATACCAGTGAGAAACACGAGGGTGACCTCCCCAGCCAGATCCCATTCTCGCATGTCTGGACAGGCTTCAAGGAAAACACAACAGCTCATGGCATTCCTCATGTCAGCAATGCTAAAGGTATAGCCAATTCAGTACCTCTATTTAATCTACCAGCTAGACATTGATCATTTTTGGGTGAAAAACTTACTTTTGATCCTCTCCACTCCTGGAATAATCGAAGTGTGGAGAATATTCCTGATCGAATAATGCATCACATTATCTCGCTATTCCCATAACCTTACATGACTCAGCAAGACTTTGATTTGAATTTGATGAATAGAGTATCATGTGTGGAGAAAATAAATTATTCTATAATCTAGTTGGATTGTTGTAAATTTTGTTGACTATCATCTCACATTTGAAGTAGTGTCTTGGACATATTACATTTGAGGCTTATTTCAGGTCCGATAAAGGTCGTGTTTTGGAGCCTGATTACATTGGCTTGTCTCGGTGGGCTGATCCTCAATGCATATATCCTGTTTGAGAAATTCTTTAGATACGATGTAAATGTAGTTGTAAAGGTAAGCTTGTGTTTTCTCATAATTTAAATGATATGAATTGATGTAATGCCCGGGGGGGGTACTTTCATAGTCAGCGTTACCGGGGAAGCTGGGCTAAATAGGGTCCTTTTCGCTGATATTTTCCCTAAAACAGGGTACTATTTTTCAGATTTCTCCCTAAAACAGGGATCACAATCCCCCTTTCCAAATCCCCCCCTTCTGCATCATCCCTAAATGAGGGTATAGAACATTCAGCTAGTCCTAAATCAGGGTACCAATAATGATAGAATATTTCCCTAAATCAGGCTCTGGGGTTTTCAGTTCCATCCGGGTTAAGATATTTTATCATTTTCCCTAAAACAGGGTACTGTTTTTCAAATTTCTCCCTAAAACAGGGATCACAATCCCCTTTTCCAAATCTCCTCCTTCTGCATCATCCCTAAATGAGGGTATCAAAAATTCAGCTAGTCCTAAATCAGGGTACCAAATTTCAGCTAGTCCTAAATCAGGGTACCAATAATGATAGAATATTTCCCTAATTCAGGCTCTGGGGTTTTCAGTTCCATCCCAGCCTCCGCGGGTTAAAATCATGAGAGTACCCCCCCCCCGGGATGTAATGCCTCTCCAAGGCAGAATTAACCTTCACGTGAAAAAAAACATGCCATAATCTCATAAAGATCTGACTGTGCATCAATTTATTTGAGATTATCGAAATGTCTTTTTTGGCCATAATTCAACATTTTCTCGTGGAATTGATATTAATTGTAGAAATACTGTGTACTAATCTAAAAAAATATTGATATTTTAAAGATTAAGCATGATCCAAAGTTGGTATTCCCAGCCATCACAGTATGCAACAACAATCCTATAAGAAGGTCATTACTGGACCACAACCCCACCATCAGTGAAATATTCCAGGATGTCGCGGCCACCAACAGGAAAAAGCGTGCTGCAAGTGCGTCATTTGTACCTTGATAACAAACACCCATTTTTTAGGCAACGCTTAGAGCAATAATAAATATATGTAATAATATAGACTATATTAGAACAAATCGCACATATGGTGATCAGAGATGAGGGCTGGTGCTTATACGTCAGATATGTCTGTATACTAGTGTTCTCCAATCACCCATCGGCAAAGCCCAGATAGGTGATCTGGAGGGGTTTGTCGAACGTCCATGGTCTCTACCAACCCCAACCAAAGAAAACTTTGGTAAACCCGTTTAAACGTCAAAATTGAACCCGTTTCAACTGCCGTTAAAACGGGTTTGATTCAATTTTTGCAGCTGGCGATTATTATCAAGTATTTATATTTTCTTTATTTAATGTTATCCAAAAAATAATCAAGCTTTTTTGTGAGATTTTAGACATAATCATACATAAAATACGAATTATCACTTAAACAGTTGGATATTTAAAAAATCACATCTGAACGAGATTATGACCAAAAAGCAAAAATCTCAGACCTCTCCAGATCACCTATCTGGGCTTTGCCGATGAGTGATTGGAGAACACTATCTGTATACATGTCATTCTGTGATGCATAAGATTCATACTCTCGAGTAGATTTACGTAAATGAAGCCACATTCGATTTATACTCTCACGTACCAAGTTTGGGATGGTGGCGCTCTGAACGGTGCCGATTTCCTTCTTTTAACAGTTCATAAATGCGCTCCGAAACAAAGATCGTCTTCGTCACTTAGATTTTCTTAATCAAACATATCTTCAGCAGACGACATTTGGCGAGATTTACAGCCAGGCCATTCGATGTTTAGGGGATGGGGAAATATAAATATCATTTTCAGAAAGGAATTTGCACGCATTTAAAAAAAAAAGACTTTGAAATTCTTGTTTTAAAGATATAGCCATTAACTGTTTTCAAAACCTTTATTTTGTCTTGAATGTTCAATCATAGAAAGGAATCCTGAAGAATCGTCAGAGGGATCAGTACATGGGCAGGGGAAAGTGACATCACCAACAGTGACGTCAGAAGAACCAGCCAATAGGCAGGGGAAAGTCACATCACCAACAGTGACGTCAGAGGAAATAGCCCATGGGCAGGGGATAGTGACATCACCACCAGTGACGTCAGAGGAACTAGCCCATGGGCAGGGGATCGTGACATCACCACCAGTCACCCCGGTGATGTCAGAGGAACTAGTCAATGGGCAGGGGATAGTGACATCACCACCAGTCACCCCGGTGATGTCAGATGAACGAGTGCATGGGCAGGAGAAAGTGACATCTCTACCAGAGGAACCAGAAGAACCAATAAATGCACATGAGAAGGTGGAATCACAAGACATAAGCGTGACGTCAGCACGACAAAAGACACTACAACGGACTAATTTAAGGGAAGATGAGAGGGAAATACGGCCAAATTATTTGTTGAAAGAAGAAGTGTATGCTGCATTGGCCATCCTTCCCTTTGATGCTAAATCTCATCTGGGGAACCAGAGATATGACTTCATCCTGGACTGTGAATACCAGGGATACTCCTGTAACGTAACGTAGGTAGTTTCTTGAAAGTACAAGTGTAAGTTCTGGACAAACTTCTCTAACATAAAACTAAAAAGCAGTCTTCCCGACAGTCACTCGACCTTCACTGGATATTCGTTCCAATGCAAAAATTGCATAAATTTAAGACTTTGATATATATAATTATATGTTTTAAAATCCCAAATTTTCATAAATCATATGTGGAAGTAATTTAGTAAAATCTTTGACATAAAGGTATTATTTTGTTGTTCCAAAGTTAAACTAGGTCAGGTTGGTCACCAATATTTGTGTCCCCCCAAAGTTTTATTTACAAAATAAATTAAAATGCAGCTGATGTAAATTTAACAGCTAAAATGACTGTATTTAATGTGATACTTGGCACATTATCTGACATTATCGCTCACGAAAATGTCACATGATTCATATACATCCAAATCCACATTGAGCGCTTATTCTACAGGTCTTAAATCCTGACTTCAATATTTACTGTCTCCATCTCTGTTTGTTCACAAATTAGTTATGTAAGTGCCCCACGTTGTAGTCATTCATTTTATCCAGCCACATATTTCCCAAGAAATCACATCTGCCTAATACAGTCACAGTAACAGAGACTGTAGATAAATTTAGAGTACAATTCTCAATACCACAATAGTATATTGGAGAAGTGAAACTTAACCTTTGATATACAGGGACAGATTCCATGGAAACGTACATGTAGAAAGACTTTTAAAAATGTTCTTGACTAAACATTACATAGTCCATACATTTGCCTTCGAGGTTGAAGCTGGAACTTATCATCCCATTAAAATCTGTCTCAACATATTTCAGGACTCTTCATGATGTAACGTAACATTACTAGTAAGATTCAGATAATTTCATTAAAAATCCCAAAGTTTTAATACATACTCACAACCCTTAAATTTCCATAATGCAACCTCCCAGTTATAATCTTCAAAATACGCACCATCTTTCCATGAACATATAAAATGAATTGTTGAGAAAAGACTCAACTGTCCCAAAATATATTTTCGAAGATGCCCTCTGTATTCAAGTCCAAATATTTTACTTTTCCTTAATTTCTAACTTATTTGCTTGCATCTCGATACTCATTTGCATAACGTCCATTATGATTCTTATATGTTAAGTTGTGTAGAAACAATGTTTTCTGATATTAAAGATATCAAAGATATAAAGTAATATTTATGAAATTCACCATAAAGTGTCCATATTGTATTGTTTCCACTCCATATTCAGGTTATACCAGATATTGCATCACTAAAAGTATAATCTGTGTCATATATTCCTGAAATTAAGATACCCGGATGAAAGAATGCTTGAGATATATTCTGATATATTGAGTTATTCTGATATATTGAGTTATTTGTTCTTATGATTGTTAAGCAAATCTTTCCTATTATTTGATGTTATGAAAATTAAGTAAATTCATCCTACGACTTGTAATTAAGAAGGCTAATCCATCCTATTAACAGTATGAGGCTGACATATTCATCGTTTGCCATACTATTATTTATTTTTTGCAGGAGAGATTTTACAGATATATTTAGCAATAAGTATGGCAACTGCTTCACATATAATTGGGGTGTAGATAATATCACTGCGCCCGTAACATCATTCAGACCTGGACCCCAACATGGTAAGTATTCCCATTACATCTAACAACTATGAATAATATCTAATGGTCTTAAACATCGTTTCTATGCTGATGATACACAACTATTCATTACATTAGACCCTTTATATTGAACTGAACCATAAGATATCGTTTTGAAATGATAAGGATGCCAAAAACACTCATATCAGAATTGATGGTAAGACGGAAATGCTAATCTGTGGTAAGAATTTGCATGTCATAAATAGAATCATACCATCTCAAAATTGGACATGTTGACTCCCATTTTGAGTTGGTATGATTCTATTCTAGTCTTTGTGTGGACTCTCACAGCATAAAAGGTACATAAGGAATTATAGTAAAAGTCAAGTGGTCCAGTAATAATAATGTAATTTGTGATGGAGTTTTCGAGGCACATGCTACAACAATATGGATTGTCATGGTCCTACATGTTACAAATTGTTAATCTCCTGATTATTTTTGTCATTTTATGTCATTTTTTTATAGTTTCATATTATATATTATAATTCACGCCCCAGTTATATATTTCACCGGGCTACGGCCAAGAAAAAATTGGCCGGCCTCACAGGGTCCCGGGCTCCGGGGAGTTCATCAGCAACAATCTCAGATATACCGTAGCTGTCGCATTATTAAAGGGCACCGCACGGGTCGTGCAAGATTAAATGACACAGACGTCTTAAATATATCCTGAAGACGTCTTCATCATATAACAGACATCTATAGGATATCATAAAGACATTTATATCATTAAACATATTTATGCTTGAACAAATGAAATAAAGCAAAAATCCTACTTTCACCTTACGATGCCACAGCCCTCAGATAATCTTAAGATATGCCTTCGGGACACTCACGGGAGCCTGCCGTGTACTTTAAGATAATATTTGGTGATCGGACATCGTGGAAACGCCGGCAACTTTGATGTTGCAGCTTAATATAATGCCTCAGTCACATTTGCGCCGGGTGCCGACAGGGTAGTAAAAATCAGCCGACTTCATAGGGTCCCGGGTCCCGGGGAGTTTATCAGCGACAATCTGACATACGCTGTAGCAATGGTCACATTATACCTCAGTCACATTTGCGCCGATTTCAGTTAAGATGCCCGGCTGATGGGAGTTCGTCGGATCATCGGGAACTTTTAGCTGCAACATAAAAATTACCGGCGTTTCCCCGATGTACTATCAGCAAATATCATCTTAAAGTACACTGCAGGGTCCCGGCAGTGTCCCGTAGGCACATCGGCAGATTATCTTAGGGTTGCCGGTGGCATCGTACAGATTTTTTTTATTTCATGTGTTGACAGGCCATCGTCAGATGATCCAACGGGTTCCCTACGATATCACACAGACGTCTTAAAGATGTCCTTCAGACGTCTGTCAATGATCTAGAGGTCTTTAGGATATCCTACAGACGTCTCTGCCATTCAGTCTTGCACGTGCCATGCGGTACCCTTTAATAATGTGACTACAGCTACGACATCTCTCAGATTGTTGCTGATAAACTCCCCAGCGCTTGGCAGACTGGGAAGTCGGCCGATTGTTACTTCCCGGCCAGCGCCTGGTGCAAATGTGACTGAGGCATTATTAAAGGGCATTGCACGGCACCCGGAAGATGAAATGACACAGATGTCTGTAGGATATCCTTCAAAATATTTGAAGAACTAGTATCCCAGTGACATTTGCGCCGATTTCAGTTCAGGTGCCCAGTCGATGTTTTTTTTGTAAAAAAAATTGTAAAAAATACCCATCAGCCGGGCATCTTTACTGAAATCGGCGCAAATGTGACTGAGGTATTAAAGTACCCGATGACCCATACGACGTCTTAAAATTGCCCAACTGCGGCCGATGCCCTCACAGCACCCTGGCTTGTCAGCTGATTTTGTAGAAAAAAACTATTGGCTGGGCACCTGAATTGTAATCGGCGCATATGTGGCTGGGATATTAGTTCTTCAAATATTTCTAAAATTTTACATTTATTTACATCATTATCAAAAGCACACGTTTTTAACACAAACTGTTAAAAAAGCTCTGGTATGTTATGATTCATTTAAGGATTGTCAATGATCTTCAACATTGATCAGCTGGAGTATGTGGGTGATTTGGCCGAGTCTGCTGGATTGAGGGTGGTCATTCACCCTCCAGCCACCATGCCCTTCCCGGAGGATGAGGGCATATCAGTCAGTCCCGGACAGCTCACCTATGTGGGGGTCAAGCTTGTAAGTAGCAGAACTCTTCAGCATTGAAGATAAGATTGCACAAATCCTATACGGTCGTGAGCAAAGATTAAGCCTAATGGTTGGGTCACCATCAATGATTTACAAAAACAAATTGTCCTTGACTACATTAGGACAGTACGAATCGCTGGAACACCAGTAGGATGAGTCAAGACTTATCACGATTTACGAGGATCTACTAAGACTGCAGTACGACTTTGCAATAAGTCAACAATCAGATCCACGAGCTGTCTGCAAACCAAATGATAAAAATAGGTTTGATCTCAGCCATGTGTCTATAAAACATTACGATATGTATAAACTAAGGGCATGAAAGCTCTTGCACCACATTTCTGTCAATCTGATCTTTAAAATCAGATTAAAAATACTTATAATGTACATTCTAAAATTTGAAATGATATTATCCTTTCAATGACTATATAGCAAAGCATTTTTAAAAAGTGAAAACTTTACCTTATGCCTTGTGAAAATATTTCTTTGAGGAGTTGAAAATTGTGATCCAAAGAAAAAACCGGTGGTTGGGTAGTGGAACACCCTGTAAATAATATCATTCCCTAGGAAACTTACAAATGTTGTGCCCCCTGGTGTATAATTGCTCATAATATTTGCAAAGAACAACAAGGCATTGTCACACCCCACTGAGCACAGTATTGTATGGGACACTATTGATTTCCATCATTCCCTCAATTGGATCACAGGCTTTTTGGATTTTTGTACAAGTGACCTCAGACTTGGGCATAAATAATAATTAAAGTAAGGCTAGGTTAAGTTTTGAAACACTGAATTTAAAGATTGGATGGCACCGATCAGAAATATCCACACCTCAAGTTCATAGAAGTAAAATTGATAACTTTATTCATGGAATAAAAATGATCTCATCCAAGGTTGTGATTTAAACTTTCATCCCTTTAGTTGTAGATGAGTAAAGAGAGAATTGACATTGCATTGATCACACTCTCTTAGCTTTTTAGATTCCCTATGATCAGATCATGCCTTAAATATGTCAACTTCCTGTTCTATCTCCCTTACTAGCCGCTCATATGATTGAATAAACGTTATCAAATTGCAGAAGTACTGCCCAGAGTTAAATACGGGTGTTTCCTGATTCACTTACGATTGTACTATAGAATGCAGTCTTTTCAAGAGAATGTTGACATTGTTGCGGTTCAGTGCTGAATCCCAGGGACCTACTTCCATACGCGTTTCACCTACGCTGACAGAAATCCCCACCCTGCAGCCAAGCATGCGCTATAAGCTCAACTAAGACCACATGTGTAAAAGATGGTCTGTGTCATTTGGATCTATGTTCTGTGGAAATCACAGTGTTTTTACACCTGGTGAAAATGATATGTTTTTAGTTAATATGGTGAGAGAATTGAGGCAAGGGATTGATGGTTTTACAATAGACGAATGTCAAGAAATGATTGATTATGTAACCACTGCTTGAAGTTGATGTTTTTAGATAACTGTAAATTTTTTGTTTTTCCTCACACAATCGTTTTTATCAAATCAATGTATACTGCATTTTATGTACGTATGAATAAAGATATTATATATATATATATATATATGATCCGACAAGATAATATAAAAATGTTAAATAATGACCAATAAAGCTAAATGAAAACATTATAATTGAATATTTACACATAAATGTATGTACATTGTTTCAAACATCTTAGTATTGAATGTAAAGTAGAATATATTGTCATTCCCTTGATAAATTAAATCATCCTTTCGGTATAACTTGTCCGTTCTCTGGCCAAATCCAATTGCAAATTATTTGAAACTATTCATTGTATTTATTGGTAATTATGATATATGTTTGTAAAATTTAACATTATTTGGTGTATAATTACCAAATTAAATCTCATGCATAAAATGGATCATAATCATTGCCAAAACGATCCTAGATATTGTATATCAAGCACACCAGCACTGATTTTAATTTTAATACATTCTGTTTTCAGTTGTATAAAATAAGTTAATATTTGATATTTTCACTTATTTGTAAACGAACCGATCTAACTTACTTGATCTAACTTACTTGGTTCTCTTCGTGATGATGATAACGCTATCCATTTGTATTCAAGTTCCTCCTTGCGTGGTTTAAAATAGCACATGAATTTTGTTTAATTTCCTTTACTAATATGATCTGAACTTTAAGCCCATAAACATATAACTGAAGGGTTCATTCCAAGATTCATTCATCGCATAGCTTTATGTGTGAGGATGTGAATTTATCGATTTCAGATGGACATGACGAGAAAAGGTGGAAAGTATGGAGATTGCTACGATATCAATGTAAAGGACCACACGAGAAATGTGTATCAGGAACTGTATCATGTTCATTATAGTCCTAAGGTAATTTCAAATCAATATCTAACACTTGGGTTGCTGGAGACAGAGGACAAACATTAAATGCGTACACTGAAACTTTAGTTTGGCTTCGAGAAATAAAATAATTTTAAAGTTGAACGTTTAGGGCTTTTAATGAAATCACAGACGTCAAAGGCAATTTTACAGAGATTTGGGGTATGTTTAAGTGAATACTATTGGACAAGCAGGCCTCTGTCATACAAAGACTAGTGGACATGCAGGCCTCTGTCATACAAAGACTAGTGGACAAGTAGGCCTCTGTGATACCAAGACTAATGGACAAGCAAGCCTCTGTGATACCAAGACTAATGGACAAGCAGGCCTCTGTGATACCAAGACTAATGGACAAGCAGGCCTCTGTCATACAAAGACTAGTGGACAAGTAGACCTCTGTGATACCAAGACTAATGGACAAGCAAGCCTCTGTGATACAAAGACTAATGGACAAGCAGGCCTCTGTGATACCAAGACTAATGGACAAGCAGGACTCTGTGATACCAAGACTAATGGACAAGCAGGCCTCTGTCATACAAAAACTAATGGACAAGCAGGCCTCTGCGATACCAAGACTATTGGACAAGCAGGCCTCTGTGATACCAAGACTAGTGGACAAGCAGGCCTCTGTTATACCAAGACTAATGGACAAGCAGGCCTCTGCGATACCAAGACTATTGGACAAGCAGGCCTCTACGATACCAAGCCTATTGGACAAGCAGGCCTCTTTCATACAAAGACTCGTGGACAAGCAGGCCTCTGTCATACAAAGACTGGTGGACAAGCAGGCCTCTGTCATACAAAGACTAGTGGAAAAGCAGACCTCTGTGATACAAAGACTAGTGGACAAGTAGGCCTATGTGATACAAAGACAAATGGACAAGCAGACTTCTGTGATACCAAAACTAGTGGGTGGACAAGCAGACCTCTGTGATACAAAGACTAATGGACAAGCAGGCCTCTGTGATACAAAGACTAATGGACAAGCACGCCTCTGTCATACAAAGACTATTGGACAAGCAGGCCTCTGTCATACAAAGACTAGTGGACAAGCAGACCTCTGTCATACAAAGACTAGTGGACAAGTAGGCCTCTGTGATACCAAGACTATTGGACAAGCAGGCCTCTGTCATACAAAGACTAGTGGACAAGCAGACCTCTGTGATACAAAGACTAATGGACAAACAGGCCTCTGTGATAATCTAAAATACTTGCTAAAGTACATGCCAGCATAATATGTCAACCTTTTAATCTAGCATGATGATGACGATGATGATGATGATGATGATGATGATGATGATGATGATGATGATGATGATGATGATGATGATGATGATATGAGATTCTGCACATAGTATTTTAACCTTTTAATCTAACAGACTTGCTACCGTACATGCTACCAGTATCACATGCTGACCAAATGCGGATGTGCAGATTCAGGATTTCCCTTCAGTGGCCGAGCATTTCACAGATTTCATAATATTTCTGCATGTGATGCCAGAAATAACTATGAAAGTGAGTAATTTCAGTCATAATAGTTCTATATTTGTTTATACTATTCATTGGTTACTCTAAACTCTGATTGAATGCCCAAACAATATAATATAAAAGTAGCATTTTTATATTCTATCATTTCCTTTTTCTTTTCATTATTAAAAAACTATATTTTTATTTCTGTGAACTTTGGTTCTATCCCTTACAAGAACAAGAACCCTTACATTTAAAATTGAATATCTCTTACTATTCATCCGATAAGAACTACTTTAATAAAACAACAACAGATGGCTGCTGGCAAAGAAATCTTTAAAGTGAAGTGCTATTTACCTTTGAGCCATTTAATGTATCCTTATGTTGATCAGGTATATTAAATATGAGAGCCCTTAGAGGGGGTAAAAAATGTAAGAACAGCGGGGCATTGTTGTTCCCTAGCAACGATGCGGGGTCACATGGTCAATACGGGCGTCACGTGGTAGACGCCACCAGTTTGGCGGGCAATCTCCATATCGCCAGTCAGTTCCTGGCAGTCGTTTGACGGGCGTAGTTAGCTAAGAGGATGTCCAGGGGACTAGGTACTGGCTCGAGGGCCATTTGTGCATTAAAGGCACAACCCATGTAGGGAGGCCACCCAAAAAAATGTCCTGATGTCCTGTGTGTCCCAATGGTGTGTCGTGTAGAGCTGGACCGTGAAGTCAAGTGACGTGGCAGAAAGTCTAAGTATAGCAGTCTGTGTTCCTGTACGTGTTCCTGTACATGTTCCTGTGTGTTCCTGTGTGTGAGTGTCAGAATTTGAACTATATTCAATAGTGTCCCTCCCAGACGATGGCAGCAAGGGAAAGGACATGCCGGGCCTGCGGCACACCAGCCAAAGATCCCAGAAGTCCAATAGGGATCGGTAACTGCATGGCAAGCATGTCTAACGCCACCCCAGCGAGGTCAGGGGACGGTGTACCTACTGATACCGAGGAGGTCAGTCTAATGTCACCAGAGAACAGCCCGGGCAACCCATTACTCAACGCTAGCCAGTTAACCAACGCCGAAGAAGGAACCCACCCCCAGAAGTCAATCGACACGGGATCTCCAATCGTCGTTAGCCAAGAAGAAGGTAACAGTAAAGAACTTTCCACCATCATATCTCAGCTATCAATTATGATGCGTTCACATGAGGACCTGTGTAAGACAGTAGCGGGCATGCAGCACAAGCTGGCAGGGGGCACCCAGGCGGCGGCAGCTGCACCTATCATGCAGCCAGTGCAGGGCATGGATATGGGCACCGGATTAATTAGTCATGGGATAACTGCTCATTATGGGCCAGAATGGCAAGCCATGGACAGCACCCTGTTACCGGGGTTACCACCGCCTACCACCACCATCTCACCCCCAATGTTGGGAGGCCCACTCCCAGGGCTGACCAACACGGACCATATTACGGACTTCAGCAGAGTATGCAGAGTGCAGAGTACACCTGAGAAAACTGTAAAAGCAGCTCTCAACGGTGAGTTTATTTCAATTGACGATTTCTTGCAAAATATATATAATTATACAGAGTGACAGTGTGAACAATATAGAATCATATGTAGACTCATCAGGTACTATTGGCTATCGTCAGAAGAGACAACGCAGGAGGGTATACGATGCGCAGGTGTGGTCTGAGGCCTGGGGGGAATATGAAAAACTCATGGTGCACCACCACGGGCTATTCATATATGACCAGATGTCCGATTATAAGAAACAGATCTTAGAATGGGACAAGAGGTACAAATGGTACAATATAGCGATGTGTGACATGAAACATAGGATAGCACTTAACAAGAAATCTGTAGAGTTTGCTAAGATCGATCCTCACCTTGTATACTCACTATTGGATGCCACAGCAGTGAAGCTTAATGTTCAAACCTGCCCTCGCTGTCAGGCCACTGACCACGTTAGGCAAGTGGATTGCCTATTTCCCAGGATCGCGTCGTCGGGCTACCCCCAGGCAGCGCGTGAACCCGGCAAGGTGCGCCAGGTACAGAGTGAAGTCTGCAATAATTACCAAACACTTAAGTGCAACTATAAAGAGTGCAGACGATTGCATATCTGCAGGCAATGTAAGGGCCCATTGCCCTTTGAAACCTGCCTTAAGCAGGGAAAATGTGCAGCCGGGACCATCCTGACAAGGACTTGGCTAAAGTTTTATACAGCAGAGCAACCGACGGAGCGAATATTGGTTCCACTGGTAGTGAGGCCAGCATTATCTCACCAAACTGGCAGTCAAGCCATCTGCACAAGTGTGATGTGGATAAATTTGTCAATGATAACATTGAAAAGGGTAGAGTAGAGGGTCCCCTGTAGGACCTCCCACCCCATTTTCGTGTATCCCCATTAGGGGCCTTCCAGAAGAAGGGCAAAACCAAGACTTGAGTCATTCATGATTTATCCTGGCCGCCAGAGCGGTCGATCAATACAGGCATTAAGGCCGAGGATTCCTCGCTATAATATGCTACAGTGGACGAAGCTGTACGCCGGATAATGAAGTATCCAGACCCGTGGCTCGCTAAAACGGATTTGGCCAACGCATTTCAAAGTATAAAGGTAGCTCCCGACCAGCGTCACCTATTGGGTTTCGCCTGGCCAGACGCAAAGGAAATAAACCAATATTATCAAATGGCCTACTTGCCATTTGGTTTAAGGAGTGCCCCAAGACTTTTTGATGATTTCGCCTCTGCAATGGAGTATGTGTATAAAAAACGAGGCGCTTCCATGGATACTATCCATTATTTAGACGATACAATGTGCATAAGTGGAACAAAATTGGACAGTCAAAAATCATTGGATATAGTTTTGGATACATGCCAACTCGCCGGATTTGGAATTCAACATAAAAAGCTTTGGGCCCAGCCAAAACATTGGAATTCTTAGATA
This sequence comes from Amphiduros pacificus, assembly GCA_949316495.1. Taxonomy (NCBI): domain Eukaryota; kingdom Metazoa; phylum Annelida; class Polychaeta; order Phyllodocida; family Hesionidae; genus Amphiduros; species Amphiduros pacificus. The sequence goes on along the minus strand of OX439008.1, from coordinate 27,393,897 downwards.
TTATAATTGATACTGTCAACCAACGTCAAATGATCTCGGAGGACAGGAGGATCGATATATTACAAGATATTGAACAATTGTCTAACCGTAGCTACGCCATCAAGCGGGATCTTCTGTTGATAACAGGCAAGCTAACGTTCTGTGCCAAAGTGGTCAATAGTGGTTCAGTATTCACCAGATGTCTTATACATATAGCAAAGACGGCAAAAGCTTTACACCACAAGATTCGCCTCTCCCACGAGGCAAGGGCCGACTTGGCTTGGTGGAGACGTTGTATAAAGTCGCACAACGGCATTGCGTTATTTCCTACCCCTTGGTCAATACTGGATGTGGAGATAATGTTCACAGATGCCTCAGACGAGGGCATAGGAGTAATATATGATCAGTCCTGGGTGATGATAACATTCGAAAACGGATATGCATGGGCCGTGAACTACTGGCAGTAGTGGTAGGCATCGCCACCTTGGGGAAAGGCTGGCATATAAAAAATTAGCCATGAATATCGATAACCAAGCGGTGTGTTATTGCATCAATAGCAGGAAATGGAAAGATCCTAATTTGATGAATTTAATCAGGTCTCTGTATTATTACACCACCATTTACCATATCGATTACAAAGCTTTCCACCTGGGTACCCACAACAATGGACCTGCAGACGCACTGAGTCATCTCGATCTACCCAGATTCAGGGAACTCATGCCATCCAGTGATCTTATTAGCACCCCACACAAGGATGTCATATATGATTATTGATATGTTCACATGTAGTTGCATATACTTAATTATTAATTATGAAATTATTATAAATATTATGAAAATACTAAATTATGAATTATTGTTATATAAACATTATCAGCATTAAGCTATATATATATGTAATAATAATAATAATAATAATAAAATTTGTATAGCGCTGATACCAGACAAGTCTGTTCATAGCGCTGAGTTCAGGACATGCATCCTGAAGAGATGAGTTTTCAGCCTACTCTTAAACGAGGAGACTGAAGTACTCGTCCTAATATTAGTAGGCAAGGAATTCCATAGTCGTGGACCAACAGATGAGAAGGCCCTGTCACCTATTGTTCTTAGCCTAGTATTAGGTACCTGTAGGTGGGTGCCATCATTAGATCTTAGACAGCGTTCACCTTCTTTAATCAGGAGTAGGTCCCGCAAGTAAGGCGGAGCCTTACCATTAAGGGCTTTCCAGGTTAGTAGAAGAATTTTAAAATCAATTCTCGCGTGAACAGGAAGCCAGTGTAGTTCCCTTAGTTTTCCTGAAATGTGATCAAATTTCCTGATTTTTCCAACAACCCGTGCTGCAGAGTTTTGGAGGTATTGCAGTTTCCTGATGTCAGTTTTTGGAAGACCCGCCAGAAGACCATTACCATAGTCAAGGGTGGATGTAACGAAAGCATGGGTAAGTGTTACCGCTGTCTTCTCGTCTAGACAATGTCTGATGGCCGCCAGGTTCCTGATGTGATAATAGCCTTTTTGACACATTTTCCTGATCTGGGCCTTCATGTCCATGTTGGAGTCAAATGTGATACCCAGGTCAACCACTGACTGACTTGGAGCTATATCAGAGTCCCCTACTCTGATGGTGGTTGGGATACTGCTATGGGTGGTACTACTGTACCTGTCAGTACATATGAGCATCTCAGTTTTTCCATCATTTATCTTCATCTTGTTTGATATGAGGAAGTTTCTGACTTCATTGACACACTCCTCCAGTTTGTGTCTGCTCATATCTACATGATGGGGAGAAGTATGATCAACAGGGATGTAGATCTGAGTGTCATCTGCATAAATGTGATAGCTCAGACCATATTTGGCAAGTATATCAGATAGGGGTGTCATGTAGATGGTGAACAGTATAGGGCCTAGGACTGAGCCTTGGGGAACCCCATATTTTAAGGATTTGAAACAGGATCTATGGATTCCCATCTTGACACATTGCTTTCTGTCCATTAGGTATGACCGAATCCAGGAGAGTGCATGACCTTTGACGTTGCATCTATCCCTAAGCCTGTCCAGTAGGATTTGATGGTCAATAGTGTCAAAGGCAGCGGAAAGGTCAAGCAGCAGTAAGATAACTGCCTTTCTATTGTCTAGGCAACCCAAGATATCATTTTGCACTTTTAACAGAGCGGTTTCAGTGCTGTGATATTCTTTGTAGGCTGATTGAAACTTGTCAGTAAGACCATTCCTTACAAGATGGGGGACTAGTTGGTCCGCAACCGCCCTCTCAGTTAGTTTAGATACAAATGTTAGGTTGGAAACAGGCCTATAGTTTTTTTCAACCAGTTCTAGACCGAGTTTCTTCAGCAGGGGTGTTATGATGGCTATTTTCATATTTTCCGATACTGCTGATTCCATCAGTGATTTATTTATGATGGAAGTAATTATTGGTAGGAGGTCATCTAAGAGGTCAAGTAAGAGCCAGGTTGGAATTGGGTCCAGGTCACATGACTTCTTTGCAGACCTTTTGACCAATTTCCGTACGTCGTCAATGGTTAGGGGTGTGAACCTATCCAGACTTGTAGTACTATTGTTCGCAGTGTCACCTGGTGGTGAAGTTTGGCCGGATGGAGCATTATCAATGTCCAGTCGGATTCTCTCTATTTTTTCAAGAAAGAATGTGTTAAACTTCTCAGCTTGAGTGATCTCACAGTCAGATTGGGGCATAGGTCTGTCCTTCTTCTTGTGCATGACTGTGTCAATGACTCTAAAGAGCTTTTTAGGGTCATGTTTGTTTTCCTCAACCAGGTTGGAAAAATATGTTGATTGAGCAGATCTAAGCATTGAGTTGTATTTGTTCCTCTGAGAGTTATACAGCTCCTTGTCAATTTGAGAGCCGGTCTTGCTCATTTTTCTCTCAAGCCTCCTCTTGAGGGATCTTTCCAGCTTTAATTGGTCACTCATCCAAGGTACAGGTTTGCGTTGGGTGACCTTGGCAACTTTGATAGGTGCATGTTTATCCATGAGTAGTGTGAGTTCCCTATCATAATAGTTTACCATGTCCTCCAAGGATAAATGTTCCCAAGTTGTATTTCTATCAGTTAGGGATTTGATGTCCCTTCTTAGGGATTCAAGATCTAGTCCCTTGAAATTCCTAAATTTGATGGATTTTTTGGGGGGTTTAGGAGGTATAATATCAAGGTCAATCTTAATCATTTTATGATCAGATAGGTATTCATCTACCAGGTGACTCTTCAGGAACTTATTACCCCTAAAGGTAATGATTAAGTCAAGGGTGTTCCCTAACCTATGGGTTGGTTCCTGAACCCATTGTTTTAGATCAAAGGTAGATAGGATGTCATTAAACTTAATGACATCAGGCTTTAAGGGCAAGTTGACATGGAAGTTATAGTCACCAAGGAAAATGACCTCATGACTAAAGGAACCATAATGTGCCACCAACTGGGTGAACTCATCATAGAACTCAGAGTAGGTATATCTATTCCGATCAGATGGTTCAGGTCTGTATATCACCACAAATGTTATCTTTTTTCCCTTTAGTGTGATGGATGACTCCATGAGTTCCATAGTGGTGACTTCTGGTTGGTTGGCCCTATTGGTTGTGAAAGGGAGTTCAGATTTGTATAAAATCCCTAATCCTCCCCCTGTGCGACCAATCCTAGGAAAAGACTCAAATTCAAGTGACCCTTCTTTAAGTTCACTCTTGACTTTGTCAGATTTTGTGTCATGCATCCAAGTTTCAGTCATGAACAGGGCATCAAGGTCATGCTCAGTAAAATAATCTTTTACTGGCAGGATCTTGCTAGATATGCTCTGTACATTGCAACATCCAATATTTAATGTTTTCTTCCCGTTTCTATTAGGATTTCTAATACGAGAATGTTGTTTATTTACAATCCGTGGCTGACCACGTGGAGCAGAGTGAGCACATGTAGCTGGAGCCGGCCCTGAGACGTGATTGGTCAAATCAGTGGACGACTGTGTATTGACATTGTTTATGTTTACATTCGGACCACGTGTTTCCACGAGCCGATGTGCTTCGGGTGTTTCCGGATCTGAAAGACAGTGGTAGCGATTGGTGGTCGCTCGTCTGTTTTCGTGGTACCGGAAACTATGGTTCGGGTATTTCCGTGAAACTCCTCGTTGTGTGCTACCACGAGGATGCCGTGAACAGCTCGGGGATGCCGGCCCCGAGCCATTTGTAGCATTACTGAGTGGATACAGTAAGTTTCTAAGAAAAGATGGTGAGAACAGGTCAGGGGTCAGTTGTGGATTAACCCTGTGTGCTTTCTTGGAATTTGGCAATGAATTTGAAAAGGAATTTGGAGCGATAATATTGAAATCCGGTGGAGACTCGCCAGAGCCATCTCGTGGCGGTAGCCAGCAATATAGGGGAGCACATGGGCCCCGACTGCTAGATGAGAAATATTCATTCAGATTATCAATTATTCTCAGAGAAATTTTATTTTTGAAAATAAGAAATCGACCAGAGATAGAATAGTCTGATGAATTATCAGGTTTTGATATTTGTGTAAAGAATATGTTTTTTAACGTGTCTTTTAGAAGTATGAGCTGAAGATGTCTGTCACAAGTGAGAATGGACTTGGATTGCAGCCGCCGAGTAGGCGGCGAGGGAATAAGACATTCAGCTTTAGAAATAGAAGAAGGTATATATCTTTTATTTTTCACACTTAAAAAACATGTACATGCTAAGATTTTCTCTGCATTTACACAATTAATATATGAACATGGTATAGAACAAATATGATTATTAATATTTAACATGTCCATATTTGTAGATGATGGCTCTGGCCCGGCACATCAGGCAGAGTCAACGATCTTCTGCACCTCTGCCTTGGTTTTAGATACAACGTCTCGTGGACCGGAAAATCGAACGAGACTGGAATCATCATCAATGTTTATTAGTTTTACGTCAAGTCCAGGTATCTGGTTCCATGCCCGTATGTTTGAGCCCTTTCTGCCGATAATCCTGCCCGCCATCTTTGTTGGGATGGCCAGCATGTCCTTCACTACTGAGACAGAAGGTGAAGAGGCGGAAGAGGAGGAGGCATGCGAAGAGCTGGAAGGAGGAGGACCAGCTTTCCTCTTGCGTGGGTTAGCTGGTCGCTTCCGCTTGGGTTTCTCCTCGTCAGAGAGGAGAGCACTCTCGACGTCCGGGACGAACGGGATCTTCTCGGGGAAGACGGCGGAGTTGATGGCCTTGGCGATCATGTCCACGGCCGAAGAAGTGAGACTGCCATCTTTATTGGTTGCAAGATCCGTCGATCAATGAAATGATTGGATCTTCTTATAGGAGTATCCAGGGAGCACTTTTGTGTGTGATGAGAGAAAACTCACGAAATATGTCCAATGTTTTCTCTGCAAAGTGTCAATTGGAGCCGGCGGGGTGATGATGGTGACGGTGGGGCCCATCGCACGAATGCCTTCGACCTCATTCATCAAACGGTTGAAGGCAGTTGTACCATCCTCGCCGGCCACAATCGAAGTAATATCCGGCAGAATAACGAGGTGATCAGCTTGTTTGGCTCTGTCAGAAACTGTCCGAAGAAAGTGCAAGGTTTCGGCGGACGACTTGAAAGAGCAATCGGATCGGCTGATCCCGTCGGTAATTCTCGCCTGATTGCCGTCCTTCGGGAGGACGACCAAAAGGCTGGGAAGAGAAGAGAGAGAAGAAGACTTGCTGCCCCTGACCTCCGAAGAAGGCGGGATGAAACTGTCTATAACGTCTTCTTTCTCCTTTAAGGCACGAAAAGAGGAAGCCAGCTCGGAAGTGAGATTGTCATTCTCTGCTTCCAGAAGTGTCTTGTCGGCTTCCATGGCTGTTTTCTCCGCCACAAGTGCGTCCTTCTCAGCGAGGAGAGAGGCCACGCGCTCGGTGAGGCGAATGTTGGCTGCCACGTTCGCATCGTTCATCTTGACCAGGTCAGCGTACGTAGATCTCAGCTCCGCCAGTTCATCAATGGCAGAGTGGACAGGAGACAGTAGGGCAGCCGGAGCAGTAGGAGTAGGCCTCGGAGAGGCAGTGCTTTCATCATCAAGAGACATATTGAGATCACGAGTTGAACTGCGTGTGGAACAAGCCATCTTGGAATTATTGTAGAATATTTGGATGATAACAAATCGGACCTTTCACTGCAAAGTATATCAGTCGACTGTACAGTAAAGGTGGGAAAAAATAACATTAAGCGCTTGGATAATCGGATTAGTCAGACGTCAGGGCCTGCCAACCGGTGAGTCGCTTGTTTAATATTTTGAAAAATTGTTTCCGTTGTAGGAAATTCTGTGTATGTACTATTTATAACTGCGTAAATAGCTAGGGTGAGCAAGCGGTCAATGGCTGCTCGAAATTAACCAAATGCCTTTCAATTCCAATAAAAAATATTGAAATCTATGACAATCTATTAATTTCTTAATTTCTTTACCTCAGTAAATACAGAATGTTTAGAAAAGAGCGAGCGAGGGCTCAGCTGTGATGCCGAGGTGATTCGGCGTATCTGTATGAGGCGAAAAAAGATAGTGTTTTGTCCAGGTTCTTGGACAATTTTAGATATTTTGTCTAGGTGATTAGACAAGGTTGCCTAGGTGATTAGGAACCTTTAAGCTAGGAGGTGATTCGAAGGGGTTCGATCCCCGGCCGTGCTGAGATTGAACTTACAATACAATTTCCCATATGAGCTGAGGCCCGTGCCTAAAGGGTTAACCTGTTGTCCTTGTAAATCTGTGACCAGGTGGGTTGTCATGTCAAGGACCTGCGACATGACAATTCAGTGAGGCAGCACTATATCTGCTACAAGTAGGTCTCACCACGAAATGACTGAAATAATGTTGTAAGTGATGTAAAACCCCAAACAAACAAACAAACAAACAATATATATGTAAGGTATACCCACTTGATGGTTGAAGGGCTCATACCCTTATAATTTAACGAGAATATATTAAATATATTAAAAATAATGTACAGGCTCCAGCCTCATTAGTACACGGCCCATAGCCGTAGCATTAGCATATACCATTAATATTAATCTTTTATATCATATTATATTGTAAAAAATTGTCTAATGTAATGTACTCACTGATCAATTTGTAATGTCACTGAACAATTTGTTCACCTCAAGACTACTGTTTCAGATCTGGATAGCCACGTTGATTCGTTAGTCAAACTGGTCACCTAGGACCCAACTAGTTTTGAAATCTCTAGCATTCAATTCTCCTCCACCCACTCAAAACACCCCATAAAGTTCCAATTATTACGGGCCATGTTGGCCAACTCGCCTAACGGCATGGATGGTCTGGCCTGGGCTGCAGCCGTGACCCTGGGATTTTTCGGATGTCTGAGGGGAGTGGAATATACGGCAGTCATCCACTTACATCAGGTCAGATAATGTCCCCCCCCTCCAGCTTCATCAGTCAAATTCAGCCAATCAACCCCAGCAGAATTTATGACCTTCACTGTAAATAGATAAAAAAAACTTCAACACATGGCTTTTCAAAACACATAGGATGTTCAAAGCATCAAGTATGTGCAGTATGCTGCATGTGGGCCTACTTTAGGGCCAGGTCCCTCATTTCACTCATCAATGCCCAGGACCCTCTACTAATACTAAGTTCAGGTAGTACAATTAGTAAGGCTAGCCTCAACCTAACCATAAAAGATCTAGTCAAGTCACTGGGTAAGGACCCCTCCAACTTTACCACTCATAGCCTAAGAATAGGATCAGCATCCCAGGCAGGGTCCAACAATTGGTCAGACCTAGATGTGTCTAAACTCGGACTATGGCGGTCCCAAGCATACAAGTTATACGTTAGGCAAGACGAGAAGAAACAAATAAACTACTCATATAGACAAGCACACGCAAAATAACCCACTATTACCGCTATTTATTCATATACATGGGCTATTAATGTTTGAACAACATAAATCTGGGCTTAGCCATGTATTTATTCATATTATACTACAAATGTATGCTTAATATTAATATATGATTGTAATTTGTCAATTGGTCATGTATCAAATCATAATTGTTGCTATATATGTTAAAAGGCATCTATAAGTAGTCGCCGGGCTAACACACCATTTATCCGCCAGGTGGCGCTTACCAATTATGATTATGTATGTTATGTGTTTTGATATTATATGTGTACGTGAGGGTTGTGGTAGATTTATGGAATAAATCAAATGTGTGCAAACTATAATGATTGTCTCCTTTATTTAATAGATATTCCATACCATCAATTTGTCTTATTCTGAACTGCATATTTTGTTAACAATGACGGTAAATGCTAGGATTTGGAAACTGACATGCCTGATCTTGAAGTGCATTGGTAGCTTTGTTAATCTATACAGGTATTAAAGTTATAAAAAGATGTATTTTTCATAGAAAATGCTTTATTATGAATAACGTTAAATGTGGTGATTCATGTGTTATTCCCTGAAGAAAAAGTACCAAATATTGAGACTCTTTGGTGTTGAACTGGCTTGGAAGATTAAAAAGCTAAACGGAGCATTGTCACGTATTTTGTTACCGACAAAATCATTTGTGATTAGGGTTGCCAAGCTGTGACAAAGCAATAAAGATATGGCGGTGATCAATTGGTCGAATAATGGCTACAAAAATGACTCAAAGTCCAAACACGTGATATATATGATTATGCACCGTTGTATAATGACTTAAAACCAACTACCCTCCTCTGTAATTGATTAAACTCTTCACGAAACATTGACGTATGCAAAATAAATAATTATTATCATCAGCCATCATAGATTTTTTAATGAAATATCAAATTGCCTGGAATTTATGCCAGAGCAGTTTCTCATATTGTTAAGAGCTGTCATCTGGTGGGTCCTATGATCACATTAACTCTACCCAATGTTATACTGTTATTTCAATGGATAATTTATGACCATTTGCAGGGAGAATTACTTTAAATAGAAAATTTATTTCTAGGGTACTGTCAGGAGGATATAATGGACTTATATGTGCAAGATGAGCTCACCTGTGACTGCCCCATGCCATGCAAGTATGACATTGTTTTCTCCCTTTTTACATAGCTTCTGCATTGATGGGGGATTTTCTTTTATTCTGACAATTAATTTTGATCTTCTCTGAAAATACTGGTCGAGGGTCTTAGCTATCAGCCAGAAATATGTATTTTCAGGGGACCAATCCGTCTATTTTCCATTTGGCTCAGATCTTTTTTAATTTGTTTTGATTTACTTCGGAAATCTAAGAGTTATCACTGAGTTGCCAGGAACGCTGCCATTTTGAATAAGAGAAATAACAGGCTGGGACCAAATTTAACATGCATTTTGATTGGTCAAAGTCTGCTCTGGAAAGGGGTTTACATGATCATTAATGAAGGATTTCCAGAAAATGTTCATAAACATTACAAAAACGCTATGATCAGTACAGCTCCAAGGCCATTGGCCAATGTTTTTGATATGATAAAGCGCATATTGTATGTGTATATTTGTAGGGAGGTAACATATATGACAAGCATCTCATCAGCGCTATGGCCCTCAGAGGAACACGAGGTGAGAAAAAAATACCCAAATGCCCTTTTCTTGGCTAAAATCAAACTATTAACACAATTCCACAAGATGTGAAAAACTACAGCAAAAAGCCTATCACACCTGTTTTGTTAGCAATCTCTCTTAAAGTCTTATAGAATTTTGGCTTACCATTAAGGAAATAGGAACTGTTATATAGATCATATGTTGCCCCCAATATTGAAAAAACAAATCATGATTATTCGTATTTTAAGTTTGTAAAGGATTTTACTTTCCCTATTAATTGTCAATGGACTTCATCTGGTTTTAGCTTACACTTATTCCTTCACTGGAAGAATATGTTGACTCAGAAAGATTTCTTCAACTAAAGTATGAATCTGATGCCGATAAATATGTGAAAAACCTAGCTAAAGTGGTCATATATTACCAAGAGTTTAATTATGAGAGCATAGAGGAGCGACCTGCCTATATTGTGAGTACTGAAATTAAATAAAATCCAATTTTTCTTGCTTTTTTTCATATTGCATAAATAATAAATGAGAGTAAATCAAATGTAGGTGGAAATACAAAATTATTATTTTTCGATATAATATTAGTTCACTTTCTACCGATTTTATCTTAATGTTTACCCGAACAGCTCAAGAACATATTTCAGATGAATACAGTCACCATTACACTTGCAGTGCATGTGTAGGTTATATAATATATTTATGCACATCATAATCAATAGGTGGTCAGTATACAAAGAAAGAAAGATGATGTCACTTGTAAATGTCATTTGAGAATAATGTTTCTTTATTTCTATCTCAAGTAAAATGTGCTCTTTCAGATTGGGACATTTGTATCCGATTTAGGAGGCATACTTGGGCTTTACATCGGATTTTCGGTGATGACCATCCTAGAGTTTGGAGAACTATTAAGCGATTTCCTAGCCTTGGTGATTTTGAAAATATTGAGCAAGCATCCACGTCCAATCCACGTTAAACCAGTCCCTTGACTTATCATCTACAGACGATGTTTAAAACGTTATGAGAGTAACTATTATAAGACACTCAGTATATTTTACATTAGATGTTAGGCAATGTTCAACCAGCTTTCAGCCATCTTATGTAAGGAATTTATAAAAAAGAAACATTTTTTTTAAAATCTTCATCTTAAGCATACCACCATAAATACATGTCCTGGTCTGAAATCAGCGCCGTGTAAGAGTAATAACAGTTATGTTGTTGTTAATAACGGTTATGTTGTTAATAACAGCTATGTTGTTATTAGTATTAGTATAATCACATCATTTTGGACGCTTACCTTGGCCGCATATTAACGTAATAAAATCTTAAATCAAGTTGCGATCGGATTGCCGTAAAGCTTTCCCATCCCTGTGGCCGGTTCCTCTCTACCATTACTGCCATCAAATATAATGTTCATGATAATTAAATCAACATCAAAAGATATCATTAGCGAGTAAAAGTGAACATAGAGGAAATTTACTTCTTATGTTGGTACATGCACATTGATTAACTTAGAGCTAAAAAATACAAAGTAGCTTCAACGCATATTTTGATTTGTTAATCAAAGTTTCTTAATCAAAGGTTGCCATGGCTAAAATGTATTGACCAAAGTCATATTTGTCATTTCACACGTTCATCTGTACTTCACGTCAATTTGGTTGCTCTGAGCTCAACTGAGGATTTATGCCATTTTCAAGAAAAACGCCTCCCCAAATGCATATTAATCACATCACAATCGTCACAAAATTAACCAAATAAATTGGTTATTATGGTTGAGTGTAAGAATTCTAAGGCATCTAGAAGTACTGTGCATGGCAAGGTGGAGTTACACACCCCCTCTGCAGACAGATATCGACCCAGACTCTGCCAAGGAGAGCAGAATACATACTGAATGTTGGTGTGGCATCGTAAGCTCTGAGTGCCCACGAGACAAAAGTGGAGCGGCCAACATATCAAATCAAATCAAATCAAATCTATGTTGCGCTGGTTTGGATCCTAGTAATTTGTCAAATAAAGTAATATTTTGTCTTCAACCAAACATTGATAAGGATGATCCCTTTCAAACGAATCCAACACTTAGCATCGTTAACTCTACTATTTAGAGCAGTCGGTATCTTACTATGGAGGAAGTGCTGAAACTTATAATAAAGGAAATTAAGTCATGTGAGCTCGACCCGATTCCTTCCATGCCATCAGTGCCCTAATACATAACTACAATGCCACAGTATCTGCCAACTACAATGCTCTTATCACCCACAATAAATGAAACTGGACCAAGAGGAGACAAAAATACAAAGCTAGTTTGCAACTTGGCCCACAAATATAGATATACAGGGTTGTCGTCGTGCCCAACTTACTTGCAGTTTAAAATCCACTATTAAATCTTGAAATCGTCAGTTTTGTCGACTCCGTGACTCAGTTTCTTTGCAAATGTGCTTGAGCTCAATTAAAACCCATTATGAAGATTTCATCTTTGTCTCCTGAATAAAATCATTATTTTTGTTTATGTTCTACCTTTCCAAAAACATATCAACAAATTAACAAATAAAATCCCAATGTATGAAGATTTCATCTTTGTTTTCCATATAAAGTCATTTTTTTAGAGGGTTGCAAAAACTAATGATTCAATTCTGAATGTTTCGACATTTGACAAATAAAACTCTAAAATCAAGATTTTATGATTTTATATTAAATTTTGTTTTCTGAATAAAATCATTATTTATTTTATATTTTCAATGTTTGCAAAAAGTGACGTGTTTTTCCTTGAGCCATAATACCTGACATGGAGAGGAAAGTGCCTAGTCAGGGTACCAAAAAAACAGTGCACAAATCAGCAAGCATACGCCTGAGCATTGCTCTGCATTACATTGGTAGCATTGCTCTGCATTACATTGGTAGCATTGCTCTGCATTACATTGTTAGCATTGCTCTGCATTACATTGGTAGCATTGCTTGTCGTCCAGTCTCCTTACTACCTCTGCAGTCATTGGTAGCATTGCTTGTCATTCAGTCTCCTTACTACCTCTGCAGTCATTGCCCTGTTTTGATCTCATTCGATGTTTGGAATTCCCCGAGTGATAAATACTCGTTTTGCTCACTGGAAAAAACCCCATCCAATCCAAATCAACCTACATCACATTTTAACTTGGAATCAGGTGTCTGACCTATAAACCGACCAATCGGTACAAAACAATCTTTTTCATTAACCATTTATTCCCCACCAATCAGATCACAACCAGATTTTTATGAATACTGATGACTTGCGGTCGATTCCGTGCGCCTTTGTGCCATTGGCGGCAGGGTCTGATATGATACCTGCTGTGGAGGGTACTTGAGCATTATTACTAAACGCATTCCTTCATTCAAGTTATGGTTTCATTTGATGATTAAAAACATAGGCCTCAGAGTTTTTTTTTGGTAATGTTTCTGAAAATTTCTGGACATTGCTTCATAAATGGTCATTCAAATCATCTTCCAGAGTAGACTTTAGCATATGGTAAATTTGACCAATCGAAATGTATGTAACAATTTGAATTTGGCCCCAACTTGATATCACATCTTGATTCTCACTGGGTAATATTCATCATGTTAAAAGTGATTTATGTAAAATAGTACTTGTTTCTTCCTATATCATATTTCATTCAAAGTTTTATCGTGATTGGCGTAGTCCATCATATGCATGCTTGATCAATATGTGATCGATAACAAGATAGAGACCAATTAATTACAGTTTATATGAACATTTGTGCTTGCAGGATTACAAACCATAGCTATTGGATTATTGTATTCCTTGTCTGACTTCATGGTGTCAGCTTTATCATTATGTAATAAAGATATATATATATATGTATATATATGGCAACCTTCATGACAACTCATGAAGCTATTAGATTTTTGAAAAAATCCTAACAAAATGAAATCAAATCTGAGAAAAATCAAATGAAAAATATATAGAATTGGTCCCCTGAATATACAACATCTTGCCTGCTGAGAGCTAAGAGGAGAAGATCAAAGTTGACGGAGAGAATGATAGAAAATTCCCCCCAAACTGCAGAAATGATAATATATCAAATTCAATAATTTTAGAATGTGTGCATTATCTTCAAAATTGAAAAACACGAGATTTAATTTTGTTTCCAACCAAAAATTGGCCACATTTTGCTTGACAAAACTAACAATGAATTTTGTGAAGCAATATTTACATATATCCGGAATGCATGTTTGCAGTCGGAAAGGACACATTTCATGGAGCTCCCAATTTCTAGAATCAAAGTGAAGCTCCATACACAGAAAGTGGATAAAGAACTTTGTCTATTTTGAAGAACAAAGGATTTGTTTTGAGTCAGATCGTTTTCAGAACTAACAGAACCGCATCACTGGATCGTATATATAAACTCAAACTCAAACTCACATTCAAACTCAAATTCATTTTATTTGGCCATATTTTTTACATAAAATAATGTACTCTGTAAGATTAAAGCATATATTAATGTAATATTAATGAATATAAGTGTATCTGTACCAAGTATAAATAACTGACACTGAAGCATGACATTCACAAGGCCACGAAAACTGCAAAATAAGTAATTCTAAAAACAAAAAGATTCTTTAATATAAAAATCAGGCACTACTGTCAAGGAAACACCTTCACCCTCCACCTAAGGTAGACCCCTACCCACTGTCAAGGTAACACCTGCACCCTCCACCTGAGGTAGACCCCTACCCACTGCCGAGGTAACACCTGCACCCTCCACCTGAGGTAGACCCCTACCCACTGTCAAGGTAACACCTGCACCCTCCACCTGAGGTAGACCCCTACCCACTGCCGAGGTAACACCTGCACCCTCCACCTGAGGTAGACCCCTACCCACTGTTAAGGTAACACCTACACCCTCCACCTGAGGTAGACCCCTACCCACTGCCGAGGTAACACCTGCATCCTCCACCTGAGGTAGACCCCTACCCACTGTTAAGGTAACACCTACACCCTCCACCTGAGGTAGACCCCTACCCACTGTTAAGGTAACACCTACACCCTCCACCTGAGGTAGACCCCTAACCACTGTCAAGGTAACACCTGCACCCTCCACCTGAGGTAGACCCCTACCCACTGTCAAGGTAACACCTGCACCCTCCACCTGAGGTAGACCCCTACCTACTGTCAAGGTAACACCTGCACCCTCCACCTGAGGTAGACCCCTACCCACTGCCAAGGTAACACCTGCACCCTCCACCCATTATACTCAGAAATAGTTACTTGGACATATGTCAGAACTCTGCGAAAACTGGCACTTGTCACTTTGTGAAGCCTACAAATTTGTGCATGTTAGGTAAAGGATAAGTCAAACTAGATGACGATGTCTAGAAGCACGAGTACTAGGAATGTCTATAGGCATGAATACTAGGAATGTCTAGGGGCATTAATACTAGGAATGTCTGGAGGCATGAGCACTAGGGATGTCTAGAGGCATGAGTACTAGGAAAGTCTAGAGGCATGATTACTAGGAAAGTCTAGAGGCATGATTACTAGGAATGTCTACAGGCATGAGTACTAGGAATGTCTACAGGCATGATTACTAGGAATGTCTACAGGCATGAGTACTAGGAATGTCTACAGGCATGATTACTAGGAATGTCTACAGGCATGATTACTAGGAATGTCTACAGGCATGATTACTAGGGATGTCTACAGGCATGAGTACTAGGAATGTCTACAGGCATGAGTACTAGGAATGTCTACAGGAATGAGTACTAGGAATGTCTACAGGCATGAGTACTAGGAATGTCTACAGGCATGAGTACTAGGAATGTCTACAGGCATGATTACTAGGGATGTCTAGGGGCATGAATACTAGGAATGTCTACAGGCATGAGCACTAGGGATGTCTAGAGGCATGAGTACTAGGAAAGTCTGGAGGCATGATTACTAGGGATGTCTACAGGCATGAGTACTAGGAATGTCTACAGGCATGAGTACTAGGAATGTCTACAGGCATGAGTGCTAGGAATGTCTACAGGCATGAGTACTAGGGATGTCTACAGGCATGAGTACTAGGAATGTCTACAGGCATGAGTACTAGGGATGTCTACAGGCATGAGTACTAGGGATGTCTATGACTCTAATGATATAATCAGTCAGAATAATTGTGTTTATTACATTATCCCTTCTAGTTCTAGCCACAAAAATGAAATTTTCCTGTGAAGGCGAGTATAAATTTTAAAATAGCTTTGCTCATCTGGAAGGTACAGAATGGGTCCGCGCCAGAGAACCTATCCTCATTGGAAAGTAATGAATAAATGGAAGCTAAAGGAAATATGAAGATATATGATGAAAAGGCTTTTGAGGTATATGACAAAAGAATATGGAGTGCCCCGCCCCTCTAAGTGGAAAATTACAAATCATTAGATACCTCTAAAAGGAAGTTAAAGACAAACCTTATTCAGAAACATTAACTGCAAGAGTGCCATGAGCAGACCCAATTTGATATAGCACTATATAAATGTTTATTATTATAATTATTATTATCATTATTATAATCATGATCATGTTTACAAGTGAACAATATAAACCATAATTTTGTCCATAATTGGAGTAGTAAGAAGATGTAACTCGCAATGGAGCCGTCTTGACGTTGTGAGCAAGGTAAACACATTTAGGTGAGGCTACGAGATGCACAATTCTTTTAATTGAGTATTACATGAACAAAAGACCACAGTTTCGTCAGCAAGGTGATTTTCCTTGCTCATACATCATACAGGAAAATAGGAATGTGTCATAATAGTGACGTCAGACAGGGAAGTGTTGTCATAGTGTCAACTTTAAAATATAAAACTATATGTTTGTTACGTGCTAATAGGACCTTTGGTCAACTCTTGAGAAGATGATTATGATGATGATACTCATTACTATATAAAAAAGCTTTTAAAGTGCTTTATATTTTATTAATTGTCCAAGTACAAATACACTACAAACTAATGGAAAGTGCAGACAATGTTCAAACTAATTTCTATTTATTAAAACAATTATGTGTTTGTTTCTGAATAAATATTCATATTTGTGTTTATATAAACAAAGTTATATCCTTTATCAAAACGATTGTAATATTTTTCCAATGAAATCTCCAGTCTCAAATAGAAGTGATTATCACAACATATCAGATGTCTTTTAAGTCCTCTGGCATGGTTTAAGCATGCCGATAATAGCCTTTCTGAGAGTTTTATTGGTCAGCACATATATTATTGGATTCAATGCTGTGTTAGACCACAAAATCAACTCCATAGCTTTAAAAACATTTGAATGGACATATTTACCAGAGGAACTTAAAAGATTCACAACACTATATGGTATCCAGCATATTAGAAATATTACCACAACCACTATTAAAGACTTTGATGCTTTATACGAACTTCTGTTCTGCCCTATCATATTAAATGGGGATATTTTAGTTTTCCTTTTGTGTATATACCAGAAAGTGAAAGCATTTAAAATGGTTATTGCGAAAATAGGAATGACAAACTCAATAAACATGGTTAATACCATGAAGACAATATCAGCTTCAAACTCTAGGCCACAGTCTTCGTGTTCCACGATACTCACCCCAGTCCATATATCATAGCCTATGATTGCTGGCGAGTAGAGAAGGACAGCCAACAACCAACTGACGCCCAACTTCAACCGCAACGTCTTAGATGTCTGAGATATGTTATATGAAGCCCCATCTCTCACCATCAAAAATCTATCATAACTAATCAAAAGAATAGTGAATGCAGATTCAGCGCACATGGTGAAGTCAACCACGTTATAAAACTTGCAGGCGTATGGACCAAATGGCCATGTTCCATCCAAGCCTCCATACCAGACCACCACTAAGGGTAGAACCACCAGCGCCTCAAACAGATCTGTGACCGCTAAATTGCAAATAAAATAAGCCTGAATAGACTGTAATTTCTTGTTTCTGATGATTGCCAGTAAGGTACAAGCATTTCCCAGGATATTAACAATAATCACCACTCCCGTGAATATACCATATACTGGTCCAAATACAGAAAAACCAGTTCTATCGATAGTGGAAACGTTTTCACTAATGAACGCGGACTCATTTTCCCCTAAGTTATTTGTAGATTCTGTCAGTCCAAGCATATCTCTTTCATATGTCTTTTGCTAAATGTGTTTGGCTAGATTGACGCAGAATATTTAAGAGAACATCTTCACACACCTATCCGCATAATCTAATGTATAAAGCAAAATATAAAGTCTTTAAAATGCCTGCAGCCTCGCCCCGCCCATAATATTAATGGTCATATAGACGTTAACAATGACAAAATAAATCAAAATTGAAAACGTGTAGCTCAATTACATTATAATTATTTGTAGATATCAAAGTATAAATACAATCAGTAAAACAGTTTCTAATGAGTATATTGCACAGATATGTTTGTATATTGATTACATAATAAGGAGACCACTTTTTAATCATTCTGAAAGACTGCAACACAAAACTCACTATCATGGCCTTGTAACTCAGAGAACTCAGTTAAATGAAAGTCAATACACCCTGGCATAAATGAACCTGATAACATATGAAGGTTGTAAAAGGTGATTCTAACTTGTTCAACTGCTTGTGACACTGAGTAATCTTGTGTACAGAGGATCGTTCAAATAAGAGGCACTTCAGACTAAATCTACTGAAGTCATACCACCTCTTGTCATCAAGGTGATACTACTAGTGTGGGCACGAATCACAGGATGTGAATTGTCGCACATTATATCACGATTGCATGTTTTCTTGAAGATAGAATTATAAAATCTATTATAATTTAGTAATTTTACTCTTTGCCGGAGGAGATATATTTCAATGAAAGAAAAGGATATTCAAATTGGAAACTTCATTGCATGACATCTACGTCACATGACATTTACATCACATGACATCTATGTCACATGACATCTACATCACATAACATCTACGTCAATGTTGTCAACGAGAAGCGTTACATTTTACGGTCATGCACCTTGTTATTACGATTTCATATTCATATATATGCATCATTAATTCGTGAATATTGGACAAACCATAAATTATGAATTACGCGGTCTAATATGCCTCACTTTCTAGTATTTCTATTAAGTTTATCATTTCTATTAGGTTTATTATGGAAAACCAATTAGCCTCTGAATATGCTATAGCTCTTTGCTTCTTTACTACTGTCATAAATATTGGAAAGTCTATGAACTATGACATTTACGATAATAGAAAGTAATAAGGTAAAGACCAAAAATATTGATCCTTGGTAAAATATTAAAATAGTTAAATCTGTAAAGCACTAGCATATATTACTACGTGGTTATTTGTCAGAACCTCCATATAATCATCGCATATTCTATAAGAATGGGAATATTCGATCCAAAAGACCGGATTTGACTTGATTTGAGATGTGAGAATGTTAATAATGCACGACATATCTCATTTCCTGCAAGCTGTTTAATAGCTTTCTTTATCATCACGATCAATTATATTACTATTTAATATGTGTCATTCATGTATCTTTGATAGTTTAATCATGTTCATTTAGTAAATGTATTCTTCAATTATTGACCACCACAATAATAGATTATATACCCTTTGAGACATGAACATTGTTTACAGTTAAGAAAGTGATATTTTCCCTCAATGTTATTCTGCATGCCTAGATAGAAATCATATTCTACCTCTGCCAAGAAAAATCGGTCTTCGTGTCCCGCACATTAGCATGCAATTACTATGCAATTACCATGCAATTACAATTCTGAAATTGGTTGGCTCTTTGACAAGCTCATGCATAATGCATAATGACAAACACCGTACAATCAAGTGTGCGATATACTCATTTTTTTATTCAAAGGTAATTTAGAATAGATCATGCATAATTTCGGGACCCAGTGCCTATTAACTGTTGAAAAGAAGCTTGTACTGGGTGTGGTCTCCCAGGTCTGACTCAAAAATACGTTTCTGACCTTTACATGAGCTGAGGCCCGTGCCTAAAGGGTCAACCTGTTGTCCTTGTAAAACTGTGACCGGGAGGGTTGTCATGTCAAGGACCTGCGATATGTCAATTCAATGAGGCAGCACTATATGTGCTACAAATAGGTCTCATCATGAAATGACGTTGAAAGTGATGTAAAACCCCAAACTAACAAACAAACAAACAAACAAAATGACCTTTACTTGCAGTGCCTGGTTTAAACCCAGGATCTGCTGATGAGAGTATATCATTGTTGATGTTCTCAAACCAGAACAAATCCCCACAACAGGGTCTTACATATAGGAAACTATTACACGCCATAGGAAAATTCACAAATGTTCCATTCCTGATCAATTATATCATTGAAATTAGTTGACAGTAAAAAGAAATCACAATTATTGGAACATTGGCAACGATATACACAACCTTTTAGCTCTGTCTGTGTGTCCCCTACTTGCCATTTGACACTACGAAGAGGACAGATTGATAATTTCCCACAAAATGTACTATCTTTATAACATGCCCCCCCAGTTTGTATAGTAAAGTGATCTCCAACAGCACAGCTGATACCTTTTCCAATGACAGACACGTGCCATAGTGATCTTTTATTTTTCTTGCGATCTATCCTGGCATCGAAGGAGTATAGAGCGCCATCTCTTGGGTTGACACAAGTGTTGATGTTGTTATCCCACAGTTCCAGAGTCACAGAGCTTTCCCTGATTTTATCCAGAGCTTCCAGTGCGGATGATGGATCGTCAAAGTACACAGAGATTCTGTACGGAGGCCCTTTTATGCAAAAGAAATAGTTTTAGATTTACAAGTATGGCATGAATTTCATTTTTATTTTAAAACTGAAGTGATGCGTGTCACGTAAGATATTCACGCAGCAAAGAAGGTGGATCGTGATGCAGATCAAAACAATTATTCAATTCTTGAAAAATGTTTTTTTTAAATAAACTAAAACGGCATTGGCTTTGCCACTACCCTGGCCTGTCTGCAGTTTTTAGCCCCCTTACTACCCTGGCCTGTCTGCAGTTTTTAGCCCCCTTACTACCCTGGCCTGTCTGCAGTTTTTAGCCTCCTTACTGCCCTGGCCTGTCTGCAGTTTTTAGCCCCCTTACTACCCTGGCCTGTCTGCAGTTTTTAGCCTCCTTACTGCCCTGGCCTGTCTGCAGTTTTTAGCCCCCTTTCACACCTAACTAGTGCCAACCGGCACTACATGCTGTCCTGTACCCAGCCCCAATACTAAATTCTATGAAGGACTTACCATGGATCCCACCCACCTTTTATCCATAATTACCCTTATATTTACTGGTCTGCACATATATTGATTGTGTTTCTATTAAAATGTTTATCCGTTGGCTTTGTATTTCCCTCAGAATACATTAACCAGTCTATTAACTCTGTATGTGTTTTACATTGCCATTGAATTATTTTGTATCCATTGCCTTCCATATCCATTGGTAATTCCCATATTTATCCCAATATAAAATAGCCATTGGTTATCTCATCAATCTCAATAGAAACGCTGCAGGGCATATTTGAAATAAAAGAAAAGACAAAATATGTCCTTTGACACACTTTGCACCAGAGAGTAGCTATTTCCCTGGTTATGACTTCGGATGTTTTAATTAGAAGGATTTCTTTCTAACAAATTGTAAGTACTTTCCAAGAGCAGACATGAGCAGATGAAAATGACAGCCAATCAGAAGTCACGTTATATATTGATGATGATATTTGTCGTGTTATTCAAAATGGTAGCCTCCTTCAAAATGCAGTGATAGCTATAAGATTTTCTTTTTAAATCATAAAAATGGGAACAAATCTAAGCCTCATGAAAAATAGATAGAAAGGGTCTCCAAAAATAAAACATATAACCTACTAATGGTAAGAACTCCGACCAGTAGTTTCATAGAAGATCGAAGTTGATGGACAGACAGAGTGACAGAAGTCTGCATAGCTCAAAAGCAAGGTTTAAAAAATGATTATATGTTAGGCACTTGAAAAATATTCAAGCAATTCCAATCTACTTTCAGCCATCTTGGCTTCGCATCTTTCACGGTATGACAGCCCAACAAAATCTCTGAATATACCTTCAACACCATATTATGCACTTTTATTTAATCCCCATATTGGATGGTGTTTCAGTTTAAGCTTCCAAAGTGAGTAGATTTCTCTTAAAAGAAAATGCGACATGCAAATTTGAATAAGCACAATTTATATATCAAATCCAAATGTCCAAATGGATTTTCATATCCTATTACTTAAAAATGAGTGAAATGAATACTTGTATGAAAAGTTCTCCCAATTTGATTTTAAAACTAAAACTTTAAGTGCATGGATATTAAGTAGATTAACAGCGGCCTACCTGGGCACACATCATTCTCCTCCACAGATTTAATCCATTTGTAAGATATTGATCTCTGTATTCGGCACTGTCCATCTAGTACATCTCTCGAGAAAGGCAGTTTGACCCGGAACACCCAGCACAACCTGACGTCACAGGTCAGGAAACTACGTGATTGTGATCCTAATTCCAGGTTTTTCAAATTTGGGAGTTGTAGAAGAACTTCTTTGTCCAAGGATCGCAAAGGATTATTCATGAGGTTCAACTTTTTTATGGATTGTTTATATCCTAAATGTGGTAATGTCTTCAGCAAACTGTGCTCCATTTTTAAGATTTCCAGATTTTTTAAGTGAGTTAATGCCAATTTAATGTCTTGAATTTTCCTGATTTTATTATTTCCTAAATTCAATATTATTAGAGAAGATGGAAAACTTGGATACAAAAGATCAGTGATGTGATTTCCATAAATATTCAATTTGACTAATTTTGTGAAACTGGTCATATTTGGGGAAACGCAGAATTTATTATTACTCAGATCTAATGTTTTCAACGTTAAATAGCTTTCAAACAGGAATGAGGACATATTCGTCAAGAGATTATTGTGCAAGTCCAAATCAAAAACTTTACTTGGAATCCTTCCCACATGGTTTATTTTGTTTTCTGAAAGTTCTATTTTCTCCAGATCAGACATTGTTGACATATTCGGCATCCTCTTAAAGCTGTTGGAAGAAGCATAGAATTCTTTTAATTGTGTCATGTGTGCAATATCTGGGAATGTTGCATCTTCATACCCCATCTTATCTAAATTCAAAACGGTTGCCTCGTGAGCATGTGCGAAAAAATCTCCTTCCAGAACAAACGAACAACATTGCTGAAGGTTGATTTTTCTAATTGCGGACGACGGTGCCTGATGTTTGCCGGAACGGAACGAATTTTCTCCCAGATGGAGAGTGTGAATGCTCTGCAAAGCATTTATATTTGGTAATGGTCCACTGATTCTATTCTTACGAATATCAAGTGTGACTAAATTTTGACAATTGGAGATATCAGGAAAGTATGTCATTTTATTTGCCTTGAGATATATATGTTTTAGAGACTGGCAGTTGTTGAACAGATTCAATTTTATATATGTTATTTCATTTTGACTTAAATCTAAAGTGGTCAGTGAAGAGGGCACAGTAGTTTTGACATGTGTTATTTTATTGTTTTGCATTTCAAATGATTTCAGTTTTGTATAATGTTCCAAATTTGGGACCGAGTCGATGAATTTGTTATCTTGAAAGCGTATTTCTTCAATGCTATCTAAATGAGTTAATCCAACTCGCCCTGATATTCTGTTGTTAATTAAAGAAATAGTGACCATTTTCCCCATATCAGAAAGTTTTGTTTCTTCCCATTTTTCCACATAGACATTATCATTAAATATTGCAGTCGTCAATGTATTATTAGTATATGTTAGATTAGGAAATGCATTAAGTTTTGTATAAGAACACCGTATATCTATGAGAGAAGGCAAGCCGATTAATGTTCTGTCTGATATCTGTGTGATATATGTATGACCCAGATTGACATTCATCAAGGTGGGAATTGGATCTAAATCTAACATCCCAGTAATAGGGTTATTATGCAATTCTAAATGACTTATGACTTTAAGGTTGACGAACACATCAGGTTTAAGTTGCTCTATGTTGTTGTGTGAGAGATATAGATTTGTCAAAGTGTCTCCTATCTCAAACAAATCAGGAACTTGTCTTAGTTGGTTTGAATTAAGCCACAGATGTGTGAGCTTTGTACATTTAAATGAATCACTCTTCAAGTGGACCAGTCTGTTTTCATTTAGTTCCAGCATTGTAAGTGATGGTAAATGGCAAAATACTCCACCAGGAATATCTGATATCTGGTTTGTATAAAGTCTAAGATGATGAGTTGTCTCTGGTATATGGCGGGGTATTGCTATTAATCCCTTCTCATATCCGTCATATACCGTGCTGAGGGCGAGGCTGGGCAGAAGAACTAAAACGGTGACCACCTTCGCCCTTCGCTCCATATTACACCATATCATCACTTTGTCTTGGTTTCCATATTACACCATATCATCACTTTGTCTTGGTTTCCATATTACACCATATCATCACTTTGTCTTGGTTTCCATATTACACCATATCATCACTTTGTCTTGGTTTCCATATTACACCATATCATCACTTTGTCTTGGTTTCCATATTACACCATATCATCACTTTGTCTTGGTTTCCATATTACACCATATCATCACTTTGTCTTGGTTTCCATATTACACCATATCATCACTTTGTCTTGGTTTCCATATTACACCATATTAATGGATAATGATATTTTCAATTCCATCTGGGACACTATTAGTTCAGGTCAACAAAATAAAAAAACAGTTCAGTTGGTTGTTCATACAAGTTATTGTTAAAATTACATTATAATCAACAATTCAGCTTATATTAGTTCATAACAGAATAACATATGATTCTCAAATCAGCGAGATTTCCATATGTGCATGTAAGAATAATATATAATCTTCCATCCCGCTGGGTTAGGATATTAGTTCATGTTTATTCTGGATGTCCATATCAGTTAATGTGGATTTCATTAACCCACATTAATTCTAGTAAACAAAAGATGAAATAAATTTTACCTGGATTTCCATATGAGTTCCATTTTTTTCCTGATTGCCCTATAAGTTCATGTTTTACCTGTATTCCTTGTTACTTGTGTATTATCTTCATGAGCGCATTTAGCTTTCCATCTGCTATTTATTGCTTCAATTGATCTAAGCGTTCACAAGGTAATGATCACTACTTAGAGTCAGGTCTGCAAACATTTGTTTCTGTTCCGGCACCAATTTTTTTTTTGTTTCTGTTCATATTGTGGAACATCATTTATTCAGGGGGCGGAGTGGAGGAAAATAATTTGGCAGAATTTCTCATTTTTCTTCCAAAACAAAACATATCTCCATAGTATTTAAGGAAGGACGCGTGCCTTGGTGCGATGTTGGTCATTTTTAATAGAGGACTCGTTTTCTGATTAATTATACCGATTATCTAATCGAACTTGGATCGTATATTCTCTAAAAACCATACCATTCGAACGAATAACATTGGTGTTGCAATTGTGAACATCTTTTGTGATCATTAAACGCGTTGTTAACATTATTTTTAACAATTTCTGGCGAGAGGTTGTGAAAGCATTATTTCGCCATCATGGATCTTTACAGTTTTTTACCTGCAAATGGAAAAAACCGTTAAGATTCAGCAAAACGAAGATTGAACATATTACATAAATCAATCAACTTACCTGAGCGAACCGCTGACGATATCATATAACCGAACTAAAAACACAAAGTTAAGAGATTAGTACAACTCTTAACTCAAGGTGCAAACAGTGACTCTCAGTTGATCTCACGAGCGTATTTTTTCCTCAGGTAAACTCTTCAGGTAAATTCCTCAGGTGTCTCTTATTAAATACATAATCCTGGCTATTTTAGCTTACCTGACGAACCCGTGCGCGCCAAATTTCAAAATCAGTTAAAGTCTAGCATCGGCAGAGGAAAGACATGTATTGAATATCTTCACAGTATCGCCGCACAGTATCGCCGAACAGTATCGCCGCATAGTATCGCCAAAAGTTCATCGCAAAATAAGTATAGGACTATACGGAATAGTTGAGACTCGAAATTAGACCACACATTGTACCACTGATATCTGTAGCAGGGTTGAACTCCTGTATGGGTTTTGAATATTGAAAATTGGTGTTGTTGCAAATATATTATAACCTGAACCAAGGCTGAATCCCCTGGACAGGAAATAAATTAATCTGAACCAAGGCTGAACCCCTTGGGCGGGAGCTGGTAAATTTTGTTTGTTTGTTTGGGGTTTTACATCACTTTCAACCTTATTTCAGTCATTTCGTGATGAGACCTACTTGTAGCAGATATAGTGCTGCCTCACTGAATTGCCGGGGCCGGGGATCGAACCCACAACCTTTGAAATTATTAGTGATTTCTCATCGCCTGGGCTGAACCACCTGAACTAGATAAATCTCAAGTATACAATGTAAGGGCAATAATTGATGACTTCTGATGACTTCTACAGAAACCAGGTTCTATAAGATCTGGTGGGAAGGTTATACAAAAAAAGAATGTACATATGAACCAGAGGAAAACATTGATAGTAATCAGATTGAATATTATATAGCAGGGAAAAATAAAAACAAGCTCCTAATTATGAAAAAAGGGCTAGAAGAGAAAAACTATAAATTAAATAACCAGAAAAAAGAAATCAAATCTACCAAGAAAGTTAATGATGAGAAAGACGCATATCAGAAAATGATATCTAAAAATATGAACATGTCTTTGCAGATGGCTTCCAAGACAAGCAACAAGACTCGCCAGGGCAACCGAAAAAGGGAGTCCAGGTCAAGGTCCTCCTCCAGGTTCTGACATGTTGATTGGGCCGAGTTGGTGAACCTGGAGGAGGAGAAGGAAGACCAGACTGCAGTGCAGGTAACTCCTCATGCTGAACCACGAGAGGGGGCACCACTAGCGCTGGATGCAAGCAATGATGAACCACGGATGGTGGCGCCACCTGATGTTGCAACCGGGGGTGAGGAAACTCAAGGTGCAGCAGGGGGAAAGAGTGTCGGTCCGAAACAACAGGAGGAAGATACCCCCACCCCTGGGGACGAAATAGACTTGAGTATGGCAGAATTAATGAATCTTGTAAAATAAAAAACAAATAGCTTCGCTACATTGAATGAGCAGGTTGAGGTTAAGGAACTGAAAATCAAAGAACTAAAGCAGGAGAAAGATGAGATAACTAAAATGTTCAATGCACTTAAGCTTAGTAGCTCATATGATAAAGCCAAACTTAAGCGAGCAGAGGTCAAAAGTGAGGAATTGAATAAGACAGTTGAGAGAAACAATGAATACATATCAAAATTAGAAAGCAAGAATGATGAACACGTGAGACACATAGAAGCGATGGCAGAAGCAGAGACAATGTCCCCATCACCAAGAAATGAGACAAGTAGTAGTGTGATCAGGGAGAGTAAGGTGAAGGTACTGTTCGTATCCCATAAGGTGTATAAGAACCTAACTGGGTTCTGTTATGAGAACATCCCATGAAAATGGGAACATGGGGAAGATAGAGTGGAATGTTCCTCATACTGGAATGATCCATAGAGTGGAATGGTCCTCATACCGGAATGAGCCATAGAGTGGAATGGTCCTCATACTGGAATGAGCCATAGAGTGGAATGGTTCTCATACTGGATTGAGCCATAGAGTGGAATGGTCCTCATACTGGAATGAGCCATAGAGTGGAATGGTCCTCATACTGGAATGAGCCATAGAGTGGAATGGTTCTCATACTGGATTGAGCCATAGAGTGGAATGGTCCTCATACTGGAATGAGCTATAGAGTGGAATGGTTCTCATACTGGATTGAGCCATAGAGTGGAATGGTCCTCATACTGGAATGAGCCATAGAGTGGAATGGTCCTCATACTGGAATGAGCCATAGAGTGGAATGGTCCTCATACTGGAATGAGCCATAGAGTACAATGGTCCTCATACTGGAATGAGCCATAGAGTACAATGGTCCTCATACTGGAATGAGCCATAGAGTACAATGGTCCTCATACTGGAATGAGCCATAGAGTACAATGGTCCTCATACTGGAATGATCCATAGAGTACAATGGTCCTCATACTGGAATGAGTAATGGAGTAAAATGATCCTCATACTGGAATGTGTAATGGAGTAGAATAGTCCTCATACTGGAATGTTTTATTGAGTAGAATGGGCCTCATACTGGAATGTTTTATTGAGTAGAATGGGCCTCATACTGGAATGTTTTATTGAGTAGAATGGGCCTCATACTGGAATGTTTTATTGAGTAGAATGGGCCTCATACTGGAATGTTTTATTGAGTAGAATGGGCCTCATACTGGAATGTTTTATTGAGTAGAATGGGCCTCATACTGGAATGTTTTATTGAGTAGAATGGGCCTGATACTGGAATGAGCAACAGAGTAAAATGGTCCTCATATTAGAATGAACCATAGATTTTGTTTCTGGAAGTACTTTATCTTAATTTATTTATTTTCCATATCATTTTTAATTTAGCAAATTTTCGTCAGCAATAAAAAATGTATTTGTGAGTATTTCCAGTAGTTCCTTTTGAAGGAAATTGTGTTTTCTTCTTCACGCACTCGAGCCTGCCGTGTACTTTAAGAAGATATTTGGCGATAAGACATCATGGAAAAACCGGCAACTTTGATGTTGCAGCTCAAAGTTCCCAATGACCCATACGACCAAATATGGCTGATGATCTCCCAGTGCCCTGACGTCACCCTGGCTTGCCTGCTGATTTTGTTAACAAAATGCCAGGCATCTTTACTGAAATCGGCGCAAATGTGACTGGGGTATAATGCAGAGTACCTCCATCCCCACTCCCAATTTGATTCACAAAATTCTTTATATCGGGCCACCTGCCACATAGAATATTATAATTTGGTAGTATTGTGGGACACGGATTGCCTACATGCAAGGAAGGCGAACATATATGACATTTCATTGACATTCATTGACATTCATAGACATTATCAGAGACACTAACATATCCCCATACGAGAGATGATGCAGAGCATATTGGTAAGCATGCTTATCAGGCCAAAACGGATGATCACTGACGTGAGGATCAAACACCAACCAGAGATGAGGACAAAGGGTCAAACTCATTAAGGACTTGGGCGTGTGCCTATATAACATGCTTTGGCTGCTGCCTGGCGCGCAGTGTCGACTTGCCTAGATGATCCACGACACTCAGCCACATGATCTACACTGTTGCCACTTATATCGATATTGAGGTGCAGCTTCAAGCCCGAGAGCCTCATCACGGTTATCAGTATTTGGGTATTTCATATCACACTCATGCAATGCCTTATCTAGCCTGACTCAAGTGTATACCTATACTCCAAATAAAGACTACAATTGTACTCATTTAGCCAGCGAGTATAGAGTATATTCCCTATATCTTACTAGGTCCCCAATCCCTCTGTAACATTTGGTGGAGAATCAAATCGATCTATGGCATTGAGTGATATTGATACCATATGGAGTTTCTCTTAGCCTCCCTATTTGTTGACTTCAAGTACATTTGGCATCAGTCATCGCAACTGCTGTCAAAAAAACTACTGATAGCGCCTGATCCACTGGTGAGCAATTTTGACGATTCTTCAAAGCAAGTAAAGTCAAATCTATTCATCCCTTTACTCCCTCCCATATCCGAAGGGGATAAACCCGACTCTCTGGGAGTGGCTCCTCCTTCCGAATCCTCGGAATCAGACCGCATAGTTCCAGGTACTGGTGGTTCGTTTTCCATGAACAGTGACAACGTGGCGTTGTCACATACATCAACTGGTGGTAGCTGCGATTACTCGCCCAGACCGGAGAGTTTACGCTTGCCTAGTTCAAACTCTGAGATACAGTTTAAAAAACACCTAAAACTACCGATAATGACCCTGAGTCCCCCACTTTGTACGAAATATCTGATCTGCCCAGAGATCCAGAGAGTCCAAATACAGAGAGATTAGATTGACCATTAGAGGAAATGGAAGAGGAACGAAATGTTCAAGATATGCTCCAGCAGGTGCTTGGCCACTTGCGGAGAATCGATCTTAACAGTGCGCAGACAGACATTGTTGACCTGCTGTATCAGCTCCCACCAAAGTGTTAACACCATCAGTTACATTAGTTGCTAATATGATGATTACATATGCACACTTCCCACAGAATCTCAAGCTGGCAGAGCTTGCACCAGTATTTAAAAAGGATGACAGTCTTAATAAATGCAAATACAGACCATTAAGTATATTACCCTGTGTGTCATGTAAAAGCTTATAGATCATGAAGTGAATGAGTATTTTAGCAACATTCTTAGAAAACACATATCTGCCTACAGACAGGCGCATAGTACACAAACAGTCCTACTGAGTGCAGTTGAAAATTGGAAGTCTACACTTGATGAAAATAAGTATGTTGGAGCCGTGCTAATGGACTTGAGCAAAGCATTTGATGTTATTCCTCACACACTGCTTATTGCTAAGGACTGACCGTTCTGGCATAATCCTGAGAAGATTTTGGCAAGACGACCGTGAAAGCAGGTGACACAGATTACGATATGAGTTCGAATTCAAGTTAGGTGTGACTGATGTGATTACTGAGATGTCTATTCTATGGCTATAATTCTGTGACAGTAAGAAGTTGCGAAGACGGTGCAGCCATACAATGGTAGGACTGACCGTTCTGACATAGTCCTGACAGATTTCAGCACGACGACCGTAAAAGCAGGTGACACAGGAAAACATAGAGTTGTTAAATTAAGTATGGTACATATAATTCCTGTGACAAGTACACATGTGACGAAAACGGTGAAGCCACACGAGGAGGACTAACTGTTCAAGTATAATCCTGAAAGATTTCGGCATTACGACCATGAAAGCAGGTGACACTGAAAATGATGTAATAAACTATGACTAGTAGAAAAGCTAGATGTTATTTGAAAAAAAAACATACAAACTGATAAGACACTATAATGTTGCCTACTCGACACCTATGCAGTGTAAAGTAACGCTGAATCACATCCTTGACAAAATATTTGTATTATCTTGACGAAACTTGTAACGAGAGAAATTCTATAGCAAAGAAAGAGAAATTCTGATAGCACAATACTAATCTCTATATTAATCGTTACTATATTAACATATTAACGTATACAAATTAGGCATTTAGATAGGATAGTTTCTTAACAAATAACCATTCCCCCCATCAAGTGGAAGGATTATGGTTCCGTCATGAATCCTGCAGACATACCCAATGCCCTCTTTACTACTGATGATTCACCCTTCGGATATTTTTCTGACAAAGAACTCGTCAAAATAATTGACTCAATCCCATCGGACAAGACTCTTTGGGCCAACGTGTTTGAACCTGAGTTGGAACCACAATCGGTTCCCGATATTTCCCTTTCCCCGTCCACAACGTCGTCTCCTCTACCAACCTTTGAGTCACAGAACGATACCTTTAATATTGTTAGCCACCCCCCACAACAGAGTTCACTACAGGGAGCCCTCCCGACCTCCCAGGTCCAACTGCCTCCGGGAACTTCTGTTACATACTTGCCAGACCCCACTGCACCGACGACCTCTGTTGTGCAAGTCTGCCTAAATTGTAAAGAGTTCATGCAAGTCCAAGAGTTTACACTAGCTACTGTAAAGTACATAAAAAGACTTCGAAAAGGTCCCCTGCCGTTGAGTATGCACTTGTTTCTGGTGAGTCTGCTGTTTGTCTGTGGGGCTTCAGCAACTGCAGTTTTTTTTTACAGTTGCCAATGTTGGGGCACTTCTCACTAAAAATGGATTTGTGGTGAACGGTGCAACACTATAAACATTGCGAAAATGGTACAAAATAGTGTAAATTTCTATTGAGAGTTGGGTGTTGTTAAAGTTCAAAGGGATGCCCAACCCTTATACTAAAATCCCTTGCCTACTTCACATATTCTAGTGTTTCCGAAATTGGCTATATCCAGGCGTTAACCCTGTTAGAATCAGAAGCCCATACCACATTACTCGCAATGGACACCATTGCTGCGAACAAACGTTCTCAAATCTTGGTTCCCCCAGACACACTCCATAAATCAATTAGACAAGTTGCCCGTTTATCACGCCTACAGTACCAATATTTTAGGTTGATGTATGATCAACCTAGTGCCATTTATGCCATACCTGGAGTCACGGCCCTCAGCAGTGAATCACACTTATACCTGGACGTTAGCTTACCACTCATTGTTAAAGACAATGCATTTACAATTTACGAGGTTTCCTCATTCCCTATCCCCACCGGCAGTGTTAATCCAAACCAATTTACACGAATTTCTGGCTTTTCAGAGTATATAGGCATCTCAAATGATGAAAGTTTTTATATTGAACTTTCACGGTCGGAACTCTCAGAATGTTTCGGTTCTGCTCTACGCCATTGTTACAGGTCGTTCCCTGAGTTTCCGATAGATATCCCGTCCTGTGCTTTGTCTATATACACAGGGCCGGTGAAAGATATCATGACTTTCTGTAAGGTAGATTACCCAATGACAACGGCACCTCCCCGCGTGGTGTGGGATCTGCAAAATACTTCATTTCTTATATTTGGCAATAGTGAACTGTGACTTGTTTCATGCCAGCTGGATGTCACCCCAACAGAAGTAGATCCATGTTCTTTTTGCACACAAACCTTAGGTTGTGGTTGTAGCATGAGATCAAGCTCCGGCGTATATGTCCTGCCGAGTTTAACACATTGTGATAAAAGGTTAATGTCCCGTGTGGAGAAGTCCTACACAACAAACCTGTTGTTCAATACCTTCTTCCACAACTCATCAGTCATGCAGGGCATGACGGCGTTTACATTGTGCCTGCCGTAGATGCTTCAACCTTGAAGAACGCCACATATAGTCTGAATTTATTTAATGTCTTCGGTGCTACTATCTTAACAATCTTCCCGGGTTGTATCAAGATCTTGCCAGGCGAGTCCATGCCTGTGGCTGAAATTACCAGCGGATGTTTCGATACACACCTCTTAATTGATTGGAATCAAACTATGATTAAGATTTACATCGCGAGGTCAAGTTTCACATGCCGTCTGTGATTAATGTCCCTTTCCATCTGAAATTTTTGACTAGGTCCATTTTGTCCACACCCCATGCCCTAAACCTATTGATAGGCAATGACGGCTATTATATCCTCCACAGCCTACCTACCTACCGACCCAAGACACGGCTTGTTACAAGACACGGCTTGTTACAGAAGGATGGCTTGACCAAAGGTACCAGATTCCAGTCCCTGGAACAGCGGAGGGAAGAGAGCTTTGAGCCTAACAACAGAATTCTAGCATCAGCAAAATCGACGTCGAAGAACGACGTCCAAGAACCCCCAATCAATTGGGTGACCATTCAAAGGCCCGCAGCTTGGACACTGACATTCACATTGGCACTGATTAAATGTGCCTGACAACATGTCACTTACACCTCAGTGGATAAGTATTGTTCCTGCCTTATCCCCCTCAGTTTCTCTTTCAGAAATGGACACCGTCTGATAATCGCCGTCACCTTCACTAGGATCCGTAAGTATGGCGACTAACACTCCTCATGTTCAGATCAGTCATGTTTCTGATAACCACTGGACTCACCAACTATCAAACTTGACATTCAAGAATTAAAACAGCTAACTGATATTGCTTTAGAGGTCCAGGGTAGCACTTTGCCTTTTCCTATAATGACTCAAATTATTCGGAAAGTAAAGACAATGCAACGTGTGGTGTATGTTTTCAAATTGGGAAACCTTGTTGTCATAATTGTCTGAAATTATACGTCCAATTTTTGAAGCTATTTTATTGGTCACATCCCATGTCATGGGGCCATGCCGAACGTGTGGTCCGACGGGCGTTAGCCTATTTTAAATTTGAAGGAAGGGAGAGATACTCATTGAAATACCTACAAGCCCTGTCCTTGTTGGCTCCAAGGATATCGTGCACAGATTTGTCTAATAACACTGACCATCATTACATAGAACCCGTAGTTTAGAGCATGATCCGGGTTACTGATCACCTCCTAGTTACAATAGTTGGCATTAAAATGCTTTCCTGCACTCCTGTGGTGTTCTACTAACTCCCTACTACACATTTGTTCTTTATTTTATGAGCTCTCAATGTTGTCCTAGTCGACACGTTTTCTATAAAAGAAACAATTTTCCATTATTATGTCAGTAGTTAAGGCCACATGTTATGTGTTGTTGTTTGTTTATTTGGTTTCAGATCAAAAGAAGAGATGCCTAGCAGACGTCAACTTTTCTTTCAATTGGTCCTCCCCACCCCTCTGGAGGACCTGCCTTCCGAAGAGTACTTGCCCTAAGAGTCCATATTAGCGCCCGAGGACTGGGATACTTCCAGTGTGGAGAGCAGTGCTGTGGGTCCACAGTGGATTGAGGTACCACGGATCCATGCATTGGACAGAATAATACCCATTTTGGACAATTGGGTCACTTTTAAAAGGTTTGTGTTAGGGATACACACTTCTTTCGGTCAAAATTTCTATACTGTTCAGCCCACAGCCCACAAGTCACTTTTTATGACTATGAGAGAGGTGGTACATTTGTTTTTTTTTTTCCAAAAATGTTGTATGCCATACATCAGATCGTGTCCAAGTGTGAGTGCTGCTAAGTGGGAGGTTATGAGATCCCCTCTCTGTTTTTGACAATGAGGCATGTGCCAAATTACATTTGGATCTCATTGGCCCACCTTTGAAATATAAAGGTCCGCCTCCCATACGTCCCAAGAAGCCTCAAACTGTGATACTATCAGAACACAGATTCCCATCTTTTGAGAGGCTGCTCTCGCCAACTTTCAAGTTTCGCACTGCATGCTGTAACCCAACTTGGGTAGGGTTTAGTAAGTTTGATCCCTCTTGCCTTCCCCCCTTACCGGTTGCTGGTGGTGCATGCAGCCCGTCAGCCACGAAAAAATGACAAGGACGCATCT
The DNA here is from genome assembly GCA_949316495.1 of Amphiduros pacificus. Classification (NCBI taxonomy): domain Eukaryota; kingdom Metazoa; phylum Annelida; class Polychaeta; order Phyllodocida; family Hesionidae; genus Amphiduros; species Amphiduros pacificus. The sequence continues at coordinate 27,359,419 of OX439008.1, read as the reverse complement.
TTTGTTAGGTCTAAATTGCATCAAGTTAACTATGTTTTCCAGGAGCTATTTTCCTAAAAAAAATATACACCTCATTGGGGAAAGTGTTATTGATTAAATTTTGGGACAAGAGGTGGTTATATATAGGTAGAGTATTATAATTATTATTTTTCTTTTCTTTCTTTGTCAGAAGAAAAGAAAGGGAAGATATTAGTCTACTGATACATTGGTGCTATATAATTTAGGTTTAGGATCACATCTCTGAAATCAAATGACATTTTTTTTAGACAACTTATTTATTCAGTATGATCTATGAGCCACTTGTTTATTACTGAACAACAATAAATCGTGTATGGAACATAACTTAGAACTTCATTTATTCATATATCACATATCATTGGTATACACATTTTTGTAACTACCAGCCTTAAGAAAAACAGTCTTAAATAAATATTAAGCACTATTGGAATTTATTAACACAGTTTTTTGACGTATATTATTTCAAAAATTTTATGCCATATAGTTAGGTCCATATATCACACTGGTGCTTTGTGATTGGACACGACTCTTCTCTTAGTCCCATGTGCACATTTCCGTGATTTTGGAGAATTTTGCGCGCTACCTGATGGTGAAATTGTTTTTCCCATGCCAAGTATGACTTGGATATTGCATTGTTTGGGTTGGCTACCCTTTACACTCCACGCCAGGGCGACCAAGAGATTGATGGTTCGAATTCACTGATTAGTTCACAATGGTGTTGTCTGTTAATCAGGCCCGTCCAGCAGGCTGATTGCAAGTGAGGCCAAATCCTTGTCACCTTGTTGTCACGAGTGGGTAGCTCATCACCTCATGGTGTGATTAAAGCTGGGTGCCATTGACACCTCTTCTCTCGTGTTTATCACACTCTGTGTGGAGCTAGTCCATTTACAGGTATGTAAACACAGTTGTCACCTATTAAAACAATTGTGTTCACATCGCCTCCTCAGGGCTAGTGTTCCTCGTCCATCGCCACTTGCTGTGTCATATATTGACTGACAGCCCAGAATCGGCTTCACACTAGTGTGCGTCTTGTCTATGGATGGATCACGCTTAAGGTGTTGTGACCAATTCCGAACCTCATGGGATCACTTTAAGTTAATGCCAAACTATCAAGAAACGAGTCCTAAATTGACTCAACATTACAGATTTGATTTTTGAGAACTTCTACAATGAAATTAAACCCGAATTAAGAAAATTACTCAGTTCAACAATGTCCAAAGTCAAGTTAAAACGAATGTTGAGTCGCCAAATTTTGAAGTGATAAATTGTGACCCCAATTTTGAAAATTTTTGAGAATTTTTTTTGAAAATTTTATAATTTTGAAATTTTGAATTTCGACCTGAGAAGCGTAATTGTGATAATATTAAGTAAATACCTTTATTTATCATTTAAAACGCAATTAAAATTGATTCGCGACCTCCGATATTCATTGTTTCGAAAATATGAACATCGTATTTACGTTTTACCGTATATACTCGTGTATAAGACCGTTAAGATCTTGTTTCGTAAGCATATTTACATTTCACTTTTAATATGACCGCCAATCATCAGCTGAAGCTTGAATGGTAGCAGAGCCGATATCTCAAGAAAAACCAACTCGTCTTATATTCGGAAATTGTTTTTTTTCAAGTAAAATAAGCTCAATTTTAGGGGGTCGTCTTATACACGAGTCGTCCTATACACGAATAATTACGGTATATTCCACATGCCATTTTAAATTCCGACATAGACCACTGTATCTTAATGAAATTTCAACATAGACCACTGTAACTTAATGAAATTTTAGTTGTACAATATTGTCCCTCAAAATATTTCGTCCTATTTATGTGCTATGTGCTTCCATGTGTAACAAATATTTTTGCTATAAGTTATGTTTTAGGGTATAGTTGTCCAGCCTGCCTGGTCAGTTCTTGGTACAGAAGCAACTTCCTTCAAAGGCTTGGAGGGATGACTGGTATGTTTACTACTGGTTTCATGTGAATATTTATGTATTAAATTATGGCCTTCTATTGATTGAATTCCTATAACACCAGATTTGTGGTGCTTCCCTCGAAACAATTTGCTATTTTTAATAATAATGTTATAAATTGAAAAGGACACCTCTTTGCTTTCAAGGCAGTGTATACTTGCTTAGATGACACTCAGCTACATGATCTACACTGTTGCCACTTATGTTGATATTGATGTGCTGCTTCAAGCCCGAGAGCTTCATCACGGTTAACAGTATTTGGGTAATTCATATCACACTCATGCCATGCCTTACCTAGCCTGACTCAAGTATATACCTATAGTATACCCCGAATAAAGACTACAATTGTGTACGGTCTATGCTGAGTCTGCAGTCATTTTTATCCCATATATATATAGGTATGTTAGGCAGCGAGGTACCAGGCCCTAACTCATTAATACCTCAGTCACATTTGCGCCGATTTCAGTAAAGATGCCCGGCCGATGGGTATTTTTTACAAAATCGGCAGGCATTTCAGATTGCCGTGCGGGCACCGGGAGATCATCGGCCACAATTGGGCATCTTTAAGACGTCGGCCGGGTCATCGGGAACTTTTAGCTGCCACATAAAAGTTGCCGGCGTTTCCCCGATGTCTTATCAGCAAATATCATCTTAAAGTGCACGGCAGGGTCCCGGCAGTGTCCCGCAGGAACATCGGCAGATCAACTTAGGGCTGCAGGTGGCATCGTGCGGTGAAAATAGGATTATATTTATTCATTTATTTCGTCAGATGATCGCACGGGCTCCCTGCGATATATCATAGATGTCTTTAGGATGTCTTTCAGACGTCTGTCAATGATAAAGACGTCTTTAGGATATCCTACAGACGTCTGTCAATGATCCAGACGTCTTTAAGATATCCTGCAGACGTCTGTGTCATTCAGTCTTGCATGTGCCGTGCGGTGCCCTTTAATAATGTGACCACAGCTACGGCATATCTCAGATTGTTGCTTATAAACTCCCCGGCGCCTGGCAGACTGTGAAGTCGGCCGATTGTTACTGCCCGGCCGGCGCCCGGTGCAAATGTGACTGAGGCATAAGCCAGTGAGAATAGAGTATTCCCTATATCTTACTAGGTCCCCAATCCCTCTGAAACAGCATTATATACTTGTTTACTTTGTCAGGGAAAATGTGCCAACTCTAGAGATCCATAACTTGTGGATGTCAATGTGACATATATATATGAAGACTAAAGTATGTATACTATATTTAGGGACAATGACCTACATATCCTTAAAGGGCATTCTTTTATTGACATGCGGGAAGTTATTTTCTAGTTCACAGTTTATTATTCAGTTTTTTTCGCAAAAATTTGACTTTGCGCCAGTATTACACATATATTATATACTAGTAGTTTTTTACTGATTTATGCCATTGACCTGAAGAGGTCAGCACTTTGGTGAAGTACATGGTAGCTGAGTTCTCCATCTTGTATTGATAAGATATTTATGTAATCTATGCCTCATAATGTTTCTATTTCATCATATTTGGGGTATTAGACTTGTTCCTCAATCTACACCTACGTTGCGTTACATTTTAATTTAAAAACATATGACACAATGCTTTTCTTTTCAGATTTTCAGAGATTACTGCTTTTCTTTTCAGATTTTCAGAGATTACTACTTTTCAGATTTTCAGAGATTACTACCAGGGGATATATGGATATATATATATATCTTTATTTTTATATTAATCAAATCACGAGAGCCAAGAAAGAACGTCCTGTTGACAAATATAAACAAGAAAATGATGAACTCAGAAACAAAAATAATGAACTGTTAAGACAATTAGATGAAAGTATTGGTGAAATTGCTCTATCCAAAATGAAGATTAGGGAATTACAAAATGAGATTGAGGTTAAAGATAAAAAACTAGCACTATTACAAGAGAAGTTGGAAGATGAGGAAAGAGCTAATCAGGCACTAGCAAATGAAACTGGCAATAGTCTTTCTCCGATCATAGAAAAAAAACCTAAAATTCTAGCTTTGGCTGACCTACAAAATGGGAAAAATATTGTAAAGCATGCAGCCAACTCAAAATATACATCGCTCCCTGCCAAGCCAAATACATCATTATTTTTCCTGACTGAGAGTATCAGCGAAACTGATACATTACAGGGACTAAGAGGCTTCCATGCTATTATAATAACACTAGGTGCTGAGGATCTGACCACTGGTAAATCAACAACTGAGGTTTTTAATTGTTTGATTAGCTTAGTACAAAGCTTAGTTGATTTAACCAAGGAAAATCTGTATGTTTGTACCACCCCCCAGGGGGTGACAAAACGGGTAAACATCCTATGTTTAATAGGAGAATTAGGGACCTTAAAGGCGACAGGATCAAAGTGTTTGATATGCAGCTAATTTACAGGGATTCCCTAAGGTCCAATACCCTTGCGGGGACACTCACATATTCACAGAAAACGGAACTGAAAAAATTCTAAAATATGAAACTAAGAATATTGAAATTGATCCAATTGTTAAGCTGGAAGACATTCCCCTGTATTGTCCTAGTGATAGGAATAGTGAAGCATGTGAAACTGTTGGAAATCTGGTATTAGCTCTTGATCAACCTGATGTCAACCTAGTTTAGGTAGTACTATCTGAAAAAATGGGTAGAATTATCGGTGAGAAAGGCACAACAATCAGAAAAATGCAAAGAGAAACATCTGCTAAACTTTAAAAAATATGGACAACTGCCAGCGCCTCTAGTGATCAATCGGTAAATTTACAGGGGATTACGATCATAGGGGACCCGGAATCAATGTATTCAGCCCTCATGTCAATTGAATCAGAAATGTCTAAGTCAAACTCTACCACTGGTAAAAACATTCAATGTCACAATTTCTCCCAAGAAGGCTCATGCAGGTTTGGAGAAGCATGTAGATTCTCTCATGATGCTGGGTCGAAGAAAAGAAAGTTTTTTGAATGAGGGTGTCAGGGGGGGGAGTGAAAAATTTAACACAGAATCTTGGTATAAATCTTAGTCAATGTCAAAGTATAAATGCTGAAAAAACTGTTAAAAATAGAAGAATGTACTCAGAAAATAATGAATATGATTATAGCAATGATATTAAGTTGAATGAAGAAAAGAAATTGTGTATGTAAAAAAAGAAATTTTTATGAAAATAAAATTTTATCCAAGCAATATCCATGCAAATCTTATTCTTCACTACCCACAGTCAAAAAATAATTATTAACTCATACTATGAGCTAAATAAACCGGTAAAAAATAAAATAACGCCTCCACATAATGCTGCACATCTCTGCAATAAAAGTTATGTTCAGGTTTTAAAAGAAACAATATCTTCTGATAAGAAAAAAATTAAATGTTGCACATCTAATATTAAAAACAATCGTGAGGAAAAATTAAGAAAAAAAGTGAATCATTATTATGATTCCCATAACAAAAACGTGAATCATTGTTTTGACGGTGAAAAAGGGAGCACAACAACTAAAAATAAAGCATTCCATATTACAGCATATAAGTACACACAAACTAATCATCACATTAAACATAAAAGTCTGTGCGACATTAATAGAAGAGATGATGCTGGCCAATCAGTGACGTCTCTATATGCATGTGATCTAAAAGGCTCCGCCCACTCTGAATCTTCAAAATAATGAACCCTCATAAAGTAAATACCCTAAAACGCAACATTCCTAAGGGAAATCAGTCAAAATCAACTATAAGAAATAATAATAGAAAGAACGAATTAATTAAAAATATAAGTAAGGATTTAATTATTGCTGTATCAAATGTACAAAGTATTGGAAATAAAACTGAACATGTAAAACAGTACATAAATGAAAATGAAATTGATATTTTATTTATTACTGAAACTTGAATAAATGAATCAAATAAAAAAACAATATTAGCTGAACTGAAAGCGAATAATTATGATGTTGAACAGGTCCCTCGCCCTTTGAGGTCTAGAGGAGGTCTAGCGGCGGTCTATAGGAAAGAATTGGATATTGAAAAAATTGACCATTATCATAATATAACTACTTTTGAACTAATGGAGATAACAATCTCAACTAATACAAAGACTTGTACGGTAATCACGATATACAGGCCGGAACCTTCGGAAAAAAAATAGCAACACATATTCTCAGTTTTCTTAAGAATTCTCTGAAATTCTGTCTTATTATAGCATATACAGACATGAAGCTATATTTATTGGGGATTATAATTTTCATTTAAATAAACTGGAAAGGTCAAACGTGATTAAATTCAATGACATATATTGGCAGCAATATTATAAAATGTCATTTAGTTGACGAGACGTTATTGGATCACAATATAGTTAAGATACAATTAGAAATGCAGGCTTAGGCAAAAAAACAAGAAAAAAATATGATACAGGAATTTAAAAAAAATGAACATTGACAATTTCATAAACGATATTGAAGATAAATTTGGGAATAATAAATCCTATCGTGAGTATGATCTTGATGATCTTCTGAATAGATATAATAAATTAACTGAGGTTCTGGACAAACACGCTCCAGAAGTTGAAAGAACCATAAACATTAGGAAACCAGCTCCATGGTTGTCGGATGAAATACATCTGAAAAGCGACACAAAAGGAAATTAGAGAGGAAGCATAAGAAATCTGGACTTATGTCTGATAAAATACAATTTCAAATACATCGTAACAAATGCAACAACATGATGCAAAATGCAAGATGCAATTATTTTTCTGAAAAAATAAATTCAAATAAATCGGACCCAAAGAAACTATTCAAAATATTAGATAAACTACTTCACACAAAAGAGGACATGCCATTCCCCTAAAAATAATGATAAGAAAGAATTATCAAGAGAATTAAACAATTTTTCCTTCCAAAAAATTACAAATTTGAGACATGATATGGACTCTAATTATTCAAACATTGATCCTATAGATATATATAGTCGAGGAGCCAAAATTTAAAATTAGACTAAATACCTTTGAACCACTTAGATGAAAAGACATCAAATGCTGGCACATTCATTTATCACTTCTACACTGGTAATTCTCTACTGGCTGGAATATCGAAATGTGAACTGGCTAAACTTCAAAAACTTTAGAATGCTGCTGCCAGGGTTGTGGGAAAACTGAAAAAAGGGATCATATGACAATTAAACTGATGGATCTGCACTGGCTGCCAGTTGAGGCTAGAATTGACTTCAAGATAGATCTGCTCACATGGAAGATACAAAATGGCTTTGCCCCCAGTTATTTGTCCAAATTATTAAAACAAAAAAATGGAGAGAAAAACTTAAGGTCTAATGAGAAGAATGAATATATAATTCCCAAAACCAACTCAAAAACCTATGGGGACCGGGCTCTTGTTGCATATGTGCCAAGACACTGGAATGCCCTTATAACACATTCGCCCCTTGTTGTGGGTGAGGCAAAATGTAGATATATTTATATATTTTTACGTGTTCCGCTTCCAGTGAACAAATCAATTAAGACCCATGTTCACTTTAGAATCCATTTTATTCCAGTAATGTAATACAATATGTATCTTAGGTATTTTCCCGTTGTTTCTCCCAACTCCAAACTGACTCCAGACTGACTCCCTACTGACTGCAGACTGACTGCCTGTGATGTGGATCACACATATATATATATACCAGCTCTTGTACATGTACATGTACATGTACATGTACATGTACATAGTTCGTGTGCTCAACACCAGAGGCATCACTAAATATCATCATCATCATCATCATCATCATCATCATCAACAGGACCAACATGGAGTAGAGTAGACTGAGCAGGTTGCTGCTGCAGCCTGGTTATGTAGGTACGTGTTGGATCCAAATCGAGGTTGGCCTCTCCTGCTCATCCTTGATTGGTGATCGATCTCTGGTACCCCTCTACTATCGGTGACCAGCCAGTGGCGTGATGAGCATGCGTGTTGATATGATATGCATCACTCTTCTTACACAGGCATAATAATGTCTATGGTATTTTCATATGTATTGTCTATCTCATACACAATCATTCTGTGTCCCACACTAGGTACCCTAAATATGATTCCCTATAAAGGACAACAATATTGAAACATCTCTCATATTGAAAAAAAAATCATGCTAAAAAGAGTTAAAATTTAATGGTTTTGGACAATACCATTGAAATATATATATAGAAAGAGATTGTATCAGATATGGGGTTTTTATCAATCTCAGACCTTGTGGGGCATTGACGTACTGTGAGGCATATAAAATATATATATATATATATGTATGTATATATATATATATATATATATATATATATATATATATATATATATATATATATATATATATATATATATATATATCTGAAAATCTGAAAAGAATTGAAGCATTGCGTCATATGTTTTTAAATATAAATGTAACGCAAGGTCAAATTTTCGCGAAAATATCCGAATAATGAACTGTGAACTGTGAACAAGTAAATAACTTCCCGCGGGTATTTTATTGTCCCACTGGAAAGGTGAAAGTTAGAAAAAAATGAATGTCATGCTTGTAACCATTTATTGTGAACCACGACGCTTCGGTGCGTGTGAATAATGAAAGAAAAAGTATTCACTTTCAACATATATTATTTCTTATGATCAAATGAAGAAAAATATACGTTGACTTTAGTAACACAGACAGCACTTATCATCCAGAAAGGTTAAGGCATTGATTTACACCAAAGCAACATATATATGTATATGGTGAACGGGGTCAGATAAATCCAGCATCGCAATGAACATTGACCCCCGATACACAGGTACACGTTATGTCACATGTTATACCTACAAAAGTGCTCACCCGATTAAGTTGCTGTCAAGAATGGAGCCAAGGTTGACGGGATTCAGCTTGTCTCTGGCTGTCATTTTGATAGCCTTTTGCGGAACAGGTTATGGCAAACCAGGTAAGATTTTACAATTCAGAAAAACCATTTTTATTAAGAATATCAGCTGCAGTAATACTTTCACATACGTCTAAATATGATCAGAGATCCACAACTCTATCTTTATGGGTCAATCTGATCTCATCTCCACTGAGTATTTTTTTCTGTTCAAAATTACACATAATTACACAGATAAATATGGTTGTTCTATGATAGATGTCAATTTACATTGATACAATATTGCAATACTGATGTACAAAATAAATGCCTTTTCTACATGCCAATTAGGGTTTCCTCGTCGCCTGGTCCAAGAGCGATATAATCCAGTGCTCCAGTGGGAAAGCTCCAAACGTGAGCCATATCATGGTAAAAAAAGTGTGGAAAACCCAGCTGACTCGCCATTTCATATTGATATAAACTCAACTGTGGGGAGCTACAGTATAACTATCAATAAAGAAATATGGCTGAAAAATTCTCCAACTTTTATTGTGATTGGAGGGAAATACTATTCAACAGAAGATGGCAGTTTGAAAATGATCCGGCAAGAAATGAGTGCTGGGTACGATACACTTGGAGAGTATGCAAGCTACCACATGGACTTCCAACCAAGTGCTATGAATTTAACCATCTCCTATGCCATAAGAGCTTATGATGGCTTTGCAATATTTGACCAGGTAGGACATTAGTCTAAACTTTCAGATTTAACCCAATGCATTTACTCCCCTGTGGGTGTAGTTTAAGAGAAACGGCATTTGGTCCTCCTTGTCTTCTTCTGGCTGGGCTGGTCGGAGCAATATGACCGTTTCAGTGTCATCCCATTCACCCCTGGAGAGATTCCAAATCACCCATCCAGTGTGACATTCTTGTAATAGATATAACTAAACAAATGAAAAAGTTGATTTTCTGAAACTTAAAACTGGTCACATGGTTTGTATGTGTTTTAATATAAGATTAAGGAATCTTGATATCAGTAAAAAATGAAACATATCTCAGAGCAGAAGACAAGTCTTGTTGATGTGGGTGCCATCTTGTGTCATGTGATCAAGTTACTGGAGGTGCAGACGGGGGTTTAGCAAACTTTCACAAATTAAATGGATATTCACATCTGCATTAATTCTCCCACCAAAATGTTTTAGGAAGTATTCTTTGTTTAAAGGTTATCTGGGTCAAAAGTGAGCATTTATTTCTCGTTTGTCAACACTTTTGAAAGAATACAGTTTTACAAATGCAACCCACTTGGGTCCCTCCATGACCTGCTTACGATAGGATCATTCTTCACTCACACTCCAAACACCTACGATGGCTCATCAGTGAGAGTTATTCACTGCCTCTGAAGTTCAACCCCAAATAACTTCTGCAAATGAATTAATTTGGATCCAAAACTCACAAGAAAGCTAGATTAGATGTCTAAGACATTTGAGATGTCTCAATAATAAGTGTAGAGTGTGTCTGCCGTCCACACTGAGGTCGCGACACTGTGTCGCGACCTGTCTCTTCACGAGGGATAGGACACACCGCACAACCCGACGTAGCCTCCAGAGCTCTGCTCGCGCAAGTCGGGGTTCCACAACTACTGTGGGTGCGGGGATTGAAGAAAAACTGCCCCCAGCATGTCGTAAAAGGTGACTAAAGTGGGGTCTGTGTGATGTGACCCGTAGTATAGAGGATATATATGGAATCCTGACAGGTTGAGCACTGGGGTGATTTGGCAGCTATACTGGTCTCAGATCCAGACAGGCAGATCAGATTAGGCCCAGGTCTGATTTAAGCGACTTGCGGTATTTCTCCTTTTTTCAGGTCATAAATTTTGTTGATTTATAAATATTTCAATATATGGAATTTAGGACTAATTATTATGAATTTTATTCTAATATACAAGTATTGTGTTAAAATACTTTGTCTTTCTTTATAAGCCTAAATGATGGGCGATGATCAAGAACAACACTCAGCTCTGCGTAGGGATACAAGACGCTCTTTATTTTCGTTCTACAAGCCTCATTGTGGAAGTGGGTCAAATGAGCGATATTATAACAAAACATACCGAGTCGGGAAGCTGGGTGAGCGGATTCAGTGAGTTGGTGATTGCGGAAGGATACCCTGAGCCGAAGGCGAAGGGTATCCGTCCGCCATCACCAACGAACTGAATCCGCTCACACAGCTGACCGACGAGGCATGTTTTGTTTTTATACCTCAGACAACTACTGTATTTTTTTTAAAATGATACATGAAACAAGATATTTATCGTTAAAAACATTTGTAAACAAAGCGCACCTCATTTGACCCCGTCACGTGACCCGAAAATGGTGCGTACAGCCATAGACTGGTTGCCGCCATCTGTGTATATACACGATGTTCTTGACACTCGATGGGGGACCAGTCTAAAGATGGCCGACGCAAAATAGTTCCAACTAATCAATAAATTACAAATAATCGGCATGCTCGTATTCATTCGAAATCGCATCAATACGCGCATCACTGAGGTATAATGAAACATATTGTAGGGAAAATACTGCTGATTGGGTCAATCGAGGGATAAAGATAAAATTCGAAATCAATCAATCAATTCGAATTTCAATCAATACGTTTATTCTGACATTTGAATCAGCACAGCTTCCAACATCTACTAAAGTTGGATATTTAAATGTCAGTGTGGATGTTTTTATTCCAAACCCTCTACACTGCTTCAAGGGTCAGAGGTATGGACACGGATCTGATTGATGTAGAGAATGAAACATGCCCGAAATGTACTGTGCAGCATAGTGGAGAAAAATGTCCTTCAGAAATCATGAAATGTGTGAATTGTCAAGGCAATCACCCATCATATTCGCAGAATTGTCCTTTTTAAAAGAAAAGGATATTCAGTGAATATGCCACACTGAAAACATTTCTTTTATGGTCATGCTCACTTTTGTTATAGTGAAAAGAAGGGAAGCAAAAAATAATTATTATGTTGCAGACCAGGATTTAATTATAAATTTATACAATTATAATGGCAGCGTAAGCCGCCTCATATAAGATCAAATTTAAACCTTTAAATAAATGTCAGACTATAATTCATCAATTTTCACCACAATAATCTACGAATTTAACCACAGTAAAATACTACACGTGTTTATAATATCTCAAAATTGCAAGTCCCCTGATAACACTGTACCAGGGTTTAAATTTACTAGTCCCATGATAACAATCTACCAGGGTTTAAATTTATTAGTCACATGATAACAATGTACCAGGGTATAAAAATATTAGTCCCATGATAAGATAACAATGTATCTAGGTATAAAAATATTAGTCCCATGATAACAATGTAACAGGGAAAAGTGCAAGTCCCCTGATAACACTGTACCATGGTATAAATGTATTAGTCCCATGATAATAATGTACCAGGGTATAAAAGTAACAATGTCCCAAAAATTTGTCCCATGATTACAATGTACCAGGTTATACATTTATTAGTCCCAAGATAACAAAGTTCCAGGGTATAAAAAGTAAGTGTACCAGAGGAGACAGAACTAAAGAGACACATCCATAAGAATATGCCAATAACATGTCAAAAATAAGCAACAGATTATCACTAATTTGTGGGAAGAATTCCCAGACCGAGATGACCCTGAGGAGAAAGGAGAAAGTCGGGCAAGCTTAGCCCAAAAAGATATACGATATAATAATTTATGGATATGTAATAAAAGCCCATTCATTTCATTATTTATAATCTTTATTCAGGATACCTTTTTCAACTTGGTCTGTTTTTTGGCCTCCCGAATAAAGTCTTATTTCTGCACATTCTTTAAAAAGATATTTCTCAAAGGTGTAATTTTAGTTTATCAAAATTATGTTCTTTTCTTAATAATTTCATAGTTCAATGGTGTTGATTCATTGTCCCACAATCCCAGATTCCCATAATTATTGGCGTAAGTATACCAAGTCTTGTAGCAACATCTTGGTCTCTTTGAGGTTCCTTATAATCCCATTAACACCAGTTTTTCGAAAACAACTAGTTATTTGACCAGTATAAATTGATCAACCCATTATTTCAATGCCTTTGATAATATTTCACAGTAAATTTTTATAATACATTTGAATTCACATTAAACATTTTTTCCTGTACAAATTTGTAGAATAAAATCTTTTAGATCTTGACAACTTGCTGAATATTCCAATATTCATTTCAATGGAGTGAAACATTCCTGGAAACTTGCCAGATATTACAATATTCATTTAGATTGCTGGCATTATTATTCAGTAGAAAAACTCTCTTGTAAACTTGCCAAATATTCTACTATTCATTTACATGGACTGAAAAATTATTGGAAACTTGCCAGATATTGCAATATTTATTTAAATAGACAGCTGCTTACAACTTAATCCTCAGAGCACATAGAAATTAATGTGTCTTTACTTTATATATCAATCACTGGTATTACTATTTTAATGAAAACTTCTTGGAAACTTTCCAGATATTCCAATATTCATTTACATGGACTGACTGAAAAATGTATTTGGAAATCTGCCAGATATTCCAGTATTCATTTTAATTGAGTAAAACATTACTGGAAACTTTTCCAATATTCATATACATGAACTGATCAATTTTTGGAAACTTGCCAGACATTCCACTCTTCCTTTATATCTACTGACAAAATTCTTGGAAACTTGCCAGATATTTCAATATTAATTTACATTGATTGAAAGAATTATTAAAAACTTGCCAGACATTCCAATGTTCATTTAAATTGAGTGAAACATTTCTGGAAACTTGTCAGATATTACAATATTCATTTACATGGACTGAAAAATTATTGGAAACTTGCCAGATATTCCCATATTCATTTCAATTGCTGGCATTACTATTCAGTAGAAAACATTTTTGGAAACTTGCCAAATATTTTACTATTCACTTACAGTAGAGCCCAAAATGTAATCTCCATTATACCATGGGATGAAAAGCGACGAATCGCACATGCATCATTAATCATTTCAAGTGGTGTTAATGTGAATATCCCACTTGGGACTTTGCAACGCGCTGAACCCCTCATAAAAATGTCAAGACAAAGATGAAATAGAAAAGGGCAAATATATGTAATTAATTTATAACCTTTGCATTTTTTGTAATCTTTGAATTTGGTTGGGTCTTGTTAATCAAAGTATTGTCAGAGGGTCAAATAAGCTTGGATAAATCTGTGTCAGACAATACATGATGTGCACTAATCATTAAAGTTTTCTATACTTCTGAAAATATTACCAAACACATGCCTGCATAATACAAGGTGTCTGATAGCTCAGTAGTACTGTAGGATAATTTGATATTTGCTTCTTCGAGTCTTACCATAAGGTTCGTGATTATCAGCTGTAATGAGGGAAGTGTGCCAAGGTCAGGCTAATGGATGCTAAGGCGGTGATGTGTGACTAATTACTTTGCACATGTCCCTGCATCATCCCGCTCAACTGTTAAGATTTTTTGTCATATTATTAAATATAAATATATGAGGCTTCTTGTTCATTAAAGAGCATGATTGTGATTCTGTTTAAAAAAGAGACTTGAAAGGCCTAAATTAAATTCCAGCACTTGAGGTTAGTCTTATTTCTGTCTGTCAAAATCAAATATATCTTTTTCAATAATGTCATCCATGACTACATTTAGCCATACATACTGCATAATCTCAATGACATCTGTGTGTGTGTGTGTGTGTGCATGACCGTGCATCTTCAAGATATGTACATTCATTTAAGATAAAGATTGCACTGTGAGTAACTTGAGTAAATGATGTGTTCAGAAATATTCTTTTATAATGTGAGGATATTATACATGGTTCTATACAGATTTTTCACATATTTAAATAATTTCAAAGACCAAGAAAAATATGAGAACAAATCCTGTACAGAAAAGGGTGGTGGACATATTCATTTCAACCTGCAGTTAGAGAAGGGGCTCCCTGAGGTGATTTATATGTGATGAAGAAACAGGATCTCTGTTATAACACGTTAGCCCTCCCATTAAGAGAGGGCAGAAAAGTCTTGACACTTTTATGGGACTAAATAATTCATGGAAACTTGCCTTATAATCCAGTATTCATTAAAATTGACTGAAAAATTCATGACAACTTGCCAGATATTCCAATATTCCTTTATATGGACTGAAAAAGTCTTGTAAACTTGCCAGATATTCTCATATTCATTTCAATGGCTGGCATTACTATTCAGTAGAAATCTTTATTGGAAAATTCAGTTCAGACCGTAATTGCATGGCCTAATGAAAAAAATTATTCCTTTTTTACAAATCTTCAGGAGAAATCACTCAGACTCCTACATCCACTACTCTACCATCCACTAAACCTCTTCACAGACTCCCTCCACATCATCCAGTAATAAAAACGTAAATAGCAATAGACCAGTTAATAAATCAGACAAAAAAGAAATCAAAGATCAAAGCAAAGGTAAAATAAATAGAACTATATCCTAAGAAAGGATGTATACAGATGATCCTTCCAATATAAATTTTACACCTGTTCACTCAAAACATAATAAAATACTTAACAAATGATTATGTTCCTATATTTAGTCAGTCTCATTATTTTAATAAATGCATTCCCAAATCAAAGTTCTAAAATTAAAGAAAAACACTGGTTTAATGATGTATGCAAAAAAGCTGTCAAGGAGCACAAAAAAGCTCTGAAAAAATTGAATCAACAGCCGACTCAATACAAATTTCACCAATTTCGAATAAAAAGAGCTAAAGCCTGTTATATTATTAATTTAAGCAAAAGAAAAAGTTGGATTATGTTTCCAAATTAAATACAAGAGCAGTGGAGCAAGGATCAAACATCTAAGTCATAATGGCCAAATAATTACAAATCCCACCAAAATAGGTTAAACAATTTCCAAGAATTCCTCATCTGATAATTATTCTGCAAAATTTCGGCAAATAAGAAATAGAAAAGAAGGAAAAAAAAACTACATTTCATATCTAATAACTCGGAATATATATAATATTCCTGATGCATTTAATCAGGACATGAGTGTTCCACAGGGTAGTATATTATATGTTACCCACCCCATTCATTATAAAAATCAACAGCATTGTAAATTATGTGAGACCTGGAACAGATTGGCCATTATTTGATAATGATTTTATTTTTTGTTACAGGCCCACAAGCATGCATACCACAGAAAGATAGCTCCATCAACATCTTAATAGAATACAAAAATGGGCTGATGATAACAGATTTCAGTTTTCTTTGAAGAAAACTGTGTGTATGCACTTTTGTAAAAAAAATGGAAGGTTAACCCAGGTCCTCATGTTTATTTAGGCCAAACTCAGATACCTATTGTTGAACAAACCTGAGTTTCTTGGACTTAATTTTTGACAAGAAATTATCTTTTATACCTCATATTAAATATGTCAAAGAGAAATGCCGGAAGGCATTAAATTCATTGATCATTTGATGATGAAAGGCTGCTACAGCTGTTGTTAATCATATTTATTCAGAACGTCTGCCAAATAAATCATCGATTTATTCTGCTGAACTACATGCTTTAAACCTAGCTTTAGATTATGTGGAGACTTCTCCACATCAGACATTGTCTGATTCTTTGTCTTGTTTACAAGCATTGAAAGCAGAGGATCAGAAAAATCCTTTTATTTACAAAATTCTCGAATGGCATCATAGACTCTGTACTGAGGGGCCATCGGCCGTGGCGCAGTTGGTTAGAGCACCAGCTTATTAGCACCAGTTCCTCTGTGGTGGTCCAAAGGTTGTGGGTTCGATCCCCGGCCATGCCAAGAATGAATTCATGATACAATTTCACACATGAGCTGAGGCCTGTGCCAAAGGTTTAACCCATTGTCCTTGTAAATATGTGACCGTGTGGATTGCCATGTCAAAGACATACGACATGACAATTCAGTGAGGCAGCACTATATCTGCTACAAGTAGGTCTCATCACGAAATGACTGAAATACTATTGAAAGTGATGTAAAACCCCAAACAAACAAACAAACAAAACTGTACTGAGATTCATTTTTATTCCCAGTCACATTGGAATCATTGGAAATAAGGCTGTTGACCAAGCTGCCAAAGCAGCATTGTGTAAACAACCTGTTGATATGCTTATTCCACATACAGATTTTTAAAAAATACATGACTGCTTTTTTGCGTTCGAAAATGGCAATTACGCTGGGACGAGGCTGTTTTTAATGAATTGCATGTAATCAAGCCTATTTTTTGTCAAACCAAAAGCGCTTCTAGAAAGAACCGAAGAGAAGAGTCTATTTAATACTGTAGATACTTCTGCGATAGACCAAATAGGACTTTATAACCAATTTTAAGGGTGGAGCTCTTGTTTACTCATTGACCTATTTATCAAGAACCACAGAACATCAACTGGAATTTAAAGTCTTTTAATAAATTTTACATATTTTTATATACCTAACTGACATCTTGAATGATTTTGTGATGTGAGGACTGTTTATATATAATATTGTTATTGATAATATACGAACTCAATATTTTAATGTACAAGATTTACATATGTTACTTGATACAGTAGATACTTCTGTGATAGTATCGTTTTTAAACCAAATAGGACTCTATAACCAATTTTAATGGTGGAGCTCTTGTTTACTTAGGTCATTGACCTATTTATCAAGAACCACAGAACATCAAATGGTATTCAAGTCTTTTTAATAATTTATACATATTTATTTTATACATAGCTGATATCCTAAAATTCTGTGATATAAGGATTATTTATATATTATATTGTTGCACATTATTATCAAATCAATATTTTATGTTTCTAACATTTTTAGGCATTAAATGACCTTAGTGGTTAATGTGCCGTTACGCCATCATTCATTCATTCCAATACATTTAATCTGGGTCTCGTTTGAGTCTCATTTTTGGAATCAATTGATACGGAATACATGTACCTATCATCGATATCAATGAACAAGAAATTAAAAAAGGTGTGTATGAGTGATGAAATTATTTATGTCATTATGTCCACAGATGTTTCCTCAAGATGTGCCAGTTGGAGGATCTCCGAGTGGGAAAGATTCTGTCTGTACGGGCTTTCCTAGTTTCACCATAGACAAAAAGCCTGGCCTGGGATATCTTGCTTATGGTGGAATTATGGTTGGGGATACCAACAAACATATTGGAATGTAAGATGGATTCTTGTTGTGTTTTTATGTTTGATAGCACAGTGTAGGTTTTTTTCAAGTCTATGGATGCATGCTGTTAAGTACTGCTCTTGCGGCCCTCATTTGATTGGAACCATTGAACAAGTTCATTTAACTGTTACCATCCCTTGTGAACCATTTCATGCTCAATAGTAGACGGTATACACTAAACCTTTCCTTAAAGTTGATATAATTCACATTATATATATGATTTTGATAGTTTCTCCTTGAATTTACTTTTTATGAAATGTCAACTATACACGCTACATGTATATGAGTGAGTAAATAACATCGTTTTTAACAGCAAAGTATCATATGTTCCCATGGATGTGTTTGTTTAAATGACAGGTGGGGGCCTGACATGCATGTACAGTCCGGAGTGGACAGCGGCCCTCTTGTTCTCTTCAACAAACAGGATGATACTCTCATCATCTCGCCATTCCGAGAGTTCATGGCTGCATCTGCGCACTATGACAAGCAGGGGGCAAATGTTGCCTGGGGGTTGCTAGGGAGCGCCAAGTCCATCCCAAAGGACTTTCATTATTCCACCATTATCTTCTACGGGAACTCTGGTGTAAGAAAGGTCAGTATAATCATTGCTGTTTTATTCTGTCTTTTGAAGATTTTTCCTTAAATCATGCTTATTTATTACATTTTATGTAATATTTTATTTAAAGGGTATATTTACTATATTTTGTGTGATATTCTTTTTAAAGGGTATGGAAAGCTGGGGAAGGACAATGAGAAAATACTATAACCGTGAGGAAAGCTTTCGCTTCAGCGACATGACCAATAACTACCTTGGATATTGGACCGATAATGGTAAACATATTGTCAATGAAACTCATACCATTAATTAAACAATGAAAACCACATTATTTTGATAAAAATTTAATCATATGCATATCCATCCATACTATATTTCAGGGGCATTTTATTACTACAACACAGAGCCAGGCAAGAACTACCAACAAACCCTGATTGATGTAAAACGTTATGCTGATAAAAAGAGCATCCCTTATAGGTACATTCATATTTAACTTATGATCTTATTTTAGAATGATTTATCTAATGTCACGGTTGATTTAAACATAATGAATGCAATTAGAATATGTGGAAATATCACAGGTAAAAAAGAGTTGTATACGTAGGACAAATGGAAACTTATTTCTTCGTTATACATGCACAGATACATGCAATATGACCCTTATATCTTCATTATACCATATTTTCTTCACATATATATCCAACATGACCTTTATATCTTCGTTATATCATATTTTCTTCACAGATACATCCAATATGACTCATGGTGGTATTACAAAGGCCCGAAAGATGGCGTGACTGAGTGGGTGGCTATGCCCAGCATTTTCCCTGACGGATCGTAGTGAGTGACTCTTCTACAATGCATTTACTTAATATTAAGTGTACATGCTCAAGGCTGGTCTCAAAGTAAAAATAAAGTAAAGTATTTCAAACTCTAATTATATACTATTGTGCCTTGTTTGAGCTGTTAGATTTTCAACAGAATGCTCATTATAATGAATAAGTTACTAATTTTCTGATCCAATGGAATATTCTTGTTATCTTAAGTGAATTATAATAGTAAGTACTGTTTTGGATCAAAGAAAAAGAATCGTAAATATTGCGTCAATGGCAATCTTACAAGTCCACCGATAATTCAGGTGATGTCATAAAAGTCATAAGTAAAAAAAACATTTCTCCCTTTCTTTTATAAAATCAGATTTTCAAGCACTTGTTCCTCTCAAGATATTTTGCTTAGCTGATCAGCGATCTTGTGCAAACACCTGCTTATTAGCAGTGGGGCACCTTCAGTTTAGACAGTGGACGGACTTGGGATACAGAGGCCTGTTGTCCATTGGCCTTTGCCCAACTTTACGGCCACAAAAGGAACTAGGAACTAGGAACCAGTAACTAGGAAATCCATTTATTTAGCCCATGAGCGTGTATCAATGTGTGTGTACATGAGGCAGTTTATCATACATAAAACACTATAAATCAAAATAATTTGTAAATATCAAGATTGGTTGTAAGTAATAATAATAACGGGTCAGTGAGACACATTAAGACATCTATGTGTCGCTACCATGTTGGCCACCCTGATATTGTCGGTCTGATTGTATATTTATACATTTATATATTTTATTTATACATTTATATATTTATGGTAAACAGAAAGCTAATTGATAAGGTTTCATTACAGTCCTTGTAGTTTAAACGTGTACTGCACAGTGCATGGGCACTCTCAACACAATAATCATGGCAGGTATATTTTGGTTGATTTGAGGATAGGTTATTGCAAAATTGCCTGTGACCTCTGTGATTTCATGAGGGCAGCGGATAAATGATAACAAGTTGACACAATGTTTATGATTCATTTGTCCGATCCCAGACGATATTCATAGAAGTAATTATAATATATATTTTTCAGTTCTGTTTGGAATGCCACGGGTCTTCCTGTCTCTGCACACAATAGATGGTGGTATGTTTAAATTCATTTTAGATACTTTCTTATTGTAATTGGTTTGTGATTAATGTTTCATAACATTGAAGTACACTAAAGGACCTATGTATTAAGGAACTTTTTAACATTCATTAGATTATGAGCAATATTTTGATAATCATATAATCACAGTTTGGTATTTTCAGGTCAGATAAGACACTTTATGCCAAACAAAATGGTGGAAAGTACAATTTTGTTGTGGAACCTCAGACAAGCAAAGCCATTCCAATCGATCAGGTAACTATGCATGTCCTTACATTGCTCTCGCAATTTTACGATTGAGAATGATTTCATGGTATAAATTCCTCAAAATAAGTTTCTTTATTTCATGTTTGAAATTAGCACTTATTCTGTTTTATTCAGACATTTTGGGATGATCTGATGCAAAGTTCAAGAAAGTGGGGTTTGATTGTTTATGAACAGGTAAGATGAATTATACAGATGTTCTTTTGATAATATGATGTAGTACTGTTCACAATCAAAACCAAATAATGGCATTTGGAAACTCTCATTCTAGGACTGGCTAAATACTGAGTTTGATTCCCTAGAGATCACAGGATCTGATCTGACCATTGGTCGTGAGTGGTTAATGCAAATGGGTAAAGGAGCAGCTAAGAATGGAATTGCCATCCAGTACTGTATGGCCCCATCCAGAGCAGCTCTACAGGCACTGGAAATACCAGTGGTTTCTCAGGTACAACTGTACAGCTTATATAATTAGGGATGTAATTTGTCAATTAAGCATTTACCAAAAAATCTCTATTGATCTTTAATTTAATGCGTAAAATAAGACGATGCATGGTTAGAGTTGGGGAAATCTGAGTACACTTTTCCATGATATTTGACCAGAAATTGCACTGTTCTGTTGCATTTTACACTTTTTTCCTTATTTGTTTTTTTTTATCCAACCACAAAAAAGAAAAGAAAAGAATAAATATCTTACATAGTACCGGGTGTGGTAATGGTGCATACATGTGATTTGGGGAGGTGATAGCACCAGACACCATTCCTATTTTATATTCTAGGCAAGAGTAAGCAATGATTACCAGCCAGGAGAGGACAATTGGAAAATAGGGATCTCCTCAATGTTAGCAGATGCGATAGGCCTGGCCCCCTTCAAGGATAACTTCTTCACCACCACCTACCAACCTGGAAATCCATATCGTCAGTAAATATAACCTGTTCATTAACAGACATTGAATCATTTGATAAAATTATTTTGCATTCTTGGAAATTGAATATTTGGCAAATAATAACGGGAGGTATTTACATCACTGGATCACTTTTTATATTCTTCAGATAGAGGAATACAATAAACATTCGTACAAGATGATATAATGATTCAAATGATATACTTCTTAAGTACTCTTGGTACAGGATATAAAAGAGACAGGAACTTTCCTGTCAGAAGTTCTAATTTGCATTGATATCTAAACGTAGAAATTGAACTACAAAGCATAATGTTTAGGAAGGTGCTATTTTCACTGATAGTTATATGACTATATCCACCATAATTATAATATAGTAAAACTGTTTGTTTCAGACAAGAATGAGTCGCACCCGGCCTTACATTCCCTGGTGGCTACTCTGAGTACAGGGCCGGTAGGTCCCAGTGACAAGATAGACGCCTCAGATGTACAGCTCATCATGAAGTGAGATTACTAGTACACATCATATGCACCACCGATACTCTACTCATTCAGGTTAATCTTTTAGAATGATTGCTCAGTATGGAACTGTTGTATAATTAACAATTCTATTTCTTTCAGATCTTGTAATTCAGACGGTCTTATTCTGAAACCTTCAAGACCAATATTCTCCATTGATGCCCAGTTACATCAGGTAATATACCAATATTCTCCATTGATGCTCAGTTACATCAGGTAATATACCAATATTCTTCATTGAAGCCCAGTTACATCAGGTAATATTCCAATATTCTCCATTGATGCCCAGCTACATCAGGTAATATACCAATATTCACCATTGATGCCCAGTTACATCAGGTAATATACCAATATTCTCCATTGATGCCCGGTTACATCAGGTAATATTCCAATATTCTCCATTGATGCCCAGTTACATCAGGTAATATACCAATATTCTCCATTGATGCCCAGTTACATCAGGTAATATACCAATATTCTCCATTGAAGCCCAGTTACATCAGGTAATATACCAATATTCTCCAATGATGCCCAGTTACATTAGGTAATATACCAATATTCTCCATTGAAGCCCAGTTACATCAGGTAATATTCCAATATTCTCCATTGATGCCCAGTTACATCAGGTAATATACCAATATTCTCCATTGATGCCCGGTTACATCAGGTAATATTCCAATATTCTCCATTGATGCCCAGTTACATCAGGTAATATACCAATATTCTCCATTGATGCCCAGTTACATCAGGTAATATACCAATATTCTCCATTGAAGCCCAGTTACATCAGGTAATATACCAATATTCTCCAATGATGCCCAGTTACATTAGGTAATATACCAATATTCTCCATTGAAGCCCAGTTACATCAGGTAATATACCAATATTCTTCAATGAAGCCCAGTTACATCAGGTAATATACCAATATTCTCCATCGATGCCCAGTTACATCAGGTAATATACCAATATTCTCCATTGATGCCCAGTTACATCAAGTAATATACCAATATTCTTCATTGAAGGCCAGTTACATCAGGTAATATACCAATATTCTTCATTGAAGCCCAGTTACATCAGGTAATATACCAATATTCTTCATTGAAGCCCAGTTACATCAGGTAATATACCAATATTCTTCATTGAAGCCCAGTTACATCAGGTAATATACCAATATTCTTCATTGAAGCCCAGTTACATCAGGTAATATACCAATATTCTCCATTGAAGCCCAGTTACATCAGGTAATATACCAATATTCTCCAATGATGCCCAGTTACATTAGGTAATATACCAATATTCTCCATTGAAGCCCAGTTACATCAGGTAATATACCAATATTCTTCATTGAAGCCCAGTTACATCAGGTAATATACCAATATTCTCCATCGATGCCCAGTTACATCAGGTAATATACCAATATTCTCCATTGATGCCCAGTTACATCAAGTAATATACCAATATTCTTCATTGAAGGCCAGTTACATCAGGTAATATACCAATATTCTTCATTGAAGCCCAGTTACATCAGGTAATATACCAATATTCTTCATTGAAGCCCAGTTACATCAGGTAATATACCAATATTCTTCATTGAAGCCCAGTTACATCAGGTAATATACCAATATTCTTCATTGAAGCCCAGTTACATCAGGTAATATACCAATATTCTCCATTGATGCCCAGTTACATCAGGTAATATACCAATATTCTCCATTGAGGCCCAGTTACATCAGGTAATGTACCAATATTCTCCATTGAGGCCCAGTTACATCAGGTAATATACCAATATTCTTCATTGAAGCCCAGGTACTTTGAAGCCCGGGTAATAAGAGATAATAAGAATGAACTCAGAGCATACTATATACCTCATGAACAACAATATTTTCTAGGGTTGACTTATCGCTTATACTGCTTATAGCAGCAATGCATATCCCTGATGTACTCATTACCTGCTGGACCCTAGATTTTCAGCTTATGTGCTTCTGAGTTGTGTGGTTTCTATCTGCAGGCCGCCTTTAAGGATGGGTCAGGTCCTAGTGGCGAGGTCTACAGTACAGAGAGTGTTATCTCAGGCTATCATTTTGGCATTATCATGGCTGCGGACATGGGACCTTCCGACTCTTATGCTATCACACCCTCTTCCGCTGGGTTCACTGGACCGGTAAGGGAAAAATGCTTCTCAATCTTAAAGCTTGTGCTTTATTGTGCATTCTTCTCATCAAATCTTGCATTGAATTGTCCTATGATTTATTTAGGATTATTTATGGCCAACCAGCATTGCGTATTCTTATGACGCCACCATGGCAACCTTCACTGAGTTCACTGATGATGCCCCACTCAAGCTGACAAGCTGCACAAAGGATGATTTCTGTCTGTATTACACGTCAGCTATCCTTAAAGGTGGAGAGTAAGTGAATGCCACTTCTTCATATTACGTGTCGGCTCTCAAACGTACAGGGATCATACTACAATATGTTAAAAGATCTGCTAACTTACTGTCGTGATAGTGGTACCATCATAACTTTCACATTATTATACATCAACCATATATATATATATACATATATATATATATATATATATATATATATATATATATATATATATATATATATATATATATATATATATATATATATATATATATATATATATATATATATATATATATATATATTGTTTTGTTCTATTTCAGTGGAAGTGATATTGTAATTTATGGTGAGCTGGACAAATGGGTCCCTATGTCTCCACAAAGAGTGACCTACATTGGTATCACATCAGATGACCTTCACCTACATCTCAAAGGAGCTGTGGGTGAAACTGTTGTCATGACCTTTGGCGACCCAGTAGAGAAGACATGGTTTAAAATCTCTTGTGTTATTCCCCAGGATGGCACCACAAGAATGAGAGTCAATAGGAAGGATTGTGCATAAACATGTCATAAATCTACTTTGCAAATACTTATATTATAAGAATATTATTCAAAATGACATTAAAAACAAAGGGCAGAGGATCGGTGCAATTGCGTCCAAGAGATATTGAACACGTGACTTGATCTCATAATGCGAAGTGCAACCAATGCTCCATACGAGAAATATAGTAGTTCAGAAAGGCGCTTATAATAGATATAGAGGCATAGCGATCAAATAAATTACCATTATTTACCCCAATACAGTGACATTTGACTGGTTTAAATGTATTACAGTTTGTGATAACTTTTCTTTGATGCCAAACATTTAACATGCGGGAAGATATTTCCTAGTTCACAGTTCACAGTTCATTTTTCAATTTTTTACTTTTTACTTTTTGACTTTGCATTACATTTTAATTTAAAACATATGATGCAATGCTTCAATTCTTTTCAAATTTCCAGAGATTACTACCAGGGGATGTATATATTGGCACAAAAAATCGCAATGCAAAAAAATAAATTTAAAGGTTAAAATAAATTGTTTAAATTGGACTTTCAATAATATATATTCTGCAATTAAAAATAATTATGAGAGCTGTTTCAATGGTGGTGTCCTTTATAGGGATTCATCTATAGGGTCCCTAGTATCTTCCAGAATTTTTCACTATTTGAGAAATTATAAGAAGAGGTTGAATGAAGAGGTCAAACATGAGAAAGAAATTAAAAATCTATAAATTATAAATTTTTTTGAACAATACTTTTTCCATATGAGAGATGTTTCAATGATGTTTTTTTCCTTTATAGGGATTCATCTATAGGGTACATAGTATCTGCCCAATTTTTTTTTACTAATTGAGCAATGAGTATAAGTGGTTGAACAAAGAGGTCAAACATGAAATATTTGAAAAAGTAACCCATTTTAACTGTTTTTGGTGGGATATATATTTCATGTGAGAGACGTTTCAAGGGTGCTGTCCTTTATAGAAATTCATTAATAGGGTATGTAATACCTTCATGATTTTTTCACGAATTGAGAAACTAAACTCGTAACCACCACTGGCCGTATATCACGAATATTCATATTAAGAAAATGTGTATTTCAGAGGTCCATTATAAGATCCCTAAAACGAAACGGTGATTTGTTTTCCTTGCTTTTAACCAAGCCAGAATTAAGTTAACACAACATCAACATGAAATGAAGAACGCTTTTCTCATTTTCCTAAATTGTTTTGTCTCGTCTCACTGATGCCAAAATGTAAGTAAGGTTTGTGTTCACAAAATGGTACATGTTTGTCTGATGTTATGCATTGGGGGAGGAGCCTTTATGTATATTTATTAAAAACATGGGAGTTTTCTTATTTCTTGTGAAAAGAATGAGAGGGGTGTGGAGGCAGAGGTAGGTAGAAAATTGAAAATTACCTAATTTTCAATCAATATGAAAAAATGATGCAATTTGTACATTTTCACTTATGGATATTGGTGGACTGTCATTCAATAATGGGAAAGTGAAATGTCACTACATATATACATAAGATAAGGCGGAAATAACAGTACATAAGGGACAGGAACGTATCCATTCCACGGTAGTTACAGATGCTATAGACAAAGACAAAAAGATGAAAAATGAAACATCATGCTTTGTTTTTGTATCAAACCTAGAGTACAGTGACATCACCACATCGTCGTAGATGTGTAATTAAGTCAAAATGTCTTATCTCTCTACCATTACCAACATAGGGAGTAAAGTCATAAGCACAGTTTGTGATTCATATGCCTCATTACTCATTTGCATAGTGACACTTATAGTCAGTCAGTATGAGGCTCATGGTGGGGTCTTTGGATATTTTCACTTTCAATCCTCTAGAATCATATTGTCACAAACATATTCATAGAATTCCCTGTCAGTACCTCGGTTCTGACAAAATCCCTTTCGAAAATTGACTTTCTATATCACAAAATACCTAATATTAGTTGATTCTTATGTGATGGTATTTAATTAATTTTTTTCTTTTTCATAAATGAAAAAAATGAGATATAGTCAGTGTCATTAAGTTGTAGTTGGGTCCACATGTCAGTTGTTAACATCCACTTGCATTCATGAATACCAAACAAGTGTTGATTTATAAAAATCAAGGTCGTGTAAGTTTGCAAAATCTTCTTACTCTTCTGTGCATTCACAAATAAATTAATTAATAAATTAGTAACCATGAAAATAAAGGTATATAATCAAGAAATAGTTATGCATCTAATCAATATATAGTCAGTTCAACTGATGACATCATGGTTATCAATTGTTGATTACTCTGGTGGTTCATCAAGCCACTAAATATGATTAATCATCAGCCTCTTCATAATCTAATATATAAAATGTTTGCATGATAATCAAGTGTATATATTTTCCTCATCTTTATGTGCTAGGAAAATGAATATATGGCAGTTGACCTTCTGATCCTGAGCATTAATTAATGCACTTGACATCAAAATATACCAAATGTCAAAGAGATGCACTATTATCAAAATACACTTTGATATTAAATATTTGCCTTGAAATATTTCCATTTACTTGAAGTAAAATTTCAAGCTCTCTGAGATGAGAATAAACAAGACATTCATTTTGGAATGGTGTATATAGTTCTCCATTTATTGAGCACCAAAATATTATACAAGAGCTACAAAATGTATATAATATGAAGTTTTTTTATAGTTCTATGAGTTAAAATGATCACAGAATTATGAGCAAAATTGTGACCTTGATTAGAAAAATTGTTGTAGTAAAATTAAATTATTTCTTGAAACATATTATTATTAATTAGTTAGGGATAGATTCTCTATTGTCATTCAAGATACAATTTTCACTTTAGAACATTGTAGAATAAAATGTGTAAAGATGGGTGGCTGTCAGAGAAAATATTTTCTCTGGTTTGGACAATATTTGATCTAAAAGATCTGAAGGAAAACATGTTTCACACCAAATAAATTCATTGAATAAAAATGCATTTCTGTTATCCTATTCAAAACATTTTTCTTAAAAAGAACTTGCTCATTTGTCATGTCACAAATATACATAATATGTTTTAAAAGATGAAATCTTAAAAATCTCACGAGATCTTCGATTTGTCAGTTCTATACTACACTATTAAGAGAAGATAAAAATGTTCATGCAAACAAATATTATGAATAAAATAGCATTATCACAAATAAAAGTGTTACTTTTAGTGAATATCTCCATAGAATGATTCCAATATTCTCGTTTTATAAAATCTAAAAAAAATCAACAACAATATGACATGATCAAGCAAATGCAACACCGAAGACCAGCGTCAAATAACACAATAATGTAAATAGTAGAAATCAGATAGATGGAACCCTGGCCTGCCTGGTACAATGTGGGACCCTGGCCTGCCTGGTACAATGTGGGACCCTGGCCTGCTTGGTACAATGTGGGACCCTGGCCTGCCTGGTACAATGTGGGACCCTGGCCTGCTTGGTACAATGTGGGACCCTGGCCTGGTACAATGTGGGACCCTGGCCTGCCTGGTACAATGTGGGACCCTGGCCTGCCTGGTACAATGTGGGACCCTGGCCTGCTTGGTACAATGTGGGACCCTGGCCTGCCTGGTACAATGTGGGACCCTGGCCTGCCTGGTACAATATGGGACCCTGGCCTGCTTGGTACAATATGGGACCCTGGCCTGCCTGGTACAATGTGGGACCCTGGCCTGCCTGGTACAATGTGGGACCCTGGCCTGCCTGGTACAATGTGGAACCCTGGCCTGCCTGGTACAATGTGGAATGCTGAAAAAGTAAATCACAATTATATTTTTCTTTTTCAACTAAATCATTTTAAAATATCTGTTGATCAATGACTTTAAATTTAAATTCATTGATAAAATAATCATTAGAAACATGAACATCTAATCTTGAGGCTAAAATATAATAAATGAGTAGTAACATCACGAGAGTGGATATTGCACTTTGATACCGGAGCTAATATGTAATATTAATGCTATGTCTGCTACCCATCTCTGGTCTATATCTCCAGTAAGCAGAGTTGTAAATTACAAGGACAACATCAATAAGTCTAATTTACTGAGTATGACATTCAATGGAGATGTAATGGCTAAACATATCTGAGACATGACAATACTAGTAGAAAAAGATCAATATATGATACACAATACATCCATAGGCAATACAAGATGACATCATTATATGAATGATGGAACCTACATGTAGGTGTCCTTAAACTTACATTTTGTACCTTAAACGGTGATTACCTTCTGCAATCATTTACAATTTGTTCACTTCTGCTACCACTAATAATTCTCTATTATTGAAGTACAATACATGCATAAACATTTGAAGATGGATCTTTTATACTATCTGTAACAGATACCTGACAAGAAATTTGCATGATGCATACCAATTTATGATATAAAAAATAGGTATCTTTACAATCACATCTTAATGGAAAAGTCTTCTACACTTAAAGAAGGATGATAGAGCACAAAATTGTAGGATGTTCAGCAGTAGAGAGGCATGGCAGAAGGACACTTTGTCTAGAATCTTGACACTGTATTAAAAGTATTAATGAGTTATTATCAGTGTAGTTGTCTGCCTCAGTTCCCAGTGTGGGGAGAAGGCTGGTCAAGCCTAGAATGTGTCTGTCGAGTGGTTAAATACTAATTTATAATAATTATTCACCTTAAGCATTTCTTATCTATATATTAATACATTATTTTAAATGGCCTCGAGTCTGCCCTTTTCTATGCACCTCTTCAGTACGAAGTAGCATAGTGGTTATAATTTTACTGGCATTAGTGACCTGAATAATGCAAAGAAGGCAACTACAAATATTGGAAGTATACTATACAAATGCTTGTACTATAAAATGCCCTACAAAGAGATATTAAGTAAATTTCATACACAATACTCCATGCACAATTTTTTAAAGATTATTTGCAATGTTTAATGTTCATTTGGTTAATAATATTAAAACACGAAGAAAGTTATTACTGACATTATTTAAGGTTGTCCAGATGGCAAGTATGGTTGTCTGGATGGCTGTTTAAATCACACAAATAAAGGTGTCTTAAGGTCTATAATCCACAATCAGTTTGAAGCATTTGGAGAGAACTTCGTGTGGTCTCGTATATTTACGTAACTGCCTTCGGCTCCAACAGCCCACATGGTGGACAAACTCTTTTATTGATAATTCATATTTTATGCCATGATTATATCTAAAATGTCCCAAAAAAGCTTGATTATTCTTTGGATGGTATTAAATAAAGAAAATATAAATACTTGATATAAGTCGCCAGCTGCAAAGACTGAGTCGAACCCGTTTTAACTACCGTTATAACGGGTTCAATTTGAATA
Organism: Amphiduros pacificus; assembly: GCA_949316495.1. Classification (NCBI taxonomy): domain Eukaryota; kingdom Metazoa; phylum Annelida; class Polychaeta; order Phyllodocida; family Hesionidae; genus Amphiduros; species Amphiduros pacificus. The sequence continues at coordinate 27,328,851 of OX439008.1, read as the reverse complement.
ATAAAAATTTAGGACTAGCTGGTTAAGTTTACTTTTTATGTGCTAAATTAACAAATAACATTACTTTGAACACATTTAAGCCAAAAAAACATAAGTCTGTCCCAGTTTTTTCATTGTGGATTATAGACCTTAATGGCTATTATGTAAAATGGACATATCACACCCAACTTTAGATGACTGTTATGTCACATGAACGAGCCACATACAAGTAAGGGTGTGTAAATTGCTGTTATGTAACATGGACAAACCACATACAAGTAAGGGTGTGGAAATTGCTGCTATGTAACATGAACAAACCACATACAAGTAAGGGTGTGTAAATTGCTGTTATGTAACATGGACAAACCACATACAAGTAAGGGTGTGTAAATTGCTGCTATGTAACATGGACAAACCACATACAAGTAAGGGTGTGGAAATTGCTGCTATGTAACATGAACAAGCCACATACAAGTAAGGGTGTGTAAATTGCTGCTATGTAACATGGACAAACCACATACAAGTAAGGGTGTGGAAATTGCTGCTATGTAACATGGACAATCCACATACAAGTAAGGGTGTAGAAATTGCTGTTATGTAACATGGACAAACCACATACAAGTAAGGGTGTGGAAATTGCTGCTATGTAACATGGACAAACCACATACAAGTAAGGGTGTGGAAATTGCTGTTCTGTAACATGAGCAAGCCACATATAAGATAAACAAACCACATGCAAAGACACCCACTAAATATTAGAAATGTCCTCTTCAATATATATATACATATGACACCCACTAAATTTAAGAAATGTCCTCTTCAATATATATATATATTTTTCAAAACTATGTGTCATGTGTGTTCAGAAAAAAATGAAACCACAAGTATATATAAAATAAGGAATATTGAACGATTATTCCAAAATGAAATAAAATTGTTTATGACCATATCAATCAACAAGTTATCTGCCTTAAGGGTTCAACTATATCTGCGAGGGCAGAGCTGGAGGCTGGGTTGCCATATTACAGGTAATCAATGTGGCTGATTATGCATATATATAGTTCCTGTCATTAATAAAGAAAATATCCAGCATATAATAATAGTGTCTTATTAAAAATGACAGGAAATAACTTTGAAACCAAAATTAACTAGTGTGTCACACTTATTACTGAAATATTTGTTTGTTATTATAAAATAAATTGTACAATAGAATAAAGCAGTGCTTGCTCAATTGTTAACCAGTCAACTAAATTGTTAACCAGTCAACCATGGAAGTAATACAAAAACTGGTCTTGGCATAACATTTACAATAAGTCAGTTTCTGATACATAGAAACATATTGAAATTTACCTTAATCTTGAGATTTTATCTCTAATATGCCTTCTACCTAGTAGGTAATATGTTACCTATATTTTTAATAGGTAACTCATGCTAAAGCCACTAAACTTTTCAGCATTGGTGTTAATCAATACAATGTCAAATCTGCACTTTATATTTCCCAGAACTATCAAGTGTCTATTTTCATGGTAATTCATGACAATTTCTTGATTATACTTGACATTCCAATGTGTAATTCAGCATTAAAGACAACTTTGGTACTTTTGTACAAGACAATGCTTGCGGTTGTCTTACATTACAAAAATCAGTCAATGTTGAACCAATTACATGTTATATTCACTGTATGCTTTGATGAAAATGCTAAAACACCAAGTTCATAGATATTTAAAGAAGCTAAGTTATTTTTATAAGGGTACAAATGATTTGCATATTTTGGAGATTGCTTCATTGTTCAGTCATCCTGCAAATATAAGAAAACCAACATTAGATTTGCATGCCTACTGCAATGAGAAGCATGAAGTGAAGAGAAGCATTAAGTGACGAGAAGCATGAAATTGTGAAATTGTGAAATGGTGTTTTTACGACCCTTTCAGCAACTATGGCCATATCAGGTCGACTTTCGAGCCTTTTAACCAGTGTGAAAGTAACACTGCCGGCAGTGGGAGTCGAACCCACCACCTCCCGTCCTCCACTTATATAACCATTAAAGGCACAGATCCTACACTCTACCAACTGTGCTAGTGGGGTCGGTTCGACGAGAAGCATGAAGTGATGAGAAGCATGAAGTGATAAGAAGCATGAAGTGATGAGAAGCATGAAGTGATGGGAAGCATGAAGTAATGGGAAGCATTAAGTGATGGAAAGCATGAAGTGATGAGAAGCATTAAGTGATGAGAAGCATTAAGTGATAGAAAGCATTAAGTGACGAGAAGCATGAAGTGATAGAAAGCATTAAGTGACGAGAAGCATGAAGTGACAAGAAGCATGAAGTGACAAGAAGCATGAAGTGACGAGAAGCATGAAGTGACAAGAAGCATGAAGTGACTAGAAGCATTTAGGGACGAGGAGCATGAAGTGATGAGAAGCTTGAAGTGATGAGAAGCATTAAGTGACGAGAAGCATGAGGTGATGATAAGCATGAAGTGACGAGAAGCATGAAGTGACGAGAAGCATGAAGTGACAAGAAGCATGAAGTGACGAGAAGCATGAAGTGAAGAGAAGCATGAAGTGACAAGAAGCATTAAGTGATGGGAAGCATTAAGCGTACTGACCCACTCTTCATCCTCTGCTCCTTCAGTCAGGTCCTGAGGCAGAGGTCCTGATTTACTCTCCAGCTTGCCACTCATAGCACTCATCAGCTGCAAATAACATCACACAAAATTACTGACCTTTCCCCTCACTACTTCATATATCTAACACTTATTCTTTTCAGACATTTATCAATTCATATTGAAGTTTAAAAAATTAGGGTACATAACAATAAAATATTTTTAACGTAAAATTTATTTTGATAAATATATTCTTGCTTAATTGCTGACCTCATCTTTCTTCTGTTCGTCTGTTTTGTATGTCTCTGCATGGTAGCTCTCATATTTCTTGGGCTTCGGTGCTTCCACTGGAGCTTCTGACACTGGAAATTAGCAAACCAATATCGTAATGCCACTTTGAGGTCACTCTGACATACATTTGTATGTCTGTCTATTTTGTGTGGTCATCAAGGTAGGATGATACCTTGCCAGTTATAAATCACAGGTTTTATCACATATGTCACATTTATCTAAAACAAGTTTTATGATATGTCAAATGTATTTGGTGACATTTTGAAGTTTGAGATCTTGGAAACAAAGGTCAAGGTCATGTTTGAGAACATAAATTGTGAACTTCATGAGGTGAATATGTAGCTCCAATATTGATTCTGTAATTAAAATAGGTGATAACTGATTCCAAAATATCAAAATTTATGGTGACAATTTGCCTGCGAGCATCAAAAACAAGTCAAACTCATAATTCAGATCATTCTATTTAGGCCGTCTTGGGATTTATGTGTAGTAAAAATTTGGGTCTGTGTTTGAAATAGCTGACAAGATATGTCGACAAATGCACACACAGACACATGGACACACAGACGGAATCTAATACAATAGCTCCCACCCTGCTTGGATGGTGGAGCTAACTAATGAGCAAGGACTCAACCTCAATCATAATCTTTTATTGTTAAAAAGTTCAACCTTTATTGTTTTATACTTTAACCAAATTTTCCAATGATATTTATTGATAATGAAACACAAATATATTGAGCCAGAAGCCTTTTTGGATGCGCTTACAGAGTTGCATGTCTCGCGGTCGCAGGGAGATATGTTTTGACAGCCTATTTACTCCAGAGAACCACTCTGAGCTTGACATCACTGGTTCCCATGTCACCCGCGTCTCTGGGAATAAGTCATCTTGAAAGTACTCTGACTACAAACACATTCAAATAAAAACTCTTTAGAATGAAATTCGCTGCAGTTTCCTCAGTACAGATGGTAACTGAAGCAATGTCTTTGATTGTACAGTATCTATTATTCTAGTTAAATAGAGGTATTTAAATCTAATGTGTTTCAGGATTGCTTCCGACATATATTAAATTGAAACAAATCATCAAACGGTTGTCTTACATATAAGATATGCCCAAAACTTGGAAAAGAAAAGAATAAATGACATTGAGATTCTGACCTTGACCCTGGGTACAGTGAAGGACACAGGTTCCACAGAGTGTGAGGTAAGCTTGTAGGCCTTGGCAAACTCCACCTGCCTGACATCACAGAGCTTCTTAGGGAGGAAGGCAAGGGCCTGATGCAGGGCATCCGAGGTGTAGGTGGACAGGGGGAACAGGTAGGGGGCCTCGTCAGATATCTCGTACGCCAGCACAGAACTGTCACCCTGCAAATAGAAACACAACCATTCTCTCAGCCAAAATGAAGGCAACAACCCAATAGAGACCTGTGAATCATCTGCTTGACCTCTTAACATATCATTATTATCAAGATATGATATCAGTTCCTACGTGTAAACATGATCTACTCTATTAATAAGTGAGTGTTAGGGTTTAATATCAGAATCTATGAGTCAATTGACCTTGAACTACATGTACATTATAATAAGTGACATTTTTCCTAATTTTTTAATATTCTTAGCAAGGAAATAATGGTTATTAATAGGGACTGACTCGTCCTGTCAGGAATAGCGTGGAGCTGTCTTCGTCCATGTGTGGTACGAGTATGGCTGGTGATATGCTGAGATCCACGCGATGTAAAGGTGTCTTCAGGTTGCCAGGGTTATACAGGGCCAACTGCCGTTCACTGCTCCTGAAATGCCATAATAATCGGTCACACATCAGGTCTAATTCCCACTGATTCAATAATCATGTAATTTAAATTACTAGAGGAAACTCTACTCCTGTTTACTCATCACTGTATGTAATTCAAACTGTGTTAGGAACTTCCAAAATACCTATCTATACATATGCAATTATCAACAAGCTTCTTAAAAAGTCATAAGTCTTGGAAGCCACAAAGTTTAAAATATGCATCTTATATAGTCAAAAATAATCTCACTAAGAATTTATATTGGCAGCTTAAAACAAATCCAATGATGTAAGAGTGACCAACTAATTACAACCAATTCTAGTCTTTTCACAAATTTCACAGAAAATCTCAGCATGTTAGGAGTTCAAGTTGTTATATGAAGCTGCACAGTTTACAAATGTAATAAAACAAAGGCTAAAGCAGTCTAATGTAAAGCTGCATTGAATGTGCATAGAATAATTTAAAACTGACCCAACAATTCACAGCAATCTATAAAGTTATCATGGTGGGAGCCTGCGTGACTCTCACGTCCTTCTGGATGGCGGATGATTTAAAACTGACCCAACAATTCACAGCAATCTATAAAGTTATCATGGTGGGAGCCTGCGTGACTCTCACATCCTTCTGGATGGTGGATGATTTAAATCTGACCCAACAATTCACAGCAATCTATAATGTTATCATGGTGGGAGCCTGCGTGACTCTCACATCCTTCTGGATGGCGGATAATTTAAATCTGACCCAACAATTCACAGCAGTCTATAAAGTTATCATGATGGGAGCCTGCGTGACTCTCACGTCCTTCTGGATGGCGGATAATTTAAATCTGACCCAACAATTCACAGCAGTCTATAAAGTTATCATGGTGGGAGCCTGCGTGACTCTCACATCCTTCTGGATGGCGGATAATTTAAATCTGACCCAACAATTCACAGCAATCTATAATGTTATCATGGTGGGAGCCTGCGTGACTCTCACATCCTTCTGGATGGCGGATAATTTAAAACTGACCCAACAATTCACAGCAGTCTATAAAGTTATCATGGTGGGAGCCTGCGTGACTCTCACATCCTTCTGGATGGCGGATAATTTAAATCTGACCCAACAATTCACAGCAGTCTATAATGTTATCATGGTGGGAGCCTGCGTGACTCTCACATCCTTCTGGATGGCGGATGATTTAAATCTGACCCAACAATTCACAGCAATCTATAATGTTATCATGGTGGGAGCCTGCGTGACTCTCACATCCTTCTGGATGGCGGATAATTTAAATCTGACCCAACAATTCACAGCAATCTATAAAGTTATCATGGTGGGAGCCTGCGTGACTCTCACATCCTTCTGGATGGCGGATAATTTAAATCTGACCCAACAATTCACAGCAATCTATAAAGTTATCATGATGGGAGCCTGCGTGACTCTCACATCCTTCTGGATGGCGGATAATTTAAATCTGACCCAACAATTCACAGCAGTCTATAAAGTTATCATGGTGGGAGCCTGCGTGACTCTCACATCCTTCTGGATGGCGGATGATTTAAATCTGACCCAACAATTCACAGCAGTCTATAAAGTTATCATGGTGGGAGCCTGCGTGACTCTCACATCCTTCTGGATGGCGGATAATTTAAATCTGACCCAACAATTCACAGCAATCTATAAAGTTATCATGGTGGGAGCCTGCGTGACTCTCACATCCTTCTGGATGGCGGATGATTTAAATCTGACCCAACAATTCACAGCAGTCTATAAAGTTATCATGATGGGAGCCTGCGTGACTCTCACGTCCTTCTGGATGGCGGATAATTTAAAACTGACCCAACAATTCACAGCAATCTATAATGTTATCATGGTGGGAGCCTGCGTGACTCTCACATCCTTCTGGATGGCGGATGATTTAAATCTGACCCAACAATTCACAGCAATCTATAAAGTTATCATGATGGGAGCCTGCGTGACTCTCACATCCTTCTGGATGGCGGATAATTTAAATCTGACCCAACAATTCACAGCAGTCTATAAAGTTATCATGGTGGGAGCCTGCGTGACTCTCACATCCTTCTGGATGGCGGATGATTTAAAAGTGACCCAACAATTCACAGCAGTCTATAAAGTTATCATGGTGGGAGCCTGCGTGACTCTCACATCCTTCTGGATGGTGGATGATTTAAAAGTGACCCAACAATTCACAGCAGTCTATAAAGTTATCATGGTGGGAGCCTGCGTGACTCTCACATCCTTCTGGATGGCGGATGATTTAAATCTGACCCAACAATTCACAGCAATCTATAATGTTATCATGGTGGGAGCCTGCGTGACTCTCACATCCTTCTGGATGGCGGATAATTTAAATCTGACCCAACAATTCACAGCAATCTATAAAGTTATCATGATGGGAGCCTGCGTGACTCTCACGTCCTTCTGGATGGCGGATGATTTATAAGTGACCCAACAATTCACAGCAATCTATAAAGTTATCATGGTGGGAGCCTGTGTGACTCTCACATCCTTCTGGATGGCGGATAATAATCCGGATTCTTACCTTGAGAATCCTGAGACAGCAATATATTTAGAGTCTTTTACAAATATCACTCTGGCTCCACGTGATCCCACTGGCCCTGGACCGACCTAAAAGTATTTATCATAATATATATATAAACATCATGCAGATAGCATCATGCAGATAAACCGTCTTCAAGCATTGTAAAATCTCAGGTTATCTTACGTAAGCCTTTAAAAGGGTGAAAGTGAAACACCTACCGCTATTGGATCTGATGACTTTCTTGGATCATAAAGCCTTATTTTCCCGTCCTTACAAACAGTTGCACAATTTTTGCCATCTGTACTCCATGCAAAGCTGAAAATCTGAAATAATCATTGTTTTTTCACAAACTGACAATTGAGCAAATATGATAAATGCTATGTGATGCAGCAGATTCTATAAGCACCAAGTAGGTTGTATGCATCTATTTACTCATTTAGTTTCACTACACTTGAATAGAATCATGGAGGCAGTCCAGCTTGTTAGTGTCTACATACGGTATCTGTATGTCCATTGAGCTGGATCTGTTCCTCCCCAGTGGCAAGATCCCAGATCTTAACTGTCATGTCATAAGACCCGGTCGCCACCACATCCTTAGCCAACGGGTGGAATCGTGCAAAGTATATCTTCTCATTATGACCTGCCAGAAAAAGTTAGAAAATATTTAGTATTCTCGTACCGTATTTACTCGTGTATAAGACAAGGTTTTTGTACAAAAACCATTAGTTAATGTTTGGGGGGGTCGTCTTATACCCGAGACCAACCTGTGGACGAGGATTTACGCCCAAAAATTACGGCACTATGAGTATTTTGTGATAATATTGGGTATATACATTTTGGATATTGGGTATATACAGATTAAAATCGATCCGCTACGTCCGATATTCGTTTAGTTTTGTTTAGATGCTTTTTATAATTGCGACCACGTGTTGCGTAATGCATGTTATAAATGGATTGATGGTTTTCTGTTCTCGAACAATTTGTGATAATATTGGGTAAATACCTTTATTTATCATTTAAAACAAAATTAAAATCGATCCGCTACGTCACTCTCCGCTTTATAAAATGACGACCTCATATTGCGTAATGCATGTTAAATGAATGGATGGTTTTGTTCTGTTCTTGACCTGCAAAGCAAATTTGTGATAATATTGGGTAAATACTTTTATTTATCATTTAAAACGCAATTAAAATCGATCCGCTACGTCCGATATTCGCTATTTCGAAAATATGAACATCGTATTTATGTTAAGATCTTGTATCGTAAGTATATTTATGTTTCACTTTTAAAATGGCTGCCAAGCGTCAGCTGAAGCTTGAATGGTAGCAGAGCCGATATCTCAAGAAAAACCAACTCGTCTTATATTCGGAAATTGTTTTTTTTTTCAAGCAAAATAACCTCAATTTTGGGGGGTCGTCTTATACACGAGTCGTCCTATACACGAGTTATTACGGTAATTTGGGCACAAGACAAGAAAATAAAAATTAACTTCAATATTTCAATGTTAGAAACATTTCATTTTTAATATTTCATTTCTTGTTAGTGATACAAATTAGCAAAATTATAAGGAAGAATAAGCACTCAAAATATTGTCTATATTAGGGTCAATCTTATAAAAGAAACCTTTCAGCATAAAAAATAAGACAGTACCTATGAGTTGATCCTCGGGCTCTGTCAACATCTCAGTTAATCCGCCATTCGGTATTCTCCACACATAGACCTTGGCATTATCACATACTGCAACAAGCATACCACAAGTAAATTATCGTCTTTGATTTATAAACCAGGAAACCGTTTACCAAATTTTCATTATTCATCTGGTGATCAACAGATTAAGTCTTCACTCTTAATACAAGTGATAAAGACATCTGGAGACTTAAATAACCAGACAAAAATTTGATCAAATTAATTTTTGTGTGTATAATGTTTTAGAAAATCTTTAAACTTTGCTATTTCTGCCTGTGTCATGTCTATAATATGACTGGGAATTCCCTTATAATAATGCCCTAGTCATCATCTCCATATTCAATAAATATTATTCATCACAGTTCAAAGACATATTACTATTCTCATAGAATAATACTGTGAAAACAATGTCAATGTATTAACATATGATGTCAAATCAAAAAAATATTGTGACAACTGACCTGAGACCAGTCTATGGTTATCAAAGGGATCAAATACAAAGTCCATGACCACAGACCCATGCTGGATAGATGGCACTCCGATATCTGGCAACCTACCAGGCTTTGAAAACTGAAATAGAAGAATATGTCATGCAAGACAAGGGATTCACATGATATTCAAGCTCAACCAAATAGATTTATTCAATTACATTGTAGATGTCAGGGACCAACTAAATTATTGTCAATGTTGTCATTATCACCATTTTTTTAAAAACACATTGTGAGTGAAATTTGTTTTTTACAAAAGATAAAAACATAGGCATCAGAGATGCATCAACCCTCAGCCCTGGTAACTTATTGCACTACATTCGCTCCACACAATATTTGTGAACAAAATGTCACTGCACCAAGGCAAATTGATGCAGGGGTAAAAAAACCATTATGTGGGTAAAAATACTTGCTACTGATCAGTAATGTGATAAAAAGCCTAAATAATTCAGGATGAAAATTATTTTATCAGACTAATATGAATTCACATAAATATACTTTTAATTTGGACATTATCTGTAAATAATGTTGGAGACACTTAAATGATTCCAATTAAGAATTAAAATTAATGACAAAGATTAACGACTAATAAGATATCAAATCAATGATACAAACAAGTGTATTCTTGGTCAGCCATTAATGGGTAGAATCTTACCTCCAGGACATTTATAAGCCCTCCAGGCCCTGCTAGGGGGATGGCGCAGCGGTCCGGGTTGGCGTGGAAAAAGTCACTCTCACCCGGCATGCTCTTGCTAATGTTGCGCACATTCTCGATATGAGTATCCTTATGTAAAACAGTGCCCTTCAGGAAACGGAACTTAGACTGTCTCACACCTGACAAATAATATGACCAGATGATAGATAATGCATCACCATCAAATATATATTAACAAAAACAGCATGTACATTGTACTCCATTGCCAAGTTTTTAAAAAACCTGTCAGTAATGAGCCTCACCAGACTAATAATATATTTGGCATTCAAAATGCCTTAAGGATTAAACCAATATATTTTAAAGTACAAAAATGACTTTAAAGTACAAAAATGGTCTGTGGGTAACTAAAAAATTACTACAGCTTCGAAAAAAGCCAAGTATTATAAAAGTCTACATTTTTTTTCAAATAATCTACTTTCCTTTGGGCTCATGGCCATTGCAAAAACTTTACACTGTATTAAAAAAAATTATAGAGAAGAAAGGTCTTTCCAGAGTATGAAAGTTAACGCAAAGGGAAAAAGATGTTCTTTTTTGCATTTAAGATGACTAACCTGCAAAGACTTTAGTTTTTTTCTCTCTCATGATGACAGGTTTCTCACTGGTTGGAGGACTCTCCTTTGGTTGAGAGAACTGGAAAGATTTAGTGAGACTTGCAACACTTGGGGATGGGGAGGCTTCCCCTGCTTCCTGTTTGGGCTCTGGAGTGGCCTTAACAGGAGTCGCCACTGGTGCTTTCATCGGAGTAGACACTGGTGCTTTTACTGGCACAGGCTCTGGTGCAGTGACCGGTTCTGGTTCAGGCATTTTTGATTCTTCTTTGCTTGTTTTTCTCTCTTTCATAAAGGTAGGTTTTTCTGCACTGCTGTTGTGTATGGATTGGAAAGAGCGGGCCAAGTTTGCAACGCCACCACTAGGGGGTGCTGTACTGTCTTCAATTTTTGGCTCTGGAGTAGACTCCCTGCTTGGTAAATTTGGCTAGAAAGATTAAAACAGCAATGAATTTCAATGATCTCAATTTTTACAAATTAAAAATTCATATAGTTTAAATCAATTGGTTGTCTGAAGTCAAAATTGAAGAAATCAAGTCCAGTGCTTCCACAATACTGATGATGTTGAAATGACCTAGAGCACTACCTTTGGGGTGACTACAGGTTTAGGTGTGAAGCTGGGCTTGGCTGCAGGGGATGGCTTCTCAATCACAGACTTTTCCGGTTCAGGCTGATGAGCAACTGGTTTGGTGATGTGTCCATTATTTCCACTCGTCACAATAGTCGGTTTAATGCCTTCTGAGCCAGACCAACCGGTAGGGTTCTTGGGAGATCTTTTTGCTGGGTCCAGACTCATCTTCTCAATCTTCAAAGTAGGATAAAAATATGTACTACAACCACAAGTCAAAAATGAAAAAGGAAAGAAAAACAATTATCCTTGCAGTAATAAGAAGGTAATAAAGGCACTACAAACTTTTAAAAAGATTTGTTTTATACATGTACATTATGGCCAAAATGAAGTCAGACATTTATTTTGTATATAGATGGCAAATTCTCAATCTATGACCAGGATCTGTGCCATGAAGTGTGTGTTATCCAATTCAAATTCCTGAAGTATTGAGGTAAAGCTAACCTGAGGCATTTTTTTACATCAATTTTGAATTAAAGTGATTTGTAAAAAAACAACTTTGTTTAGCCTAACCTCTATGTACATACACACTTACTGGGGTATTAGCACCACTGAACCATTCTTGTGATGTCATGGATGGCTGTCCACAAGCTGTCAATGGGAACAGATCTTCATGAAATTCTCGATAAGACTGAAATAGAATTGCATAAAAAATATCTATAGAATACAACATTAAGAGTGCCACTTTGGAGTGGAGTTTTCAATACATCTTGAAAGATGACTGTGTGCTGGGTGAGGACGATATAGAGCCTGTGGTTACCTTGCGGGGGACACAGTATGGGACGGGGACGACTGTGTGCTGGGTGAGGACGATATAGAGCCTGTGGTTACCTTGGTGAGGACGATATAGAGCCTGTGGTTACCTTGCGGGGACACAGTACTGGATGGGGATGGAGTTTTCAATACATCTTGAAAGATGACTGTGTGCCGGGTGAGGACGATATAGATCCTGTGGTTACCTTGGTGAGGACGATGTAGAGCCTATGGTTACCTTGGTGAGGACGATATAGAGCCTGTGGTTACCTTGCGGGGGACACAGTACGGGATGGGGACGACTGTGTGCTGGGTGAGGACGATATAGAGCATGTGGTTACCTTGCGGGTGACACAGTAAGGGATGGGGACGACTGTGTGCTGGGTGAGAACGATATAGAGCCTGTGGTTACCTTGCGGGGGACACAGTACGTGACGGGGACGACTGTGTGCTGGGTGAGGACGATATAGAGCCTGTGGTTACCTTGCGGGGAACACAGTATGGGATGGAGACGACCGTGTGCAGGGTGAGGACGACATAGAGCCTGTGGTTACCTTGTGGGGGACACAGTACGGGATGGGGATGCCTGTGTGCTGGGTGAGGACGATATAGAGTCTGTGGTTACCTTGCGGGGACACAGTACGGGATGGGGACGACTGTGTGCTGGGTGAGGACAATATAGAGCCTGTGGTTACCTTGCGGGGACACAGTACGGGATGGGGACGACTGTGTGCTGGGTGAGGACGATATAGAGCCTGTGGTTACCTTGGTGAGGACGATATAGAGCCTGTGGTTACCTTGCGGGGGACACAGTATGGGATGGAGACGACCGTGTGCAGGGTGAGGACGATATAGAGCCTGTGGTTACCTTGGTGAGGACGATATAGAGCCTGTGGTTACCTTGGTGAGGACGATATAGAGCCTGTGGTTACCTTGGTGAGGACGATATAGAGCCTGTGGTTACCTTGGTGAGGACGATATAGAGCCTGTGGTTACCTTGCGGGGGACACAGTACGGGATGGGGACGACTAAGTGCTGGGTGAGGACGATATAGAGCCTGTGGTTACCTTGCGGGGACACAGTACGGGATGGGGACGACTGTGTGCTGGGTGAGGACGATATAGAGCCTGTGGTTACCTTGGTGAGGACGATATAGAGCCTGTGGTTACCTTGCGGGGAACACAGTATGGGATGGAGACGACCGTGTGCAGGGTGAGGACGATATAGAGCCTGTGGTTACCTTGGTGAGGACGATATAGAGCCTGTGGTTACCTTGGTGAGGACGATATAGAGCCTGTGGTTACCTTGCGGGGGACACAGTACGGGATGGGGACGACTAAGTGCTGGGTGTGGACGATATAGAGCCTGTGGTTACCTTGGTGAGGACGATATAGAGCCTGTGGTTACCTTGCGGGGGACACAGTATGGGATGGAGACGACCGTGTGCAGGGTGAGGACGATATAGAGCCTGTGGTTACCTTGATGAGGACGATATAGAGCATGTGGTTACCTTGCGGGGGACACAGTACGGGACGGGGACGACTGTGTGCTGGGTGAGGACGATATAGAGCCTGTGGTTACCTTGCGGGGAACACAGTATGGGATGGAGACGACCGTGTGCAGGGTGAGGACGATATAGAGCCTGTGGTTACCTTGTGGGGGACACAGTACGGGATGGGGATGCCTGTGTGCTGGGTGAGGACGATATAGAGTCTGTGGTTACCTTGCGGGGACACAGTACGGGATGGGGACGACTGTGTGCTGGGTGAGGACGATATAGAGCCTGTGGTTACCTTGGTGAGGACGATATAGAGCCTGTGGTTACCTTGGTGAGGACGATATAGAGCCTGTGGTTACCTTGGTGAGGACAATATAGAGCCTGTGGTTACCTTGGTGAGGACGATATAGAGCCTGTGGTTACCTTGCGGGGGACACAGTACGGGATGGGGACGACTAAGTGCTGGGTGAGGACGATATAGAGCCTGTGGTTACCTTGCGGGGACACAGTACGGGATGGGGACGACTGTGTGCTGGGTGAGGACGATATAGAGCCTGTGGTTACCTTGGTGAGGACGATATAGAGCCTGTGGTTACCTTGCGGGGGACACAGTATGGGATGGAGACGACCGTGTGCAGGGTGAGGACGATATAGAGCCTGTGGTTACCTTGGTGAGGACGATATAGAGCCTGTGGTTACCTTGGTGAGGACGATATAGAGCCTGTGGTTACCTTGGTGAGGACGATATAGAGCCTGTGGTTACCTTGCGGGGGACACAGTACGGGATGGGGACGACTAAGTGCTGGGTGAGGACGATATAGAGCCTGTGGTTACCTTGCGGGGACACAGTACGGGATGGGGACGACTGTGTGCTGGGTGAGGACGATATAGAGCCTGTGGTTACCTTGGTGAGGACGATATAGAGCCTGTGGTTACCTTGCGGGGAACACAGTATGGGATGGAGACGACCGTGTGCAGGGTGAGGACGATATAGAGCCTGTGGTTACCTTGGTGAGGACGATATAGAGCCTGTGGTTACCTTGGTGAGGACGATATAGAGCCTGTGGTTACCTTGCGGGGGACACAGTACGGGATGGGGACGACTAAGTGCTGGGTGAGGACGATATAGAGCCTGTGGTTACCTTGGTGAGGACGATATAGAGCCTGTGGTTACCTTGCGGGGGACACAGTATGGGATGGAGATGACCGTGTGCAGGGTGAGGACGATATAGAGCCTGTGGTTACCTTGATGAGGACGATATAGAGCATGTGGTTACCTTGCGGGGGACACAGTACGGGACGGGGACGACTGTGTGCTGGGTGAGGACGATATAGAGCCTGTGGTTACCTTGCGGGGAACACAGTATGGGATGGAGACGACCGTGTGCAGGGTGAGGACGATATAGAGCCTGTGGTTACCTTGTGGGGGACACAGTACGGGATGGGGATGCCTGTGTGCTGGGTGAGGACGATATAGAGTCTGTGGTTACCTTGCGGGGACACAGTACGGGATGGGGCCGACTGTGTGCTGGGTGAGGACAATATAGAGCCTGTGGTTACCTTGCGGGGACACAGTACGGGATGGGGACGACTGTGTGCTGGGTGAGGACGATATAGAGCCTGTGGTTACCTTGGTGAGGACGATATAGAGCCTGTGGTTACCTTGGTGAGGACGATATAGAGCCTGTGGTTACCTTGGTGAGGACGATATAGAGCCTGTGGTTACCTTGGTGAGGACGATATAGAGCCTGTGGTTACCTTGCGGGGGACACAGTACGGGATGGGGACGACTAAGTGCTGGGTGAGGACGATATAGAGCCTGTGGTTACCTTGCGGGGACACAGTACGGGATGGGGACGACTGTGTGCTGGGTGAGGACGATATAGAGCCTGTGGTTACCTTGGTGAGGACGATATAGAGCCTGTGGTTACCTTGCGGGGGACACAGTATGGGATGGAGACGACCGTGTGCAGGGTGAGGACGATATAGAGCCTGTGGTTACCTTGGTGAGGACGATATAGAGCCTGTGGTTACCTTGGTGAGGACGATATAGAGCCTGTGGTTACCTTGCGGGGGACACAGTACGGGATGGGGACGACTAAGTGCTGGGTGAGGACGATATAGAGCCTGTGGTTACCTTGCGGGGACACAGTACGGGATGGGGACGACTGTGTGCTGGGTGAGGACGATATAGAGCCTGTGGTTACCTTGGTGAGGACGATATAGAGCCTGTGGTTACCTTGCGGGGAACACAGTATGGGATGGAGACGACCATGTGCAGGGTGAGGACAATATAGAGTCTGTGGTTACCTTGGTGAGGACGATATAGAGCCTGTGGTTACCTTGGTGAGGACGATATAGAGCCTGTGGTTACCTTGCGGGGGACACAGTACGGGATGGGGACGACTAAGTGCTGGGTGAGGACGATATAGAGCCTGTGGTTACCTTGATGAGGACGATATGGAGCATGTGGTTACCTTGCGGGGGACACAGTACGGGATGGGGACGACTGTGTGCTGGGTGAGGATCAGAAGTCGGTTCACTTCACACTTCATCACGTCTACTGCTCTCTTAGGCACCATAGCCAATCCCCTGATCTGCTCCACCATGTCTGTGGCATCTGAATACACAAACACTTCAGTTCAGTAGAAATCTGAAGAAATTATTACTTCAAACGTTTGATTTCAAATGACTGGCAAGTATCTGAAGGAAAATATCAAACAGTCGCTCATCCACAAATAAACAACTACATGTACATGTACATCTACATGTACAAGGGATGAATATGCAGGAAAAAAAATTGCAGAAAATACATATGGATATATATTAAAATAATTTGTATCATCCTAATTATACTATATATGTTATAAGAAATTAGACAACTTACTTTCCATGAAACTGGTATCAGTGACTTCCAGGTATCGGATGGAAGTGTCCCCTTTTCCTGCGAGGAATAACATGCCAGTGTCCACATCATAGAGTGGCATCATAGCCCTGAAACATGACACACCCACATATCATCACACTATACATCATAAAGGGGATTCTACATCATAAAGTGGTATCACAGCCCTGAAACATGACACATTCACATATCATCAAACTATACATCATAAAGGAGAACTCTACATCATACAGTGGCATCATAGCCCTGAAACATGACACACCCACATATCATCAAACTATACCTCATAGAGTGGCATCATAGCCCTGAAACATGACACACCCACATATCATCAAACTATACCTCATAGAGTGGCATCATAGCCCTGAAACATGACACACCCACATATCATCACACTATACATCATAAAGGGGAACTCTACATCATAGAGTGGCATCACAGCCCTGAAACATGACACACTCACATATCATCACACTATACATCATAAAGGGGAACTATACATCATAGAGTGGTATCATAGCCCTGAAACATGACACACCCACATATCATCAAACTCTACATTATAGAGTGGTATCATAGCCCTGAAACATGATACACCCACATATCATCAAACTCTACATCATAAAGGGGATTCTACATCATAGAGTGGCATCATAGCCCTGAAACATGAATCATTCAAATATAGTTTTTTAGCCCCAGTTTTTAAGCATTTTTATTCAGTAAGTTTGTAATGAACTAGTATTGATTTGCCATTATACTCACCCTGTTGATGTGTCCAAGCTCAGTCTTGCTAATGAACCTTTCAAGTTTCTGACATCTCGCAACTTGATTTCTCTATTCCTCATCTATAATTCAAATACAATTCTCAAATTTTGCAGATAATGAATAATCTTTTCGGAAATGAATTTCACTACAATATATACATTAAACTAACACTATATAAAAACTCGGAAATATTGTTTTGAACATTGATAAAATCTATGAACACAATGAACAGCTACAAAGTTCAGCTACAAAATTCAAATCTTTTAATCTTGTTGCACAGATTCTGATAAAGATGATAACAATAAGTTCTTACTGAATCAAAACCTGTAGAGAGAATAAGATCTTTGTTTCCCATCCACAGCACACGAGAATCCTTGATGTTTGGGTGGCCATCTGCTTCCTGTAAATAAAATGTTTTTAAATTAATTAACACCACACACATTTAAAAAAATCAAATACACTTACATTTAGAGCTAAGATCAGTATGTTAGAAATTGTAAGGTTATAATTGTTGATAAATACACACAAAAACAATATTATTTTCGTCCGTATCTATATGTTGGAAATATATAACACACTATTTATTCATATTTTGTATTTCTGATCTTTCAAAATTTAGATATTTTTGCATGAATGGATAAAGAGTTTTACCTGTACAACATTACCAGCCCTGGGATCCACAATTTTAATCATTTTGTCTTTGCCAGAAGTGACCAATAGAGAGCCATCCAATTTCCAGCTAACACCCTGTGTCTGGTCACTATGAACCTCTATGGCTGAAAAGGCATGCCACATTTTCTTCATTACCAGTCCAAACTTTAACTCATTCTATGGCTTAACCAAGCATTCACTCTTATGAAATCTGCTGTTTTTATAAAAAAAAAATGTCAGAGCGATCAAAAAGATTTTGAATATAACATCAATTCTTTAAAATGTTTTTTTTGTCAAGAATTTGAAAAACAACATCATTTTATAAAAACAAAATTCAATATTTAGAAACAAATAAAAAATGAAACGACTGTTTTTCAATGCATACCACTGAGCGCTTGCTGTGTTTGGAGATCAAACACTTTGAGTGTTTTATGGGCAGTGATGGCAATGGTGGCATCCACAGCCGGATTCCAGAGCACATTTTCTACTCTTCTCTCTTCATGAGTCAGGGTCATGTCAGCTGAGATGACAGAATCACCAAGACCTCCTTCTGGGAGTGTCCACAACTTCACCTATTTACAGCAGAGAACAAGTTAATGCTTAATAACAACCATATTTATCAGCATGTAAACAAAATATCAAGTCGCCAAAGAATTGTAGTTTCTGAAAGAAGATTCTCTTACTGAATTATCTGATGAGCATGTTGCCAGCACATAATCATTGAACGGACTAAAGTCGAAGTCAGTCACAAAGTCTGAAAAGAAAATTAAAAATCTCATGGAACCCAAGAATATTTTGTTGATTTCTACCTAAAATCTTTATTCAAATTGGCAGCAATTACAATCTAATGTTATGAGATTCCCAAGGTTTCGTTTCTTACCAGCATGGGCTTGTAAAACAGGACATGCTCGTCGTCTGCCTGTCTCATTCAAAGGCAGAACACATAGATTCCCTCCTCCTGTTAAAACATAATATACACGTTAACTGGGATTAGCTTGATGATCTTAAAAATGACTTATGAAATACTAGGTTAATTTGGTTTAAAAACTATCTTACTAAATCTAATCATATTCCATACTGTCTTGAAATTGTTTTGTGGGATTTTTTATTTGTTCCATTCAGATTTACTTGTGGTGTCCTTGTTCTTTGTCAAATTTTAGTTTTGTTCATATATCTATTTTATTTTCTATTTGTTAATTCTGTTTTCTTTTTTTTTTTCATTTTAATTTTCTCCATGATTGTCTTCTTTGCTTTAAAGAGGATGACTACTTTAATTATTCAAATATTTGACAAACTAGAGCATTGATCTGCCTTATGATATTGCTGTTGATGAATAATTATGAGTGGCATTTTGTCGAGACCCACTTTACCCATGAAGTTACTGACCTGCAGACTCTGTGTTGAATGCCATATAGGCACTGCTAGCCTTGATGTGATTGCCACATGACGGTAACAGGTTGCCAACATTTATATCACTTATCACCTCCTGTAATGCAATAAGGAGTCAAAAACAAGCAGGACATACAAGAACCAACAAATACAGAGCTTATCAATCAGCATGAACTCTCTTTGATTTATGTTTATTCTTTGTCAGGCTTATTCTCAATTCAAGATGCAGTCAACTTTAAAGGTTTATTTCTATTAGCAGGTATTTGAAAAATCAATCATTAAATGAAATATTCATAATGGTAAAATAAAAATGAACATATGTATTCTAACATATTCCTTAATCAATATCTATATTTATGAAAATAACATTATCTACAAACCTCCTTTTTTGGCATCTTTGGAGCTGCATTCTTGAACTTTGATGGTTTGAACTTCCACATATTGTCAGCATTTAAAATCTTTAGGGACAAGAGTGGAAGAAGCCATTATCAGAAAGTTGAAAAATTTGTGTTCAAATGTATTTTGTTGTAATTTTTGTTTTGTTTATTGTAATTTTTGTTTTGTTTGTTATTTTTTTCCCATCTGTGTTACATGTGGAGCACCACTTTTTCTTGTTCATTTTTGTTTTTGGCCAACCCACCCTACCACTTTAAAAGTGATACCATTCATACAATTTTACAATTTTGCATAATTTCGCTCAATTCTTTCAGCATTTGTGAAAAACAATATCCTTCTAATAGTGACAGAATCTTATGGTTCTAAGTCTGTTTGCATTCAAAGATGAGTTTGAAAAATTATCAATTTTTGGCACCTGAAATTGTGACATTTTCCAAAAGGCAATGCTGAAAAAAAAAAAAAAAAAAAATCCATGTTGGAAAAAAAAAAAAACAAAAAAAAAACAGCCTGCATTGTCACTATTCGAACTACGTATTTGAAATTGAGGGCCCCAGCATTGATGCATGGTGATTCTTGTGTATGTCTCCTGTGCAATCTGTAGTGTTTGAGTTATTCCAGATATAACCAGCCTGGGCAATTCATACTTGTGTCTGCATTGTATATTTAGTAGTAGCAAGGTATCTAACTTTAAAGGCTTGAACAAATCATGGTCATGACAACCTCAACTTCAAGGCAAGGGTATTTGTATGCCTAATCTCATACTTGGTGCTTCAAGAGAGTGTTCTGCACCCATGAGATATTTCTTGGCAGATCACAGCTTTGCCGAATTACTTCCACAGAACACCCCTCTGCCGAACTATTTAAATTTTATGTTTTATTCCATTTTATTCTATTTCTATTGGTTTTGGTGGAAGGTTCTCCTTGCATCAGAACCGGCAAAAGAGATCTGTCAGACTGAATACTGCATGAGCCTATGTTCTTGTTTTTATCTCATACTTATCTACTGCAGATGGTTTATATATAAATCAAACTAGTGTAAACATTGTAAAAAGTATGGATCTATATTGTTATGTGGCCTCACAATATAGAGTGGCGCTATGCCCACCTCTCAATGACATCATTACATGATATGCATGATGTCATTAAAAAGGGGGCGCGGCATTGTTTATAATGTTTGACGCACACAACATAGATCTGCACTTGTTGCAATGTTTGCCACACTGTTTTTACTTTTATTTAAATAGATAGTACAGCAAACCAAAACCTTTATCTCATACTTATCTGTAGTAGAAATGTATGAGATAAAGACAAGAACATAGGTTTGTGCAGTGTTCAGGCTGACAGATCTCTCTCGTTGGTTCTAGCAGAAAGATCTCAATCGTCTTTCTGCCTGAACATGTTCTTGCCTTATGTCATAAGTTATGATTGATGGGTGGGCATGGGTGGGTGTGATCCCATGATCCTCATGGTACCCCCTCCCGCTTTTGCAGTAAATCTGCATGCAAAAAAAGATGCAATCCGTACAAACATGTCTTGATTTCTGTTAATTATATTTCATTCTACATGAATATACAGAATCTTAAAGATAATTTGCTATACTTACTACACAAATTGGGAAACACAGAAAATAAACAACAGACCGTCTGCTTTCCCGGTGTCTTCCGGTTTTGACAGCAGAAAGTCTCGCAAAATATGAGAGAAGATGAGAATGACCTTGATTTAAACCGGTAAGGAAATTTTGGTATTTTGGAAAAAACATATTTAAGAAATTAATTTACCAGATGAACTTAACGTTAAAATCGTCTGTTTTCATTATTTGTATTATAAAAGTTTTATAAAATAATGCATGTGATCAATCAAATTCGTTTCCAACAATATTATTGACCCCAAGGAAAACATTTGTTACCTTGATTCCCAAAGTCCGTCAGTCACCTTTCATGCCGTTTCAAGGAACATGGCGACTATGAGGTCAAGTTTTAGAGTTCTGGGAGGGAAATTGCGACCAAATAGCGGCATAGCAGTAAATTTGACACCAAAACAGACATCACAAAATGTTGGAAATGATACAAAGAAACGAATGTTTGCATCTCTGGGTCATTGGGGCCATAGATCAGCTTCTATTGATAGCGGTAAGTTGTAAAATCGTGAAAAAGTTCAAGGTCTTGCCTCTTGGCATGCTTTTCACAAAACCCTTCTCACATGTCCAGTCTTCTGTATCAGTAAGTTTCCTCGGCTAAACCAATTGGCATCCCACCGAGACAACTCTTGCTTTTTGGACTTTTCCTTTAACTTGCCTAATTGGTTTAAATAATGATCCCAGACTGGCAGGCCTCCTGTTGTGATCATTCCCCGACTCATCAGCAACCAGATTCTGCCGATGAAGTAGACTGTGACTGCCAGTGGCTACAAGGGTCCTCTCCAGCTTGGCTGCTGTAATCGAAACCCCTGTAATCGGCAGTAATTGGTAGCGACAGAAAACTGGTCGGGCACAAGCATTTGACCATTTCCATGTTCGACTGTAACCTTTTCGACAGTACCTGTTTGACCCGTAGTTTTTTTTACCAAGTTTCCACTTTCTTTATTAACCCCTAAGGGACTAGGCTATCTAAATTTTGTTGGTTGGCAGGACTAACCAATTTTTGTCTGGACTAGTGTATCTACATACTAAATTAATAAAATTTATAACCATGGTAATGAAATGCTGGGGTCAAAACCATGGTAATGAAATGCTGGGGTCAAAATTACATGATTAAAGGCAGTCTGACGTCATTATCATAATTACATTGTACCAAGTTGCAGTCCTTCAGAATGTTACAAATGACGTCATCAAGCCAGAACAATGGGGACGTCAACGTCCTTCCCGTCCGTTACCGGTGGTGGACGTTGCCGTCCTTCCCGTCCATTAGGGGTTAACCCCAAAGGGAGGCTATCTAAATTTTGTTGATTGGCTGGACAAATTATTTTTTTTCTGGACTAGTGTATCCACCTACTTAATTGATAAAATTTATAACCATGGTTATTCAATATGCTCAATAAAGTGCTGGGGTCAAAAGTTCATGATCCACTCAGTCTGACGTCATTATCATGAATACATTGTAACAAAGTTGCCCAAGGGAATGTTACAAAATGACGTCATTAAGCCAGAACAGTGAGGACGTCAATGTCCTTCCTGTCCGCTACCGGTGGTAGATGTTGCCATTCTTCCTGTCCGTTAGGGATTAAACATTAATTTGGCATTCAGTGTGTCCATCCTTCTCCAAGGATATTTGGTGAGTTTTGAGCCATTACAGAATTAGCAGAGTGACTGGGCCAACTTCTTGTGGGTGTGCTTCGTCTGGCGACAGTCAAACTTGGAGGACAGAATTCTTTCCCACGATCATACACTCCAAGGTGGAACAGGAGAATGGTTGAAAATGTCAGCAACTTAGAAATACTACTCGCAAAGGACCAGTTTTTTGTTGCCACCAATAACCATCGATTACAGCAGCTAAACTCTCACCGATTTCTTATATATTTCGGCTAGAATCCATAAAATTGAACAAACCTTTTTATTCGTTTTGAACTTTAATGAGGAATTTGAATATGTTAGTCTCATGGTGCTATACACAATATTTTATATCAAAAAATTGGTAAACAGGATGACAAGCTCTTAGTGTGTGCAGTGAAACAGATGAAAGTGTCATATTGATAACATTTTTTTTCAATTTATTTATTTCTTTTTTTTTTAAAGCCTTAGCTATGAAAAATGGCAGAAACCCCTTTGATCATAATATTTATACATAGATGCAAATTATTTGAAGTGCTTATAGATCTCCACCATGTCAGGACATAGGTTACATGACCAACTCACTTGTCACCTTAGTGTGACCAACACACATCATTGACAATTAACATCAAAGATAAGCTTATCATTTTTTCTGGATGAGGTTTATAATACATGTCATATTTTAAGAAAGCTTTTATAAGATGGAAAAAAAAATTATACAAGTGGTACATACTACATATTACATGCTTTGATTTTTAAAACAAAATCAACATTCTTTTGAATATTGTGGATTTTATTTTAATCATTTTTTGAAAAATTATATTCTTTCATTTGTACTATAACATGTATCATGTGGAAAAAGACACACAGATTCCAAAACTGTTTTCAGCTTGTTCTTAAGTAATGTAGTTATGAAAATATTGTCCAAATAGTGATTTTACTTAATCACATGTCAGTTGGGACTCTAAAAAAATTTGAAGTGCCATTTATGAGCAAGTGATAATTGGGCATTTTGGGAGGGAGAATGGGGTCAACAGATTGACAATATTGTCTACAAAGCAAATCAAGTCTGGGATTTGTAAAAAGGCATTTCAACATGTGCCCAGGAAATACCAAAGAGGCTGTCAACAATACCCCTGTGCTCCCAGCTTAAATATTGCAATCTATTTAATTTATGATGTAGTTAGACATATTTTAAGCAATACAACATGTACCCTTTTGTCCCCATCATGCCTCCTTATTTATCAATCTATGCAGACTATCCATGGCAGGTTATGTTTACCTTGTAGATCTGGATTTTAAATGAGAAGGAATATATATTTATATTTATTTTTACAGGTATTTTAGCCTCTGTTCAGCTGAAGGTAAACCATAAGAGATGTATCCACTCCTCCGGTTCCAACAACAAAGAGGACTTTTACAAAGTCCTTGGGGTCCAAAAAAATGCCTCCCCAAAAGAGATAAAGAAGGCATATTATCAGGTAAATACCATTCTCTAACCAGTGTCACACAGCCTGTCATTGTTTGTACAATCATTGTTATTGGTATCATTTAGTATACTTATTATTTTGACTATCATACTGCATATGACCACAAATGAATATGAATTAATTGAATGTTTGTCAAATTCAGTAATTTCCAAAAGCATCAATATACAAGTCAGTCCAGATATCTGGTATTACACTAAATTACACTAAACATGACCCAGAAGACATTTTGAAAATAATTTTTTTGTGCAAAGAAAACTCAAAATCTAATTTTTGTTTCAGCTTGCCAAAAAATATCATCCAGACATGAATAAAGATGATCCAAATGCTCAGAAGAAGTTTCAGGCCGTGTCCGAGGCATATGAAGTGCTGAGTGACGACACAAAGCGGAAGCAGTATGACACATTTGGCATGGCAGGAGGCAACATGGGGGGAGGAGCAAGAGCAGGAGGACCCTTTGGGGGTAAGTATAATATATCTGGCCACCAGGGGGCAACATGGGAGCAGGAGGACCCTTTGGGGGTAAGCATAATATATCTGGTAACCAGGGGGCAACATGGGAGCAGGAGGA
The DNA here is from genome assembly GCA_949316495.1 of Amphiduros pacificus. NCBI lineage: Eukaryota > Metazoa > Annelida > Polychaeta > Phyllodocida > Hesionidae > Amphiduros > Amphiduros pacificus. The sequence continues at coordinate 27,303,896 of OX439008.1, read as the reverse complement.
CCCTTTGGGGGTATGCATGATATATCTGGCCACCAGGGGGCAACATGGGAGGAGGTGTGGGAGCAGGAGGACCCTTTGGGGGTAAGCATAATATATCTGGCCACTAGGGGGCAACATGGGAGGAGGTGCGGGAGCAGGAGGACCCTTTGGGGGTAAGCATGATATATCTGGCTACCAGGGGGCAACATGGGAGGAGGTGTGGGAGCAGAAGGACTTTTTTGGGGTAGCATGATATATCTGGCCACCAGGGGGCAACATGGGAGGAGGTGCGGGAGCAGGAGGAACCTTTGGGGGTAAGCACGATATATCTGGCTACCAGGGGGCAACATGGGAGAAAACACCCATGTTAGTTCAAATGAAAATGTATATATCATTTTTGGTGTTAAGCATTTGTAACAATTTCAATTTAAGTTGACTTGATATTAAATTCTGTTTGAATTGTCCGTGTATATTTATATTTTACTCTCAAATTTTAAACATATTGTGGTGAATGTTGCAGGAGGTTTTGAACAGTACCAGGGGTCCATTGATCCAGAGGAACTTTTTCGGAAAATATTTGGTGATGCTGGTTTCAGGATGGGGGGATTTAACAACTTCCAAGATTTCTCAGAATCAAATTATGGATTTGGTGCTGCTACAGAGGTATATTCATATAATCTGACAGATATTTCTCTTCAGTCTCATCAAATAGTATATTTTCAGTAATGACTTGATTTCTTCTAGACAATAATGTTTCAAAATCAAGTTTAACATCGTTTCTACATGTTTATCTTGTCAACTCTTACGCATATACATATTAAATTATTTCCAAAGGAAAAATGGGGATTAAACTATTGAATTACTGAATTAAGATATAAAAGGTTTAACACATTTCTGTCCAAATTCCAATTTTTTCACAAAAAGAAAAAAAGGATAATCTTGGTGTATCTAATGTTGATATCTGAATTGTTTTTAGGTGCAGATGAATCTCACATTTCAACAAGCAGCGAGAGGTGTGAACAAAGAAATAAATCTGAATGTAACTGACACTTGTCCTAAATGTGCGGGAAGTAAAGGAGAGCCCGGATCAAAGACAGTGCGTTGTCATCAGTGTGGAGGAACGGGCATGGTAGGTCCTTCATCCCTATGTACTCTCCCAGAATAACAACAATATCTAGATTTCTTGGTGCTTCTGTTTAAAAGTCGAGTAGACTTTTTAGCTGTGCTGACTTAGCTTATGTTGTGAGAGGGGAATTGTTGTCGCTCTATCCATCAATTTCAATCTTCTCTGAAACTACAGGGTGGATTTCTTACCCGTTTGTTGTTCAGATTTAGTATTGTCAGGATGAGGAATCCAGTATATTGTGTGTGAGGCTCAGGTTTTTAGAAAAAATTTGATTATGATTTATGAAAACCACAATAGCGAACAGTGAATTGTTTCTCGCAGGCATACAGACGTCTATCATCCAGACCCTCTGTGTTTTAACTAAATATTGCCCAGCTTGAGACTTATGCAGCAAACAAGTCAGGGGGTGATTGAGTCAAGTAGCCATAATCCGTTTCGTACTATTAATCACATTTGTTACACTTACCGTTCTTGACCTGCAACACTGGATCAATACTTAGATATAATCAGTAAAGCAATTTGCATTTATTTCCAAGATTTGTTCACAAATATTATAGAATAAAGGCTCATGGCCTGAGCTGTGTTGGTTATTGCTTGCTAGCTATGGTAAATTTGGTCAGATGTGCTGTGTAATCTCATCAGTAATTCTTAAAAGCTGACATTGAATGAAGTTTGATGTTTATTGTTTGCTTGAAATGACAAATTTTAAATTTCTTTTCGGATACAGGAGACTATCAGTACAGGTCCTTTTGTGATGCGTTCTACATGTCGACGATGCTATGGTAACCGGGTGATCATATCTAGGCCATGCACAGAATGTGAAGGGAAAGGGAAAACTGTGCAGAGAAAAAAAGTGGTGGTTCCAGTACCAGCAGGTATAGACTCACATTCTTATTATATATAGAACGGTTGATAAATATATGAATAATGTTTAAGATTAACTTAAAATTTATGATGGTTAAAGCATGATAAATTAATTTTAGGTGTTGAAGATGGCCAGACTGTGAGAATGCCAGTTGGAGATAAGGAAATTTTTATAACATTTAGGGTAAGTTTTGTAGTATCTTTGTGTAAACTTACATGATAATGTGATCACCAAATATATCAATATAATAATTTTGAAAATAAGAGCCACCACAGATCAATCTTTTTGCTTCCTCGTTGTAATGTATTTTCATGTAATTAATGTCATTTTCAGGTAGAAAAAAGTCGGCTATTTCGTCGAGAAGGAGCTGATGTCCATTCAGATGCCACTATTAGTTTATCACAAGCAATCTTAGGGGGAACTGTAAGAGTTCCTGGAATTTATGACGAAATTTTATTAAATGTGAGTCTTATTTATTATATACTTGCTGTTTGCAAGCAGGGTTTCCTTCAGAGTGATTTCCATTATTGTTTAATTTGTACTTACTTTTTGATCATTCAAAAACACACTGAAACAGATAAATCATTATTGGTATTCCCTTCTGATTAATTGGCATTGCCACAGGTTACATATTTAATCTTTTTGTCTTTGACATCAACTATTCATAAAATTATTGGGAAATATTTTTCTTTTACATTTTATCTTTGCTTTTGGCTGGCAGAGTGCTGAGTATATGAGATCTATGTTTTGCTTTGATTAGATTCCAAGTGGTACATCATCACATACGCGTATCCGGATGACTGGGAAAGGAATAGCAAGGCCGCACAGTTATGGGTTCGGAGATCATTATATACATGTCAAAGTAAAAGTACCAGCGTGAGTATATTCAAATTAGTCTTTTCATTATATTTTATCATCAGAAATTGAATAATTGAAAAACATGTATATAACAAACTACAGTAATAAAAAAATTATCCAGTTCTTTTACATGATATATAATAAGTATGATCATAGTGTTTCTAATGAGGAATAAGTCTGCCCTTTTCTCAAATCTATGTTTTTTATCACCCTATTTTAGACAACTATAAACTAATGACAACTGCTAATACCTTAGGCTAAGGGCAGTTATTTAAACTGAAGGATGATATATTTTTACAGGAGATTAAGTCAAGAACAAAAAGCTCTGCTACTTGCATTTGCTGAGACAGAGAAAGATGTGGAAGGAACCGTCAAAGGAGTGGCAAAAACTGAAACCGGTAACATCAACAGTCAATACTCATATAATTACTGTAATGATCGGAAATATTACTAAATTTACTCAAAATATACCCAAAAAAATTGCATGTGAGTAAGTTTCTGTAATCAGAATTATTATCATAATGATATATTTTTAATGTATTGCACACTGATAATAGATTGAAATCAATGATTTTAATGTATTGCAATCAAAGTAAAATGAAAATAAGATGAACCAGTTGTATTATAGAAAAAATCATTTTGAATCTTAGCACCTGCCTCCTATCATATATTTTCTGCAAGCTAAACTTGTCAAGACAAACACAGTGGTTGAGTTCAATGCCTTTCAATGCCTTAAGCGCTATGAGCAGACCTGGTCTGGTATAGCGCTATATAAATCATTTATTTATTTTATTTATTTATTTCACAGCATGTTTGAATATATATAACCATAACATAGTATATGACTAAGAGTATATTATGATTGAAGAGAAAATTGAACCCTTGGTGAACACTAATTTTTTCTATAAATGAATTATAAATTGGAAACATAAAATTGAGGAGTCACTGTTTTCAAATGCTTTAGTTACTTTTTGAAATGTCTTTCTCATTTTTTTCATCTATTACTTTGAAATAAATAGTTTACATTTTGAACTTGATCGTTTCATGTCGCCACAATAGATAGTTGACAGATAGAGTGTGAGGAAACTGAAGGCTAAAGAATGTGAAGGATAAAACCAGGATGTACATGTACCTGTGGGCCACAACTTGATAACCCTGTAGCAAGCTGAATATAGCGCAAATATGCTGCAATCATGAGGAGCTCATATTTAAACCACTGGTGGCATCAGTTGTTTTTTTTATATTAGAAGTACATATTTTGATATATTAAAACATTTGTACTATCACTGTTCAGATTTCTAAAATATGAATTCTGATTCACTGTTTTTGTCTTGATGAGATCCTTTAGGAACTATACAATGAGGTAGTTATTGTCATATTAAACCAGTATTCAGATTTGAATTCATTTCTTGGGTGGCCAGGTAGGATGAGATCTATCACAAGGGACTAGGCTAAAATCAGTGGTGTTTTCCTTGCAGCAAGTAGCTCAGAGAAGGGTGGGACAGACAAAGCTACTACTGGGGAGGTAGTGAACGACGATGAAAGCTTCCTAGGAAAACTCAAACGCAAGATTTTTGGGTAGAAAAGGTATAAAAATAGTTGTGTTCAGCAGTAAACAGTCAATTAAAAAATCCTTTTCAGAGCAATATAAAGAAGAAGTGAAAAACCTAGGATGCTTTCATGTTTTAAACATTTCGTTTTTGGGTCTTGTTAATTGAAATACTCATAAACAATATGTTACTTATAGGTAATAAATCATATGACGAAATGAATGGTCTAGTGGAAGCACTCCGGAAAGCCTTGAATCCACAACAAGAACCCACAGATGTCTCAGATCATCCTGAACAAGAGTCATGCCAAACTGAACCAGAAGGAAAACATTCTGATCAGTCTGAACCAGGAAAACATTCTGATCAGTCTGAACCAGGAAAACATTCTGATCAGTCTGAGCCAGAAGAAGGGCACTTGAATCAGCCGGAGCTAGAATCAGAAGCAGTTTCCCAGCAGCAAGAAACAGTTCAAGAATCAGAGCAGGACTCAAAACAAGAGGCTAAATTAAAGAAAGAAAAAGGCAGTGACTAAATGCAAGGAATAGATCAACATTGAATATTAAATTTATGCTCTCATTTTAAGATATTTAAGTGTCAAAACAAGATCAACCATGAATTAAAACAAGGAATTATAATGATTAAAAGCTATAATAATGTTTTCTATGCATGAAAAAAATGTATATTGGCAAATAACTAGTTAATAATTAATATTTAGGAAATCAGAGTTAAAGACCATATCACATTTTAAATTGAAATCCAGGTATGGTTAAAACAGTACTCTTTTGGTATTTTGTGTAGATATTACACAAGAGATATATTATGTGATAATTTAGGTGTAAATATTACTTTTTGAATATATACGCTGTTGTTGACATGTATAAGAACTCTTATTAAACACTGACATAATTTTCAACTACAATATGGTATATGACAAACATAAGATATGAGACATCTTGATCAAGCCTTATATATGCATTAGCAAGAAAGCTAGTTTTATATTCCACAATTACTGTAGTGAGGCTCAGACATGCTTTTTGTCCACTACTTCAAGAAACACTCATGTACATTATATGTAAGAAACTTAAAAGTTCCTTTCACCACTTACTTTTGTAAAGTAATCATAAAGGTTGAAACTATAAACCTTTCTTTTTTAAATAAATGTAATTTTGATGGTTTAACTTTCAAAGTGCAAAGCTTAGAGAAACATCAATTTTACTGTTTTGCATAAATCACAATTTTATGGTGTCTATTCCTGGATAATTGGTTTCCACTGATTAAGTAGACCGTGACTGGGAACAGCTCAAGTAGGACTCTCATGCTTGGCTGTGCGTACAAATGGTATCTTCAAACAACAAAAAACTGGTCAAACACAAGCATTGATATGTGAAGTATGATGTTAGTTTTATGAGATCTTTGTATTTATTTGTAAGGGTTGTATTTCTAAATTGGAAATAATCTTTGCTTAGACAATTACAGACATGAAAAGTATTGATACTTAAAAGAGTAGAGTGAAAGATTTTGTTAAAAGTTTTATATGCAATTTATATCTTAGACTGTGAAATTACCTCTCCTGTATCCAGTCTTTTAGGTCTATCTTCAATCCTTTATCCTATCTCCTCTCTCTATCCTTCATCTATGGCTAGACACCTGCCATATTATGAATAGTTTATGATGTCATTTGATGTCATCTTTGAATGCAATAATTCGGTCTCATACAAGATAGAATGCTCACAGATATGCTGGATGCATTTTAATGGAATGATTATGGATAAGGGATCCCAAAGTGTCCAGGATTTAGATTAAATTAGAGATGCTGCTCAAAGATAAGGGACAAAATAGGGATTAGTCCCTGATCTTGCCGATAACAGATCAGACACAAATTTCTACCCGACATTGTACCCTCTCAACAAGAACATGTCTTGTTTGTTTGGCAACAGTAATTGATTGATACATAATCTATATTGATCTGTAATCTATTTAGATTTTAAGATTAGATGAGAATAAAAATCTGTAAATCTTAAAGAGCTGTGTAAATAAATCAGCATCTGACATAAAATCAGCATCTGACAATACATAAGAAGTTATAAATACATAAACAAGGAGTGCAATGTGGAAATTGTGGCCAAGTAAAATGACCTTAAAATGGTTTATTTTTTTTTCCTTTTTGACCATTCAAGTAGTTATCATACATAATCTGGGACATAATGACAAATTTACCTCATAATATTTCACAACACCATAAGCCTTCAAACAAAATGGACTGCATGAAAATGTAGAAAATATGGTTGCCAGGCAAGTTTATATTTGAAAATGGCAAAGATTTTTTCTTGGTCTTGTACTAAAAATTGCAGTTGGTTATCAAAATATGCCATTGAAAAAAGGTTACTGCCAGTGTGGATCTTGTAAATGAAATCAAACAGCAGACAGTTCTAAAAATGCGGACAAAAATTGAAATTATATCTGATTTATTTCAGAAATATTTGAAAGCTGATCTGTCAAGATTCATTATGGCGTTTAATGATTTTGAGCCAGATTTTGTCTGATAATGATTAATAAGCTCACCACAAATTGTGTGCCCGGTTATTTAAAAGTCTTGATATTTATTTTAACAATTGTAACAGTGGAAATAAATAAGTACCACATGTTAAATGTGAATTGTTTTTTCAATATTATTTGCATGCTGCATGAAACCAGTTAAGATACCTGAAGGTTAATATTTGGATCGGAATATATGACTAAAAAGTGGGAGGGATCTCCAAAATTGGTTCTTTAGATTGTGAAAAATGAAGCTCTATTTACGATCACATTTTACTTAAGCATATTACAGTGATAGCTAATATTCAAGATATGATACAAATTCCATGCTGTGTCATGTACAGGTGAGATCTTGGCACTGGTTCTGAAAGTCCTTGAACATGAAATGTTTGGTCCCCTTGAAGTAAAATTGGCAAACAAAATCACTTGACCGAAATTTTTCTCCAAAGATTTGTCAGCTATTAGAGCGTTAGAATTTTTATCGAGTCCAATGTAGTGTTCTCCAATTATCACTCTCTTGCAAGGTCAGATAAAAGATATCTCCCCCTGCTTTATTGGTGCACCAAGTTCCGTGAGAATTGGGTCACATATGATGAAGAGATCTCCGCCAGGTTGCAGCACTCAACACAAAATTGGGTCAAAAGCTTGTCTGCTCTTTTGATCACGCGTGGATCATTTCATCTAGGATTCTTTGAGAGTTCATGTAAGTACAGCTTTGAATCTTGGCAAAGCTATCAAGATTGTGTAATGCTGAAGTAATCCTCACGCTCCATCACCTTGCATAATGTGAAATTCTGTGTTAAATGAGTAAACTTTATAATGTGTGAGCGATAACATAGAATTGCAGCCACCACTCATGGATCACTCATGTCATCATTTATCAGTCTCAGCCTGGGGCCAACTGAAGGGTGATCATTAATAGGTGTCTGCCCAAGCTCTGTGAATAACATGTGATTGTCAATATCGAGTCTTACATTGGACTGATGAAACATTGCCGAGATACAAAGACTGTTCTATTCATGCTGTTGTGATGACTTTTTTTGCTGTTTCAATTTTCTAGATAATTCTGATAGGTACAATTATGTTATCTGTCATCATCTGGGGATCTTACTGCACTACATTAGGGATGGACCATTATTTAATTCGGGGGGAGTGCAGTAAAATATAATGGCCATTTTTGTTTTCTCTGCAAGGCTATTTTTGTCTTATAGATTATATTCTCACTCATAAAATTATAATGACTATTTTCATGATATCTTCATGATATAAAATTAAACCACAGGTAGTGACATCACACTTTATAAAAGAAGATACTTTCCAGTAAAATACATTTCATAAATTATATGATACATTGAAATTCATAGACAAAAAAAAAATAGTGTAGTAACCATGGCAACACAAACCAACATTCAAAACTAATCTTGCAACCCCCATAAATTATGATCATTTATTGCAATTTGTGCCTATGACGTCATCGTGGGGGATTTGTTGCATGTGCAACTCGAGCTGCAATCATTTTCAATTTTCACTAAACTTGTCATAACTTTGCTAATATTGGTCCAATTGTCATGCTTTTTACACCAAAATTTCATATTTTTTATGTTCCTTCCAATGATATAACCTTTCGATATTGCATCCATTCTAAGATCAAAAATCGTGACACCGCTATTTTGTCTGCATTGTTGTTTGTTTACTAATTATTTATGTAAGTAGGTAATTGCCCCACGATGACGTCATTCTTTTTTTTCCACCACATACTTTTCTCCAAAAAAACATGTTTCCCTTGTACAGTCATACTAACAGAGCCCACAGATAAATATGTATTATAATTCTCCTTCTTACTACAAAAGTGAAAGTTACCCTTTAAAAAAATACCATATCAATGATAACATATATGATATCACATTGATGGTATGACATCACACTCAGCTTCAAGCTGCGATCCATTTTTCCTCTCTGCAATATTTTAAAAGGTTTTGTCAGAGCCTGGTTTAGTTGACATCTGATTTTCTCTTTTTTGTATGAATGTAATAACTTAACGAATAATGTCATGTTTTTGACACTTTTACTTTGGATGTATCATTTGAGGATATTGAAATGATGCACTGATTGGTTACCTTGATATATCTCAAGGTCATGTGACTCTATCTCTGAAAACTTTGAAAACATTAAATTAATTGACACTGATGAATTTTCTATAGGTACCAAGCAAAAACACGGATACACCTTTTCAATGTCATGAAATGATCCTCTTACCAATGACCTTGACCTACATTTTGGAGTCATTTGATCTGATCCCACAAAATCGTGTGAATACCATACTTGTGCCCTTGTTGGTGATTTGCACTTTAAGGTCATATCACACAATCTCTTAAAATGTTATGGCCGTGACAGGTTGGCAACAAATTAAGATAATATTAATATCAAACTTAAACCAAAAATGCATAACATCCCTAATTTCTACTCCTTCCACTCTATGCTGTAAGCCCAGTGATCTGTGGTCTTCAACCTGGGTATTAATTTCTAGTGTTATTTTTCTTATTTTGTTTTGAGGTTTATTATTTTGATTGTTAGTTGATGCTGTTCTTGGTTCCCAAATACTTCTCTCAAGGACATAATAAAATGTGTCCCACCCTATGATATATATAATGTCTTTATTCGCACATAAAAACATGGTAATTTACGAAACAGAAAAGGTAAACAATAAAAAGGGTGTTCAAAAGTATTACATCACAGGGTTTTTTTTTAAATCAGTTTATACATAGTTCATCAATAATAGCTAAAACTTCTGTAGAATTTAAATTACTACATACAATAACACCATCTCATACATCAATCATCATTCCAATAAGTCATTTACATTACTTAATTTATGGCACTATAAAATTCTTTATCAATAATAGTTCAACATTCAGATATATCTTCTCCATAGAGACTCAATATATCACAGTACTTATTGCAAAATATAGAAAAAGCATTATACTTGTATAAGGATTTTTATACCTTGCTACTATCTTGATCACCAGTCTAGAGAAGGTAAGATATTATGCTATTGACTGTATAATTCTATATTTGCGAACATAGATTGTTTATTTTGTCTACTATTTAAGCATCAAGGATGGTAGTTGTGCAGTATTTCCGCCAGGGGGCACTAAGTGCAGGATCTCAAGCGGTCACCTTAACCAAGATCCAATCAGCCTCTGGTGACCTCAATGTTGAAAATCTAAGCACAGAATTCTGTTTCTATGTGGAATTGTCTCAGAAACGTAAATATCATTGATGGTTTTAAAATATTTTCAGAGAAATATGAGTTTATATTTATCTAAAATAAGTGCCAAAGCTTTGAAAGAAAATAATAGTAAATTTTCCAGGTGTTTACTTACATATCAGATGATAAATAACTGAGACTGAAATATGGTCAATGATTTACAATCTCAGAGTTAAAAAGTTATAATTAAAATATTAAATTTTGAAGTTAAAGTTCTTGATGAATTGAAAAAGATGCAGTAACTAATTTGACTTAGATATATAAATTTTGATATTTTCAAATTGGCAGAGGTGTCATCTGGTGAGAAGGAGAAGCTGTCGTGGGTGCTTGGCACTCCCTTCCAGGATGCAGCCTTCAGCGCCACCTCACATCTGCCGATAGAACCTGCCAACAATCACCTGCTCATTGAAATTGGGCCAAGGTATGCATGGAAATTGCTCTCTCAAAATAATAAGTACAAATGGTATCCTGTTGAAATGAGAAATTTACCATTTTATGTTTTTATCATACTTTGGGAACTGTAAAAACAATTTTTTTTGTATGTAGGTACTTTCCTGTTAATAATATTTTTTTTTGTTTGAGATGTGGAAGAGTCCAATTTGACTACAGGAAAATATTCTATTTCTTTAATTATTGTTTATATTTTTTTCACCCAAACTGTCAAAACTTTATGATTTCAGGTTAAATTTTTCCACAGCCTTTTCAACAAACGCAGTGTCAATTTGTCACTCCATAGGATTGAACTCTGTGTCCAGGATTGAATGTTGCACGCGCTACTTGATCAAGTTTAATTGTGCAAACCAAGGATCAGGAGAGGGTTTCTGCATACCACGAGATGTGGAAACAAAAATAGTTGCAGCATTACATGATCGCATGACTCAGTGCAGATATACAAAACCAATTCAAACATTCCAACTTGATGTCAACCCTGAACCTGTCTATGAAGTCGATGTGATGGAGAAAGGGAAAGATGCCCTGGAAAAAGCCAACAAAGATCTGGGTATGTGGCAAAGCAATATTGATTTCTAAATTCACATTTTAATTCCTGTAAATAATGTTAATGAAAAACAAAACAATTTGAGTGAAAAAAGCCAGACTTAATTCTTTTATCAGACAAACAGATGTCAATAAATTAAAAAAAAATTGAGAACAATTAACATGTCATAAATCAGAGTGCTGGCCCTCAGAATTCTATTTTTTTAATGTAGTCTGTGATATGAGAAATGACATTTTCTGTGTTAGTAGTTTTGTTTTTCTTAATAAGTGAATGAATGAAATCTATGCAATATTAAATTGCAAGAGGGCCGTAGCCTGGAGAGGCGGCCCTGCAGTGTGATTGCTGTGAATTGCAATCATGTATTGTTAAATTTGGTCATTGATTATTGCTATTGACAAATGGACTATTGTTGTTGTGAGTTGGTTAACTGAAAGGTTTTTTTCAGAGACCATTCGCACCGGGTTCCCCCTACTCTTTTCGATAAGTGCTACTGGGTTCTTTAACGTGCTCTGGGATAGGGTCAGATACACGGGACCACGACGTTTTACGCCCAATCCGAGCGGGCGAGCAATAACCTTGCTGGGGGACAATTTAACCAGGCATTGTCAAAGGGGGACCTACCCATAGTGAGTTTAGAGGTGGTTTTATGTTGTGTTCAGACTTTGTGTGTGGGTTGCATATATGAGAAGTTATGTAGAAATTTTGATTAAAAAGCAGTGAGAATTGCATTTTACCCAGTGGGGTGTCCATAGGCAAAAGTGAACCTTTTTTGTTTACGCTTGTTTTGTTTGCTTTTGGATGACAGAATAATTCAGAAGATTTATATTATTATGTGTTCCATCTTATTATGTGTATAAATGGCTAATTATAGTTTATTTGAAATTGCTATGGGGTGGGTGGTGTGTCATTATCGGTGCAAATGGCCCGATTTGGGGCACTGAAAGCCGACTATGGGCAGGATATACACTGAATATCTCTGCAGCCGCTGTTGGTCATTCTTGTGAAACCAAAGCCGGCAATCTGTGACCCAGGCCAGGCATTTTCACTATTATGGGTGGCATGTGTTAGTAATGTGTTAGGTTTATCTACCCTAGCTGTAAATGTAGGGATGTAGGACATACATTCCATCATTGCAGCCAGTGGTAGGATCAGGTTCGTTTCCGTTTTAATTAGTCAATGTGTCCTCGGGGAATCAGCCAGTGGCCACTGTGACCCGATCTCTTAAGTGACCATTGATTGACCATCCGCAGTCAGTCAGTCATGCGGGCTGCCTACTTCATGGGTTCTAGTGGGATCTTTTCCAGTTCCTATCTGGGCACAGGATACTGAGTCAGGATATAATGCAGATCCACAAAGTTTAAGGCATTATAGACCACCTCAGCTGCAGCCTGGGTGTGGTCAGCGCCATCTTCCACATCATATACTCTATTGTCATATTGTCTAAGAGGCATTGTGTAAAAGCATTCTAGCAGGTAGTGCCACAGTGGTTTACTGGTGGGCCTACTACAATGCTCGCAGGCTCTATCCATATCTCCTAACAATTCCCAAGTGCACTTGTAGCCTAGTCTAAGTCTATGCATGGTGACCTGTAGGGATCTGTGGTTCTCAGCTAGTCTGGGGAGTGGCATGTATCTAGTGGCTATGGCATACCATCTGGCAGTTCCTGAACCGGGTACACTGTATTTGTGCCTGAGATAGTGCCTTTCCTTTGAGTCAGAGACAAAAAGTCGTCTGGTCTGGCTAAGAGAGGGGAGGACATGGGTTGATATCTTGGATAGCTTGGAGCCTGCATTCGCAGCCTCGTCTGCCATATCATTACCCTCAAGTCCAATGTGACTGGGGATCCAGTGTAGCACAACAGCCCTATTGTCTGATTGTAACTTATACAGGGTAACATAAACTCCCGTGATGAGCTTAACATTGTCTAAGGGGTGACCTTTCTCTAGTGCTTTGAGGGATGACTGTGAGTCTGTGATTACTAGTACTGGACCTGTCTTGTTGTGAAGGGCATCTAGAAGGGCAAATGAAATGGCAATGAGCTCAGTCTGCAGGGTTGAGCAATTGTCACTATTTCTCCATAATTCCTGTCTACCTTCCTGACAATAACCAGAGCCTGACCTGCCATCTTCCTGAACTGAGCCATCAGTGTAGTACACTGTTGCTCCCGGGGGGCGAACAATATCTATGGATGCATGAGCCTGTCTGAGCATGTCTGCCCTATCTAGGTCTGATTTCTTGCTGGCCATAGGCATGTATGTAATGCTATACGGGAGTGGCTTCCAGGGTGGAGGGATGACATAGTTGGAGGCTGGAGTGTCTGCACCTTTGTGTAATACTAGTCCATCTCTAAACCCTAGCACTAGGGAAGCAGCCCTGGTGGCCCAGTGATTTCTCCTGGAGGGCATTTTACCACCATCACCGAGGGCTATCTTGGTACTTTTCCTAAGAGGTGTTACTACATGGGAGTGCATAACCTTGGCTAAGAAGCATGCTGTGGTCTGAGCTATTCTAACTCGGACAGCTGGGATGCCTGACTCAAGTTGTAAATTCTCAGTTTTAGTCCATAACGGGGCACCTAATATGAGCCTGAGGGCTTTGTTTTGTATGACCTCAACCTGCTGTACTGCACTATCTGAGGCAAATGCTAACAGTGGTGTGGCATAGTCTATTAGGCTACGTGTAGTGGCTAAATAGTAGAGTCTGAGAATCTCACTTTTGGGGCCTATCTTGATGGAAGAAAGGGCTCTCATGACATCTATTCTCTTTTGGCATCTTTCCTTGAGGTAATTGACCTGACAGTGCATGTTAAAGGCGCTATCTATCCACACCCCCAGATACTGATACACAGGGACCCAATCCAGGACATGGCCCTGTATTTGGAGCTGTGAGCTGGGTGTGTTCATTTTGATGCACATTGCTTTTGTTTTGGAGGCAGATATCTTGAGCCCTAAGTTTGTGCATTCTCTAGATAGGATGTCTAGCGAGTTCTGAGCTTTGAGGGTCAATCCCTTACCTGTGACTGTCAATACCAAGTCGTCAGCATAGCAAAGCAGCTGTACACCTGGGGGGAATTTGAGGGAGACTAATCTGCTCATGAGGATGTTGAATAAAGTGGGGGACAGGACACCACCTTGGGGCGTGCCGTTCTCGTGAGCATGATAAGCACTATAAGTTCCCTGATAGCGCACCCTACTTTTCCTGCCTGTGAGATAGGAAGCAACCCAGGCAAGTAGCTTGCCTTTGATGCCCTTGCTGGCTAAAGTGGATAAAATTGCTTTTGGGCTGGCTAACTCAAAGGCTTTCTCAAGGTCTAAAAAGATGGCAATGCTTTGACCTGTCGTGATGATGGAAAGCAGTGTGGCTATACTGTGGGTGGTGCTGACTGCCTTAATGTACCCGAAGATGTTGTGGTGAAAGGGCCCTAGTTCATACAGCAGCCGGTTTAGTACTAATCTCTCCATTGTTTTGCATATGCAACTCGTGAGCGAGATCGGCCTAGGCTTGGTGGGTTCTTTGGGCTTGGGGATGGGCTGTATGTCAACAAGCTTCCACTTCGACGGGAGCTGGCCAGCTTGATATGAGGCATTTATGAGATCTAATATCATCATTTGCCCAGCTGTGCCTGCGTTGCTGATCATACTGTATGTGATCTTATCTGAACCTGTGGCAGTGTCTCTACCTTTCTTCCTAGCATTGAAAAGTTCTTGTACTGTGAAGGGAATGTCTGCTCTGTGTGTTGCCTGGCAAGCCTCACTAATGATTTTGTCCCTGCCACTAAGCAATTCGTTTTGTTTGAGCCTAATGCTTCGTGACAGATTATCTGACGAGGCCCTGCTGGCAAACATGGCTGCAAGTCTTTCTGATTCCATGCTGGGATTGGGATGGTCTGGAATGGGCGAGATTTTCTTGCCACTAGAAATTTTCAATTTCTTCCAGAGCTCAGTGAGAGATGTGTGCTCATTGAAAGATTCGCACCACTCTTCCCATTTACTACGCATGGCACCCCTGCAGATCTCCTGCAGGTGTTTGCTAACCTCCCTGAGCATTTGCCTATTGTGTGGGGTGGGATATTTTCTATATATCTTCCTGGTCCTATTTAGCCTATTCCTATACTCAGCTATTGTGGGATTATAGTACCAGTAGTTTGTATGATGGGTACCTGTTGCTTTCTTTAAAGGGATGGCTTCATTAGCCGCTAATGTAAGAGCCTGCGTGACTGCCTCTGAGTGTTCGTCTATGTCCTGTGGTAGGACAAATTGGTCATACCAGTCAGATATTGTCTTTTGAAACTTGTCCCAGTCAGCTTTCCTAACGTTCCACTTGGGTGGGGGTGGAAGAGGGGGTGGGATGTGTGGAATGTCAAGCAAGAGAGTGGTACCATAGTGATCACTGGTTAGGGTGGGGTGTACTCCCCATTTAGCAAGTTGGGTAAGGGCTGAGGACACAAAGGTAAGGTCTAAACAGTGTCCTTTAATGTGAGTGGGCGTACCATCATTTAGCAGGGACAATTCATCAGTGTCATTGAGGAGGGCATTGATGTGATGGCCATTATGATTGTAATATTTGGAATACAAAATGGGGTGATGGGCATTGAAATCACCTAACACAGCAATGGATTGTGAGCTTGCAACTCTTGCCAGATTGGTGAGATCTATTTTGCCCTGGTGGAATGGATTGGGATTGGAGTATATATTATATATAAGGACAGGACCTGTGGAGAGGGTGATCTCTATGGCTAGCACTTCTATGCCTGTCCCACAGTTAAGAGGATCAATTATCTTTTTGGATGGAATTTTATTTCTAACGTATATTGCGAGACCTTTCCTATTATTTTCACTTTTTTCAGTGTAGGGTGTGTATCCATTGATTTTGGGGGGAGAATCTTTCTTGTCTAAAGTTTCCTGGATGGTAATGATGTCTGGATCATCTGTCCCAATGCAGGCTTTGAGGGTGGCAATTTTGGATTTTAGTGAGAAGCAGTTCCAGTTAATGATTTTCAGATTCTGACTTACTTCTGTGAATTTAACTTGGCCGAAATTTCTATGAGGAGATTTACTATTGATCTAGATATGTCTCTGACCTCTTGAGTAACTGTGGCTAAATGTGACAGGGCCTGAACAAGGGAGGCATTCACAGTATTAACAGGAACCGCACACAGCGGTAAAGGATTGTGTGCGGCTGATGATGTGGGAGGGATGCTTTGAGTCAGTGGAACGTCAGTTCTATCATTTTCTGGTAAAGGAGAGTCAGATGTCGGGAGGGAAACTGGCATTTTGCTGGGCCCTGGGGTGGGTTCAGGGGTGGGGGTCGGGTTCACACGAGAGTTCACGGTTGGGGGGTTCTTGATTTTGGGTGGGGGTGGGAGTGGGTGTAGGGGGCGTGTGGGGGTAGTGTTTTTTGTGGACTTCTTGGCAGGGTTTTTGACCTGCTGGCCTGGCTTGGCCTTTTTGGTTGGCCATTGGGCAGGCTGGGGGGCAGGCAGGGGGGCAGGCTGGGGGGCAGGCAGGGGGGCAGGCTGGGGGGCAGGCTGGGGGGCAGGGGGTGAGGTCCTAGAAGGAGGATGGGTGGGAATGGTCATCAGGGGGCGCACTTGTTGAAGTTTTGGCTTGTTTTGCGCATAAATTCTGTTTAGCCTCTCAGGACATCTTTTGTTCCAAGCATGATGCTTTTTGTGACAGTTTGGACAACAAGGAGCAACCTGTTCTTTATTTCTGAGTTTGACAAGGCACTGTTCAGTGTCGTGTTTTTTGCTACAGATGCCACAGACTGCTGAGTTTCTGCAGAAGGTAGCTATGTGTCCAAAAGATTGACAATCTCTGCACCTACGTGGCTCAGTCCTAAACTGCTCTAGGTTAAAGGTACCAATCACATCAGGGGCGACAGTCTGGCGGTGTTCACTCTCGTGGCAACATCTCCCGACTTCAGTTGAAAAATTTCTTGGAAACTTTTTGACTTTAATGGCAGTACAGCTATTAATTTTTTAGGAAATCTTTTGACCACCCCTACGGCAGAGCACTAGCCTTCCCTGCACACGCCTTGAGCGTGGGAGGCAGTGCCTTAACCCCTGCTTGAGGTATATTCACTATCATTCAATAATTGAACTTTGTTCAATATTTTTTGGTTTTCACGTATAAGTATGCACTAACAAACACACCACACCAACAAACGAACCCCTGAAGCTTACGGTTACTTTCCCGAAGGTAGAAAAGGCTGTATCCTGACCGTGCCTTTTCTATTAGCGGGATTGTTGAATTAATAGCCAAGGGGCCGTATCATGATCTATACACACTTATTTTAGGATAGAATTAGGCAGATTTTCACATATTCACATAGAAATAGGCAGTTCATATAGGTATATAGGCAGAATGGCTGAAACTGGTGGCTTGATTATTTCAAGCCATTAGTCACGGCTCACTGAACATGCAACACTAGGCAATTGACCCCATTCAATCAAACTTGGAAGTTTTTCACACCCACTCAGTGAATATGTTACACTAGGCAATTGACCCAATTTCATCAAACTTGAAAGTTTTTCACACCAACAGACAGACCAAACATGAAAATAGCTAGCATTCCCCCCTCACCCACTTCACCTAACCTCACTTTACTGCAGAAGTTCACTCTACTGCAGAAGTCCTCCTCTATCCCAGAGAAGGCCATGATGACAGTTCTGAGGGCTAGTCCTTCTCAGGACAAACCCGCTGAACTGCCTGCAGTAGAAACAACCCCGCCACAGGCTAAGAAAAGCCCATACCATTCACTCACTATCTCCCCCCCAAAGATGAAATTAGTTCAGCTTGCTCCTCCCACTCAGACACCACTGAAAAGGATAGCAGACTTCTCGTCCTCTTCAGAAGAGGAAGTGTCTGGATTTTGGCAGTTGCCAAAAACACGTAAAAAAGCCAAGCAGCCCAAAAAGGCCCTACATTTTGAAAGAATGACCCCTAATTGCAATGCAGTAGCTGCTTTTGATGAGGTAGAGGACTACGATTTTGATAATGAGGTTTCCTCAGTCAGAACAGAGAGGTCCAAATCACTCTCACTCACCCCAGGAACAACAGTTACCACAGATGACCTTTCTGAAATAGAGTTTCCCCACATTACTGCTAGCAAATCCCCATACACCAAGTCCTCCACTCCTCTTGTCATTGCCCATCCAGAACTTGTTATTGATACAGGAAAAAAGACTCCTTCCAAGACCCCTGCCAAGCCCACAACCTCCACCCCCCGCCCAGCCACACGAACTGTGCCAAAACCTACCCCTACTCACAAAACAACAAAGACTCCCTCTACCAGCTCCCTTCCCAAGTTCAAGCTGAACACTAGTAATATCTCTGACACATATCAATTGACCAAAGCCTTGGATGACGTTAGGCCTGGCCTACAGTTCACTGCCCACCCCAACGCAAAAGGTGAATTCATAATCTGCCCAAAATCCCCCAGTACAGTAACTATGCTGGGAGGCATCACTCATCTCAAAGGCAAAGCTGTCAATTTAAGTGAATTAAATCCCAACACAAAGCCCACTAAGGCAGTAGCACTGAGAGTTCCCATATATATATCCACTGATGCTTTCCTTGACCTTCCCCACGTACTTCACGCAAAAAGATACACTTTCAATGACAAACCCACTTCAAAAGTTGAGATCACTTTCGAAGGTCCTCCCCCTGCCTCTGTCACTCTCAATCTTAATAATGAATGAATGAAATCTATGCAATATTAAATTGCAAGAGGGCCGTAGCCTGGAGAGGCGGCCCTGCAGTGTGATTGCTGTGAATTGCAATCATGTATTGTTAAATTTGGTCATTGATTATTGCTATTGACAAATGGACTATTGTTGTTGTGAGTTGGTTAACTGAAAGGTTTTTTTTCAGAGACCATTCGCACCGGGTTCCCCCTACTCTTTTCGATAAGTGCTACTGGGTTCTTTAACG
Source organism: Amphiduros pacificus (assembly GCA_949316495.1). Classification (NCBI taxonomy): domain Eukaryota; kingdom Metazoa; phylum Annelida; class Polychaeta; order Phyllodocida; family Hesionidae; genus Amphiduros; species Amphiduros pacificus. The sequence continues at coordinate 27,284,784 of OX439008.1, read as the reverse complement.
TGCTCTGGGATAGGGTCAGATACACGGGACCACGACGTTTTACGCCCAATCCGAGCGGGCGAGCAATAACCTTGCTGGGGGACAATTTAACCAGGCATTGTCAAAGGGGGACCTACCCATAGTGAGTTTAGAGGTGGTTTTATGTTGTGTTCAGACTTTGTGTGTGGGTTGCATGTATGAGAAGTTATGTAGAAATTTTGATTAAAAAGTAGTGAGAATTGCATTTTACCCAGTGGGGTGTCCATAGGCAAAAGTGAACCTTTTTTGTTTACGCTTGTTTTGTTTGCTTTTGGATGACAGAATAATTCAGAAGATTTATATTATGTGTTCCATCTTATTATGTGTATAAATGCCTAATTATAGTTTATTTGAAATTGCTATGGGGTGGGTGGTGTGTGATTATAGGTACAAATGGCCCGATTTGGGGCACTGAAAGCCGACTATGGGCAGGATATACACTGAATATCTCTGCAACCGCTGTTGGTCATTCTTGTGAAACCAAAGCCGGCAATCTGTGACCCAGGCCAGGCATTTTCACTATTATAGGTGGCATGTGTTAGTAATGTGTTAGGTTTATCTACCCTGGCTGTCAATGTAGGGATGTAGGACATACATTCCATCATTGCAGCCAGTGGTAGGATCAGGTTTGTTTCCGTTTTAATTAGTCAATGTGTCCTCGGGGAATCAGCCAGTGGCCACTGTGACCCAATCTCTTAAGTGACCATTGATTGACCATCCGCAGTCAGTCAGTCATGCGGGCTGCCTACTTCATGGGTTCTAGTGGGATCTTTTCCAGTTCCTATCTGGGCACAGGATACTGAGTCAGGATATAATGCAGATCCACAAAGTTTAAGGCATTATAGACCACCTCAGCTGCAGCCTGGGTGTGGTCAGCGCCATCTTCCACATCATATACTCTATTGTCATATTGTCTAAGAGGCATTGTGTAAAAGCATTCTAGCAGGTAGTGCCACAGTGGTTTACTGGTGGGCCTACTACAATGCTCGCAGGCTCTATCCATATCTCCTAACAATTCCCAAGTACACTTGTAGCCTAGTCTAAGTCTATGCATGGTGACCTGTAGGGATCTGTGGTTCTCAGCTAGTCTGGGGAGTGGCTTGTATCTAGTGGCTATGGCATACCATCGGGCAGTTCCTGAACCGGGTACACTGTATTTGTGCCTGAGATAGTGCCTTTCCTTTGAGTCAGAGACAAAAAGTCGTCTGGTCTGGCTAAGAGAGGGGAGGACATGGGCTGATATCTTGGATAGCTTGGAGCCTGCATTCGCAGCCTCGTCTGCCATATCATTACCCTCAAGTCCAATGTGACTGGGGATCCAGTGTAGCACAACAGCCCTATTGTCTGATTGTAACTTATACAGGGTAACATAAACTCCCGTGATGAGCTTAACATTGTCTAAGGGGTGACCTTTCTCTAGTGCTTTGAGGGATGACTGTGAGTCTGTGATTACTAGTACTGGACCTGTCTTGTTGTGAAGGGCATCTAGGAGGGCAAATGAAATGGCAATGAGCTCAGTCTGCAGGGTTGAGCAATTGTCACTATTTCTCCATAATTCCTGTCTACCTTCCTGACAATAACCAGAGCCTGACCTGCCATCTTCCTGAACTGAGCCATCAGTGTAGTACACTGTTGCTCCCGGGGGCCGAACAATATCTATGGATGCATGAGCCTGTCTGAGCATGTCTGCCCTATCTAGGTCTGATTTCTTGCTGGCCATAGGCATGTATGTAATGCTATACGGGAGTGGCTTCCAGGGTGGAGGGATGACATAGTTGGAGGCTGGAGTGTCTACACCTTTGTGTAATACTAGTCCATCTCTAAACCCTAGCACTAGGGAAGCAGCCCTGGTGGCCCAGTGATTTCTCCTGGAGGGCATTTTGCCACCATCACCGAGGGCTATCTTGGTACTTTTCCTAAGAGGTGTTACTACATGGGAGTGCATAACCTTGGCTAAGAAGCATGCTGTGGTCTGAGCTATTCTAACTCGGACAGCTGGGATGCCTGACTCAAGTTGTAAATTCTCAGTTTTAGTCCATAACGGGGCACCTAATATGAGCCTGAGGGCTTTGTTTTGTATGACCTCAACCTGCTGTACTGCACTATCTGAGGCAAATGCTAACAGTGGTGTGGCATAGTCTATTAGGCTACGTGTAGTGGCTAAATAGTAGAGTCTGAGAATCTCACTTTTGGGGCCTATCTTGATGGAAGAAAGGGCTCTCATGACGTCTAGTCTCTTTTGGCATCTTTCCTTGAGGTAATTGACCTGACAGTGCATGTTAAAGGCGCTATCTATCCACACCCCCAAATACTGATACACTGGGACCCAATCCAGGGCATGGCCCTGTATTTGGAGCTGTGAGCTGGGTGTGTTCATTTTGATGCACATTGCTTTTGTTTTGGAGGCAGATATTTTGAGCCCTAAGTTTGTGCATTCTCTAGATAGGATGTCTAGCGAGTTCTGAGCTTTGAGGGTCAATCCCTTACCTGTGACTGTCAATACCAAGTCGTCAGCATAGCAAAGCAGCTGTACACCTGGGGGGAATTTGAGGGAGACTAATCTGCTCATGAGGATGTTGAATAACGTGGGGGACAGGACACCACCTTGGGGCGTGCCGTTCTCGTGAGCATGATAAGCACTATAAGTTCCCTGATAGCGCACCCTACTTTTCCTGCCTGTGAGATAGGAAGCAACCCAGGCAAGTAGCTTGCCTTTGATGCCCTTGCTGGCTAAAGTGGCTAAAATTGCTTTTGGGCTGGCTAACTCAAAGGCTTTCTCAAGGTCTAAAAAGATGGCAATGCTTTGACCTGTCGTGATGATGGAAAGCAGTGTGGCTATACTGTGGGTGGTGCTGACTGCCTTAATGTACCCGAAGATGTTGTGGTGAAAGGGCCCTAGTTCATACAGCAGCCGGTTTAGTACTAATCTCTCCATTGTTTTGCATATGCAACTCGTGAGCGAGATCGGCCTAGGCTTGGTGGGTTCTTTGGGCTTGGGGATGGGCTGTATGTCAACAAGCTTCCACTTTGACGGGAGCTGGCCAGCTTGATATGAGGCATTTATGAGATCTAATATCATCATTTGCCCAGCTGTGCCTGCGTTGCTGATCATACTGTATGTGATCTTATCTGAACCTGTGGCAGTGTCTCTACCTTTCTTCCTAGCATTGAAAAGTTCTTGTATTGTGAAGGGAATGTCTGCTCTGTGTGTTGCCTGGCAAGCCTCACTAATGATTTTGTCCCTGCCACTAAGCAATTCGTTTTGTTTGAGCCTAATGCTTCGTGACAGATTATCTGACGAGGCCCTGCTGGCAAACATGGCTGCAAGTCTTTCTGATTCCATGCTGGGATTGGGATGGTCTGGAATGGGCGAGATTTTCTTGCCACTAGAAATTTTCAATTTCTTCCAGAGCTCAGTGAGAGATGTGTGCTCATTGAAAGATTCGCACCACTCTTCCCATTTACTACGCATGGCACCCCTGCAGATCTCCTGCAGGTGTTTGCTAACCTCCCTTAGCATTTGCCTATTGTGTGGGGTGGGATATTTTCTATATATCTTCCTGGTCATATTTAGCCTATTCCTATACTCAGCTATTGTGGGATTATAGTACCAGTAGTTTGTATGATGGGTACCTGTTGCTTTCTTTAAAGGGATGGCTTCATTAGCCGCTAATGTAAGAGCCTGCGTGACTGCCTCTGAGTGTTCGTCTATGTCCTGTGGTAGGACAAATTGGTCATACCAGTCAGATATTGTCTTTTGAAACTTGTCCCAGTCAGCTTTCCTAACGTTCCACTTGGGTGGGGGTGGAGGAGGGGGTGGGATGTGTGGAATGTCAAGCAAGAGAGTGGTACCATAGTGATCACTGGTTAGGGTGGGGTGTACTCCCCATTTAGCAAGTTGGGTAAGGGCTGAGGACACGAAGGTAAGGTCTAAACAGTGTCCTCTAATGTGAGTGGGCGTACCATCATTTAGCAGGGACAATTCATCAGTGTCATTGAGGAGGGCATTGATGTGATGGCCATTATGATTGTAATATTTGGAATACAAAATGGGGTGATGGGCATTGAAATCACCTAACACAGCAATGGATTGTGAGCTTGCAACTCTTGCCAGTTTGGTGAGATCTATTTTGCCCTGGTGCAATGGGTTGGGATTGGAGTATATATTATATATAAGGACAGGACCTGTGGAGAGGGTGATCTCTATGGCTAGCACTTCTATACCTGTCCCACAGTTAAGAGGATCAATTATCTTTTTGGATGGAATTTTATTTCTAACGTATATTGCGAGACCTTTCCTATTATTTTCACTTTTTTCAGTGTAGGGTGTGTATCCATTGATTTTGGGGGGAGAATCTTTCTTGTCTAAAGTTTCCTGGAGGGTAATGATGTCTGGATCATCTGTCCCAATGCAGGCTTTGAGGGTGGCAATTTTGGATTTTAGTGAGAAGCAGTTCCAGTTAATGATTTTCAGATTCTGACTTACTTCTGTGAATTTAACTTGGCCGAAATTTCTATGAGGAGATTTACTATTGATCTAGATATGTCTCTGACCTCTTGAGTAACTGTGGCTAATTGTGACAGGGCCTGAACAAGGGAGGCATTCACAGTATTAACAGGAACCGCACACAGCGGTAAAGGATTGTGTGCGGCTGATGATGTGGGAGGGATGCTTTGAGTCAGTGGAACGTCAGTCCTATCATTTTCTGGTAAGGGAGAGTCAGATGTCGGGAGGGAAACTGTCATTTTGCTGGGCCCTGGGGTGGGTTCAGGGGTGGGAGTCGGGTTCACACGAGAGTTCACGGTTGGGGGGTTCTTGATTTTGGGTTGGGGTGGGGGTGGGGGTGGGAGTGGGTGTAGGGGGCGTGTGGGGGTAGTGTTTTTTGTGGACTTCTTGGCAGGGTTTTTGACCTGCTGGCCTGGCTTGGCCTTTTTGGTTGGCCATTGGGCAGGCTGGGGGGCAGGCTGGGGGGCAGGCTGGGGGGCAGGCTGGGGGGCAGGCTGGGGGGCAGGGGGTGAGGTCCTAGAAGGAGGATGGGTGGGAATGGTCATCAGGGGGCGCACTTGCTGAAGTTTTGGCTTGTTTTGCGCATAAATTCTGTTTAGCCTCTCAGGACATCTTTTGTTCCAAGCATGATGCTTTTTGTGACAGTTTGGACAACAAGGAGCAACCTGTTCTTTATTTCTGAGTTTGACAAGGCACTGTTCGGTGTCGTGTTTTTTGCTACAGATGCCACAGACTGCTGAGTTTCTGCAGAAGGTAGCTATGTGTCCAAAAGATTGACAATTTCTGCACCTACGTGGCTCAGTCCTAAACTGCTCGAGGTTAAAGGTACCAAGATGATTGAGAGTGACAGAGGCAGGGGGAGGACCTTCGAAAGTGATCTCAACTTTTGAAGTGGGTCTGTCATTGAAAGTGTATCTTTTTGCGTGAAGTATGTGGGGAAGGTCAAGGAAAGCATCAGTGGATATATATATAGGAACTCTCAGTGCTACTGCCTTAGTGGGCTTTGTGTTGGGATTCAATTCACTTAAATTGACAGCTTTGCCTTTGAGATGAGTGATGCCTCCCAGCATAGTTACTGTACTGGGGGATTTTGGGCAGATTATGAATTCACCTTTTGCGTTGGGGTGGGCAGTGAACTGTAGGCCAGGCCTAACGTCATCCAAGGCTTTGGTCAATTGATATGTGTCAGAGATATTACTAGTGTTCAGCTTGAACTTGGGAAGGGAGCTGGTAGAGGGAGTCTTTGTTGTTTTGTGAGTAGGGGTAGGTTTTGGCACAGTTCGTGTGGCTGGGCGGGGGGTGGAGGTTGTGGGCTTGGCAGGGGTCTTGGAAGGAGTCTTTTTTCCTGTATCAATAACAAGTTCTGGATGGGCAATGACAAGAGGGGTGGAGGACTTGGTGTATGGGGATTTGCTAGCAGTAATGTGGGGAAACTCTATTTCAGAAAGGTCATCTGTGGTAACTGTTGTTCCTGGGGTGAGTGAGAGTGATTTGGACCTCTCTGTTCTGACTGAGGAAACCTCATTATCAAAATCGTAGTCCTCTACCTCATCAAAAGCAGCTACTGCATTGCAATTAGGGGTCATTCTTTCAAAATGTAGGGCCTTTTTGGGCTGCTTGGCTTTTTTACGTGTTTTTGGCAACTGCCAAAATCCAGACACTTCCTCTTCTGAAGAGGACGAGAAGTCTGCTATCCTTTTCAGTGGTGTCTGAGTGGGAGGAGCAAGCTGAACTAATTTCATCTTTGGGGGGGAGATAGTGAGTGAATGGTATGGGCTTTTCTTAGCCTGTGGCGGGGTTGTTTCTACTGCAGGCAGTTCAGCGGGTTTGTCCTGAGAAGGACTAGCCCTCAGAACTGTCATCATGGCCTTCTCTGGGATAGAGGAGGACTTCTGCAGTAGAGTGAACTTCTGCAGTAAAGTGAGGTTAGGTGAAGTGGGTGAGGGGGGAATGCTAGCTATTTTCATGTTTGGTCTGTCTGTTGGTGTGAAAAACTTACAAGTTTGATGAAATTGGGTCAATTGCCTAGTGTAACATATTCACTGAGTGGGTGTGAAAAACTTCCAAGTTTGATTGAATTGGGTCAATTGCCTAGTGTTGCATGTTCACTGAGCCGTGACTAATGGCTTGAAATAATCAAGCCACCAGTTCCAGCCATTCTGCCTATATACCTATATGAACTGCCTATTTCTATGTGAATATGTGAAAATCTGCCTAATTCTATCCTAAAATAAGTGTGTATAGATCATGATACGGCCCCTTGGCTATTAATTCAACAATCCCGCTAATAGAAAAGGCACGGTCAGGATACAGCCTTTTCTACCTTCGGGAAAGTAACCGTAAGCTTCAGGGGTTCGTTTGTTGGTGTGGTGTGTTTGTTAGTGCATACTTATACGTGAAAACCAAAAAATATTGAACAAAGTTCAATTATTGAATGATAGTGAATATACCTCAAGCAGGGGTTAAGGCACTGCCTCCCACGCTCAAGGCGTGTGCAGGGAAGGCGAGTGCTCTGCCGTAGAGGTGGTCAAAAGATTTCCTAAAAAATTAATAGCTGTACTGCCATTAAAGTCAAAAAGTTTCCAAGAAATTTTTCAACTGAAGTCGGGAGATGTTGCCACGAGAGTGAACACCGCCAGACTCTGATCTCGATGATGAATACGATTTACACACCACACTGTGACTCTGTGTGATGTGAGAGGGTCTTAGTCCCGAAGGGACGACCCTCAGTGGCACTGCTGTGTCTGGCAGTGGATTGAGTCGGTTAAATGTGATCTGGTCATAAATGGCGAAGCAAAGTTGGCAATAAAGGTCTGTGGTCAGATATGTAGCTGGTCCTTGCAGGTTTCCCGTGATATTGTAAAGTTCTTGTGCATGAATATATATTAAAGTGATGGTATAAATGTTAATGGTTCCAATGGGAATTTAAATGTGTTCAAAGCAGTGGTCTGTGTTTAAGGTCACCTCCAGGACCCTCGTGCATAAACACACTGTCAGTCAGTCAGCTCACAAAAGACGAGAAATGTAACCTGCCATAACGTAGAACACAGAGGTTGAGTACTAGTCGATACTTAGTTTGAAGTGGTGTGTAGTCTCCCGCTACACTATATAGTTGTTAAGGGGTCCCCAGGGAGAACGAGTCACAGGTTTTTCGACGTTCCTCTGACCTCTGTATTCCTTGTCTGGCCGGCACAATCACGTCAGTTGCGAGGAGAGCTGCTTTGGTGTGTTCTGCTTGTGGGATCCCTGGTCTCTGTGATGATGACTCTGATCTCAATAAGTCCTCTTTTCATGTTATATATGTGTGTGTGTGTGTGTGTGTGTGTGTGTGTGTGTGTGTGTGTGTTCATATTGATGAAATTGAAATTGCTAGTCCACAATTTGTGAAGGTTTCCTTCCCCTTTAATAAGGTCTTGCCTTTGATGCCTGGGACTTGGATTACTATACTGAGCTGTTCAGGGACAAGATAAAGAGGAACCCCACCAGTGTAGAATGCTTCGATCTCGCCCAGTCCAACAGGTAACCCATGCTTCAGGGAGGAAGAGATTATCATCTACATTGAAATATAGGACCTTATTAAAGCATTTGATTTGCATTCAATTTTGAGTATACATTGTACTTTGAAGTTCAAATGTTATGAATCTTATTTATTAAGAAAATTATTTGGAAACATTCACTGATATTAGTGATCGTTAAAAGATATGACCTTTTTTAAGGATTTGATTTGCATAGAATTTGAGTATAATTTTAAGTTAATATCATTTGAATCTTGTTTATTAAGAAAATTATGTGAAAAATTTCAGTGAACACAGTCGTCATTGGTTCTTCAAGGGTCAGATGTTTGTGGATGGACAGGAGGAGAAAGATTCTCTCTTTAAAATGGTGATGGCAACTCAACATCACAGCAACCAAAACAATGTCATCAAATTTAATGATAACAGCAGGTGAGGTGAAACTCATTTAAAGGAATTAACCCTCTACCTGCCATGTGTACACACCACTCATGTATACTGGACTGTAGCAATGACGACATTGCATCGGAAATATCAAACAATTGTCAGATTTCACCACTAGTCCAAAACTTTGTCACCTTCTGGTGTTGTTTGAAATGAAATTTAAAAAAATAATCTGTGGTGCTATATTCATAAATCAAGTTATTAGAGATCAGATGATGTGGTAAAACACACCAGATTTTGCAACAGCCTATTAAAATCAGTTATTATATATTATAGCCTGAATCAAGATACTAAGATGACTGAGTGTATAATATATATGTATGCCATTTGCAGTGCCATATTAGGTCACTCAGTGCAGTTGCTGTACCCAGATGACCCCAGCCGACCCAGTGCATACGTACTAAAAGATGATAACACAAGACACATCATATTTACTGCAGAAACTCACAACTTTCCTACTGGTACTCATTTATACTAATCTTGAAATGATTATATTTTCAACCATTCCCTGGAGCTAAAACAAATAGAGAAATCACTAATATTATTGCAAACGATAATCATAAAGCCACACACACATACATATATGGAGGCAACAAGATATTTTCAAAATTCATGAAGATTGCCATTTAGTAATTAAAAATAATTGATTTATTATTATCAACCTTTCCTCTTAAACATTGCATTGAATGATAAGGATGGTGCTTTGCTTGTAGGAGTTGCACCATTCCCTGGTGCTACGACCGGAACAGGGGGTCGTATCCGAGACGTTCAGGCCACTGGACGCGGAGCACATGTGTTAGCGGGCACAGCCGGATATAGCTTTGGAAATCTCCATATACCAGGTCAACAATCTCAATTACTTGAAGTTATTTATTAAATTAAAGAGATCCTTCAAGTTAGGGTTGTAAAATAAATGAGAAATTTCCTGATTATTTTCGTATTTTCTGTCACCCAGGGTACAAATTACCATGGGAAGATGAAACCTTTGAATATCCTAACAACTTTGCAACGCCACTAGAGATCATTATTGAAGCCAGCAATGGAGCCTCTGACTATGGCAACAAGTTCGGGGAACCAGTCCTAACTGGATTTGCAAGGTCGTTTGGACTAAAGATGCCAGGGGGTGACAGGAGGGAGTGGGTCAAACCCATTATGTTCAGTGGGGGTCTTGGACAGCTGGAAAGCACTCATGTGAAGAAGTGCAGTCCAGAAAATGGTAAAAGCAAAACACGAAATTAAAACTGAGATAAGCGTGAAATTCTATATAATGACATTTGTTTAAGTTTTTGAAGATATGCATAAGTTATTTACACTTTGAATCATAAATAGGATTGTGACTGTTGTTCAGATATGGAGGTGGTGAAGGTGGGTGGTCCTGTCTACCGTATCGGGGTGGGTGGGGGTGCAGCCTCCTCCATACAGGTACAGGGGGACAATGTGGCAGAGCTGGACTTTGGAGCTGTCCAGAGGGGAGATGCCGAGATGGAGCAGAAGATGAACCGAGTGATCCGTGCATGCATAGAACTCAAGCAGGATAATCCTATCAAATCCATACACGACCAGGGTGCAGGCGGAAATGGTAAAGATATCTACTTGAAGCTTTCATAAAGCTTTTTCCTGTTTTTTTTTAGCTCTGCTGAGACTTAAGCTCGCAGAGCTTTAGGAGGGGGGGAAATGTCTGTCCGTCTGTCTGTCCGTCCGTCTGTCAACATTTCTTTAAAAATCTTCTCCTCCAAAACTACCAGTACTGTATCTTTCATATTTTATATAGAGGTGGATATATAGGTGAAGATTCAGATTCCTTCAAATCTTAGTGATGTCACCATTGACCTTAGTGCAGTGACCTTGAGGTCACAAATTTTGTACTGAGCATATCTCAGCAAGCACATATTAGAGGAAATCAAAACTTGGTATGCAGAAATGTCTTATGTTAAAGCTGTGCTTTGTCATACAATTTTAGTCATGTGACCTTTGACCTTGACATACTGACCTTGAATTCAAAATTTGTGAACTGCCATATCACAACCATCAGAAGTGAATAAAAAACACTTCATACTTCAGCAACCACATATAAGAAAAAATTAAAACTTGGTATACAGAAATGTTTTGTGTGCATGTAAAATCTCACAACCATTAAAAGTGGAGCAGACTTGAGCAGAGGATGATTTTGACCAATCAAAATGCATGTTACATATCAAATTTGGCCCCAACTTGTTATCTTGATTCTCATTGGCTATGTTATTCAAAATGGCAGCCTCCTTGACAACTTCGTGATAGCTATTAGATTTTTGAAAAAATCATGACAAAATGGAAAAAGAACTGAGTCTAATGGAAAATAGATAGAATTAGACCTCAGAAAATACAACATTTTGCCTACTTTGGGATCTTGTATGGAAAATCATAACCTGGTTGCTTGTTGTACTTAATCTCAGTTCATGTGTTTTCATTCAAGTCAGCAGAGCTACAACTTAGTGATAGCTATTAGATTTTTGAAAAAATCACAAATTTTGTGCATGAAATATTGCATTGGTAACAAGATAATGATTTACCAAATATTAATGAACATCTCATTAAAACTGAATTAGGATCTTGTATGGAAAATCACAACCTGGTTGCTTGTTGCACTTTTTCTCAGTTCATGTGATTTCATTCAAGTCAGCAGAGCTATCAACCCATGGGGTTATGTTTAGTATTATAGGATAATGAAAAGTAAATGGTGATATGCAAATTTCTCTCTTGAATTTTTGTCTTAGAAAATATCTATCTAAAAAATTCCATTATTGTACCACACACTATTAAAACACATTGTCAACATCTAAGTGGTAATTGGTTCTGGAAATTGGTAAATTTTACAAGATTATTTCAAATACAGACAAATTGGGATTCGATGCAGAAGCTATGTATTATTTTGGCTCATTTTAGTTTTAGGTAGTCCTTAAGCTTCAATGAGAACTTTGAATTGAAGAAATATACATGTATACAAACAAAAACAACTCCATTCAAAAGTGATTATAAATTTAAAATCGTGAAGATTTAATAATTTTCACAGAGTAAAAAAAAGATACAATGATGTATTTGGGCAGGTAACGTTTTGAAGGAGATCAGTGAGCCTGCGGGTGCTGTGATTAAGGCCAGCGAGTTCCAGCTGGGAGACCCAACCATCTCTATCCTGGAGCTGTGGGGAGCTGAGTTCCAGGAGAGTAACGCCATGCTGGTCAGTGCCCGGGACAGAGCCATGCTGGAGAGGATTGCCAACAGGGAGAAATGCCCCGTGTCATTTGTGGGCAGTATCACTGGAGACGGAAAGGTAAAGAATATTTATTTGTGGGCAGTATCACCGGAGACGGCAAGGTAACGACTTCTTATTTGTGGGTAGTATCACGGGACACGGAAAGACTTCTCATTTATTTCCTATCTCAGCTGAGGCCCGTGCCTAAAGGGGTTAACCTTTTGTCCTTGTAAATCTGTGACCGGGTAGGATGTCATGTCAAGGACCTGCGACATGACAATTCAGTGAGGCAGCACTATATCTGCTACAAGTAGGTCTCATCACGAAATGACTGAAAGAATGTTGAATGTAATGTAAAACCCCAAACAAACAAAAAAATCCACTAAATGTGCCAATATGACATTGCAATGAACTTTGACATCTGTCCAACTATATTTGAATATGCTTTATCATCAGATTTTTGTTTCAAATCAGTTCAAAAGGCATGACATACTTTTCATCAAGAGGGAGAAGTTCTCTATGAACATATTTTGATGTATTTTATCTATTTACAGATCCGACTTGAGGATGACAGGGAAGCAGCAGAGAGTGAGACCCAAGATAGAAAGAGGCAGAGGGCAGAACTGCAATATCCCGTAGATTTAGAACTGGAGCACGTCTTGGGATCCATGCCTAGGAAGGTATCTTGCATAGATTTACTTCCCCTTCACCAGAAAATGCCAACTTAATTCAACTGCAATGGTATATTGATTAAAGTTTTAAAACTTTTTTGGATAAATTTAGACTTGGTATATCAAATATAAGTTAATATTAATTGAGATCTCATTGTGATCTAGATGTGATTGTATATCCTGTAGGTATTCAAGCTTGACCGTGCCAGGCCTGCTCTGGAGCCGCTGTCCTTGCCGGCAGGGCTGACTATCAGAGATGCCCTGGACCGCGTCCTCAGACTCCCTGCTGTAGCCTCCAAGAGATATCTCACCAATAAGGTACGCCCACACAATCCATGTACTGTAAAAGGTCAGATATAAAACTGGACTGCGTCCTCAGACTCCCTGCTGTAGCCTCCAAGAGATATCTCACCAATAAGGTACGCCCACACAATCCATGTACTATAAAAGGTCACATATAAAACTGGACAAGGTATTGAAGGATATTTTTTTGGTTTCATAGTCTCATTTTTTTACAGAGTTTATGCATTATTATTAGCAAAATATCTTGTTATCATGACTATTTTCAAGGGTTTAACATGATAACCAAAAATCCAGTTTAACCAATTTCTTTCTGCGTTTATAGGAAAATAGTAAGTTTAAGAAGTGTTATTCCACTATCTTGAGTTTTTTCTTGAAAGTGTCCCTGATATTACGATTACTCTCTTATTATTTTCCAATATGCTTTGAGACCTCAATGGAATAAAATTATTTGTTAAATACAAATTCATTAAAAGCAAGGCCTAGCATTGAGAGTGTATTTGTTGGTGTATGTTTCAGGTGGATCGCTCGGTGACAGGTCTGGTGGCTCAGCAGCAGTGTGTTGGACCCCTGCACACACCCCTGGCTGACGTCGCTGTCACAGCTCTCTCACACTTTGACACAGTGAGTTTATTTTAATGGAAATATATATTTTTTAATTGATTAGTATATGCTTGATTTTTAGAAATAAAAAAAACATTGAAAAGTGGACTGTCTTTATGCAAGAATAATTATATAAATAGATTTTATTTATAAGATATATTACTTGGATTTATGTCAGGTTGGGTCGGCCACAGCCATAGGTGAGCAGCCAATCAAAGGTCTCATAGATGCTGAGTGCGGGGCGCGTATGACTGTTGGTGAAGCTCTCACTAACCTTGTCTTTGCAAGAATCACAGATCTCAAAGTTTGTGAAGTTTCTAGCACATTAACTAAAGCTGTCATTGAAATTCTCAATGTTATAATAATTCAAAATTAGTAATAAGAAAACAGGCAATGATTCATGTTGGTGTTCTTATATACAAATTTTATAGTAAGTTTGAAATGATTCCGGATTGATTGATATAAAAAACACAGATACATTCACTAACCTTGTCTTTGCAAGAATCACAGATCTCAAGGTTTGTAACGTTTCTAGCACATTAACTAAAGCTGTCATTGAAATTCTCAATGTTATAATAATTCAAAATTAGTAATAAGAAAACAGGCAATGATTCATGTTGGTGTTCTTATATACAAATTTTATAGTAAGTTTGAAATGATTCCGGATTGATCGATATAAAAAACACAGATACATTATCTGAGGCAGCAAATAGTCCTGTAAAAGTCTTCAAAGCTGTAAATTTGAAAATTTGAAACAATTTTTGTTCCCTAAATTTGAGTCTACTTAGAGGCTTTGAATTAGAATGCAAGATGAATAAGGATTTGCTGCTTTTGGTAGGATGTTAAATGTAGCGGTAACTGGATGTGGGCTGCGAAGCTTCCAGGAGAGGGCGCCGCCCTGGTGGATGCCTGTAGAAGCATGTGTGACGTCATGGCAAAGCTGGGAGTAGCAGTAGACGGCGGCAAAGATTCCCTCAGCATGGCTGCTAGAGTAGGCAGCCAAACTATCAAAGCCCCAGGTTAGCTTTACAATATAACCCAAACTGCTACAAATAAATATAAATAAGATTTATGCATCATAGGGTAAAGGGATACATAAGATATACTGTGTATAATGTGGATGTATTGCAGGTACTTTGGTGGTATCAGTATATGCTGGGTGCCCAGATATCACAGCCACAGTAACCCCGGACCTCAAGTGCCCTCAGGGTAAAGGTAAGAGCTCAATCTTTCAATCCCTTTTCTCACTATTCACCACAATTTTAGAATAAGTGAATAATTTATTTTAAATGACATGACAATGGATTTAGTATGGTTGCTAATGAATCTCACAGGCATAACTAGTTGGTCTCTACACTAGAATTTCATATGAAGAGATTATATGAGGTGGCGCCCTCACACAGTGCAATCGTATTTGTGTTTACCGGATGTGTGCTGTACAGTCCATTAAGTCCAGGTCATCACAGATTGGGAGGTGGTGCCCTCACACAGTGATATCCTATATGTTTGTGTTTACAGGACGTGTGCTGTACATACCATTAAGTCCAGGTCATCACAGATTGGGAGGTGGTGACCTCACACAGTGATATCCCATATGTTTGTGTTTACAGGAAGTGTGCTGTACATACCATTAAGTCCAGGTCATCACAGATTGGGAGGTGGTGACCTCACACAGTGATATCCTATATGTTTGTGTTTACAGGAAGTGTGCTGTACATACCATTAAGTCCAGGTCATCACAGATTGGGAGGTGGTGCCCTCACACAGTGATATCCTATATGTTTGTGTTTACAGGAAGTGTGCTGTACATACCATTAAGTCCAGGTCATCACAGATTGGGAGGTGGTGCCCTCACACAGTGATATCCTATATGTTTGTGTTTACAGGAAGTGTGCTGTACATACCATTAAGCCCAGGTCATCACAGATTGGGAGGTGGTGCCCTCACACAATGTTATCCTATATGTTTGTGTTTACAGGAAGTGTGCTGTACATACCATTAAGTCCAGGTCATCACAGATTGGGAGGTGGTGCCCTCACACAGTGATATCCCATATGTTTGTGTTTACAGGAAGTGTGCTGTACATACCATTAAGTCCAGGTCATCACAGATTGGGAGGTGGTGACCTCACACAGTGTTATCCTATATGTTTGTGTTTACAGGAAGTGTGCTGTACATACCATTAAGTCCAGGTCATCACAGATTGGGAGGTGGTGCCCTCACACAGTGATATCCCATATGTTTGTGTTTACAGGAAGTGTGCTGTACATACCATTAAGTCCAGGTCATCACAGATTGGGAGGTGGTGCCCTCACACAGTGATATCCTATATGTTTGTGTTTACAGGAAGTGTGCTGTACATACCATTAAGTCCAGGTCATCACAGATTGGGAGGTGGTGCCCTCACACAGTGATATCCTATATGTTTGTGTTTACAGGAAGTGTGCTGTACATACCATTAAGTCCAGGTCATCACAGATTGGGAGGTGGTGCCCTCACACAGTGATATCCTATATGTTTGTGTTTACAGGAAGTGTGCTGTACATACCATTAAGTCCAGGTCATCACAGATTGGGAGGTGGTGCCCTCACACAGTGATATCCTATATGTTTGTGTTTACAGGAAGTGTGCTGTACATACCATTAAGTCCAGGTCATCACAGATTGGGAGGTGGTGCCCTTGCCCAATGCTATCAGCAGGTCGGCAATGATACACCAGACTTGGATGATGTTCAGTTGTTTGTTAAAGTGTTCAATGTCACACAGAATCTTATCAAAGGTAAACCCCATTTCTGTTTTCACTTTTTTTTAGCATTCTTGGTTTTACTTTTAAAGGGACAAATATTTGTGAAACAAAAACAAACAAAAAACAAAAAAGAACAATAAATATGTTGTGTTTTGTGTTCCATAACTTGGCTTTATATTGTTATTTGGGATTTTGTTAGTCTTATAAAGTTTCTTGTATGCATGATGTACATGTATAGATATTGAAAAGAGTTGATGATGAAGCTTAAGTGTGGCCTGTATGTGACAGGTGGAGTGTTGAGTGCAGGTCATGACGTCAGCGATGGAGGACTGGTCACATGTCTGCTGGAGATGGCATTTGCTGGTAACCATGGTATCAGCATCAATATTCCCTCCACAGACAAACACTCAGGTTTGTGAAATGATATTTGACATCTTTTCTTGCAACTTAGGCCATGTTAAGTTAAGTTTTAAGCATATTCAACCAGTCTCCATGCAATATTGACCCAGATAATGGCGTAAATATGACAGCAAGGAAGTTTGCTTTACACATGAAATCAGTCTTATGTAAGACTGGCAGAAAACAGAATAGGAACAAAAAGTTGTCCCAAACCAAGGCAACTTTGAAGATAGATTTTTTTTTTGCAAAATAGACTTGAAATAGGAGTGTCTCTACACATTTTGACCTCTGCTATGGCCTTGTTCGGAAATGAAATTTTCCATTTGTTAAGTCTTATTTTACTCAGATTTTTACACCTTGAGCTTTTATGTAGGTAAAGTTTGACATTTTTTGTTGCAGCCATTGAGGTGTTGTTTGCAGAAGAACTAGGCTTAGTGGTGGAGACATCTGGTGAGGACGCACAGCAAGTAATGGAAGCCTACCAGGCAGAGGGCGCCACTTGCCTACTTCTCGGCCATTCTCTAAAGTCCAGCCAAGAGTCAGAAGTATATAAGAGTTTTTAACAAAATATATCGTTTTCTCAAATCAATTCAGATGGAAATCTATATTCAATATGCACGGTTTAATAAGTACTAACAGATAATCTTTTTGATTTTCTAAACATAACCCCATGGGTTGATAGCTCTGCTGACTTGAATGAAAACACATGAACTGAGATTAAGTACAACAAGCAACCAGGTTATGATTTTCCATACAAGATCCCAAAGTAGGCAAGATGTTGTATTTTCTGAGGTCTAATTCTATCTATTTTCCATTAGACTCAGTTCTTTTTCCATTTTGTCATGATTTTTTCAAAAATCTAATAGCTATCACTAAGTTGTCAAGGAGGCTGCCATTTTGAATAACATAGCCAATGAGAATCAAGATAACAAGTTGGGGCCAAATTTGATATGTAACATGTATTTTGATTGGTCAAAATCATCATCTGCTCAAGTCTGCTCCCCTTTTAATGGTTGTGAGATTTTGCATGCACACAAATTTTGAATTCAAGGTCAATGTGTCAAGGTCAAAGGTCACATGACTAAGAAAGTATGGCGAGGCACATCTATGACCTAAGACATTTCTGTATACCAAGTTTTAATTTCTTCTTATAAGTGGTTGCTGAGATATGCTCCTTACAAAATTTGTGACATCAAGGTCACTGCACTAAGGTCAATGGTGACATCACTGAGAATTTAAGGAATCTGAATCTTCAGCTCTCTATCTAGCTCTGTATAAAATATGAAACATAAATTAATGGCAGTTTTGGAGGAGAAGATTTTAAAATAATGTTGGTATATAACAGATATGAAGTGCATTTAATTCACTTCTAATGGTTGTGATGTGGCAAGTTCACAAATTTTTAATTCAAGGTCACTATGTCAAGGTCAAAGGTCACATGACTAAGAAAGTATGACGAGGCACGACTATGACCTAAGACATTTCTGTATTCCAAGTTTTAATTTCTTCTTATAAGTGGTTGCAGAGATATACTCCTCACAAAATTTGTGACATCAAGGCCACTGCACTAAGGTCAATGGTGACATCACTAAGATTTGAAGGAATCTGAATCTTCAACTCTCTATCTATCTCTGTATTAAATATGAAACAGATATTACTGGTAGTTTTGGAGGAGAAGATTTTTAAACATAGTGTTAGTATATAACAGATATGAAGTGTTTTTTTATTCACTTCTGATGGTTGTGATGTGGCATGTTCACAAATTTTGAATTCAAGGTCAGTATGTCAAGGTCAAAGGTCACATGACTAAAATTGTATGACAAGGCACAGCTTTAGCATAAGACATTTCTGCATACCAAGTTTTAATTTCCTCTAATAAGTGGTTGCTGAGATATGCTCAGTACAAAAGTTGTGACCTCAAGGTCACTGCACTAAGGTCAATGGTGACATCACTAAGATTTGAAGGAATCTGAATCTTCACCTATATATCTACCTCTATATAAAATATGAAAGATATAGTACTGGTAGTTTTGGAGGAGAAGATTTTTAAAGAAATGTTGACAGACGGACAGACAGACAGACAGACAGACGGACAGACATTTTCCCCCCTCCTAAAGCTCTGCGAGCTAAAGTCTCAGCTGAGCTAAAAACTAGGGTCGACTATTCTGATTATAATAAGACATTAATTATAAGAAAGGAGTGATATTCCTTGTAGATCTGCATCAGTGTTGGTGGTAGTGAGGTGCTGAGGGAGAAGATGACAGTTCTCAGAGACATTTGGGAGGAAACAAGCTTCCAACTGGAGCGACTGCAGACAAATCCTACCTGTGTCCAACAAGAGAAGGAGGGACTTGCCCACCGGAGGGAGCCACCCTACAAACTAACGTTTAACCCAGAGGAACTCCACCAGGAGGCCAATCTCCCAGTGCCAAATGGCATCGGTAAGTTTGATAATATTTTGAATATAGGCCTGGCAATTAATTAAACTGGGTTGTCATTAATTTTATTCATATCCTAGAAGTTTACTTCACGTTAGTCTAAAATGATATATAAAAAATAATGCAGGCAGAACAACAAATGTTACTATATAATTTAATAGAAATATAGAATAAGGCTGTAGTGTTTAAAAATATACAAAGTATTTTCTGAAGCTCCTTTTCAAAGTATAAAATTTGCTGTTTACAATGTGAGTGGTCTTAAATCAGGGTGGCCACGCACCTGGAAAAGTCAGGGAAAATCTTTTTTTTTTCAAGGTCAGGGAAATGTCAGGGAATTTTAAAAAATGTCAGGGAAATTTCTGATTGACAGAAATGTCAGGGAAAAGTCAGGGAGTTTTGTTCATTTTCATAATCATTGAGTACTTTAAGATCATTGATGGGTTTAAAACAAACATTCACGATGAAGAATATCTGAGGGAACAAAATGAGCTCCTTTGGCTTTAATACTATAATAGCAAGAATTAAAGTTTCCTAGTTGAAGCTCAAATATCCATGATGTTGTTACATGTCATACTTATTTTTTATTTTAGTTCTAGTTTAATCATTGCCATATTGTGGCCTCCCAGGCCTTACATATATAAATATAAATTTATATATATTTCTATGTGCAGTGAAATTTATGGTTCTAAATTTTGTGTTCAACAGGACAGAACCTCTGAACTTGCATAGATTGCAGGATTGAGTCATTTAGCATGATGAATATAAACATCCCCTGAATTTGGCATTCAGTGGGAACATACCTTTAAATTTAGTTGATGTGTGCATGGGAGGCCCCAATATTCATTCAATGTACCATATATATACTATAAAGATGACTTGTGTATAAGTTGAATGGTAATTATGCATCCCAAATACCTAGATGCATGTTAAACACATTTATAAGATGAATTATTATTTTGGGGTCACATCACCAAATTGATTTTCAATCTCAAGCATGTGAACTGGATTGCAGAAATGGCGTGAAGAAAACTTTTTTCTTCCAATTCGGACAGATTTATTAATGGATTGACATTAAGCTTGTTAACTTCCCGGTAAGACCACAGACAAAGAAATAAGTCACCTAGATAATGAAACCAAGATTATTTAGAAAGTTGTGTGTTGTTGTCAAAGTAAACATGTGTTGAAATGTATGTGATTAAAAAAAAAGAAAATTGTTGAATAATCTGCATTATCCACTAAAATGATATTAACTAGGATCACATGGCCATATGTATTTGTGTATTCTGTTTCCAAAGTAGTATCCTGTAGTAAGTGTGTTGCTTTGAAAGTAATGTTTAGTGTTATACCCTCAGGATGTATATGAGACCGAGTATCTGTAGTGATGATATTTTGTTTCTCTAATCAGTCATGATGAACTGGCTGATGTGTTGAACACAAATTATACGAAAACAAAAGTAATTCATTTTAAGAGTTTAAAGATACATATTGTACCTTTTAAATCTAATATCCATAATCACAGGCTTATTAAAAATATACATTTATGCATGAAACAATCATCCAGGTAAAGGGTGGAATGGGCGGCTGTAGGGGAGGATGGAGGCCGCAATACCTGGAATTATTTCTTGAGTCAGGGAAAAGTCAGGGAAATGTCAGGGAAATGTCAGGGAATTTTTTTCTCATCAAAGTGTGGCCACCCTGTAAATGGATTATCTTTGCCTCAATGATGTATAGAAAATGCCTGGAGTAAATCACATACATGTATATGATACTACACAACACACTATTTGGAAGTTTTATATGAGAATATCATAACATCTCAGACCTGTACATGGTTTTATTTTTTACACCTATTTCCAGTTGATTTACAGGACTTTTTACAAGCACTATGGTACAATGAGACTGATTTATTTATTCCAGGGTTCCTCAAGCTGCGACACATTAAACACTTCCCTCGCATAGCAGGGTTATTTTTCTGAATAGCGTGACCCATGTTCATCATGTTCTCCATTCTCCTCTTCCTGTGTTCATTGTCAAGCCTGACCTGTTTCTGCTGCAACCACTTGTTATTTGTCCCGGCTATTTCTCTTGGCTTGATGTTGGGCTATTTGAAAATAGAGTGGCTTGTGGATTAGTAAGCAGAGTATGTCTTCATCATTTTATTTACAGTCTGTAGACTCAGGCTGTGCCAGACAAAAGATTCAGACTCCATAAAAAGGCACTATTCACATGTGTCTGAATACTTGGGATGTAACAATAACTGTGTCATTCATGAAGAAGGACTTGAGTTGCCACCTGGTGGCTGCTCCTTGTGTTGCCACCTGGTGGCTGCTACTTGTGTTGCCATCTGGTGACTGCTACTTGTGTTGCCACCTTTTGTGAGAGGGGTACATTGGATGACTTTTACCAGCCCAAGGTGGCTGTGATTTGTGAATGTGTGGGAGGGGTACATAAGATGACTTTTACCAGCCCAAGGTGGCTGTGATTTGTGAATGTGTGGGAGGGGTACATAAGATGACTTTTACCAGCCCAAGGTGGCTGTGATTTGTGAATGTGTGGGAGGGGTACATAAGATGACTTTTACCAGCCCAAGGTGGCTGTGATTTGTGAATGTGTGGGAGGGGTACATAAGATGACTTTTACCAGCCCAAGGTGGCTGTGATTTGTGAATGTGTGGGAGGAGTACATGTACATTGGATGACTTTTCTATGTTTCAGGCCTCAGCCAGCCCAAGGTGGCTGTGATTCGGGAGGAGGGCAGCAACGGTGACCGTGAGATGGTGTCGGCGTTCCACATGGCTGGCTTCGAGGTGTGGGATGTCAACATGCAGGACTTGTGCAGCGCTTGTGTCACGCTTGACCAATTCAAGGGCGTGGCCTTCGTGGGAGGATTCAGTTATGCTGATGTTTGTGGTTCCGCAAAAGGTTCGCCATTAAATCTTGTTGTTTGACGTTCTGTATTTATAAAAAGATTTTATTATGTCTTGAATAAGATGATATGAATATTATTTTATAAATATTGTGACCAGAAAAACAAAGCAAGAGTAATTCTTGATTTCACTTAATGACCAGAGGTAAGGAATTTTATATGTTTCGAGATGGATGTCAATGCAGGTTGGGCAGCGACTGCAAAGTTTAATGCTTCTGTACGAGCGCAGTTTGACGCATTCTACCATCGAGAAGACACATTCAGCTTGGGAGTGTGTAATGGCTGCCAGTTGATGGGACTGCTGGGATGGGTTGCCCCGGATACCACCTCACAAGGTAGGCCCCCTATATCACAGGCCACAAGGTAGGCCCCCTATATCACAGGCCACAAGGTAGGGCCCCTATATCACAGGCCACAAGGTAGGTCCCCTATATCACTGGCCACAAGGTAGGCCCCCTATATCACAGGCCACATGGTAGGCCCCCTATATCACAGGCCACATGGTAGGCCCCCTATATCACAGGCCACATGGTAGGCCCCCTATATCACAGGCCACATGGAAGGCCCCCTATATCACAGGCCACATGGTAGGCCCCCTATATCACAGGCCACATGGTAGGCCCCCTATATCACAAGCCACAAGGTAGATCCCCTATATCACAAGCCACAAGGTAGGTCCCCTATATCACAGGCCACATGGTAGGGCCCCTATATCACAGGCCACAAGGTAGGTCCCCTATATCACAAGCCACAAGGTAGGTCCCCTATATCACAGGCCACAAGGTAGGTCCCCTATATCACAGGCCACAAGGTAGGTCCCCTATATCACAGGCCACATGGTAGCCCCCCTATATAACAGGCCACATGGTAGGTCCCCTATATCACAGGTCACAAGGTAGGTCTCCTATATCACAGGCCACATGGTAGGTCCCCTCTATCACAGGCCACATGGTAGGTCCCCTATATCACAGGTCACAAGGTAGGTCCCCTATATCACAGGTCACAAGGTAGGCCTCCTATATCACAAGCCACATGGTATACCAGGTCATCTTAACCAGCAATACATAGGAGGGGTTTTCATTATGAACTGACATGTAATATCTGGTTGGCTACTGTAACATTTGTCTTGTTGAAATTGTAATGATAGGATACAAAAGTTGTGAAATAGTTATCAAGAATTAAGTGATCACATGTTAAGCAAATTTAAATAAGTTTGTGATTTTTTTCCAGAGACAAATATAATAATTTATTTATTATTATTCTTAGTATTAATGAAGAAACATTTTCCATACGAGGTGATCTATGGGCTGGTGCAGTCCCTGCGATTCAGGTTGCTTCATTTTTGTTTAATATGTGAAAACAAATTCCTTGATTTGGTTTCCCATTTTGCAGGCCAGAAGTTGGAGCAGGGTGTGTTGGTGACACACAATGTGTCTGAGAGATACGAGTCACGGTTTGTGGCGGTGAGGATTGAGAAGAGTCCGTCCATTATGCTGAGAGACATGCAGGGATCTACACTCGGCGTCTGGGTCGCACACGGAGAAGGTCAGCACCAATGCTCAGCATCACTTAAATTATCTTAGATATTGCTTTAAAACTTGATTTTTATACCAGCATTCTATAAAATGAATCAATATTGTATATAAAGTATTACGATTATAATATATTACATTAATTTTCAACAAAATAAATTGCTTATCAAACTTGCAGCAGAAGTACCATGTGAATGAATATTTGTTGTTGATTAAAGGCAGAGATATTTAAACCATGATGTAATAATTTGTTATGAAATTTTAGAAGGCCAGATTCTGAATTATAGACCGCCATGTGAGCAGTACTTAATAGGGAAATGTCAGATTTTTGTATTAAAATACTCGGAATTACAACAGGGTTTTAGGTCAACAACTGGATGGTTTGAAAAGGGCTACTGACAAGGATTAAATGACGAAAGTTTGAAATGGGGGTTGTGTTAGTCTTCAATATCAAATATCAAACTGAATATATAAAGGGAAGGGAATATCCAAGGAACAAACTTTAATTACCATTAAATATCACAGATGTTGCCTCAAATGTTAACATTAGGTTATTTGTTTCAATATAAATAGATATGTTGATAGATATTTATTATGTTCATATTGGGCAATGTGTTTTGCAGGTCGTATGGTCTTTAAGGATGACTCTATTTACGAGTCTGTCCGTGACGGAGACATGGCCCCTCTGAGATACGTGGATGACGATGGTAGCCCCACCACACAGTATCCTCTCAACCCCAACGGCAGCATCGATGGCATCGCTGCTCTCTGCTCTAAAGATGGCCGCCACCTGGCCATGATGCCACACCCTGAGCGATGCGTGTTGCCATGGCAATGGCCCTGGATGCCGCAAGGCTGGAGGTCAAAGGTTAAGCAGTCACCCTGGATGAGGATGTTCCAGAATGCGTATATATGGTGCACAAGTACATCATAAATACTACCACTGAGTGTATTGTATGCTTAATTGATTGCCAATATAGATATTACAATTCTGTACATTCCTTTATGTCATCAACATTCCTGGAAACTAAACATGAGTAAAATTGTCCCTTACTGGAATAGTGAAAAGTTAATAAAATCATTTTATAAAAAATAATTCACTTTTATTTTTTTATGATGAAAATGATACTTTACAATCAGCCATCGTTTCAGGTATTAGTTGATTGTAGCACATTGCTAGTAGCCATCATTACATCAAGGTTGGCAACTATACCAGGGTTTTTTTTTTTTTTTTTTTTTTGAAAAAGAAGACTAAAGGAGTGACAAATCTTTTGCCTCCCGGGTATTTTGATACACCCCCCACAAAAAAACCAGACATTTTTGTGGCATGGTCCCCAGGTTCAACCGGCAGATTAGAATATCCCCTAACTACCGATATTCAATATTTTTCTACTCGTGCGATGTAGAATAAAACCCTTGACAACGATACCAGACAAGCTGCCGTTAGCAACCGTTTTGCTACGTCACAGTACGTTGTTTTGACGGAACGTTTGACGTTCTACCTGAATCAGGTCAGTTTTGATTCTACCTCCATCAGGTATACAATCAAAATTTTCTTGTCTAGCCTCTGAAGAGTCACCCTGAGTGACGAAACGCGTCAGGCACCGATTTTAACAGATTTTTAAGCCTTTGTTGTTCTGATCACACCATTAGTCTGTATTACAACATTTTATGATTTCAGGCGATCAGAATCAACGCTCGTCTCCCCGAGAGATTGACAAAACAACTCACAAAGTCTAAACAGTTTCTACAACTCACCACAACATGGCTGACGTTGAAGACAACAGCATCCTGCACGGAGTACGCAGGGAGCACGAAGAGACCCCAATCGTCTCTGATATGGATACGGAGCGGGAGAAGTCGCCTGACTTTGCCTCCCTGCTCAACATGGCGACGGTCTCGAGCCAAGTCGCCTCGACCAGTCACGTGACACGAGAGGAAGCTGCGCTGCTTGCTCGAGATCTCGCGGGAACCAACATGGCGCCCGGGGACACAAATAAGCCAGAAAAGAAAAGGAAGAGACAGAATTCTTCGCTATCATCGGTCGCCACATCGGCGATCGAGTTGGAGGAAGACCCTCTCCCTCCAGAGAATGATGATGCAGCCACGACTACCGTCCCACCATCTCTGAAAAAGGTATCGTGGTATGATAGGTCAAAATCTCCTAATATCGCTCACCTTGATATTACCAACTCTTCGTCACACCTTGCTGACAAGAATCTGAGTACCACACGAGATGCGCCAACCAAACCGCATTTTGATAGGGTCAGGGACATGATCCCTGAATCAGCGTGGCCGTTTTTTAACGAGCTCCGTTCAACGATTGAAAAACGAGCCAAGTCAGCCACTAGGCTCGAACATTATGAACGCATGATTAGTAAAAAGACAGTTCTCAGTGAACTGCATTATTTACCAAGGTTGCCCCAGGGCATCACCTTGACTTCACAAGAGAAGGCCACATGGGAGGCCCATTTAACCTCCCATGAGGCAGACATGATGGCCCTGACCAGATCAGCTTTGCGCCGTCAGACCACACATCTGGATGTCGAGGGAACTCGACTGAGCCAGAACTTTAAAGCAATTTTACTGGAGGAGAATGTGCCTCCGGAGACTATGAAGAAAATAATCTCCATCATTGGAGATAAAACCTCCAAGGAGGTCAGTCAGTACAAGTCTAGGCTCGCCGTCATTGAAGACAAAGAGAGCGAGTCCTATAATGACCTAAAAAGAAAGTGCCATTTTCTGAACGGTCGTGGCCCTCAGCCGACCCCCAGGGGTCAGCAGAGGACCAGATCCTCGTCCCCGAGACGAAGGACGAACCGTGCTCCCAGGAACTCTTCCCTTCCGCGCCAGCAGACAGAGGAGTTCCCGGCACTGCCCCCGCCCGCCCGCCCAGAGGCTCGCCCACAGGCAGTAACCCAGCAACACACCACTCAGAACCCTCCAGTGCTCACAGAGCTCCTGGACAGGTTGAAAGCCCTGGAGAAACGAACATCTATCCAACATCCGACCACCAGCCACCCCTACCACAGGTCACCCACCCAGAGAGGCCGTGGCCGTGGGCGCTGGAACCGAGGGAGAAATGGGGGACAAGTCCCCAGAGGCCGCTACTCACCGAAAAGAGGGAGAGGCCATTACAGACACTATTAAATTGCCATTTGCCACCCAACAGTACTCATGATGTCTCCTACATTTACATCACAACTGATGTAGAAGACTGGACACTTTTATATGAACTTGGAGACCTTTCTTTCTCCAAATTTGAAGAGCAGACTTTATCTGACTACTCACCTACAAAAAATAAGCAATGCAAGGTTCTAAACCTGCCTATTTTTAACAGAACTTTTAGACCTTCTAAAAAGACTTCTAAGCATACTAAGAAAATGAATCAAAATAAGCCGAAAGCTGCCTTTGCAAGCACCTGGGACTTTTTAAATACCAATCTCAGTTACAAAGTCAGGGACCTTCCCTCGACAGAGTCTTTGGAACCAATAAATGTTTCAACAAACAATAACAGCATTTTGAATAAAAACCTACTTATTCCTGAAAATCTGGTTTTGAATTTATCTGATACTCAGCTCACTGAGCCTCAGATATCCATTCTAAGTAGGGGTTTATCCTTTTCACCCACACCCGGGGAGCCAGATATGGCTGAGATTTTCATAGACCTTGAGAGGTTTTTCAGAAAACTTAGACTCAAACTATTCTGGGATGACCGCAGTCCCTCGCAAGAGAATCCCACAGACGACCCCTCGTCTGATGAGGACACACCTCCCCCTTTCCACAATAGGAAATTTGTGGAGAAGAGTAAGTTTGACCCATTATATTATAATAGGGGCAACCTCGAGGCCTTCCAAAAAACTGTTAGGCACGACATTCAGTCCCAACCCATTAGAGCCCCCAAGACAAAAAATATCTCCAAGGTTGAGACCAAGGCTCTAATCCAACTAGCCAATAACTCAAATATAGTTATAAAAAAGGCTGACAAAGGCTCATGTGTGGTTGTGCAATCCACCACAGATTATCTCAATGAAGGCTACAAACAACTTTCAGACAGAAAGTTCTACAGACCCTGCCTTACCAACAAAACTGTGGACAACAATGAAAAAGTCCACACTTTGGTAGACGAGCTGGAAGCTAAGGGGTCCATTTCAGAAAAAGTAGCCATTTATTTAAAAATTGAGAAACCTAGAACTCCGGCTTTCTATACTTTGCCCAAAATCCACAAAAACATCCGCCCCCCACCGGGACGGCCCATACTCAGTGCCAACAGCTCCCCCACTGAAAGGATTTCTGAATTTGCAGACTATTTTCTACAGGAATATGTGTCTACAATGAAATCATATGTCAAAGACACGACTGACTTTGTCAGACTCATTGAGGAAGTTGACCCACTTCCGCAAGGGGCATATATAGTTACTATGGATGTCAACTCACTATTCACCAACATCCCACATCACCAAGCACTAAAAGTCATAAAAAGACTTTTAGACTCAAAAAGAACTGGTACTCAGACACCATCCAATAATGATCTAGTCCGGATTTTAAGCCTAGTCCTTAATCTAAACCACTTTGAGTTTAATGGGACCCACTATGATCAGATTGGAGGTGTGGCAATGGGCAGTCGGGTCAGCCCGACAGTAGCAAATCTGTTCATGGAGTGGTTTGAAGAACAATTTGTATACACATACAAAGATCAACCACTCCTATATAAAAGATATATAGATGATATATACCTCGTCTGGACCCGTGGTCTAGACAGTCTAAATGCATTCATAACACATATGAAAAGTGCATACCCAGGTATTGGCTTTACTGCTGATATCTCAGGAGACAGGGCTGATTTCCTGGACACATCCACCTTACTGGATGAGAACAGGAAATTATACACCACTTTATATACCAAACCTACTGACACACATACTTACCTTCATTACAAGTCTGCTCACCCTTCTCACCAAAAGAAGAGTGGCCCATACAGCCAAATTCTGAGGATTCGCAGAATTTGCACCAAAGAGCTTGACTTCCTGAGCAATGCCAAGAAGACCCTGGAGTATTATGCCGCCAGGGGTTACCCCAAGTCCATCCTCACGGATGCCTTGAATAGAGCAAAAAATCTCGACAGACACACTCTGTTGCTACCGAGTGATAATACAGCTCTATTAAGTGATAACAAGATTCACTTAATCCTCACCTATAATCCAGCTAATCCCAACGTTCAAACTGCAATCAAGGACAACTGGAACATTATAGAAAGTTCCAGAAACCTCAAAGTACTACATCCTGCTGAAATCATTGTAGGATATAGGCGGAACAAAAACATAAAGGATCTTGTCGTGAGATCCAAAATCAGATATCCCCCCAGGACTAGGGATTATCAGACAGCCGGCAAAGACACAAACCTGTGTATGTATTACAACCCCCAACGTTGTATTTATTGCCCAATAATGGACCTATCAGGCAAAATCACCAGTACCCAAACAAAGCGCCAATACACCTCCCCTGAGGATGGCAGCTGCGGTTGCAACAATCTAGTATACCTGGTAACTTGCACCAGATGCAACCTGCAATATGTGGGCGAGACCAAGAATTCTCTAAAGGAGCGATTCTATGATCATATCTACAAAATTGGACACGTGTCCAATCCAGGGAGTATCCCACATAGCCTGGCTATGAAGGAACCCACTCCCATGGGGAAACATTTTGGAACACCCCCCCATTCCAAAAATGACATGAAAATTCAGATTATTGAATTTATCAAAAAACCACCCCATCTGGTGGAGACCACCAAGTTTAGACGCAAAAGAGAACTTCACTGGATGTACCAGTTGAAAACTGTTGATCCCCTGGGCATCAATTCCATGGAAAATGTTAGGGAGGCACTAGCTTGTGTATAAATTTTTGTATTTAAAGCCCCCCAATAATTTCCCATATGAGACGACTCATGTTGGCACCATGAGAACCCCAAAAAAACTACCTGAACTTTGAGGTAAGTGCACCTCACTCACTCATGTGAACCACCCAGGCACCTGCCTGGCAGCCATATAACCTTTGCAGGACCTCAACCGGGGGTGGGCCGTACCACCTGTGGTGCCCCCACCCCCGGAAAAAGTTTTTTTGAA
The DNA here is from genome assembly GCA_949316495.1 of Amphiduros pacificus. Taxonomy (NCBI): domain Eukaryota; kingdom Metazoa; phylum Annelida; class Polychaeta; order Phyllodocida; family Hesionidae; genus Amphiduros; species Amphiduros pacificus. Next base: position 27,255,339 of record OX439008.1, on the reverse strand, counting down.
AAAGAAGACTAAAGGAGTGACAAATCTTTTGCCTCCCGGGTATTTTGATACACCCCCCACAAAAAAACCAGACATTTTTGTGGCATGGTCCCCAGGTTCAACCGGCAGATTAGAATATCCCCTAACTACCGATATTCAATATTTTTCTACTCGTGCGATGTAGAATAAAACCCTTGACAACGATACCAGACAAGCTGCCGTTAGCAACCGTTTTGCTACGTCACAGTACGTTGTTTTGACGGAACGTTTGACGTTCTACCTGAATCAGGTCAGTTTTGATTCTACCTCCATCAGGTATACAATCAAAATTTTCTTGTCTAGCCTCTGAAGAGTCACCCTGAGTGACGAAACGCGTCAGGCACCGATTTTAACAGATTTTTAAGCCTTTGTTGTTCTGATCACACCATTAGTCTGTATTACAACAAGGTCAGCAAAAAGTCAGGAAATATTGACTTTGGATAAGGAAAGCTAGTATTTTATCTATCATCAGAGAAAACTAGCATTGATCAGGGAATATTAATAAGCATTAAAAAAATTAAGGTTAATTTCTATCTGGCCAATTACATATTACATATTACAATAAAAACGAAGCCACCTTGTAAAGCTAACAATGCTTGGTAGTATAATGGGGTCAGGAGTTCACAAACTCCTTCAAAACAGAATCTGTTTTATCTTCCATCGCATTAAGTACTTTTCTGAAGGCAGAATAAGTTTGCCCATCTATGTTGCCCTCTTTGCTCTCCTTCAAGAAATGTTTCTGCTTCTTGCTGAAGTCTTTCCTGATGGATTGCAGCTTGCTAAGTTCTGGATCAGTATGTGTTTTATCGACTGGTTTCATGACGTCATCTCCGTCACTGAGATGTTTGTTGGATTCAGCCTCTGTTATCATATCTCTCAGACTGTCCTCAAGTGTACAACACTCTCTATCCATATGTGCCAACAATGATATATGGGACTTCTCTTTGTTGTCAAGGTAACTGGGTAGTATTATGACATCATCAGGGGCTACTCCATATATGGCGTGGACAAGCAACACTAACTGGCTATCATCTCTGAAACAGAGTATTATTTTATAATCTGTATTTTTTATGTAGAACTTTTCTGACAATCATAATATGAATTAAGTGTCATTTACTCAAAAAAGTTTAATTTAAATGACCCCATTATTTCCGAGCTCCCCAGTCTCCAGCTTGTGTGCATATCTGTCTGGGTATTTTGTTGGTTAATATTGATGCAGACAGCATGTATTCTTCTTAGATAATGTTACAAAATACCACTCACTTGGTGTAGACAATACAGGTTGTCTTTTTGGGGCTGATTTGCTTGACATCCACTCTTATCATATGCAAAGCCCCTGGTTCGGGACAAATCAACATCTGCCAGTTAGTGTGGTACACAAACCCTAGGTGGCACTGCAGCATATCAGACAATGTCACTCGGCAACCATTCTGACTAGAAAGTGTCAGCATCTTGCCTGATTGTCTGGCTTGAAGAGAAACTAGACCCACTGTCATTTCTTCAGCTGAAAAACAATTTATTTTCTGTGTTTTGGAATTATAATTAAATCTCATTCTAATAAAAAAATAGTTATAAATTTCATTTTACAATTATAATTAAATTTCATTACTAATAACAAATAATTTTAAATTTCATTATACAATTAAAGAATAATTTAGACAATTTTTATCTAAGTTTAACTATTATCAGGAATTAATTTTTTTTTTTTCAATAGGAGATTTTCTCAATGGAATAGATAACTCTGAACTGAATCGTGTTGCCATGGTTACTCACCACTGGAAGACCCTGGTTTTATTTTGACCTGGATGTTGTTGTCAATGATATCTGCCACCTGTACGGCCACTGTGCCAGCATCTATCACTCTTTCTCTTGCCACAGTATCTTTCATACCCGATTTTTTCATATTTGGCTTTCTGATTACATTTTCACTCTGACAGTCTTTGGTTTCTGTCCACCTCAACAATAATGGTATATTTCTTGTTTTGCCCATGGTAAAGCTTGGCACTTCTGTGACACACACAACAGTAGCTGCCTGGTGGGGCTGAATGTGTTGAATATATCTGCTTTCCCAGTTCTCCTCAGGTTGGTGTCTGGATCTCTTCATGCTGGGCTCTATGGTGTCAAGCAACGCTGCCAGGTGGCGCTCTGGTGCCTGCTCAGGGACAAAGTCAATCACACAGGATTGAGCAGTGGCTGCTCTGGCTTCACTTGTCACAGCAATAAGCTGCACATTCTCAACTATCCTGGGAAGATAAATGACTCGGATCATCACATTGCAAAAGATAAAGCTGTTTTAGATCAGAAGTGCCCTGTTTTCAAGATAGTTAAGAAAAATGACCAAGATGAACAAATTGCAAAAGATAAAATTGTTAACAAATAAAAATATCCCATTTTCCTGACAGTCGAGATGAAAAGTTGTTTTGGACAAAAAAGTATCCTTATCAAAGTTTTGGTATAGATATCACCTGTACAGTTTGAAAGTGATTAAAGGAATGAAAAGAGCCAAGTTGACATTCAACTCAAGTAGCATGACTCACCTGAGTCCTGTGTTGAGGACCTCAGCTCCCACCAGCCACCGCTCTCCCACCAGTCTCTGCCACCTTCCCATCACCCTCACCGCTGCCGTAGACTGACTGGTGTCTGGCGTGGACTGACCGATGTCTGGCTTGGCTGTCGCTAGAGCATCACCTCCTCCATCATGTCGCCGGCCAGGGCCCAAAAATGGAATCATGCCTGTCTGCTAGTGAGGAAACAACCACAAAAATAACACCCGAGACAAATGCTATTTCTATAACATGAACTGAAAATACAATCAGGATTTTTGCAAACGACTGTCAGTTATTGTTACTATGGTGTCAGTACCTGTGTGTTAAGCTGGGTATTTTCTCCTAGCACAAGCTGTTGTAGCCTCTTTATGCTTTCTTCTATTATCTGACCTTTGACCTCATGCTGCTTCTGTACAGTCTCCAGGTGGCGTTGACCAGTCTAAAAAGAGCAAATATTAGTACATTAGTAACCAGAGGGGCAAACTCATCTCTGTCTCACATGGGTTGCATTATATATATACCAAATTCAGTAGTAGAAAAAGGTCATGAAAGTATACAGAAATCAAAGCGAAGCAGTCCAGCTGTTTGCCAACCACCATTTCAGATGATTCACACTGCCTAAGTATGACATTCAATCTGATGGTTGTATAATGTTACTCTTACTCATTGTATAGTTTTTGTTGATATTTTAAAGGCTCCAGATATGCTGTAATATACAATATTTACAATTCATAGCACAAAGTCTGCCTTCATAAACCTAAATCTGTCATATTGCTTCACTAAACAGATAATCATTTCCACATTTGTAATGGAAGACTTTTTCACCAAAATTCAAGGAGATTTCCCACTTCAACCATACATGCCGATAAAGCCATAGGTATGATTTTAGGGCCTGTGTGATATTATATATTAATATATAGCTTTGGTTGCAGTGCCTGATTGTGTAATAGTTCATAAATACGAACCTGTAGCCTTGAATCCAGGGCCTGTATATCAGTGTGTAAATACTACCCTATGTACCCTTGATTCCAGGACTATCATAAAAACCTGTAGTCAAGGGCTTGATTCACTGTTTATATAAGCCTGCTTTATAGGGCCTGCATGGTAGTATTTACATATACCGGTAGATACCAACCTGCAGCCTCATTTTCAGGGCCTGTTTCACTGTTTATAGATACCAACCTGTAGCCTCATTTTCAGGGCCTGTTTCACTGTTTATAGATACCAACCTGCAGCCTCATTTTCAGGGCCTGTTTCACTGTTTATAGATACCAACCTGTAGCCTCATTTTCAGGGCCTGTTTTACTCAGTATCAGTATCAGTTTAATGGACTTTTAATCAGTCCTATGACTGTTTCCCACTGGTGTGGGCTGCCCATATCTTTATCCAATTTCTGTCTATTCTCTTCTTGACACAATCTATTGTCTCTGCATTTACCACTTCCTCTGGTAGCTTATTCCAGTCATTTATTACCCGTTGGGTAAAGAAGCTCTGTCTCAATTTGGTTTCTCGAGTTTGTATTTGTGTCCTCTTCTATTTGGATTACATGTGAAAAGCTTCTCTGCCTCTAACCCTTCTTTACCTGATAGGATCTTATAAGTCTCAATGAGGTCTCCTCTGAGACGTCGTTCTCTGAGCGTAGGCATATTCAGCTTCTTTAATCTCTCTTCATACGTAAGGTTATGGTAACCCCCAACCAGCTTGGTGGCTCTCCTTTGTACATCTTCTAGTACTTTTATGTCCTTTACAAAGTACGGTGACCAAGCCTGCACTGAGTATTCCAAATGAGGTCTAACGTAGGTCCCAAATATTATTTGAAACCCCTCTTTATCAAGTTTGCCAAAGCAGTTTTTAATGCTCCTGAGTATAAAACTTGCTCTGTGTGCTGCAGCTGCACACTGTCGGCTACATTTCATGTCTGCTGTAAGCCATACTCCAAGATCTTTCTCCTCTTCAACTGCTTTTACTTCATGTAGCTCACTTCCTCTTCTCATATAGTACTTCCTCCTATTGTTTTGCTTTCCAGAGTGCATAGCCTTGCATTTCTCCACATTGAATTTGAGAAGCCATTTTTCACCCCAGTCGCACATTTTGTAAATATCCTCTTGTAAAGAGTCTCTATCATTGTCATTCTGTACTCTTCTCAACATCTTCGTGTCATCCGCAAAAAGCTTAATAAGGCTGCTTATTCCCTCTGGTACATCATTAATATACATAATGAATAGTATCGGTCCTATGACCGAACCTTGTGGTACTCCACTTGTCACTCTGGTCCAGTCAGAGTATTCTCCTCTCACTCCAACTCTCATTGATCGGCCTGTTAAGAATGACTCTATCCATCTCCACAGCCTGCCGCGTATTCCATACCCACGAAGTTTAGTGAGCAGTCTTTGAATCGGTACTGAATCAAATGCTTTACTATAGTCTAAGTAGATAGTATCAATCCCATATCCTTCGTCAATTAATTCGGTCCAGTACTCTAGTGTCTCAAGTAGGTTTGTCAAGCAGGACTTGCCTTCCATAAAACCATGTTGGTCTGCAGTGAACAACTTATTCACATCCATATGGTGTATTATCTTTCCTCTTATTAGTTTCTCAAGCACTTTGCAGACCACTGAAGTCAAACTTACTGGTCTATAATTCCCTGGTTTTTTCCTGGCACCTTTCTTGAAAATCGGGCATACATTTGCCCTTTTCCAGTCCTGTGGTAGATGCCCTTCATCCAATGATTTCCTATATATTATGTACAGTGGTACTTTAAGCTCTTCAGCACATCTTTTCAGTACCATAGGACTTATTTCATCTGGTCCACTGGCCTTTTCTTCTTGCAGCTTACATAAGTACTTGTACACATCCTCTTCGTCAAATTCTATGTCTATTTCATAGTTTTCTTCTCCTACTCTGCTTTATAGATACCAACCTGTAGCCTCATTTTCAGGGCCTGTTTCTCTGTTTATAGATACCAACCTGTAGCCTTGTTTTCAGGGCCTGTTTCACTGTTTATAGATACCAACCTGTAGCCTCATTTTCAGGGCCTGTTTCTCTGTTTATAGATACCAACCTGTAGCCTCATTTTCAGGGCCTGTTTCACTGTTTATAGATACCAACCTGTAGCCTCGTTTTCAGGGCCTGTGTAGCAGTATACAGGTTATCGCTCACTTCAGATGTGTCGGGTATTGCTGTCTCCTGAAAGGACAAAAACATTCCGTTTTGAATAGCTGATAAAAGGAAGATATTTATGTTGATGAAAATTCCAATTCATATAGATTCAAGGCAGTGGTTAATCATGCAAATATCTTAAATGGTGCTGAGGAATATTAACATATTTTATTGTAATATATAAACTCAATGAAGATTTCATGTTATTATAGATGCTGGTGTAGTTTCTAGTATTTCTATGTTATTGCTGTGAGTACCTGGTGGTTACTTGTGGTGAGGTGATGAGTGTAGCCATCAGTGATGATCACATGATCCCAGGCGTCAGGGGAACTGTCCTGCTCTGTCTTACACACAATGGCAAGCTGGTCTCTGCCACAGTTGATCCAATCTCCCTGGAGGACTTCACTGACTTCATCATAGCTCTCCACAACCTGCCAATATAAACAATACAATGTAAACAATATCTGATAGCTCTCCACAACCTGGCAATATAAAAAATACAATATGTCATAGCTCTCCACAACCTGGCATTGTAAACGATATATCATAGCTCTCCACAACCTGCCAATGTAAACAATACAATATAAACAATACCTGATAGCTCTCCACAACCTGGCAATATAAACAATACAATATAAACAATATGTCATAGCTCTCCACGACCTGGCAATGTAAACAATATGACTATATATCATAGCTTTTTGAGTTTCAGACCCTCTCATATCAGGCAGCATACAAAATAGTAACCATGGTAACCATGAGTCAACATTGTTACATAGCTCTGCAAAACCTGGCAATGTTAAAAAAATACCTGATAGCTTCCACAAAATGTCATAGCTCCCCAAATTCTGGCGATTCAAACCTTACGTCATCAAACTTCTCCAAAATCAGACAATGTCATATCCCTGATAGTGATAGATGTCTTACATATTATCACACCTCTCAGCAACCTGTATGGTTATCTGTTCTATAGATATTTCAAATATGATTGATTGATGACACAAAATCTTTAATAAAATAATTAATATATGAAGCCTTGCTCACCTCAAATGTTTCCAGTGATATTATATGAAGTTTATTTTCTGACATTCTGGCTGCTGCAAACTGTCTACCATCCCCAACCTCCCAATTGTAAATAGACACTCCAGTATCACAAGATACATTGACACAATCTATAAGCTTGCCATTTTCAAACTGAATCAACTGTCCCAATTTTGTGAGAACCAAAAAGTTGTTTTCAAGCTTTGAAACTTCATCCATTTGGCCATGATTCATTGACTGCAGTTTTAGCCCTTTCACAATTGTGATGACTGGCACATATATATCTGGGATAAAATATGTTGTATCTAACTGTGTTTGAGTATATTCTCCTGCATTAAAATTAAATGAAAAAATTTCAAATTGTGTTAGTGCTGTTTTATCTTCACAATCACTATCTGTTTCCATGGTAACATTTTCTGGAACAGTTGTTACCATGACGACCATTGTACTTCCAGACGAATGACTCCACGTTAATTGTGATAAACCTTTGGCACAACCATTCAAACTCTTTTTAGCCAATTTATAAATGCCTTTTTGTGACTGAGGGTAAGCAAAATTAAACACATTTTCAAACATGTAACAAAGCAATGGTCCATTCATCAATTTGACATCATCTGGAATTCGATATTTTGACTTTATCTGTCCAATAACTTTGAATTCTTCTTGGATATAAATAACATAGTAGTATAAATATAAATGTTTCCCTTCTCTTGATTGCAAAAGTAAGCACGGATAATATAACCCAAGTTGCAAGATCTGAACAACGGCACAGGCAAGAATGTGACATTTCGTTTGAAGATTTCTTTTGACAGAATTCGTCTGCTGTGAAAACGCCACAGATTTGTGATCTAAAGTAAATTCCTTGCATTCTAACTGCGTTTCGCCCTTACTGCTGGTCCTAGCATCGAAATAGAGTAACTTATTTGCCCAATGTACTCTATACATATCGACATATGCTTCATCAGCGCAACTAGGATGATAATAAAGTAAACAAGAAAATCAAAGATGAAAGTTTCAGATGTCAGCTGAATTGACGAAATTTCCGCGAAACTATGAACCAATGAGAAAGCCCGTTACAAATAATGAGGTCAATTGGAATTTTAAAATACAAACCACATGTGAGAGAATACGAAGCGGAATTAACATAATTCGCTTCTTAATTTCCATAGACATAAACCCATATTTTACAAGGACATTTATGATGTATGTTTTCTTATGAATCAACCATTTGGAAATCATGATTATAAAATATCAATAACATTTTATGTATGATAATAAGTAGTTTACAGAACGCCACACAGACACAACTTGAAATAGGTTTTTGCCAGAAAATTCGTTCAAAATAAATGATAAACAAAGATCTTTTGAACTACCCCACTCCTATCCAATGATTTTTAAATTGTATGTTTTAATTGTTTTGTTTGATATTGTTGAGAATTGTACTGGCTTCCACAACTTTATTTTCCTGTGCCCACCCCTTCGGTCAATAATTATCGTTTCGTTTAAAGAAATTTATCATGTATTTTATAACCTTCTGACTACTGACCAATCACAATTTTCGTTATAAAAATATATCAGGTGATTCTTACTTCCGGGAAAATTGACAACAAACATGGCCAACGGTTTGGTGGTAAGAATCGGTTTTGTTGTATTTTGTCAAAATATGCGTAGGCTAAACATTGTTTGACATTGGTAGTTTCATTAACCAACAGTCAGATCATATTTTACTCTTTTAGGAGATAGACGAGAAGCTACCTACTTTACGAGAAAAGTTTGCAGAGATATACGCCGGTAAGTCGAAACAGCCGTTCATGCTTTGTTGCAATTTTTCATCATGTGATTTAATAATCCGAGACTTTTCGTGATCAAGTTATCTTCATTATAAACGTAGGAATAAACACAATCTTCGGTTAAAGTAAACGTTTTATAATTGACGGGCTGTACCACAAGCCTGCCTGTTTGGACAAAGATGGGCGTTTCCCCCTGCAGTTCACACCACTGTCAGTGTCACCAGCTTTAAGCTGTACAGCCAATGACTACAGAGCTGTGGATGACAACAGAGCTGCAGACGACAGAGCAGTGGCTCCATTTTCAAAGGCTTTAAAATACATCATACTTTCAAAATATTCACATCAGGTTGTCTGACATTTATTTGTGCCAACAAGGTGAAATGTTGTTATGTTAACTATCAGCAATCAATGATAATCTGAAAAGCAGCTCTGGTGTTATCAACAACTGAAAGGGCAGTTGCATGCTACCCTTTTTAGATATCCTAACAGGAATCCTACTGAATGACTGTATCTGATTTGCTGACCAACCACAGAATCCGAAACAGTGACATGGTTGAAGAGTGATTTTGATTTTGTTCTGTATACTGAAGTATTTTGATATGATTTACCAACCCAAATCCCCAAATTTCATGACAAAATATCTTTGTATATTAAGTGCATTTAGATAAAAAGTTTTGCATTGAGATTTGGAAATTGTAGAGATGTTTGTTCTATGGCCTGTTTGTTTTTGTAACACGGATGGTCCTATTTTGATATTCACTGCCGACAGGCAGTGGATATCAAAAAGGGACTATCTGTGTTATTCTGTGATTGGTACGATCATGGGAAATGGGTAGTTGTTCCCTGTGGGTTGTAATTCGGTTTTTTCTGTGGTCATAATTGTTAAAGCAACTGACGCCACTGTGGAGTGTTCGTCGTCTGCTTGCGAAAGATTCCAATTCGCGCATGCGTCCGGCGAATGAATACATATCTAAAAGAAGTGAACAAAAGAAAAGAAGTGCGTCATGTAAACAAAGCAGAACGTTCAAAACGATGTCATTAAATTATCTCTTTAAAATGCTTCCCAATCGCTAGAACAAGGAATTTTCAGTAAATTTAGTTCAAATTCGGTCTTGGCCGATGGGTGATTGGAGAACACTTAAGTTTACCGGCTTGGCAAAGCCAATAGGCATCCCGCCGAAATGACAACATCGTCATCGCCCATCACTGCACAAAATTATCCCTTTAGATTGCTTGGAAATGCTTCCCAATCGCTAGAACAAGGAATTTTCAGTAAGTTTAGTTCAAATTTGGTGTAAATCGGACAATTAGAACAGAAGTGACATGCAAAAGTCTGATCGATGATTTGCGATAGCGTCTGAGCGATAATAGAGCAACTTGTGTAATCGATCCTGAAAACACACATCTTTGCATAAAGTTGTGCTGAAAAATTCATTCATATACCAAATTAAATGTTTTAAAAGGATAATTTCAACTACCCCATTAGTTTGCAATGATTGTTTCATTTTGTGTGGTTTTTTTTGTTTATTTTAAATTTTGTTTTGTTTGTTGTAATTTTTGTTTTGTCTATTTTAATTTTTGTTTTGTTGGTTCATTTTTTTTCTCATCCGTGTTACATGTGGAGCACCACTTTTTCTTGTTTAATAATTTTGGTCACAGGTAAAGAAGAGCTATTTGTAGCTATTGGTTCATGTTGTTTTGGCAATACCATCAGTGCGCCATACACAAACATGTTTGACAAAAAATGATAACCTAGGGAAAAGACAAAAATGATAACCTCGTGAAATGTAGCATCATTCTGAATAATATGGACTTGACCAGCACAGCAAGTTTAAATATGAATTTGTATCTTACATTTCAAATTAAATTGTTGCTTTGTGTGGTGTTAATTTTACCATAGACATAATATCTCAAATATCTGCACATGTATAGTATTTCCACCCATTTACAATTGTATGGAGGACATGAATGAATATACCCAAACTTTATGGAACATTGTTCACATTATTTGTCTTTTTAGCTAATATAAACAATAATGCATATCATGAGAAAGATCTGGAAAGAATTAGAACTGAGGACATTCATCTTCGCAACTATCTCCGCCACCAAAAGGGAATTGTGGAGAAAGCAGCTGCCATGATGGATGTATCATTACGCTTCAGAAATGACCTCAAACTTAATGGTAACACGCTTATATTCAAATGATAATCTTTGATTTGGGAAGACGTTATAAGACTGAAATATTCAGTTAAAATAAAGCAACTTTAGGTAAATAATGAGTTATTTCATTAACCTTTCTAATGTATGCTTCAATTTCTCTCATACAAAACAAACCCCTCTAACATATGTAAAACACATGAGAAAAGGAAAAATTATTGCATGACTTGTTCTTTTATTCTTTTTGAACTATATTCTTTTCCAGATCTTACAGAAAATTCCTTTTCAAGGGAACTTCATGAAATTGGAGCATGTTACTATCACAACACAGACAAGGATGGTCACAAAATATGTAAGCAAAAACAAATGCACTCACAAAAGAAAGTAAAAATAACTATAATGTAAAAATATATTTTAAGTGAAAATTTACTTTTTTATCATTTTTGGACCAAAGTGAATAGATGTACATTCTTGAATTTTTCAAAACTAAGATATGTAAGTATAAAGATATGCCCTCACATTTTTGAACAATATGAAATGAACAAGAGAAAAAATAAAAATAGAAATGATGTTGAAATATAAAATTTAAAAGGAAAATCTAGTTTTTTTTATCACATACACTTTTTATAAATATACACTCTTGAATTTTTCCAAACGAAGATTTTGGAAAATCTGATTAAAAAATAATGAAATTATACAAATTCTGGAATCCACAAATAAACCTTCACCTAGTTAAGCTTCTTTTTTTGTTCCAGTATATTTTAGGGTGAGTAAGAATAAGAAAGATCCAGAAAGACTGACGTTAGTGAAGCAGTTTGTGGCCTGGTGGATAGACAAGCATTACCTCCAGAATCCTGAGGAATCTATAGTAGTTCTCTTTGATATGACTGATGCCGGATTTGCTAATATGGTGAGAAGCACAATTAGTCTGCATTTATTAATGTTCAATTTATAATCACTGTTTAATTTAAATGTTACTTTTAACAGCAAATTATGTTTTGGTTAATAACTAATAGTATGTTTTGATAATGGTCAAATTTTATTGTGTTTTATTTTGGTCAATATGAAAATTAGTAATATATTTGCAAACTTGTCATCTAGACATGTTTCGTTTCCTGAAATTTGGTCAGTGACCAAATCTGGGCTCATTTGATTCAAAATATTTTCTTTTATACCTAGGACATGGAATTGATAAAATACCAGATATCCTGTTTTACAACATACTTCCCTGCCCTTCTGGGTAAGAAAATCTTTTGGCATATAATGTAATATAAAATCTTGAGTTATGAATTAAACTTTTCATTATTCCTAAACCTTATTCCTTCGGAAATCTTAATTCAGTAGATTACAACCTTTTTTCAGAATATATGCTGATTTATGAAATGCCGTGGGTGTTAAATGGTAAGTTTATGTTTCCTATACATTATCAATGAAAGTTGCTGCATTTAAACTAACAATTAAAAAATTTATGAGACAATAAAACCAACAATGCATCAAATATCTACCATAAAAATCAGATGTACTATTTATAAAGAGGTAGGGTGGGAACTGTAATCAGAGTATTAGTATTTGGTAAGCTTTACAATATTCAAAGCCTGAGAAAAAGCCTTGACATTTCTTAAAAAGAAGTAAGGATAATTTAAATTCTGGAAATCTGAGACCCTTTATACAGACTTTTTCGCTGCAATCTAAATGCGAGAATATATTTGTTCTGACATTATACCATTTTCTCGGGCTCTGTACTCGAAAAGTTATATGACGCTTTGATCAACCAATTGCTGCCCTGAATCTCAACAGAATAATTTACCAATGTGATTACTTTTGGTGTCGGAGAATTATTTGGAAACAAAGTTTTGAAATCAATGCCAAAATACATGAATAGGAACAAGCTGAGGAATGTCAGAATCATAATTTATCGCAAAAAAAAGCTTGGTTGACATACAATAAAATCTTAATTATATTGAAAATCTTGACTGACAGATAATTATTGAAGGATATGATAGTGAGACTTCTAACAAAACTTCTGCTGATTTGATAAAGTAATAGTTATTTTATTTAACTCATATTGAAAAAAATATTTAAGGAGCTCCCATTGCCAAATTATGATCTGAAAACTAGATTAATGTTAAATTCACAGATCATAACAAAGAAGTGTGAACTATGGTGTTGTTGTTTTGATATTGAGATCAAATTGCTTTGTCACCTTATCTTTACACTGTGTCAACAGCTATATCACCAAATATAAGGAAATGGTAAAACTAATTATATTATCACACCTGTGAAACGAGGAACACCATAGTTACTGAAAACACAATCAATTTCACTCTTAAAAGAGAAATATCTCAACAAAACATGATGTATATTTCAGCAATTTGGAAAGTGATCAAGACGATATTAACACCGGAGCAACAGAAACGGGTCATTTTTGTGAAGAAGCCGGACATCAAGAAATACATTACCCAGGACCAACTATGGCAACATATGGGAGGAGACGTGAGTCCACCCTTCTTCTCATGCATTGTTGCATTGCTAATTAGGTCTGAAGTGTATATTTTGAAAAAAAGGAAATTGTTTTAATATCCCAATGAACTGTGTAATTGCAATATACTTTTTGTCAGCAGTAGTTTGCAAACATCAGTTCAGTGAAGCATAACCATGTAAGCTTGTATTCAAAATACTATTGCCTAGTACACAGCCAGTGTTCACCAGCAAATGTGACCGAGGCATAAGGCCAAGGCACACCACACCTAGAATATATATGGCAGCCCTGATTTCTGAATGAGCTATGTGAGTATTTAAACTGAGAATTAGGATTCAAGACTGCTCTCCCCACTTGAATGCAGAAGTTCTGAGTTTTCAAAAAGGGAAATAAGAGTAAATGGAAATAATTTGACTGAGTATGAGGCCCCTTCCTCATGTCAGGACCTGTATGGACACTCACAGCATAAAATGGTTCATAACAGTCAAGGAAATAATAAGATTAACATGAAATGTTCAAGATTGATCATTTGGAAATAGTTTTTTAAAATTATATAAAATATAAGGCTACAAATTGTTACCAGTACTGTGTAATTGCAATATCATGTACTTTCACCTATTTGCCTCAGATCATCCTGTCTCATAGTTTTGGTTTTGTCATGGAGAAACACTGTTTTGAATAGACTTTTTAAACAACATCCCCAATTCTAGAAATGGCCACTTTTTCAATATCTCCCCTGGAATGAACATTGTGTCAAAAAGCAAAACAATATAATGGAGGATGAAAACAAACTTTGACCTCTGACCCTAATTGGCCTGGATATGAAGTGGTTGTTGAAAGCAAGATGCATGGCTGGTGTATTCATGGCAAGGCACATTTGGCTGAGTGCCAAGATTGTAAGGTGTTTGCCAGGGACACATGCTATTTGTGATATAGCACGGACACCTTATCCACCCAATGGCATGTCATGTGGTGTGAGGGGATATTTTGTAGCCACAAAGAACCAATCATATTTTATTTTGGAGGCATGTAGCATTTCATAGAAATGCTCCCTGTACATTTGCATGGTAAAGACTGGTTTCATTTATCTCATCTGGTGAATTATTGGCTTGTTTTATTCATACATAAGTTATGGAATGGTTTCATTCATGTCACTTTGTTAGTTATTGACTGGTATCATTCTTGTCACTTCATTAGTTATTGACTGGTTTCATTCATGTCACTTTGTTAGTTATTTACTGGTATCATTCATGTCACTTTGTTAGTTATTTACTGGTATCATTCATGTCCCTTTGTTAGTTATTGACTGGTTTCATTCATGTCGCTTTGTTAGTTATTGACTGGTCTCATTCATGTCGCTTTGTTAGTTATTGACTGGTTTCATTCATGTCCCTTTGTTAGCCTTATTGACTGGTTTGATTTGATTTGATTTGATTTGATTTGATTTGATATGTTGGCCGCTCCACTTTTGTCTCATGGGCACTCAGAGCCTACGCAGCGTGGCTATCCAGCTAGAGATGAGATGGTTTCATTCTTTTCACTTCGTTAGTTATTGACTGGTTTCATTCATCTTGCAGGGTGAGTTATAGACTATTCATCTCACTTCATTAGTTATGTATTGCTTTCAAGGATGAGATATCTCATGAGGGGAGTTAGAATTTGGTTTCATTCATCTCATCTCAGTTTGCAGATAAACTGAGGGTCATTTAGCAGTAAATAATTATCCTCTCATTTTTCCTACCTGAAGAAATGAAGATTTCTCTTTTAATATTTTATCTTTTTCCAAATAAATGACAAACAAATGTTATGAGCTAAACGGAGGCCCCTTTTTGCAACATTTCTTCATATAAAGATAGTCCTCTGAGGATAGTTTCCCTTGTTAGAGAAGAGAAAGGGTCTATTTCCCCAAAACGTTCTTCATGAGATTCTCGGGAGGCAAATCTGGCAGCTGATTTTGGCTTGCATACTTGCTCAGGCTGGCAATTAGACGTGTTTACAGTTTGCTTCTCGGTCGTGGACGCATTATCTGGAGAGAGCTAGAAGAGGCCGGCAGGATCAGGTTTGCGTATCAAGTAATCTTTGAGAAGCATAAAAAGGCAGGAATATGCCTCCTGAGCAGAACCCAGTGTGGAGCGCAGACCATCTGCTGGTGGGTAGTCACCAACTAAACCATTAACTCAATACATAGCAGAGTCTATCATACTGAACAAATGAAGATTAGACCCAAAAAGGTTCTGCAAAGAGGCAACCCAAAGATCATCACTGTAGGAATATTGTTTATTGGATTAAAATTTTTAATCTTTGAAAATATTACTTAAAACCTTTTTTTTGTTATATTCAGTGAAATTCTGTTGTAGGACACCTATGAATATTCCTACATGCCCTCAGAAGATTCAGGAATAGAGATCTTAAACGGAGATGGTGACAGTCCAACCGAGGAGGTCCCGAGTTCTAACATTGGCAGCAACTGTGATGCAAGCAAAATGGCACTTAAGAAAAAGGTGGGATAACTGTGACAATTCATCTCTTCTTCTTTGTTATTATTCTTGGTTGGTCTTGACTGTCACAGATGGGTTTAAATTGAATTGAGCAGGGCATATATAAGGGAAAACCTATTTGAAAAGTTGGCAAGAATTTTCTCATAAATATGGTTTGATTCTTCAAAATGTGAACTTCTGTCAAAGGATTTTGATTTTCAATACCATTGACTTGTGTAAATATATAAGTATTTAATGCAAATTGGTAATGTTGGATAAAAAGACTGAAAATAAGGCAAAATTACTTTGACAACATTAAACATTAAGATTGCAAAAGATATTGAAAATATTGTGGGACTAATGACAAAGCCATTAACTGTTTGAAACTGAAGTTTTTGGTTTGGAGATGTAGCATTTATGGGTGCAATGCAAAAATGTTTCAATTTAAATGATCATCATAAACTTTAAGGTAGAAGGATTATATTTTATTGTGGGAGCCAGTAGCAATCATTTCGACCAATCAGAGAGCAGCTAAAAGACGATTACAAGAAGTGTCCATAGTAACAATGGCAGGAAGCGGTGATCACCCCATGTCTACATTTCAACATTGCATAGATGATTTTCTCAGAATAGATGACAGAGACAAGTAATTAAACAACTGAGAAAAAATGTTAATCGACAACAGGGTCATTTGAGGCAGCTTTAACCCTCACCCTGTCTAGTATTAACTAATAACAGGGTCATTTGAGGCAGCTTTAACCCTCACCCTGTCTAGTATTAACTAATAACAGGGTCATTTGAGGCAGCTTTAACCCTCACCCCGTCTAGTATTAACTAATAACAGGGTCATTTGAGGCAGCTTTAACCCTCACCCCGTCTAGTATTAACTAATAACAGGGTCATTTGAGGCAGCTTTAACCCTCACCCCGTCTAGTATTAACTAATAACAGGGTCATTTGAGGCAGCTTTAACCCTCACCCCGTCTAGTATTAACTAATAACAGGGTCATTTGAGGCAGCTATGGATAGATGGGCTACATATATTCCCTCTATTTAAAATGAAAATTAAGCCATAGAATTCTGTCTCTGGGCATCAAGTTGTTTATGCATGTTATATTAGCAACTTTCTAGATGTGTTTGATATTATACAGGGTTTAACAATAAACATTGGTCCAGTTGTCAAGAAGCTTTTTTGAGCCTCTGGGCTTAGTGGTTTTAAAATTCTGCTTGCTTGTACATTTAACAGGAAGTTGAGAGGTTTTGAGAATATCTTAACCCTTTCAAGCCAGTTCTTAAAGCCCCTAAATGACATGCTGTGTCAACAGGGACATTCAGAGCATGCTAATTCTGTCTGAGCTTGAGATATCTTGATGAAATGTGACTATATAGATTTTAGACATGAGCTGTTGACCTTATTTGATCCTGAACGATATAGATTATGTGGCACTCCATAGTATCGGTGTGGTCAGCTTTATCTCCTGGTCTCATCTCTTAAAAATATTAACACTGCTCACCTCATGTCTATAGACACACACATATATATATATATATCTCAGGTCAACGTGTTAGGATAAGATTTTGATAAGACATAACCATTTGGAGACTTGATAAATTGTTAAGGGATATATTTTTATAGGTCCATAGATGCAGTTTATTCATCTGATTAAGATTACAGATTAATACCCTGTTTCCACAAAAACTTTCGGTCCGAGTGTCAAAGCTCAGTCCAGTTTCAAGTTTCCCAGAAGAACTCCTACCATTAACTCTGACCCTAATATCTTATCAGTGGTTGATAATTTGAGCATACAAATCACCTATTTCTGTCTTCTGTCCCAGTACAATACTTTGGTTCATTTTTTAAAGGTATCTGATCTAAGATAAGATGATGTGTGCATTAAGCATTTCTATATTTACTGTCTGTGTGTGAGGTGTCCAAACTATTACTTGTCATTAGCTGGTGTTGATGAATCAGATAATGACAAAAAGTAGAGAAAGACCTCCAAAGTTGTACGCTCCTAATATAGAGTTACTTGTTTGGGTCAAAAGGGGAAGCTTAGATTTTAGACACTGCACCGCTGTATGTGGGTTAGTGTGTGTGTTAATGTGTGTGTTAGTGTGAGTGAGAGAGGTCAAAACCAGAAGTAGACCCCCACAACATGTGCAGGAAGATTAGATGAGACAGTTGTGTAATGTTATGAATGATCATGTTGTTCTGATTGTTACTTGATCAGACATTCAGGTGAGGTAAAGGTCATACCCAAGTATCAAAATGTGTTCCCTCATATTGTGTGTCATGTGGGAAATACCAAAAATGGCATAGATCTTGTAAATCAGGAAAAAAAGTCATATATATATTATCAGTAATGGGTTCAGCAATCTCACAAAAAGTTTTGATCTCAAGATTTAATTATTAGTGATTACAATTGTCCTCTCAAATGTTTACACAACATCTCTATCATGTTCGACGACTTTACAAGTGAAAAAATGGGATTAAAATCAATCTCAATGGAGCGATATTCTAGACAGATAAAAAATGAAATTTGGAATTGATCGATGGCCTGAATTGGCCTGGAGTAGATAAAGTATATGCTGACATAGACATCCACAGGAGGTATAAATATGGAAAGTTCTGATGACCCGCAAAACAAAAACGTACCGACAAATGAAGCTGACAGGACAACTCCATCCAAGGGAGCGGCCGTCATAAAGACTCTACGCAAAATAGTTTCACCTTTCGATGCCTTCTTATCTACACATACAACTATATGGATGAATAGAACCAGAAGGGTTGGTAGAGTTTAATCATCTAATATATATGTTAGATATGTTCATAAACACCAATACGATGTGACCATTTTATCACATTTGTTTCCAATAGAATGTCTCTTATCCTTTGGTCAGACTTATTGGGAGGACAAAGTTTATTTTTAGTATTGAGTGAGGGATGGCAAAGATTAATATGAAGGTGTATAGTAAACCATGATGTATTTTAGTTAATTTCATTTGAATTATAGGATCACAGAAATATATGGTGAAATATATCAGTCTGGAATATTTAGGACCAAAAAATATCTGACCAAAAAATGTATGCTTAATCGCATCATTCTGGATGCTCGCAACATATCTGGACACTAAATCGCATCATTCTGGATGCTCGCAACATATCTGGACACTAAATCGCATCATTCTGGATGCTCGCAACATATCTGGACACTAAATCGCATCATTCCGGATGCTCGCAACATATCTGGACACTAAATCGCATAATTCCGGATGCTCGCAACATATCTGGACACTAAATCTCATAATTCTGGATGCTCGCAAAATATCTGGACACTAAATCTCATAATTCTGGATGCTCGCAACATATCTGGACACTAAATCGCGTCATTCTGGATGCTCGCAACATATCTGGACACTAAATCGCAGCCAATCTAAATGGAATCTGAGCATTGCCGTACAATCAACAATGGCCAGACTGAAAAAATTGTTTTCTTTAATCTTTATGTATCAACTATAGTCATCAGGAAAATAACACCGTCATCAGTTACATATATGAAAATATGACGACTTGAAGCTGAATTTTAACAATATTTTTGCTCAATTTTAACATAGCAATGTGCCGCAGTTTAAGATTGCATGACAAGAAGTAATCCCCGACTTGCTCAGTGTAAATATTACCATGAAAATGTCAAACATTTGTCATAAAATTTACACTCAGTAACAAGACACTGTTATACACTCAACTACAACGAAATTTGTATAGTTTTGTGATGATTTTAATACAATTTTGATGCCTTTTGTGAGACATAAAAAAGTCTTTATAATAATAACCATCAGGATTGGTTCATAATTGGTGTAGAACAATGGTATGACGTCATAGCATCAATATGGTTGAATAATTTCTGTTCAGAATGGTTCAGAGCTCTCCCACCCCTGCATGTAGGATCAAATAAATGGAGAAAATTACGTTTTTGTAGATAGACCAAGCATAGAAATCTTTTGTTGCTATGGTGGATAAATTTAATGCAAAATATACATAATTTGCTGGTAAGTATACCACGAGGATACCTCTGACAAAGTTGCTACCAAACTTGATGAAAAATATGGAATATTCAGCTCATGACAGACAAATGAATGTGATAGAAATATGAATATCAAATCATTTTAAAAGTGTGCAACAAAAATCTATTGCGCAACAAAAAATTGCTTGATTGAAAAAAATAAAAATACTTACAGATAATCAAGTTCAGTATAATATTGAGAATTAATTCAGATACTTTTGATAGATATTTAGCTGGAACGCACCCAAGCAAACATTGTATAGTATATATAACAATGCAAATCCCTAGCAACAGTTGCATAGTATTTATAACAATGCAAATCCCTAGCAACAATTGCATAGTATGTATGATAATATGAATAACTAGTAACCATTGTATAGAACACATGAAGATGCAAATTCCTAGAAACCATTGTATAGCATAAATAACAGTGTGAATCCCAGAAAACCATTGCGTTGTACGTATAACAATGCCCTAGCAACCATTATATAGTATATAACACAATGTGAATCCCAAACAACAATTGCATAATATCAATACCTCATAAGAGGTATTGATAATATGTATAGCAATGTGAATTCCGAACAACATTGCATGGTATTTATAACAATGCAAATCCCTAGCAACCAATGTATAGTATATAAAATGATGTAAATCCCAAGCAACTGCATCATAGTGTGTATGGCAGTGCAAATCCCTAGCAACCAATGTATAGTATATAAAATGATGTAAATCCCTAGCAACTGCAGCATAGTATGTATAGCAGTGCGAATCCCTAGCAACCAATGTATAGTATCTAAAACGGTGTGAATCCCTAGCAACTGCTACATAGTATGTATAGCCGTGTTTGTTTTTGTTTGGAGTTTTACATCACTTTCAACATTATTTCAGTTATTTCGTGATGAGACCTACTTGTAGCAGATATAGTGCTGCCTCACTGAATTGTCATGTCGCAGGTCCTTGACATGATAGCCGTGTGAATCCTTAGCAACCATTGCATAGTATTCATAGCAGTTCAGATCCCTAGCAGGCATTGTATAATATGTGTAGCAATGTGAATCCCTAGCAGGCATTGTATAATATGTGTAGTAATGTGAATCCCAAGCAATCATTGCACAGTATGCATAACAATTAAATTCAATACTTTTATTGACATAAGAGATCAATACAAATCTATTTGTCTTTTCATTAGCTATAATATAATTTTTTATAACAGCAATATCAAATACTACAATTAACATTGTGAATCCCTAACAACCATTGACATTTGTGGTATATATGGCAAGTTGGATGTAAATCCCAAACAACCATAGCATAGGGTGTATAGCAATGCAAATCCCTAGCAACTAATGAATAATATATTTCACATTGTGAAGCCCAAGCAACCATTGCATGGTATGTATAACAAGGAAAATCCCTAGCAACCATTGCATATTATACATGATAAACAATGATGTGAATCCCTAGCAACTATTGTATGATATGTGTAGCAATGTGAATCCCTAGCAACCATTGCATAGTATACATAACAATGCAAATCCATAGCAACCATTGCATAGTATACATAATAATGCAAATTCCCAGCAACCATTGTATAATATGTGTAGCAATGTGGATCCCTAGCAACCATTGTGTAGTATATGTAAAAATGCAAATCTCTAGCAACCATTGAATAGTATACATGACATGCAACCATTGAATAATATGTGTATCTTTTTAGCAACCATTGCATAGTAAACATCAAAATGCAAATCCATAGCAACCATTGTATAATATGTGTAGCAATGTGAATCCCTAGCAACCATTGCATAGTATACATGACAATGCAAATCCCTAGCAATCATTGTATAATATGTGTAGCAATATGAATCCATGTGCAACCATTGCATAGCATATATAACAATGCAAATCCATCCTTAGAAACCATTGTATAATATGTGGAGCAATGTGAATCCCTAGCAACTATTGCATAGTATGCATAACAATGCAAATCCCTATCAACCATTGTATAATATGTGTAGAATCGTGAATCCCTAGCAACCATTGCATAGTATATGTAACAATGCAGATCCCTTGCAACCATTGCATTATATATATATAGCAATGCAAATCTCTAGCAACCATTGTATAGTATACATCACAATGCAAATCGCCAGCAACCATTGTATAATATTTGTAGCAATGTGAATCCCTTGCAGCCATTGCATAGTATATGTAACAATGACAATCCCTAGCAACCATTGCATAATATGTGTAACAAATGTGAATCCCTAGCAACCATTGCATAGTATACATAATAATGCAAATCCATAGCAACCATTGCATAGTATACATCACAATGCAAATCCCTAACAACCATTGTATAATATGTGGAGCAATGTGAATCCCTAGCAACCATTGCATAGTATATGTAACAATGCAAATCCCTAACAACCATTGCATAGTATGCATAACAATGTGGATCCCTAGCAACCATTGTATGGCATATATAGCAATGTGAATCCCAAACAACCATTGCGTAATAAACGTAACAATTCAAAGCCCTAGCAACCACTGAATAATATATAAAACAATGTGAATCCTTAGCAACCATTGCATAGTATTTATAACCATGCAAATCCCAAGCAACCATTGTATAGTATATAGAGCAATGTGAATCTGTAGCAACCATTATGTAGATATTTAACAATGTAAATACCTAGAAACCATTGTTAAACCTTAATGCAGGACCAATTTCAAAAATATTAATATATACAGTATTAATACTTTTCAAAATATATTTTTCATAAAATCAATGATCTGCAATCTCTTTCTGTTATTAGATCATCATGATCTACAGAGATGGCATATAAATAACACTTTGTGAGTGAAAAGTTGAGCTTCATTTCTAGTTACTCAGTAGATGTTGATTTGAAGAATTTAGAGGATAGAGGGCACTTCATTTGTCAAAGAAACCATTGTTTATTGTTTACTATTAATAAATACAACTTCATTAAAACAATGGAATGTGAGGACCAATCAGGTCTCAACACACAATAAGCCAATAAGGAAAGGTCACCTTTGACCTTTAATTGTTAGCAATCTACTTCCTCTTCCTGTTGAAGCTGTTGCTAGGCACTAACATCAACATGAATGAGGCTTCACATTCAGACTGCAGACACAGATACTGGTGAAACTACTGAGCTCAACATAGAACATAAGACAAGAAATCTGGAATATGATGACATAGAGGTGCAAGTGATGGTCACAATGAACAGTTTAGATGTGGAAAATGATCCTCAGTTAGCAGAGAAAGCTTCAGTGAAGGAAATAGTAGAGGCTTATGAGATGGGGAATGTACCATTGGATGACAGAGGGGAAGGAACAGGAGAATATTTCCTTGATTTGATGACTAAACCAAAGGAGGTGGAGTATTTCTATCATATTTAGAGACAAAAGGCATCCATTAATTGAAAATGAGTTTTTTTTAAATTCAGTTTTATTTTCAGGCATTGACTTTATTTTAGGTATTGAAATTGACAGAGAAGAATTTAATGACTGAAAGACAATTATCAGGTTGATTATATCATCAGCCATTTATACAAATAAAGAAAACATTCCAGACAATTCAAGAAACTACATGGCATTGAATATTTGACTGATATTTTTGTTTCCATATTTTCAGGTGACATTTGCAGACAAGGACCAGATGATGTACACAAGTTTTGATGCGGAAGACGACTCTGAGTCAGCCGCCCCGCAACCTCCCACCAGCAACCAAACACGTCAAACAAAGATCATATACGTAAGTCCGCCGCCCCGCAACCTGCCACCAGCAACCAAACACGTCAAACAAACATCATATATGTAGGTCATCTCCTGCACCTAAAAACATTCTGGCCTTTTCCGTAGCTCAGATTATCACATTGGCAGATTCCATACCTCAGATTATCACATCGGCAGATTCCGTAGCACAGATTATCACATTGGCAGATTCTGGAAAAGAATCTTAACGATTTTTCCTGTTTCAATGAAAAAAAATTATATGTGCCGTTATCAATATCTGCAGACATTAACATATCTTGAAAAACAAATTAATGTTAGAATTGACTAACATTTATATATTTTGTGACAGGAATCCTTAGCAACTATAGTGGTTGGTGATTAATTTACAATGCCACCACTGTCCAGTTGGCATAAATATATGCCAGTAAAGAAAAGGTTTTAAGGTCTTTTGGTCATGGAACAGAAGACCTTGAACATTTGACCTTGTAACATGGAAATCTTTTCTTTTAACTATAAATATAATATTCTTTTCAGCAGCAATGTTTGACTTTTGACTATTTTTGCAGAAGCCTCCATCCAATGTGGTGCTAACTCAGGCTCTTCAGAGAAGAACCCAGAAAGATGATGCCTATGTGGGTCCCCTCCTCACCATCAGGTAATATGCTCATCACAGTAGCTGGCTTCAAACTCAATATTGCAATATCCACAACTTCTCAGTAAAAAGCCAAATGCCACTAGAAAGATTGTTGGTATAGGAAAGTATTAAAAACTGAATGCAGGGCAACAAAATCAGAAAAATTAGCTAAGTATAAGATGAAGCTTGTTTTGTCCAAAACAGATAAAATTTATTTTCAGATTAAGTTGCCATTGAAATGACTACATAATCCTAATACTTAATCTCATTCTTGTTCACTAAGACTACTGGAGAACGATTTCCGTAAATGTATCATGGCTGACTAGAAAGAAAGGAAATATATTGTAATATTGAAATTCCCCTGAGAGATGTATGATATTTATTTTCAGTCCCGGTGAGGAGTTAGATTTTTGTGTAACTGATGATGGTCGAGAGAGCCTGGACATCCTGTCCTTATCTAACAACACCGGCGGCCATGTTGCTTTCAAGGTGAAGACGACCTCGCCAGAGAAGTACAGAGTGCGCCCCAGTACGGGCGTGGTGAAGCCCAATGGTTCCGCAGAAATAAGTGTCTACCTCCACCCAGGTACCATGGCTCTACACATCAAGGCATTCATTCTAACATAGAGATCTAGTTTTAGTTTATAATACAAATAAAAATCATTGTTTAAGAAATATTTGATTTTTTTTGCATTAGAAAAAATAAATTTAGTCATAATTATGTTTGACAGAAAGCAGGGAAGTTTGAATGAAAGTGTATTTTTATACTGTTTTTGCTTAGTTTCACTGAAAAAAAACTTTAATTAACCAAATTTTGACCTTGAATTGATATAGGTCACCATGGGTCGGTGATAAAGGACAAGTTCCTGGTGATGTACATGGAGGTCAATGCAGAAACGTCTTCACTGCAGGTCAATGACCTTTTCAAAACTGCCTCCAGAGACAAATATATTGAACACAGGTAAGAAATGCTCTGGCTGAGGTGCAACTTTAACCAGTCCTCATTGTGCCATTATAATTTAATGTATTAATAATAGAATTAATTGAAGTTTACTTCAGTTACACAAAGATGGCAAACTGCAATCGCACTCAAAAATAAAAAGTGACCTTGTTATTTGCAGTTATCAACCTCAATTAAGTGCCCTTTTGACAGCCAGTTAATATGAAGATATTTGTGGCCACAGTTAGCACAACCATCTATTCATTGTTTTCAGAAAGTTCATAATGTGTACTCTTATTTGATATTCATTCTTCAAAAATAGGACTCAAAATTGAATTTTTAGATTACGGTGTAAGCTAGGGCAACCCAAAGCTGCAGGATCTGATGAGCCCAAAACAGAAATGGCCAGACTGCAAGATGCTATGTCCAAGCTCACCCATCAGGTAAATATTGACAATGAAGCATCTATTTGGTCACATAACCACAGTAAAACAGGGTCATCAGTGTGACACCATTTAACCTTGAACTGCAAGATGTTTATACATTATTTACCCCTTTTGGTAGAAAAGAGAAATCATCATGTTCTTTTTCACAGTTATCTCCTTATCTCAGATACTTGCTACCATGACTGCTATTTGTGGATATTGTCTATAGTGGAAAGGTCATGTGACAGATTATAGGAGGTATTTGTGCCCTTGGTCCGTCTTGGATATGTACCATGACTGGTACTTTGGTAGCCATTTTCTTTGAGGGAGAAGTCATTGCACACTCATTCTCCACACAGGTACAGCTGGCACAGATCAAGGGCTCCTTGTACACACCTCATCCCCTTCCTGCTCACAGTCTCCATGACAACCATCCTGCCTATGCACATCACCATAACAATTATCACAGTTACCATGGCAGCCATCCTGTGAACACATCACACTACCAGGACAGCAGACATCCAGCCTACCATGGAATGAGGCCATCCAGAGCTCATCCTGGCAACCAGAGCTACAAGCCAGAGGGACACACTCCGACTCTTGCTGGTCACCATGGCAACCAATTTATTGCATCATCATATCGTGACCATGATTCCTCTTTATTGCATAATTCGTCTGTATCAGATGCTCCTCCCTTCATTTCTCAGTTCTCATCACACACTCTGCAGTGTCTTGAACTCAGTGATTCCTCCAGCCCTCAAGATGAGATCACTCTTAACAAAGCATCATCCATGGACATCATATCATCCACAGTTGCCTCTCAGTGTAGGAGTCAATCTGATGAAAAACATGTCAATTTACCAACTGAAAAAAATCCTAATAGCCAAGCTGTTGCATTAAATAATTTATATGAATCTAAAGATATCAAAACTCATTTGATGGATACAGTTAAATCCCCCCTCGAGTTGGCTGAAGAGAAGAGATTAAATATCTCGGGATCTGCTGATGAAAAATGCCACATTACGAAATGCTCCTTAGAATCAGAGGAAATGAGCTGTCCTATCAAGTCTCCCTCAATATCTGCCAAAGAGGTTATCTATCCAGTAAAAACTTTCTCAGAGTCTGCTGATGAGTTGAGCTGTCCAATCAAATCGTCTTTACAAAACACAGATACCAGCATTTACATCACAGATAAAGTGGTAAGTCCTCTTAGGTAGCACACCTCTCCATGACAGAAAATTACTAAAATATCCATAAAAAACAGAGGCGGGAAGGGGAATGTCTGGTAAAGTTGGGAGTGAAGTGAGAGGATTCACATATAAAGAAGACATCAATGCAACACCAGGTTTTGAATCATGTTTTGTCCCAGTTTTGTTATATTAATTATTCATACAGGATATGCTGTTTTTATAATAGAAAGTAGATTATTGAATGTGATTCATGATAAATCCATCGGTAGGCTATGGAACAGCCATAGGAAGGGGACAGTTCTGCTTTTAAAAGAAATTCTAACAACTAATTCTAAGATAAATTTATATCATTGGATCTTCATTGCATCCTTTGGTTGTTGGTGACATGAACAAAAATAGAGTAATATCAGGGGACATATTTGGTAACCTTTGATCTTTAGGTTGCTGGGCAACTGTGAGTAATAGCACATTATTGATTATTTCCTACCTTGGATTTATTGCAGACAGTCTTCAATATGACAGCTGCTATTCAATGTACAGAACGAAATGAATATGACTGTAGCCATGCCACAATTATTGAAAATTACCAACCACTTTTCAACAGTGCCCTCTGTGGCACAGATATCATACTGTGTCTATTCTCGCTATCTGCTCTCCCGGATTTTTAGCTGGTCCGTGAAAAAATGATGAAATTGGCGCGAGAGAGCTGTGCATGACAGGAAAGATGTTGCGTTGTAAACTTCCGCCTGCTTTGCTTCAAGATGGGAAGGAAATTTCAGACTGACATCGTACATTGACACATGTTTGTTGTGTAATCTTTATATAAGTATATTGCAATTTACGTAATTTATGTCAACATTACGGAGGCAAAACTGAGAAAAACAACGATGGAAAGATGTAAGGCAGAGGCGACTATGTGCCAAACAGGCTGTCGCCGCTGTTCCCGGATGTGCCGTGTGCAAAGAATTGGGTCAAATATGATCGCAGTGCTCTAAAAATGCAGCGTATATGGTAGAGCAGATAGGGAGAATTTAATCAAAATATCCTCAGACATTCTTTCTCCAAGATGCATCATTAATCTTTCTCACCATTTAAGAAACTGGTTGCTAAGGAAAATTAACATCATTTACAAAAGAAACCAAGGAATTGGTATTGCACCAGTATACATTGATGATCTTTCTCAATTTAACAGAAACTGGTTGCTAAGGAAAATTAACATCATTTATCAAAATGAAATGACTTTTATTGCCACTATATCTTTTGATAATCTTTGGCACCATTCTAGAAACTGGTTGCGAAGGAATGGTTAATAAACATAACCATGGATCTCCATTGTCATCTTTCAAGTTGCTAAGGGACATTTACATGCTTTATTAAAATAACCATGTATCCACTTTTACAATACAATGATAACCTGTTTCATCTTTCTAGAAACTGGTTGCTAAGGGAGATTTACATGCTTTATTAAAATAACCATGTATCTCCACTGTTACATTACAATAATTACCTGTGTCATCTTTCAAGAAACTGATTGCTAAGGGAGATTTACATGCTTTATTAAAATAACCATGTATCTCCACTGTTACAATACAATGATAACCTGTGTCATCTTTCAAGAAACTGGTTGCTAATGGAGATTTGCATGCTTTATTAAAATAACCATGTATCTCCACTGTTACAATACAATGATAACCTGTGTCATCTTTCAAGAAACTGGTTGCTAAGGGGGATTTACATGCTTTATTAAAATAACCATGTATCTCCACTGTTACAATACAGTGATAATCTGTGTCATCTTTCAAGAAACTGGTTGCTAAGGTAGATTTACATGCTTTATTAAAATAACCATGTATCTCCACTGTTACAATACAGTGATAATCTGTGTCATCTTTCTAGAAACTGGTTGCTATGGAGACTGACATCATTTACCAAAATGAAAGGACTTTTATTTTGCCCTTGTATGTCCTTGAGAACTTTGTCATCAATCTACAAACTGGTTGCTAAGGAAAGCTTGCTTCCTTTTACAAAATATCCAAGGATCTTCATTGTAGTAAATACACTCAAACAGGTTACTAAGGAAGACTTAGATTATTTACTGAAACAAAAGGATTTTATATTGCTTCAAAATCCTTTGACAGCATTTTTCATCATTTCAGAAAAGGGTTATTAACATGTGTATCAAAATAATCATTGAATACATTACTCCAATGATATACACTGACAACCATTAATTCAAGGAATTGTCAGTATATTTGAAACCTCAGTCAATACGTCCTCAGTCAAGGACCTTCATTGTTGCAATACCCTGATCACGTTTATAATCATTCCACAAACTGAGGAAGACTAACATCGTTTATTAAAATAACTTTTTGTTCATTCCATTTCACCAAAAACCTTTGTAATCCTTCAAAAAGCTGGTTGCTAAGGAAGGCTTGCATCATTTTTTTAAATAACCAAGGACCATTATTGTTTTGAAATACTGATAACATCTTTGTAACCATTAAAAAAATGGTTGCTAAGAAAGACTTTCATTGCTTATCAAACTAATCAAGGACCTTTATTTTTTTAATACACTAATAGCCTTTGCAATAATTTAGATACTGGTTGCAAAGGAAGACTTACTGGTACATCGTTTATTCAAATATTTAAGGAGATGTACATGTATTGACCTAAGAAACTGATAACCTTAGCAATTATTCTACAATTGTTGCTAAGGAAGACCTACATACACCATGTACGCATAGCGTCTCAATAAACGGATAACCTTTGTAATTAATCATTTTAGAAAATGGTTGCTAAAACAAATTTTTGTCATTTCTCATAATAATCAAAAATTTTCTTGTTCCAATATTATTTGGTCATATTCAGTTTGTGATTAAATAAATGTGTCCAACTGTTTTCTAAGACAAGAATATTGTGAGGTAATTTGTTGATGCCCTATATTACCTTCAGCATTCCTAGAATCAATGATCATCCAGATATATATAAACAGCTGTTTATAATGGAACATTTTATATTATTATTATTATTATATTGAATGTCAATGCTCTTTCTCAAAACTGTTTCATATATATATTTCAGGTGGAATCTTTGACGAAGACAAACAGTCGGTTAGAGCGGCGCTTGTCGCAGATGTTTACATTCCAGCTTCTCATGTTCTTCATCCTCATCGTGGTCGTAGTGGGATTCTCACTCATGTACTGGTTAGACTACATTCCCTTGAATCGCTACACTGTCAATGCCTGCATTCCTTATCATCTCTCCTAGATGGCAGCACACATCACTTCAGTCAGTATGCTGAAGCCACCTATCAACAGATACAGTTCATGTTTATATATCTTACAGTTATCGCCACCTGTCAGCATAAATCAGGATTTCAAATATACACTTGGTGGCACCACTGCAATAGAGATGCAAACAAATGATGTCACCAGTTTTATAAAGACAATCGTACAGACCCTGAAGCATTCTTCATAACAACAGTCAGGATTTGTGTTTTTGCAGATTTTATTTGATTGCGGTTTTCCTTTTCCTGCATGTAGAACTTTGTCTATTGTGCAAAAATTCCCATTGAAGTGATAATTACCAATGGCTGATCAATTTGTCACATTTTTCCACTTTTATAGGATTACACGTAAAATGTAATCCTATAAAATTTAAACATGAATATCTGGAGTTCACAAAGTTTCAAATTTTCCATGCTGCACATATCAATTAATCACAATATTATATATATATATTTCCTGCATTTGACTAGAAACCTTAATACACACCTATTTACCAAACTCTTAGTTCATGGGGAACAACCAAAGCACATTTAGTCACATTCAGACATGAAGAAGCACTTAGTAAAGCTTATGTTCTGTCTTTTAAAGGGAATTTTCCCTTGAATGGTTGCTAGGGTAAAGATGTTTCCACATTCTCTTGTTAAGGTAGTATAAAGGTAGATATTGTAAATCTATAGAGTATTTATTCTCAGAATGTAGCATTTAGGTAGAACTGCTGAAATGTGGAAATCATTTGAAGAAAACCAGATATGTTAATAGCATGAATAAATCCTTTGTCAGATGCATATATATATATTTGTAAATATGCTCAAATGGTCAGATAAACTTTATATATATTTTTGTTCACACCAATATACATATATGTACATGCCATATAAACATACAGTATACAATAAAGATGGTAAGATGTTATTCTTTTGTATTTATTACATAATAATTAAAGGTCTTGAAATGAAATTTCAGCATTATTGATTCAATGTATATTTTGGGAAAATAATTTGCTTAAGCAAATGAAAGAATGTCAAAAATGCTAAAGTTATGTTTAGCGTATAAAGAAAGTAGAGAACATATGTTTGCTGGCATGACTAGCTTGAGGCGTGTTGTCATTCAACTTGACAGATTGTCTTGTAAATTAAACATTAGAACATAAATTTGCATAATAGGATATATTGAGCTCGTTTTATATTTCTGATCCACATGAAAACAGTAGACATTTATCACTTGTGTAATTTTTTTCTACGATACACGTCAACAGTTTTATGAGTGACTTTCCTGTTGGAAATGTATAGTTTTGTTGTTGTCTATATATATATATATATATATATATATATATATATATATATATATATATATATATATATATATATATATATATCTATATATTGTCTATATATATATATATATATATA
Source organism: Amphiduros pacificus (assembly GCA_949316495.1). Taxonomy (NCBI): domain Eukaryota; kingdom Metazoa; phylum Annelida; class Polychaeta; order Phyllodocida; family Hesionidae; genus Amphiduros; species Amphiduros pacificus. The sequence goes on along the minus strand of OX439008.1, from coordinate 27,223,959 downwards.
TATATATATATATATATATATATATATATATATATATATATATATATATAATATATATATATATATAATATATATATATATATATATATATATATATATATATATATATATATATATATATATATATATATAAATGTAGATCAAAATGATGTCAAAGTAGCGTTCAGTGTGATAATTTGGTTATGGTGAAAGTGGATTCTAGCATAAAGTGAAAGTGTATTCTCAAGATTTATATTTTTCCATGAATTTATTGATTCTTAAATGCTAAAATATTTTGCAAAATGTTTTGAAATGCTTTGCAATTTCATGATTTAAAAGATGACTCCAAGATTATTTATATACATATATTGAAATAGAGTTTCAACAGTAAAAATACAGCAATTGGAGTTGGATCAGCTAACTGAACTAGTGGCAGTCGACCCACACTGGCCAGCATGACGGGGTCACTAATATATATATATATGTATATACTGCTGCTAGTTGGCACCATATCTGTATACGTTATATGTTCTTCACTGCCATCCTAAAGCCATTGTGCTCAATATAAGTTATAGGTAAGGCTTTATTCATAGCACCAATGCCAGACAATGTCTTCATAGTGCTTGATAGCAACTGGTCAGGAGTCCTGATGGAGTCCCTGGGCCTCAAGGTCAGCTCTTCTGCTGGAGGTATCCTGGCTGTAAATATTACATACAAATGTCTTATGTATAAGGTGAGCTTTGCTTCTTCCCTCAGCTGCACCCCTCAATCTGACCTTTATAACAGGCTGGGTTGTGCTTTAGATGGAAGCCAAGTTGGACATATAAAACCAGCTTAACTTGTTTTGGCAAATAATTCCACCCGGACTTGTAACAAATGAACACATCCTGATTTTTTTCTATGGTCAGTTCCACTATACAAGAGAGAATTCTTGTAAATATCTTGTGTTGCTCAGACACACACCATTGTATTTGTCAGCTTAAATATTTATACAGGAAAATTCAGCCATACATAAGTGTAGATATAGCACAGCCTTAGTAGAATGTATGAGGATTATATAATTTGAATAACATTTGTTGAAAAGATTTTTGTTTTTCCACTTTTAATTAATAGTCTGTAAAATATTAGTTCGTGTTTTATGATTATATGATAAACTAGTGATTGTAAATAGTGTTAGAACCTGTTTTTCTGCTATTAGAACAAAGCTTATAGATATCTGTGTATTATGCATTACACCTATAATCACTCATTTTAAAGCTTAGAGTCTATTGTGCTAAATATTGCACTATAAGTGTATAAGTTTAGCTCTACTGAATATCCATGCATTATTCAACACTGAATGTAAATATTGAGCCATTGTCATACACAAATCATATTTCTATTTCCACAGTTTTTATGCCAGCAAATTTTAACATTTTTTCTGTCACTGGGCAGATGCATGTCAATGCATATAAACAAAAAAATCTAAAAACTCAAATTGTCAGCTGGTCTTCAGGAAAACACACAATGTGCAGAATGTTATTTGAGCTTTAACTACTGGTAGGCTAAAATAAACATGGGCTCTGGACAGGCCATACATTCAGTTATAACCATAAAGAAGAGATTGATATTTCTGGCCTTATCATATTGGGAAATGGGACCAAACATTGGCTCTCAGCTAGCCATTTTGTATTAATAGCCTGTGTTCTCATCAGAGGAACCGGCAAAGAACCTGAGAAGGGATAAAGTCATTATATTTGTTGATTTTGCTGCTGAGTAGTTTTGAATTTTCTGCTCATAACAGATGAAGACGTACATTTCTGTCAAGGGTAGCATTGCTGATGCTAAAAGTAGCAAATATGTGAAAAAAAATCTGTTTCATCTTTGATAACTTTTGTAAGATGTGGGGTCTATTGAAATGAGCAACATTCAAAACTGAACTCAAATAATCTTTGATTGAGAAGAGCAACATTCTGTGTAAGGCCAATTAGCATTTTGTCTGAGGTTTGAATACAAATGTTCTCTTGTGCTAAATACAGATATCAATGAAGGCGTAAACTTCTGTTCTGTTAAAGTTAAAATTAATGTGTATGCTTTAATAATGCAATTCTATCAAGACAAATGCATTTTTGTCAATAAAGTTCCACAAATTGTGGAAAATACTGAGCTATAAAGAATGATGTGATCAACACAATTTTAGTATTTTATGGATTATTGTCAATGGGTTTTTAATTCCTTTGTTTAACCTAAAATCAAGTCTTCTTTGAAATCACCAGAAGATTCATATCCTAGTCTTCAGATAATTCCATTCCTATATTGTAATGTCTAGTATGTGTTTTTCGGTCAATATTAATGTACAATTTTCTTTGTTATATTTCTTAGTGAATCATTGAAACTTTGATGTTGATACATATTTAGCATGTCGGAGATTCCATTTTTAATAAGAGCTAATAATATGAAACATGACCCATAATCAAACATTTATTCTTTATTCAAGAGCATCAATAAATATGACATGATAAGGTGTGGTTGGTTTGAGTAAACAAGATAGTAACACTTATGAAAAGAAATATTATATTTCTATTAAACCAAGGACTAAAATGCACCACAGACGTCTCTCAATCTGAGACATTCTTGCACTGTTGTACTGGATACTTCTACTATGTCTCTTATACTTGCTGATCCTTTGCACAGATGGTCATTCTGTTTCAAAAGAGTATTTTGATAGGTTGTTTTGGGTTAAAATATTTTCCTGTATTTGAGTACATCATGCCATCATTCATCCAAATCCATTGTTATTGAACCACGTTAGATGGTTGGTGCACAGAAGATAGAAACAAGAAGTAGGTCACAGTAAAAAAAATAGATTTTGTTCAAATACACTTCACAAGCATCACAGCAAAACTGAAGTACATTGTGTAAAATTAAAAATTATAAACTGTGTGCTAGCATTCCACATTGAAGGGGCATCCTAAGTCCTCATAATAAAGTCGTAATGTTGAAGGTTAAACTACCCAAATGGGCAAACACAGTACATCAGTGGCACATATCATCTCACATCTTAAAATAAGATGGCCAGTCCATGAACAGATTTCTTTCAGAATAGACTGTTGCTTATGCATTATTTTATGACATCAAGCAAGCTTTTAACTAGTCATTATATTAGTTATTCTTGGCATGATTTGCTCTGTTTATCTTCCATTAGTTTTGCTCAGCTTTTGCCTTGTGATAACATTTTGAGAAATATATATATAGTTTTTTATGTTAAAATTCCATTTAAATAAATTTGAACTTTTGAGAAAAAGACACATTAGAATTAAAATGAAATGTGGTCCTGTATGATAAATTGGTTCTGGTTTGAATGTCTTTTGACAACAAAATGGTTTTAGTATTCATGGTAATAAGATGTCTTGTACAAACAACATTCTGCGAAACATTCAAAGTTGAAGTTGTAGAATGAAATACAAGGATGTTTTATTTTGTAAATAAAGCTATATTGAGACAAACATGTTGTTTGTTTTTGTTGGGTGGAGATCTGCACGAGTTATTGCAGTTGTAACGTTTGCCCAAAGCATTTTTGTTGAGAACTTGAACACCAGATTATAAGATTCTGTTGAGCACAGAAAACAATAGTATTATTCCCATATTCAGCGTCAAAATAGACACAGTTTTCATATATACATTGCACTGCCCATCATATTTATATTGCGAGATAGAACCTGTCCTCTGGCAACAGGTTTCAAAGAAGCCACATAACCTTTCATACATTATCAGGTGCATGGCTTGTCAGAAAAAATTCTTAGTTTTTAGCTCTGCTGTCTTCTTTGAAGCCGCAGAGCTTAAGGAGTGAGGAAAATGTCTGTCTTTCTGTCAGTCTGTCAACATTTCTTTAAAAATGTTCTCCAAAACTACCAGTAATATATGTTTCATATTTTACATAGAGGTAGGTATAGAGGTGAAGATTCAGCTTCCTTCAATTATTCGTGATGTCACCATTGACCTTAGTGCAGTGACCTTGAGGTCACAAATTTTGTACAGAGCATATCTCAGCAACCACTTATTAGAAGATATTTAAACTTGGTATACAGAAATGTCCTAGGTCATAGGTGTGCCTCATTATACTTTCTTATTCATGTGACCTTTGGCCTTGACAAATTGACCTTGAATTAAAAATTTGTCAATGGCCTTAGAGCTATGTTTGTCATTGTTTTTTTGTTATGTTTGTGAACATTTTCTAAATGATTATTTAAATCCTTTTCCAGAGCAAACTTTAGCAGAGGGCGACCTGGTGAACCTATCACATAATAGTTTGCGTGTGCCTCTGGTGGACAGTGTGCTTTAGCAGATGATGATTTTGACCAATCAAAATGCATGTTACATATCAGATTTGGCCCAAACTTGTTATCTCGGTTCTCATTGGCTAATATTTCTATGCTATTAAAACGGCAGCTAAATCCTGTGTGCAGAATGACAGTGATATATCTGACTTTTTTTAATTTTATATAGGCATCAGACAGGGGGAGAACCTGTCTCCACTCCTTTTCTCAATATTTATAAACGACCTTTATGATTACTTAAGCCAAGATGCCAAGGGCATCCAGATTGAGTTTAATGTGGACGGTCTTGGTTGTTTTATAAAACTGTATGCACTACTTTATGCAGATGATACTATTTTGTTGTGCAACTTGCCTGGGGACTGTGATAAATGGAAACTCTAGGTGAATACTGCCAAAACTAAGATTGTAATATCTTCTAGGGGCCTAGTTAGAAAACCACCTGACTTCATCTATGGTGCAAATAAACTAGAAATATTAAATGATTATGTATACTTGGGAGTAACTTTCAATTTTAATGGGAAATTCACGAAAGCTATAGATAAGCAGATCATACAGGCGAAGCACGCAACATATAGCATCACAACTAAAGCCAGGAACCTGCAGCTTCCAATTGATATATACAGCTGCACCTATTTGACACCTGCATCCTACCCATCTTATTATATGGCTCTGAGGTGTGGGGATTCTCAAATCTAAAAAAACATAGAAGTATTCCATAATCAGTACTGCAAATATATTCTGGTTCTAAATCTATTAATAACATAGCATTGGGAGAACTTGGTAGATATAAAATTGAAAAATTTATAAAGCAGACAATGCTGAATTTCTGGACTAAAATAAGTACGGGCAAGTTGAGTAAAATTTCAGGAGCAGTCTATCATAAAATGAAAGAGCTATATGATACAGGTGAATATAAGTCAGGTTGGCTGACACATATCAAATCCACTCTAGATGAGCTACAGCTTGAGTATCTGTGGGATGCTACACCAGATGTATTGTGCTCCAACTCGTTAAAAGCCACATTCGATCAAAAACTTCATGTCGCTTATTCCGAACTGTGGATGTCTGAACTTGCTAGTTCTAGTGCATGTGATAATTATATCAAATTTAAATCCTCCCTGAAGCTAGAACCCTATCTCACATTGCTTGAGCCAAAGCTTGCCATACCCATCACTAAATTTAGATCTAATAATCATAGACTCCCTGTGGTAATGGGCAGATACAGCAATGTACCCAGAGAGAGGAGACTATGCACATTATATAACAGTGATTTGGTTGGAGATAAGCACCACTATTTTCTGGTATGTAATCATTTCATATCAGACTGGGACATGCTAATTGACCAAAGATACTCGGTGAACCCTAACATATCCAACATGAGGCATCTCCTCAACAGCATGGATATACAAGAATTAGTCAATTTATCAAAATTCGTAGTTATTATTCTAAAACATTTCAAACACTGATGACATTCATTTTAGCCAATTTATGTCCATTTGGTGGTGCTCATCCCAGGCCCACAGTGTTCAGGGTGGCTATATCTGTTTATTTGTGTACCATGATCTGCAAATGAATATTAATATTACCATTTACACTAGTGCCATTTAAACTGTGTCAAATCTATGCAGTATTTGTAAGCAGTTGCCATGGGCATTAGTTAGGAAATATATTGTTATATCATTTCACTTACACATTATTCATATTATGTACTGCAAATCGCGGTCTGAATCAACCTGTTATAATTTGTTTGTATTGTTAGTTACACTGTTAGGCTTTTCATAATTCATTGTATGATTATCTGGTGGATAGAGTGTAACTATCCTATTGCCACCAGGCCTTTCTCCCATACCTCACTAGAGGTCTCTCCAAGAATAAAATTTTGTATTTGTATTGTACAATTTAGTGATAGCTTGGAGTTCAATGAATGGAGTTGTGACGCCATGAGATCAAAGGTGCAATGTGCGTTACTGACAGTCCATTGTGTCATGTAATGGTATATCACCAGAAAACTTGAAGGTTATTCAACTTTGTGACAATTTTACTCACAATAGACTGTATTTAGACCAAAACATATTGTGAGTGAAAATTTCTACTCTTCACTGACTATGGAGATAATTTTTTTTCATGTAGACTCCTACACATGTACACAATTCTACAATGTTTTAGAAGCGTCCACATTTGTGATTCCCGCATTATATGGCAATACAAATGTATTGTGCTCAATGCAAATGTATATATTCTTTTAAACGTTAAACAAATGGCAGCCTCCTTGACAACTCTGTCAACTCTTACAACGTTCACATTTAGCTTACATTAGCAACACATTCATTGGCAAGCCTGTACAATATATAATTTTTTAAAGAAAAAATCTTTCTTCTGATACAATTCTCAAATCTGCCAATATATGCGTCCATTCCATTTGCACAGCATTTGCCCAGCAAGGTGATTGTAGTCATTGAAAAACGCTTATAAATGTACATATTGTGATGCATGCTACTAAACGAAGTGTATCAGTTGCTACAAGTTGTAAACAAGCACATGTTAGCTTGTGTAGCCTCCTTCTGGATATTGAATAAAGCACTTGCTTGACAAGACAAGATGGGACTTCAGTTTGATTGATAACACATGGTGTTCAGAAGTGAAAAATACTGACATGGCAGGTCAGTTGAAGCAGCCCCAAGCATTGAGCTTGGAGGGCAATGTGTCCAAGAATTGGAAGGACTTCAAAAGAGGCCTTGAGCTCTACTTGTGTGCCTCAAAGATTGACAAAGAAGAGGAGAAAATTCAAGTTGCAACACTCTTGCATTGTGCTGGCCCACAAGCACAAGGGGTATTTGACACATTCACATTCACAACAGACACTGACAAAGATAAAATAGCCCCTGTAATGCAGAAGTTTCAAGAGTATTGTGAGCCAAGGAAAAATATAACTGTATGCAGGTATAAATTTAACAGTAGAAACCAAAAGGCAGGAGAACCCTTCATCGAATATCTAACAGAACTGAGAACGTTACTCAAGGATTGTGAATTCGGTGCACTAGCCGACGAGCTTCTCAGAGACAGAATTGTCTGTGGAGTTAGTGATGAGAGGGTAAGAGCGAGACTCCTGAGGGTAGAAGAGTTAACCCTGCAAAAGGCCATTGACATTTCCACGGTTTCGGAGGTGTCAAATGAACAGCTGAAATCCATGAATTTGACACAGACACAAGAGCAGAGCAAGGTAGATGTTGTTAGAAAAAAGACAACAAAAACAAGTAACGGACATGCTCAGCAGTGCAAACCGGACAGGAAATACACTGGTGGTAAGAAAGACTGTGCGAACTGCCCATACAAACATTTGCCCGGAAAATGCCCGGCATATGGAAAGAAATGTAACAAATGTGGCGGAACCGGACATTTCGCCATGAGATGCAAGCCATCAGACACAGGAGGGCGCCACAGGAAACCACCGAGAGGGAAATGAATGAATGAATGAATGGTTGCTTAGAGGCACATCAACCACTAAGGTTATTTAGTGCCTAAAAATGGTAAAAATGAATGAATGAATGGTTTCACATTAACACAATAAAGTGCCAAAACAGTAAAAATAGAAACGTAATATTGACTAGAAACAAAATGTAAATGTTAATACAATATGTAGATAACACAAGAATTTATCAACTGTGAACAGCATTTATATAATATCAATCAAATATAATAAATATGGATGATTTGTTTAAAAGACTTTATCAGTATGATGTTTTGCAGTTCTTGATAAATAAGTCAATGACATAAATAAACAAAAGCTCTGCCCTTAAAACTGATTATAAAGTCCTATGTGAGTTAAAAACAATACTATCACAGAAGTATCTACAGTATCAAATAACGTATGTAAATCTTGTACATTAAAATATTGAGTTCGTATAATATCAAAATCGATACACTCAATTAAAATATGTTTAATAGTCAAAGCCCTTTGACAACCAATGCATTCCGGTTGATCTTCACCTTTAAGCAGATAACAGTGCGTCAAATGACTATGACCTATTCTTATACGGGTTAAAACTGACTCTTCTCCACGGTTAATTCTAATAGCACCTTTAGTTTTGCCTAGAATGGGCTTAATTTCATGTAATTTATTAAAAATAGCTTCGTTCCAGCGTAATTGCCATTTAGAACGTAAAAAAACAGTAATATATTTCTTAAATTCTGTATAAGGTATTAGCATATTTATTGGCCGCTTATCCAATGCTGCCTTGGCAGCTTGGTCCGCAGCCTCATTTCCAAGGATTCCAATATGACTGGGAATCCAGTAAAAACGAATCTCTTTATTTTCCTCAGTACAGAGTTTATGATACCGTTCAAGGATATTTAAAATAAATGGATTTTTCCAATCCTTGGCTTTCAATGCTTGTAAACAAGACAATGAATCAGAAAATATTAAAAATTTCCGATGTGGAGACGTCTCCACATGATCTAAAGCTAGGTATAAAGCATGAAGTTCTGCAGAATAAATAGATGATTTATTTGGCAGACGTTCTGAATAAATATGATTGCCCTTAACAGCAGCTGCAGCAGCCTTGTCATCATCAAATGATCCATCAGTGTAAATACACTGATATCCAGTGAAAACAGATTTTATTTCATTATATCTATTTATATACAGGGATGGATCGGTTGAGTATTTCTTTAATTCTGACATGGCTACATTAATATTTAAAGATTCGTAGGTCCATGGCCATGGAGGTGTTTCTGGATATTGAAATTTAGCTATTTGATTTGGATTTAAATTTAAAGATTGTAAAGATTCTTTGATGCGAATGCCAAAAGTTGGTATTGTATTAGATTTACTTTCAAAAAGGTCAACATAGTTTGGATTAAATATAGTATCATGTGCAGGATTGTCTGGACAAGCTGCAATTTTTGCAGCATACTGAAGGGCAAGCTTTTCTCTTCTTAAATCAAGAGGCAGCTCATCTGCCTCAACTGCCAAGCTATCTGCAGGCGATGTACGAAATGCACCAAGGCAAAGTCGTAAGCCTTGATTTTGTATAGGATCAAGCATTTTAATATAAGATGGACGTGCTGATCCATATATCATACATCCATAATCAAGCTTAGAACGTACAAGCCCTCTGTAAAATTGCAATAAAATATTACGGTCCCCTCCCCAATCGGTATGGGCAAGAACCCGTAATAAATCCAATGCCTTCTGGCATTTCTTTTTAACGTATTTAATGTGAGGAATAAAAGATAATTTCCTGTCAAAAATAAGTCCAAGAAACTTGGTTTCTTCGACAACAGGTATCCGAGTTTGGCCTAAATAAAGATCAGGATCTGGGTGAACCTTCCATTTTTTACAAAAGTGCATACACACAGTTTTCTTTAAAGAAAACTTAAATCCGTTATGATCAGCCCATTCTTGTAATCTATTTAAATGTTGTTGGAGCTGTCGTTCTATTGTATGCATGCTTGTGGACCTGTAGCTTAAGTTGAAATCATCAACAAAAAGTGAGCAATCTGCTCCAGGCCTCATACAATCAACAATGCTGTTAATTTTAATAATAAAAAGGGTGACTGATAATATACTTCCCTGTGGAACACCCATTTCCTGATCAAAAGCATCAGAAAGTGATGAACCAACTCGGACCCTGAATTGTCTATTTGACAAAAAATTTTGAATAAAAAGGGGTTAACGACCCCTTAATCCCATATCATATAAATCGCTCATTATTCCAAATTTCCATGTAGTATCGTACGCTTTCTCTAAATCAAAGAAAATGCTAACCACATGCTCACCTTTTAAAAAACCTTCTCTTATAAATGTCTCTAAACGTACCAGGTGGTCAATGGTACTTCGAGTTTTTCTAAAGCCACTCTGTGCAACAGAAATATAAGCTGCAGTTTCTAAAAACCAAACTAAACGCTCATTAATCATTCGCTCCATTGTTTTACAGATACGACTGGTTAAAGCAATGGGGCGATAATTATTTGAATCTGAGGAGTCTTTGCCAGGCTTAGGAATGGGAATAATAGTGGCTTCACTCCATGAAGGAGGAAAATCACCACTTTCCCAAATGTTATTAAAAATATTTAAAAGATGCCCAAGTGATTGATCAGGGAGGTGTTTAAGGATTTGGTAGTGAATTTGATCAGGCCCAGGAGCGGTATCATGAGATTTATCCAAAGCAAGTTTCAAATCTTCTATTGTAAATGATTTATTATATTGTTCCAAGTTATGAGATATAAAATTTAGTTGGTTTCTTTCTTTTCTATTTTTTATTTGTTGAAATTTTGCAGAATAATTATTGGATGAGGAATTCTTGGAAACTGTTTGACCTACTGTGTTACCTATTTCAGTGGGATTTGTAATTAATTGGCCATTATGAGTTAGATGTTTGATCCTTGCTCCACCTCCCTTCCCCGAAATTTGACGCACCATATCCCAACATTTTTTAATCGGTGGACGCGTATTTAATTTGGAAACATAATCCTTCCAACTTTTTCTTTTGCTTATTTTAATAATATAACGGGCTTTAGCTCTTTTTACTCGAAATTGGTGCAAATAATATTGAGTTGGCTGTCGATTAAATTTTTTCAGAGCTTTTTTGCGCTCCTTGACAGCTTTTTTGCACTCATCATTAAACCAGGGTTTTTCTTTAATTTTAGAATTTGGCTTTGATTTGGGAATACACCCATCAGCAATATCATACAATGTATCTGTAAAAACTTGAAGAGGATCATCTACATTGTTAAAAAGTTCTGGAGTTATTCTATTGAAACAGGATGTTTGAAATTTTGCCCAATCGGCTTTATGAAATTTCCACTTGGGGATTCTTTCATCTGGTGGAGGAAAATGGTTATTTAAAATAATGGGGTAGTGATCACTACCCCATTGATCTTCCTCTACTTCCCAGGAATAGTCTAAAAATAAATTTGGAGTGCACATGGAGAGATCTATTGATGTTAAAGAGCCTGTAGCAGGATGTAAATAGGTTGGAGAATCGTCATTCCAAAGGCACAAACTATTGTTATTTAAGAAATCTTCTATTATACGTCCTTTGGCATCAGTATTGTTTCTGCCACCCCAAAGATAGTTGTGAGCATTAAAGTCACCAACTAGCATATACGGTTGTGGCAGCTGAGTTATTAAGTTATTTAAATCTGTAATATTTATTGGTTCACTTGGTGGCAAATATACTGAACATATTGTTAATGTATTGTGCAGGGTAATCCTGACTGCAGAAGCTTGTAAATTAGTATTTAATGTCACTTTACTTTGGGGTATACAGGATTTAACAAAAATAGAAACTCCGCCATGTGCTCGGTCCATTGCATCTATTGAACCAACTTTATTATAAGGTACATATCCCTTAAATGTTGTTGAGTTATCTTTAAAATTAGTTTCCTGTAAACAAATAACAGATGCATTATATTTTTGGGCTAATAACTCCAGTTCTGGTCTGTTTGCCTCAAATCCTCTACAATTCCATTGTATGATATTGCCGATAGCCATATTAAGAATAATGAGAAAAAATATATGATTCAGCATAATCACTTTTTAAGTTTACGATTATGCTTTGAGTGCACAGGAGTAAAATTCATATCCGGAGGATCACCTGTATCCATCCTTTCTAAGGATTTAGTTCTATTAATTTTACTTTTAACTTGATCTTTGATTTCTTTTTTGTCTGATTTGTGTCTATTGCTATTGATACTTGTATTACTGGATGATGTGGAGGGAGTTTGTGAAGAGGGTTTAGTGGATGTTGCTGTTGGTGGAGTTATAACTGGGATAGTGGATGTTGTAGTCTGAGTTGACGTTGCTGAAGATTTAGAGGTTTTTGTAAAAAAGGAATAATTTTTGTCATTGATTGGCCATGTAATTTCGGTCTGAATTGCTATTGATTTTGTTTCTTTAGGTTTTACAGAGCTGGCATAAGATGTCTTTGTTGTGTTTAAACTTTCTATTCGCTTCCGTGCCTCTGGAAAAGGTATATTTTCAGTGTGTCGTATTCGCTGAATTTCCTTCTCTTTTAAAAAGGAAGGACAATTCCGCGAATACGATGGATGATTGCCTTGGCAGTTGACACATTTTATCATATTTGAAGAACAATCGTCTCCACTGTGCTGAGCGGTACATTTTGGACATGTTACATCACCTTTACATCGATCAGATCCATGTCCATGTCCAGAAACTCCCGCTAAATCTGGGCATCTGATTACTCCTTTTTTATTGTTGAGAGTTTTGTGAGCCGTTATAATAACAGGAACTGTGGCCAACATTCGGCATCGTAGTAGATTGTCCGCATGGCTTTTCCGCTCAACCTCAATCAATAACTTACTTCCCATCTTTTTAACTGTTTTCGGCACCCCGGCAATGCCTTGAATCCCCTTTGCAATTGCAAAGGGGGACATTTTTGCCAGGGTATGTTCAGCATCAGAACTTTCCGCAATTAAAAATCTCGGCCATTTTTCTGATTTATTTGAATCGTCATCACTGTCAATGTCATTCCTAGGTCGTTTTTGTTTGTTTTGCGCCATGTGTGTTATTTTAAATTTCATCAGTTAGGTCCCCTACCCACCACGGAGCCCAACAAGGGGACGCCTTTCTGGGCCGGTAACTCCAAGCCCTGACGCCATGAGGATACCCAACATGACATACTCTAAGAATAAAAACTCCGTCCTTTCGGATTTTATTTATATCCCTCGATTGACCCAATCAGCAGTAATCTCCTTTCAGTAAATATAAATCAAAAATTTATCAATTATTCTTAAATTTTAAACATTGAAATTGTCACTAATAAAAATAAAATAGCCAGAATACATTAAAGGAAATATACCACAAGCCGGTTAAATCAGATCCAGGCCTAATCTGATCTGCCTGTCTGGTGAACATTTGGATCCAAGACAGGCGTGTTGCAACTGGACCGGTATTACTGCCAAACCAGCCCAGTGCTCAGCCAATCAGGATTCCATATCCTCCCCGACACAGGTCGCATCCCACAGCAAACAGGACGCCCCTTTAGTCGCCTTTTACGACATGCTGGGGGGCAGTGGAGCTATTCTTTAATCCCCGCACCCACAGGGGAGCCGAGAGGGAAAATTCATGAAGTTCTGGTAGACTCAGAACCGGAGGACGATTTTTTCTATATTGATACATGTAGTGTAGTTGGTCAGCTGAACCAACAGGATTGGACTGAAACTTGTGGTGTGGGTAAGGCAGAGGTAGTATTCAAATTAGATAGCGGAGCCCAGGTAAATGTGCTACCTTGCAAAATAGCAAATAACCTAGACTGTGAAATACAGGAAAGCCACACCACACTGCAGTCATATAGTGGCCACAGACTAGAGCCACTAGGTAAGATTACTGTACCCATAACAGTAGGTTAGACAAGCCACTTGACAACGTTTGAGGTATTAGATGGTGATGTGACACCAATACTTGGTAAAAATACATGTGAGATGATGGGTTTGTTGTACAAAGGGACACCTGGTGGTAGTTCTGGTGTAAAACATGTACAAGCTGTTGGTCAGCCATCAGCTAGTGGTCAGTCTGTCCGTCTGTCACATGTTGGTCCGTCTGTCCGTCAGTCAAGTGTTGGTCCGTCAGTCCGTCAGTCTGTCAGTCCGTCCCCCAAACCCCCACACAAACCCAGTCCAAGAGCATTGCGTTTGTTAGAGAGAAACAAAGACTTGTTTCAGGGCCTTGGGTGTTTGAAGAATCGAGAATACGACATACAGATCGATCCGAGCGTACCACCTGTGAAAAACCCACCACGTACAGTGCCGCACAAGTTGTACGATAAGGTGAAAGCAGAACTCGATCGTATGGTCTCGATTGGCGTGATCGAACCTGTGACACAACCCACAGATTGGGTAAACTCGATGACCACGGTAGTGAAATCGAATGGTAAGGTACGGATATGTTTGGATCCGCGGGACCTAAACAAGGCAATTCGCCGACAGCACTATCCGATGAATACCATCGATGAGGTAGCCGCCAGGATGCCTAACGCCAAGGTGTTCTCCAAGTTTGATGCCACCTCTGGATATTGGCAGTTGAGACTCACCGAGGAGAGCTCCCTGCTGACGACATTCAATAGTCCATGGGGGAGGTATAAGTATCTCAGAATGCCGTTCGGGATAAGTTCAGCTGGAGAAATTTGGCAGCGTGCCATGGTCGAGGAGTTTGGCGACATCGAGGGCATCGAAATCATTGTCGATGACATGATGCTCTGGGGATGCGAGGATGACGATCACGATGACCGACTAGAGAACTACTTCAACCGAGTGTGTGACTCTGGGATGAGCCTGAATATGCCAAAATGTGATGTTGGTAAGGACTCAGTTGGGTATTCTGGTCATGTAGTCTCGGTTGAGGGTCTCAAGCCGAGCCCTGAGAGGGTAAGAGCCCTACAGGAGATGCCCAGACCTGAGAACAGAAAGGAACTTGAGAACTTTCTGGGCATCATGGTCTATCTGTCTAAATTTGTGCCAAATCTGTCCAAAATGTCTGAGCCACTCAGACAGCTCCTGAAAAAGGAGTACGCCTGGTGCTGGGAAAGCTGGCATCAGAAGGCATTTGATGAACTGATCCAGGCTGCAGCAAGTGCGCCCGCACTGAAGCTGTATGACTCAACAAAGCCTGTAGTCCTGAGTACCGATGCCTCCAACAAGGGATTTGGAGCTATGATTTCTCGGGAAGGTCAGCCTATTGCATATGCGTCTCGGAAACTGAGCCCAGCAGAGCAGAACTATGCACCCATAGAGAAGGAGATGTGCGCAATCAAATTTGGGTGTAACCGTTTCCATGACTACATATATGGAGAGCAGACTACTGTGGAGACAGATCACAGACCATTAGTTGGTATCTTTGGCAAGGAGCTTGCAAAGCTAAGCCCTAGACTGCAGCGAATGCGCATGGCGATTCACCGATATGACCTAGTAGTGACCTATAAGCCTGGAAAGGAAATGTTGATTCCAGATGCACTGTCAAGAGCAGCGGTTGACAAACCCGAGTACAAAACCGATGATGCCGCTCTAGTCGACTCAGTCCTAGCGCAACTCCCAGTTAGCGATGAGAAACTGGTGCTCATTCGTGAGAAAACTGCGGAGGATCCAGTTTTGTCGGAGTTGTGTCGTACAGTCCTGTCAGGATGGCCCGAGGACAGATCTCAAGTCTCAGATGAGATCAAACCATACTTTCCATTCAAATCAGATATCACATTTTGCAATGGAATATTGTTCAGACAGCATCAGATCATCATTCCAGCAAGTATGAGACCAGAGGTACTAGCTCAAGTACACAGAAGCCACCAAGGCATAGTCAAGTCCAAGCAAAGGGCTAGGTCAGTTATGTTCTGGCCAGGGATGAATGCACAGATCGAGGATCTAGTGTCAAAATGCAGTATTTGCATGGAATTTCGCAACAAGCGTCCCAAGGAACCAATGATTCCACATGAAATTCCGGACCGCCCTTGGTCCAAAGTAGGCACAGACCTGTTTGAGACAGGTGGAAAGGACTTTTTGATAGTAATTGACTACTACTCAAAGTTCCCTGAGGTTGAAGTGTTGCCAAATAAAACAGCTCATGCAGTTGTCATGGCAACAAAGTCCATTTTCGCCAGAAATGGTACTCCGGACAAGGTCATTAGTGACAATGGTCCATGCTACGATAGTGCGACATATCGTGAGTTCAGCCAGGAATGGGGATTTAAACAGGTAACAACAAGTCCGGGTTTTCCACAAGCCAACGGTCAGGTAGAAAACGCCGTCAAATCGGTAAAACGACTGATCAGGAAGGCCGTACGGAGCGGTGAGGATCCGTATAACTCACTATTGGAGTTCAGAAACACACCATTAGATGGAGTGTTGGGATATGCACCGAGTCAGTTGCTACACAGCAGACTATTAAAATCCAGAATTCCGACAGCCGAGAGCCTGTTAAAACCTCATGTCGTGCCACCAATGAAGAGCAGCCTGGAATTAAGGCAACAGAAACAAAAGTACTTTCACGACCGGAACGCTCGAACTATTAGACAACCCGAGATCGGGACTCCGGTACGATTCCGCAATCCGCAAAATCAGTGGGAATATGGTACGGTAACCGGTACATCTAGTACACCTAGAAGTCTGCTGGTCCAGACCGAAACAGGGAAAATGTTTAGGCGAAACAGGCGCCACATGTTTCCAACTGGGGAATCCAAACCTCCAATTCAAATAAATGATGAGGAGTATGAACAACAGTTTGAACAAAATTTTGCAACCAGAGATGTATCACAGAGAGATGCATCACATAGCTCACCTAGTACAACCCCTAGGTTAGTGAGCAGCCCAGCCAGGTTGTCTCCCAAAACACCCACAGTACCAAAACAAGCCCCCACAGTGCCAAAACAAACAGCTGGTCAACAAGCTAAGGTCAAATATGAGCAGGTCTCAGTTAGGCCAGAGGTAATGACTAGGAGGGGTAGGGTGTCCAGGGGAAAAGTGCAGTTGGATATGTAAAAAGTGGAGAGAAATGCTAAATGTAAAACTGTAAATCAGTAAAGTTGACTGAATTGTGTTTATTTTAATTATCGCCATTCATGTAAAATGTATATGCTCAAGCTGCAAGCCAGTTTTTGACATTGAATGCTCAAGTACTGTAGAACTTGATAATGTTTATTGTACACCACATATTCATATTGTTCAAATTATATGTGTATTGCATGAATATTATTTGCACTGAGATAAGAATATATGGGAAACTGTTGATGCAGGACTGATAAGGTAACCATATATACTGCTGATGATAATGTTTTATGTAAAAGCAAATTAATATTGCCAAATGTTTTTGTAACTGAATTATGATGTTTATTCACATGTAACTCTAAAGTAAAATAGAGATATTATGTAGATTGATGTATGAATGCTTTTCTTTTGTGTGTATGACCCGGGTAGTATGAGTGAAATAATAATTTGACAAATTGTATACTTTATAGAGATGATAGTTTTATTCAGAACAGAGATATTACTTTTGTGTAATATATAAGGGAGATGTGATGTATGCTACTAAACGAAGTGTATCAGTTGCTACAAGTTGTAAACAAGCACATGTTAGCTTGTGTAGCCTCCTTGACAAGACAAGATGGGACTTCAGTTTGATTGATAACACACATATCAACTTGAAGGGCTTGTAGGAATAGCCTTCTCATATAAAAATATCCAAAATTTCACTAATTTCCCAAAAACTTATTTTTTATGAAATGATATGAAATTTTTTGTCTGAATCTAAAAACTAAAAAAATAACTAAAAAATTGGCAGTAACTTACACTGCTTCAAAGGGAAACTACCGTATTGTTCCAAACAATGGGTTGTTATGGTGCCATGTGCACAATCTATGGCATCACAGCTCCATTCATTATACTCCCAAGTTGATGGTAATTAGATTTTTTAAAAATCAAAACAGAATGGAAAAAGAACTGAGCCTAATTGAAAATGGATAGAATTAAACCTCTGAAAATACATCTTGCTTACAAATACCTAAAGGAGAAGATCACATGAAAGATTAACTAAGATAATAAATATTGGGCATGCCTGGCAACCACAGGTGCAGTTGTGCGCTGTCAGTTTTATTTTGCCTCTGCATCCATTGATCTCAATGCAGTGACAAATTTGTGTGTGAAATATTGCATTGGTAACAAGATAATGATTTACAAGATATTGTAGGATATAGATTACCCATCTGTAGACTTATATACAAGTATAGACAATCATGATATTTGGCAAGAGATCACAGAGGTTACAGAGTGCAGAGTGGAGGCCAACACGTGCAGGCTGATGAGATGCATTACACACCCGGCAGGACGATGACGTGATGCCCCAAGCCGGAACTACGCCAAGGCGCTGCGGAGGAGTGTGACAGCCACTTGTACAGACTTGGTGTTTTAACCAGCCTCAGGACTCATTTGGATATTTCATATATCACGCTCTTGCCATGCCTTCCTAGCCAGACTCTAGTGTATAGAGCACAGAATAAAGACGAATATTGTGCATTGTATATGCTGTGTCTGCAGTCCTTATTACCTTCCAAATCACATAGGTAGATTAGGTAGCTAGGTTAAGGCCCCAGCTCACAGTCGCAAGCGAGTATAGTTCCTGATCCCCATCCATGCCCCCAGAGCTCAGCTCAACACAAAACCAGTGTAACAATATCAGTAAATATCCCATCAAAGCTGAATTGGGATCTTCTCTGGAAAACCGTAACTTGTTTGCTAGTTATACTTTTATTTCATGTGTTTTCAGCAGAACTGCTCAGAATCAATTTGTACTGGAAAATATATATATATATATGTATGTAACTATGTAACTATATATATATATATATATATATATATATATATATATATATATATATATATATATATATATATATATATATATATGTATATGTAACTATGTAACTCTTTTATTTTTTTTTATACATTAGGTCAATTGGCTCATTTCGTCAATTGGCTCCAATACCTTAATCTTGTTAATGTTCATTTATACCCACTGATTGGCACTTTCGATGTCATATTATTGTCTCATCCATATATACAGGGCCCATAACCCATAAATGTAATATATATTTATAAAGATTTTTTTATATATATATTCAAAGCAAGACGACTCGGTATATAGAGTTGCACATAAATGATTTATTTGTATTCCTACTTACAAATAAATCTGCCTACCATCAAAACATAATTAATCTAAATACCACAGGAAGAATGTTAACTGTGCTGCTGCAATTGGATCTGCTGTAACAATTGCAGCAGTCAACAAACCTCAATACATTACTTATAATCAATCAGCACATAATATAACAATACAAAGTAACAATACAATATATATATGGGCTGACAATTGGATCCACTGTACCAATTGTTAGCTGGACTTAGCCATATTCCCATAGGCAAATGGTTGAGCATTTCACTAAGGCCAAGTAAGGTTATGTGGAGATGAGCCTTTTTGCCAGGTTGATCTCCTGGTCTGTGGTTGTGTGTATATATCCCAGGTATGCCTGGAACTTCCAACCGCCCAGAGCTGCCACCTCGGGGGCGCTCCAGGCATTGGAGTTTGCCTGCGTTGCAGCCCCAATCCTCAAACTATGACTGGTATAGTCACTAGGGGGCAGACCTAGTTGTTTAGCTAAGCCTTGGATGGTCCTATTCAGGGCAAACTTGGATAGCCAGGTCACCCCAGACCCGACAGACAGCACAGACCCTGTGTGAAGAACAACCTATTTTTTTGGTAAAACCTTTGGACATAGTTTTTGAGCGAGCGACCACAAGCTTTAGGTACCTGGAGCCCTAAGCATGACGGAAAGATATCTGGGAGACCATAGGGGGAGCCACAAGCCAGGCCTTGCCACCGGGTTGGTTGACCCCAAAATATTCCGCCCCACGCAGACAACCAAAGTAGCCCAAGGCAAGCGCTGCTCGCCACAGAGACTCCATGTAATCATTAGATAAAAGTTCAATCATAGCACATAGTAAACTGAAATCAATGGGGCTCTTCTTTGACCGAGCTGGGGACATATGGGATTTAGTCTTCAAAGCAAGCCCAACCCTCGGGGTATTCGTGGGGGGGGGACTGGGTACCCATGGAGAATATGCAGGGACCTTATTGCAGATAAGTAGACGTTGCATGTGGTGGGAGCTACTGAGCGGCCCTGCTTACCTGTGCTTCTGAGGTGTGCAAGATACCTTAAAATGGTCTCCTCACTAGCTGGTAGTGGGGAGAAGCGAAATGAGTGGCAGAAACGAATAAACTGCGCCTGAGCGGAGTTGTAGGTTCTTTTGGTGTTGGTTAGCAGGCCGTCCTGCACCAATCTGGCGACCGTCGCATCCAAGCCTACAAAGCCCAGCAATGGGTTAGCTGTGTTGGCTAAGTGAGTACATACAAATTATAAAAGACGTTATTCAAACATTGAACGTTATTCAATCTTTGGCTGTTGTACAAATGTGTGACATTATACAAACGTTTGGATTTAAAAAAAAAAATCTTTTATTACATAATCATTGCGGTTGCAAGCCTGAGTAAATTATAAACATACATGCGTAATAATGGCCAAAACTTAATTTATAGAAACATATACATAGTACCTGGTGGTACTGTTACCCACCAATGGAGAGTATCCGTCGTTGGGGGACGTGGACGGGGGATTGATACTCTACCAAAGATAGCTACTCTACTCCCCACTCTACCGTACTGTACTGTACGATGTATCTAACTCGCTGGCTGTGAGTCGGGGCACGGATCCTAGCTACCCTATCTACCCAGGTGAAGGTATCAGGTAATAAGGACTGCAGACACAGGATATACACTACACAATAGTTACCTTTATTCGGTGCTGTGAATCTTCCTTGCCTGGCTAGGCCGGCATGGCAATGAGCGAGGCATATGAACTACCCAAATGCATGATACTTATGAGATCCTAACAATACACAAAACACCCAAGTCTATGCAGTCACAATACTGAGAGTCGTGGATCTTCTTTGGCAAGCAAGCGGTCGCGGTCTTCTCCGTGGTCTAGGTTCTAACTGACTGACTGAGGATCCAATGGTTGTGGGCCGCTATATGGATCACTCTGTGTTGTGTGTGGAGCTTGCCTGAGTGTCCTCCTTACGCGACACCTAATGGACCCGTCTTGCCTGCGTATCTGACATGGGCTCGTCCGCCTACACGTGATCTCTCAGTGTGGTGGTTATGGCAATGCATCAACCATCAATGACGTTTGTGATTGTCTATGAATGTCTATATGTTCTCAAGAGTCTCTGGGTGTGTAATCTATATCCTACACTCGGTCCCCCTTCGACTAAACACGTCCTCGTGTTTCAGACGAGAGTACCAACCTATATTTTTAAAATACTTAATTTCACCCATATGCCAGTCGCCAATGCCATAAACCATACCTAAACCAGACTTAAAATACTAATACATGGTTAACAAAAACAAAGTTCTATGAACGCAGTGTACATCGAGATAAAATACTACGCACATTTATAATAAAATCCAACAATAAGATACACCGAAGGACCAACTATGGAAGAACCTTACACCAATTATTAAGTACGTAAGTGAACAGCTTAGAACTAGCTTAAATATATTGCCAACAAACAGCCACCATTGTGGAATGAATGAATGAATGCTTAATTCCAGTAGTTTCAGGTACAAGTACTAAAAAAAATGGGAGAGCAATGTAAAATCCCTGATTTTATATTGATTATAGTATACATTTCAATAATATCTATTAAATATATATTTTATAGCATTATGTTCATTATTTACTGAATTATATTTAGTACAAATATTGTGTTACTAAAACACTCCTAAATCTCAGGAAATTTCCCTGTGGAAAAATGAGAGACAAACCAAAGCGAGGATAGTTTAAATCCAGCTTGCAAGCAACGTAGACAGGATGTTCTACGTATTTCCAGGACTCTATTAAGTAACGCGTAAGTGTTCTTTGATCTGGAGACAACAGGTTTAAGGTAAGGAACATGCAATCAGTACAGACAGGATGGTCCATGTATTCTCAGGACTCTATAACTCAATACGTAAGATAGGGAAGTCACAAATTGACAACCGAGATCAGGTGTGCAAATTGAAAGAGCAGATTATGACACATTACTTTGTGATAACGAATACACAATTACAAATACGAAAGCATAATACATCAAGAACAGGTCGTCTTATTAAACAGCAAAAGAAGATAATCCCACCGACGGATAATTAATACCGTAGTGTTCATGCCCGTCATAATTACTCTTATTAGCTTGTCATCAACATACTTAATATACGAGAACAAAAAAAATAGCGATATTATTAGTCTTAATATTATTAAGTTAAAACATTACATGGTCCATGTATTCTCAGGACTCTATAACTCAATACGTAAGATAGGGAAGTCACAAATTGACAACCGAGATCAGGTGTGCAAATTGAAAGAGCAGATTATGACACATTACTTTGTGATAACGAATACACAATTACAAATACGAAAGCATAATACAACAAGTCGTCTTATTAAACAGCAAAAGAAGATAATCCCACCGACGGATAATTAATACCGTAATGTTCATGCCCGTCATAATTACTCTAATTAGCTTGTCATCAACATACTTAATATACGAGAAAAAAAAAATAGCGATATTATTAGTCTTAATATTATTAAGTTAAAACATTACTACATCTTAGTTAAGTACAACATACTCTTAAGCAATTAAGATAATTACAAACAACATGATTTACAGCAAGTAGAGGACTTCACACAGTGATAACCAAATGCCAGACATATGAAGTAAGAGCTGAAATGGCCAAGGTGAAAGAAACATTGCCAGAGGGAACTGCTTCCTACAACGAAAGGCAAATTGATACACATGGTACATCTGAGAGATTAAACATTAAACTAACCGCAATTCGAAAATGACAGTAACAGATTTATATACCATAACCTAATCCAATACCAGGAAAACAAGGAGGTGCCAGCCAGATAGGAAATATCCTACCGCCTTATTTTAAGATGGTTTAGGAAATACATGATAAGGAAAAATGCAAAATAAGCTATTTTTGGTAATTTTACAAAAAGAAGCAGAAATGGGGGAATCCCACAGAGATACAACTTCAAATGAGTCGCATCCAAAAAGGATGGACGGTTGAGGGCACTAAAACCTTGCATGTAACATGGAAGGTTCATCTCCAAGTGTTCGAGGCATTGGGCGAAAAACCCGGTAACCATCCACAATCTAAAACAGAGTAGCATAACATAGTTAAGTACACCAGTATGCAATTGTAATACAGAACACTTATGAAAATACAATTTTCATGGACAATCACGGTCTCTGGCAGAACGTCATGTATGGATAATGTGTGTTGCACACAGGGTGACGAGAGACGGTGGATGTGCGAGACCGTGCAGGGTGACAATTAAATATATATATTTTAAGAACAGTCATACAGGTACTTAATGTATCGAACTATGAGATACACAACATACTCAATAATGTTGAAAGCGAGGCAAAATCCCAAACAAACAACCAAACACTCTCAATCAGCATCTCACATTAATAATTGCGAACTGCGCGAAATACGAGACATATAGTAATCTGGTCTATCATTATTTCTATTTCAAATTTATATCAAGAACGTCACAGACCAGTCAAAAAGCCTGAGAAGAGCAGACGACAAATTTTACAACTTGGGGTATTCTCAGCTTTCTTTAAGTGAATATTTAATAAATTTTCGATTGACAAATGATCTGCAATATGTGTGTATGTAGGCAAACGATGCAAAACCTTATCTTAATAGCATACAAGCCTACTCCAGTGCCTTTTGACACTTATCTCATTACAAAAATAATGGTAGAGAAAAAAAAAGATCAACCCATAATTATAATACACATGGAATACATAAACATAAGTCATTAAGCAATTAATAGATTAAACCAATTATCATATTAAACCAATTTTCATATTAAACCAATTTTCATATTAAACCAATTTTCATATTAAACCAATTTTCATGCCACGAGCGTACCCAAGACGGAGAGCAGAGAGCAGAGTTCTAGTGTCGAATCAGACACGCAAAGATAAAGAAAAAGAAGAAGAAAATGGGTTTCTGATTTCCTTCCAACAACAGTCGAAAGAAACGAGATACAACACGACAAATTAAGATAATCTGTTAATATTATCGTTTATAAATAACCGTCTGATTTCCGTCAAGGAACGTGGCTCACAGAATTCTAATCAAACAAGAGGAAAAAGAAACAAAATATTGCGTTACCCGTAAGTGAGCGACCAAGGTGATGGAAGAAAGTGTGGGTTTCACATTTCCTTTCCACAGCAGTCCAAAGAAACAGGTTTACATATTACAAACAGGAGGAGTGGTGAATGGTTCTTACAGGAATAACAATCAGATCACCCGTATGAGATGATATGTACCATTAAACGAATTTTCACAAAGGCTTTTAGACCTTCTAATGGCAAACATACATAAAAATTAAACATACATATACCATATGGTACAAAACAAAAATTTTATTACTACTTTTAAAAATAATTAGTCTGAGTAACAGTGCAAAATTGTAAAATACACAATATAAGCCTAATTACTACCTTTAAATGGTTGCAACGTACGATATCACTTATCAAAGAAAAAGGCAAAGATAAAAAGAGGAAGAAGAAGAAAAAAAGGAAGAAAAATCAAAAGAAAAGGAAAGAGGGTCAGTAGCAAGGTGCGAAACGCCGCACATAAAAGGAGACTGAGAAAATGATGACATGGATGGACACCCATACAATTTGATCAAGACACAAATTTTTAGACAAATGTTACAAAATCCTATATGACGCATTCATTTTGGTTTAGGTACATTCAAAAACACTTGCAAAAGTGTCGAAAGCGAATTAAAGTCACGTATGCAGAAACCACACACATGATGCTCAACGATCCTTTACAGATGACAAAGTCAACAAATTTCAAAGAGAGACTTTCAAAGGACCGCCAACAGGTGGCGAGCACGAAACGCCAGGAGGCAGCACTGCCTAAGGCATACAGTGGTGAGTGAGGAACCAAGAAAGGATTCGAACAGTCGCGCGACCCAGTGACGCCACATGGACATATTTGGTCATGCGCCACGCTAAATTATGCAAAAATGCAAAAATGTCAGGTGATCGTCAGGTCAGGATTAGGACATGGTAAAATTTGCAAAAAAACATCAAGTTATAAAAAGACAATGAACATAAGTCATCATCGATTTGTTTTGTTTGTTTGTTTGGGGTTTTACATCACTTTCAACATTATTTCAGTCATTTCGTGATGAGACCTACTTGTAGCAGATATAGTGCTGCCTCACTGAATTGTCATGTCGCAGGTCCTTGACATGACAACCCGCCCGATCACAGATTTACAAGGACAACGGGTTAACCCTTTAGGCACGGGCCTCAGCTCATATGGGAAATTGTATCATGAGTTCAATCTTGGCACGGCCAGGGTTCGAACCCACGACCTTTGGATCACCACAGAGGAACTGGTGCTAATAAGCTGGCGCTCTAACCAACTGCGCCACGGCCCATGGCCATGTCATCATCGATGAAGGATACAATAATCATAATTACAACTTACAAGTGAAATATGCATGAATTAGTGGAAAAAGGTCCATAGAAAGGACAGGCGGGAAAGGTTGGCAACAAACAACGGATGTGGGAAAACCCATAACGGTCAAGCCGCGAGGGCTCCTGCACGTGGATGTATAAGGAAGAAGAAGGCGGCAGGGCAGCAAATTGAAATTGATCAAAAGCAAGGTAATGTACATATTTATGCGATCTGCAGACAATTCCGTCTACTTTATCATATTCTCAATTTCATCATATTCTCAACTTTAGCTAAGATGTAGGTATAAGCAAAAATTTATGTTCGTAGGACAATATGCAGTCATTACGGGCACTGTAACTGACCTAACATTCATTTGACTAGTGTATGTCGTCAACCAATGCAAGGTATCTTGTATTATGGCAAGGGAGTGAATATTCAAACCACATGCTCCTTCTTTAGCACATCCATAATTAGAGGGCACGAGAATGACCTCGGACAGCTAGCCATACGCGGTTGATCCTAGAAAATAATTAAAACTCCACAGGCCAAGCACGGGGCTACGGCACTTGATATGCAGACGGCAAAAGCCTGTATATTTATTTACTTCAAATATCTTTCACATTATTATACAGCTATTTGACAAAGCTGGAAGGTTATATTCATCACAGCACGCCTGACTGACAGGAGATTCTAGGAAAGCACGAATGACTGAAAAATACAGACATAGATGAATGGGCCGGTAGGGCACACAAGGCGGGAAACAGTGCTCTGAGGACTGTTGATTGCACTCTCCAAATGAAGTCAACTGACTTATCAGTGTGTTAAATGTAAAAATTTCTGTAGCATCAACTTCACAAATCAAAGTATGACATGGATAAAAAAAAAATTATATGATGTTTGGAGTAAAGGACGAAACTCCGAAGAACAAAATTGCAGGGTTTCTGCTCAAATCAAAGAGCTCTGCAGGTGTCATATTTCAATGTGTGAATAAAGAATTTCGAACAACGCCAAGTCAGACACAGTAGCTATGTCATGGCAAACAAATGGCAAAAAATAGTCATTTCTTTATTACGTAAGGGACCAATGGTCATGGAACAATATATATGTATAAATATGCCTTGAAAGGAATAGAGGCCTTTCCAAAAATTTTACTTTCTGTTACAGGGCCGATAAGGATGAGGGAGAAAAGGCAGAAGAGAAAAGAAAAAGAGGAAGAAGATAACTATGTATTGCAATGAGCTTCGAATGGTGTGGAGCTTAAGGGTCAAAACTGGACAATGCCAGAGTCAACATCCCTTTCTGTGGATGCATTTTTGCACAACAAAGGTGTTCAATGAATGAATGAATGGTGATTACAGTTATAAACTCATGTCTGAAGTGGCAGACTTTTACCGTTACCTGTGATACAAGCTATCCGTTTACACTTCTGAGGATACATGTGCAAGTTTGGTGATCAACGTAATTCCAGTTTATCAGATAAAGAAATCATTATAATACATGGTAACTGTAAAGAACATAACCAAAAATGTGAGACTACATCATTATAACACAATTATATTTTTGCTACGTACCATTGTGGATGGTTGGTGAGTCTGTGAGAGGAAATATACAAGAATTAATGTGTTTGCATAATATTGAATCACTAAAAATAAAGATCATTTAGGTTACCTTACACAATGATATATATGAACATAGAATTCCACTGTAACGGAACAATATTCAACCAGGTGGCGCCAAATGGCGGTTAAGCATAATCATCCTACATATACCAAGTCATACACGCGGACGCTGTAGTCTCACTAGCAAGGGCAGCACTAGAGCGCTCCATACGGAATATAGTGTCAAACATTATACATTAATACACATACTCATGAATACACGATAATATTAATCAAATACAACAGTTAAAGTTATTCAACATGGAACTTAATTCACCATGATATAATTATAGTTACCACCTACATATTTCCACACGGCATGATACAGCCAAACTACATACTTGAGGAGATATACAACATTAATAAAAGCAAAGTGACAAAGATTATCAAATAGTTACTTCAAAACACGGTATATGGGCCCATTTCAAAACAAGTTAGTTAAAGGTATAGGACTGGTATTTTGTTATGACAAGCCTAGAATTCTTTGGTACAAAAAGCTGTATGACCAGAAACCACTCAAAATATGTGAACACTGTCACTTTGAGATAAGCACACCGTTCATTAATATAAAGTGTTATACTCAAAACTAACAGCAGTATATATACATCCTACTGAAAATTTGCTCCTCTGCTTATGCTTAGATAAGCCCGGTACTTCAATAAACATTATACAGATAGCAGGTAGTGAATGGCAATGCCTTCGACTGATATACTTGGTTATGTAAGGTTATATCCTTTAAAAGGTCCCGCAACTGTTAGGCGGGGGCAGAAACAGAGATTCAGTGACACTTGTCACATATGACCCATTATATATGATATATAGAAGAGCTAGTCTCCACTAGAAATACATTTAACTTGTACATAATATTGTATCATGGAAAAGAGCCTTGAGATCAATGGAGTGGACTTAGCAAGGAGGTAAATGTTACCACTTGACATATTGGACATGACAGATGAGAACCGTAGTGCAGGAAACTACACTAGGGTAATGCAACTTTTCTTCATTGACATGCAGTCACTGAGAAGATGATTAACCACTGCTGGTGACTCAACAAGGGGTCACACAAGAACAAAAACAGGAGCTAACAATGGACAACTTCCTTGACCAGGAAGATCTAATGAAAAGGCATCGAAAGTTTAGAAACATTGAAAAATTCAAAGGAACAGTATTATTCCTGTCCTAATAAGATTAAGAGAGGACTTTACAAATTGGCAAGCCACCATCCTGAGAACCACAGGATAACACAAAAATGGGCAAATATAAAAAGAACTTTCTCTTATGAAAGTCGTGTGGTCTATAAGTTAAGAAGAGACCAAGGCAAAAATCTATGCTGTAAAAGCTGTGGTTTCGAAACCCCAGAACTTTTACTTTTAGAACACATATGCCCAAATGTATAAAGAACAGGTCAGGCAAATCAAAGTCTCCCACAACGGAGACGACAAGGTTTTGGAGATGGAGGAAGGGTTAAAAATAAATATTAAAGCGATGAGAGCAATGGAAGGAGTGACTGCACCGTAAAGGTCCAATCAAGGCAGAGGATAAGTCTGAACTACACTCTGGAGAGAGACAGAGGATCCCGATTTTCCAACATGGCCATGAGTGTAAGCAAGAAATGCAACGGTGAAAACACCCATGACTTTGTCGGGACGTCGGAACTTTCAAAAGCAGCTTGGGCAGAGAGGCTCCAGAGAATAAGTTTGAATTACAACCTGGGGAGAGACAGAAGACATTATCTGATAAGGTGGTCACGTGACCTCACATGTGACTATATTTTGGTCACATGACTAAAATGCATGCACAAAGTCTTATGTGACATTATGTGACTCAATACATGAGTGCACATGGCCATATCTGTGAAGTGCGTTCAAGGAGAAGATGTATGTGAGGCTGATCCAAAAGAAACCGCTCCCGGCTCTCCCAACTGTGCCGTGAATGTAAGTAATAAAAGCAACTTAATGAAAACATTCACGACTTGGTTGGGATGACCGGGGACTTTCAAAAACAGCTTGATCAGAAAGGCTCCAGAGGATAAGTCTGAAATACACTCTGGAGAGGGAGAGGGATAGGAAGATTCTGGTAGTTCTACACATGGCCTTGGGTGCAAGAAAAACACACAAGTCCATGTCCAGAAAGGCTGGGGCTTTCAAAAGCAGCCAACTGGAATAACAACAGGACAAACACAAATCAGACGAGGTCACAAGGCAAAATAAGGGAAGAAGAGGGAGGTCAGTCAAGAGACAAAAAGATTTCAGTTTTTCTGACATGGTCATGAGTGCATAGTAATAATCAAGACTTACTGCACACATACCCATGACAGGAAGTCAGGGATCCCCAAAGCAAGGCAACAAGCTGAATATCAGAAAACAGCTTGAAGCACAACTGCAGAAACTCCCTGCACTCTCCGAACGAACGCCGGGAGACAAAAAGATGTCGGCTCTTCTAACATGACCATGGGCGCCGAGTAGTAACTTATACCCTTACTGCGTCCATGCTCATGTGAAGAAGTCCGGGATCCTGAAAAGCAAGTTGACAAACCGAAATGCGGAGAAACAGGTCGAAACACAACTTTAAAAACCCTCTGCACTCTCATCATCGCCATGACTGTACTTTATTTACCATAAAAGGTAAGCACAATCATGACCATGGAGGGAAGGCAAAACAACAAAAGAAGCCATATATGGATAAAGGTATAGACATGGAGTAGGAGAAAAAAAAAATGAAATGTACATATATGTGGCAGTGTCCAAACAGAGCTGAAAAGAAGGGAGTTCACCCAAGAGACAAAAGATCCCGGGTGTTTTGACCCGGTCTTAAGGGTAATAACAGCATTCAATACTGTCACACTTAAGGGCTGGTCAGGAAGCCGGTGTATCGAAAAGCAACCTGTCAGCACAAAGTCGAAACAGCAGGAAAACAAGATTGAGGCATCATAGCCTAAAAACGCTGGTCTCCCATCACTGAGGTGGTCTTGTGTATAATAAGCAATAAAATTATACACAGTCACACCAGTGCTGGGGAATCGAAAAGCAACTTGTCAACCCAAAGACAAACCATCAGGAAACAAGATACAGGCCTCACAGCATAGAATCGCTGTTCTTCCATCATTGGCGTGGATGCGTCTGTAGAACACAAGAAAATCACACGAAGCACACCAATGACCAGAAGACTGAGCCGTATAAAAATGTGAGGCAATGGACCTGAAAAATCAGGAAGACCATTTAAAAAAAAAAATCCAACAAGCAGGAAGACCATTTAAAAAAAAAAAATCCAACAAGCAAATGGGGTCTTTTAGTTGCTCTGGGACAGGCACAGATACAACCCCCTATTAGCTAGCCTCTTACAACATGCAGGGGATACAGTGGGTATACTCTATTTCCCCAACCCACAGGGGTGGTTCAGGGGTGGGAAATTATATAGCAACCACCCTGGTCAGTGAGTCCATACATTGGAAACATACAAAAGTGTGGGACAAGAGAAATATACAATAGAAGGTGACATATAAGCACAAATAGATCAGACTCGAGGGGTCGTCATGGGGTTATGTCGAAAAAACAACCCAGCAAACTTCGAACATACGGTTCAGAGGAAACAGAACTCTCACATGGGAGCGAGAGAAGAAGTCATCCAGAAAAATCAACTGGTACAGCCCATAGGATTGACAAACTGCAGGGTCGAAGAATCATCATCAAATTTGATGATGATTCTTCGACCCTTGGACGGGGGAACAGACGAGAAGGGAAATTTTCGTCGACGTAAAACAACAAATAAGTCTACAGAACAGGTCAAAAGAACATGGGAGATGAGGATCTGGTACATATAAAGGCAATTACAATCATTAATCAAAAAGGAAGGGCATCTCGGACCAAGATGCCGAGCGCCGCCAAGCGGCGAGGACACTCGCACCGCGCAGATATTGAGTCAGTCATGGAGAGACAACGAGATCGAAGACCTGATTGATAGAGCCCGTGACTTCCTCCGGCTGTACATGGCCGGGGGATGGTCGTTGGCAGAACTCGCCCACATAATGATAGATGCGGTGGACGTGGGGATCCACGTAAGTACAATTCGTGTGCTTCCAACTTTTTATCAAAAAGATTAAGCGAAAACAAAGACAGGTGTGCATGAGCGCTGAGGGAGAAAGATGGCGCCGGTACAAGATCATCGGTATGGATTAGC
This sequence comes from Amphiduros pacificus, assembly GCA_949316495.1. NCBI lineage: Eukaryota > Metazoa > Annelida > Polychaeta > Phyllodocida > Hesionidae > Amphiduros > Amphiduros pacificus. The sequence continues at coordinate 27,192,733 of OX439008.1, read as the reverse complement.
AAGGAGGCAGGGATGTGTCATAATGACCAGTGGTCAAAATCTAAAATAAAGTAGGTAGGCAGATAGAAAAACATGTGAGGAACGTTTTGGTGGTAGAGGCAAGGGTAATAGAATACAGGTTAAGGAGAAAAACCGAGTAACATGGAGCAGGATCGAGGACAGAATGGATCAATTTGAAACTGCCGGGTCGGGAAACTATTGGTGAAAAGTTTCCGACGACGTCAGGGGCGGGGCTTAGCAAGCTCCCAGCTGACTCGAAAAGTAGGACGAACAGACAGATTCGGGCAAATCTTAAAAGTGTGCATCTGAAGTATCTGTAAAAGGCAATCAGAAATAAGGTAAACAAGATAATGATGCACGCAAAGTTAGCAAAAGGGGTAATTTAAGACCAGGTAAGATGACGTCATCAGGCACGAAAAACCCCAAAACTTAGCTGTCGGAGATCAATCGCCAACTTGCGCAGCAACAAGAGGTGAGTCTGAAAGAAAGATCGACATAAAAGAGGGAACGGAACAGGGTGGGACGATTAAATATAGAGGGACAGGCATGTTTAATCACAGAAAGAACTGGACAAATATTAATATGTCTGTTGTCTTTCAGCTGTACCATGAATGGCAACGCTGGAGGAGAGTGGCGCGGGGAGAGAGGAGAGCGGTGGGGGAGGGACTCGGGGGGGAGGTTGATTAGGTAGATATGGGTAGGGGTAGGCAGGTAAGAGGGAAGGGAATAGTGTAAATGTATTTTTTTTTTTTCACTTTTGGCTTTTCCTTGTTGTTTTCGGGGGTTTTACAAAATGTTCTCTTGTGAGCGGGGTGGACAGCACTGTGATTAGTGCAGGGTTTAGCACTGTGATTAGTGCTTTAATCAATATTGTTTTATCCAAGAATGTTATAATAAGATAAAGTAGGCAGATTCCTGTTGTATATATGTTTTTAAAGTAGGGATTCTATTGTGATTTTATATGTATGTTATGATTTGCCTGCCTCGCTCACAAGCGAAGCCATGACTCATGTTTTTTTTCTATGTAAAGGGTTAGTCCAAATTGGGGATTCCAAATTCCAGTTCAAAATTACCTCAAAACATATCGAATTATATCTTCAAAAATGGGGTCACATATTTATATTGATTTTCGGAACTTTGGTGTCATGTACTTTCGGAACCCATCATTCAATTTTACTTAAGGGACGGCTGGTTGTTTAAAAGGTACCCAACCTTTAAAACAATTACTTTGCAAAACAATCGAGATAGAGTAGATAGACATGGATCAGTGGGAAGGGCCTCCAAAAAGACCAGTGCAGCACGCTGTCCACCAGCGCATCGCACCAGCCGGCAACCAAGGCCGAGAGACTGTAACCAACCTGCGTGGCAACAGGTGGAGAACTGCTGCTGACAGCAGTAAGTTGTGAACAGACGTTCCTGCAATGAAGTCACCAAGCTGTTAAAAAACCCGGGTGACAATACAGCCGTAAGCAGAAAATGGCTTAACAGAACTGTAAACGGTGCGAACCGTGAGGTCAAATAACAACTCCGAGGTGGTCATAAACACAATACGTTCGATGAAAGAACATACAAGTAGATGCCGTGAAGTGATAAGGACACGGGACGATGCGAGTCCAGGCATCGTCTCAGATGAGTGACGGCCAACAAGGACCTCAGGATAGCAGGACAACCCGAATTCAATTAGCATGGACAGCTAGTGCGAAACTGTTGTAATATTCAAGGACATATGTGATAGCTTGTGACAGCAATGTGCCATAAAAGCCAAACAGAGACCGGTGCCAAAGCAAACCTGTGATTTTATCAAGACCGTAAATTAGCATGAGAGTGTAAGCACAAAGTGATAACGTGAACTCTTATGACGTGGACTTATAGTAACACGTGTGACCTTAAAAGGGTCATGAAACAATTTTGAGTCGTGAAGGACCAAGAGGACAATGCCAAAGTGACTGTGCTAAACAAAAGAGGGTAAACGTACAATAGGTACAAAAGGGGTAACTGGGTAAATTGGAATGGCCTAATGCCGAAGGGTAGTGGTTAATGGGGGGAGGGGAGAAAAAAAGTCTTAAAGTCAATTTCAATGTGTGATAGTACTTGTATGAAACAGTTGTGAGGTAATAAAAATGATGTATTTTTGAGAAAAGAAATTTATATCTGTCTTAAACATGGATTTACTTTAGAATGTCTTTGCTTGATAATTTGGGGATCCAGGAGCAGTTAATGGGGGGAGGGGGCAGGGAAAATGGTCGGGATGCACAATCAAGACATAAAGGTTTACGGGAAGCGTGGAATGGCCAAGAACGTGGTGGGGGACTTACACACAAGGGCCACGATACCGGGCGGCGTATATTATTATGGGGGCATGGCTGTGGGTACGGGGGTGGAGGGGGGTGTGCAGGAAAGAAAGGGGCGTGTCCGTTTGGGCTGAGGGAAAAACAGGGGTATGATGGAGTGAGTTTGAGAAGGTATGAAGGACATTTTTAATAAATAATGCGTCCGAATCACTAAAAGGGGAATCCGAAATACGGTTATGGCAGACAACATCTGGGAGGGGGCCTGAAGGGACAAAAGGTAAATAGAAAAATCCGTAATCACCAAAGGAGGGGTCGGAGCGGGCAGTCCGATAAATGGGATTGGGAGAGAAGATTTTTGACAATGGCAAACGGTCTAACAAATCATCAGATAAAACAACAGACTGGGACTCAATGATAGGGGGAAGTAAATCCGAAATATGGTCATGGAATTTCAAAGGGGGTCCATGCAAATCGAGGTATAATTCGGGGGGATTCATTAAGACAGCGCTGAGTATATCAGGCAACGGGGCCTGCTCACAACAGACGCAGTCCGACAAAATCCCATGCACTATCCTAATGAGACCGGGGAAGTATGCAAAATGGCATACTTCACTGAGAGTCATAAGAAACAACTTGTGGGCACCACGGGGAACATTATAGAAGCCCAAACCACAAGAAGTGTGTATCTCTAAAACCACAAATTTGAATGCACGAAAACTGTGGAAAAAGAGCACTCTCCGGTCTGGGGCGCACTCTCTCGGAATATCCATGAACCAGGGGAGACGCCTGGCGGATCCTGCTAGCGCAACATTGCCATCTCTATGTGAGATGACGGACTCTAAAGTCAAGTATCATTCCATGGGAAGCTCATCCACAGGTATGTTACAAACCTCAGAGAAGAAATGCTCGCGCCGTGTGGCATGGCGAGTTGTGAAATCGTCGGGGTCTTGGAGGTATGCCATCTGAAACAGAGCGTAAAAGACAACACATAACATGCAAGGTGTCAAGCGCTAAAAGCAATCTGTCATTTATAGAAAAACAACCCTTATGCTAGAAGTGCAGGACACAGCATCACATAAGTGCAAGGTATTAAGTGTTAATGCATGAAATAAAGGAAAAGAGGACTCGTGCAAAATAAACCCATACATAGATGTATATAACCCTTAGTCCGGAAGCATTAAGTGATTTGCATTATCCCACAGCGGGGGAGCGAATACAAGCAGGGTCTAAATTACCGGGAGCGTGGAACGATGTATATGATAACCATGGGTCCAAGGTAGATAGGGCTATAAAATATTTGGTAGAAAAATGTTCTCTGCCTTCCAGCCGAAAGAATAATAGAGCTCTGCGAATCACTCGTTCAGCAATTCCCCATGACATAGGGTGTGACCAATGGAATAGTCTCGGAAAGCGAAGTGCCAATTTTTCCAGGCACGGCGCACCACAAGGTTTATTGAACTCAAAACAAGTGAAACATGCAGCGTTATCATGGCACAGAACGTAGTAGGCCAACACGCCTGTCAGGGCAGAATTAGGCCTGACCTTGAGGAGAATTTGCGAGGTCAAGTGGAGGGGGAGAGTCTGTGGATGTATTACATACATAGGCAGCAAGATGCTGTAATTCTAGCAGATCAATTTTGAATTTTGGGGACTCCATGGATACAACGTGTCCACTTTGTGAGGGAGAACTCACCTGAGGCTGGGGTGTGGTGTCAGACATACTTACCAAATTATGAGTTCTTCAGAGAAGAAGAAAAAGGGAGCGTATCTAAGTCTGAAAGGGAAACTGGTTGGTGAATAACGCACCACAAAGGCAGGCGCCATCTATATTTAAATGATTTACAGCTGTCCGTCCAGAGTGACTGAGATTTTCCCGGGCATGCTCTCTGTTCTAGCATGATCTCCCCACCTGACTTTCTTGACAGGGGGTTCGTGGAATGTCAGACAAGGTGATGATTTCGCAGGGGAGAGAATACCCTTGGGGTGAATGGCTGTGGTATCAGAGTGTTCTTCCCGTAGCTGGTCAAGAGATGGGAATGTGGGGCCAAGTGATCTATTGTGCTTTTTCCTATTGTGTCCACAGAGGTCGATGGGAGAGGACAAAGCCTTACGGCAAGAGGGGTGAGCATGTTGCCACATGGACGTAGAGGCAGGTCTGAGGGTAGGGCGTGGAGGATGTAGTAGCCGTCGCATCCAATCAGCAAATTCAGTGCATGAGAGGAGGAAAGGACTGATTTAGTGAGGAATCTGAGGTGAAGTGGGACACTGATAACAGAGGGCATATGAAATTTCAGCTCACGGTGTGTGTCTTGCAACATGGTCATATCCCAATCAACTATTAGGTGAGTGTTGAGGCATCCATTTGAGAGTTCAGCGTGAGGCATTGCCTCGCCAGGGAGGACATTTATACAGCCAGGGAATGTCAGAATCTCCGTCACAAGGAGGACGACACGGGAGGTGCCAGAGAAGAGTTCTAGGAATACACTCGACCGGGGACACTTAGTCTCTCGATCAAACACACGCATGACCGAGGACAGGTCGTGCCTTAGGCGATATAGACTGTAGATTTTCTGGGAGATGAACAAGTGGCAACGAGTGATAAGGTGGCGAGACCAACAAGGTCAAACAAATGCAATTGGCGGGGGCTGGGAGAAATGGGCAGGGCATCTGTGGTGGGGACCTGACTGAGTTGGTATAGCAGGACAGTTTTCTGAAGGTGGGCATATTTTCCATGTAGGATGAACAGACAAATTGCACACCCTATGGATAAACCGGTACCGACAGTCTGCATGAGGCTAGGCCAACTCACACCATCTCGTGCGGTAAAACTGTCCGGTAACGTCCAAGAAGGATCAACATATGGCACCTGAGAATCCTTCCATGCGGAAGCAGTGCGATTAAGATCAGCAATAACCATGCCTTGGCGTGGGACAAAATCATGGTATGTGTCATACATAATAGATATACAGTTAAAAAATCAAGATGGGCATGGCTATTGTCATGTCTCTCTCGCTGTTTGGGTTGAGATGCCTAAACCTGGGCACGTCTAGCCTACCAAGGTCATCAGCAGATGCATTGTAGTAGGTACCAATGTGGATGGCCTTATAGTCAATGCGGAAGATACTTGTATACAAATACAGTGAGCGAACTAGATTTATAAGGTCAGGATCCCTGGATTTGGCATTGTTGATGCTATAACATACTGCCATGTTGTCAATATTCATGGCAACCTTGCAGTTCATGAGCCTGCAGCCATAGGTGGCAATTGCCATGACGACTGCTGCAAGTTCTCTCCATGCTATAGTTATTTCACACATCCATTTGTTCTTACCTGTGAACTCAACCATGGTCCATGAGTCCCTGTATGAGATACCTATGCCAACATCTGATGCATCTGTAAACAAGATTTCTGCTGAGGACATGCACCATTCAGTGGGGAACCAGCATACCCCATTGTGTAAAGAGAGGCATTGCTTCCACCATTCCATGTCCCTTCTAGCTTCATGAGTCAGTCTCATCCTATGGTATAAGTGTGTGGCTGGCTTTGCTAAATGAATAAGACGGCGGGTAAAGAGAACACCATCCTGTACATCTTTAGAGCAAAAGTGAGTTTTCCAGTTAATGATAACAGTTCTCACTTTGTGACATATTGCCTATCATAGAGTGTTCCTAGATCACACTGTATGTCCTCTATGCGTTCATTAGAGATACTAAACTGTCGCTTGACTGTGTCTATAATAATAATAATAATAATAATAATAATAATAAAAGGTTTTATTCGCAGCAACTTTACAAGTTGAATTGTATATAAAAGGTATCTTGAGTGCACATCAAAACAGGATATAAATGACTAGAGTGAAAAGTAAAATCATTGACTAGAATACTTTAGGATCACATTCATATACATACATCTGGTTTAAAAACAATTACTGGAAATTGTATAGGCAATATGGTATGAAGCTATTTTTGTATCTATTAGTCTTACATCGAGGCATTTCATATTTTTTGGCATTTCTAAGTGAATGTTTACAGTCCTTGGTTTCTGGCAGTAATTTATGTAATGGGTGTGACTCATTTTGCATATTATCATAGAGTTTATGGCACATTTCAATTCGTCGATTTGCAAGGTTGGGCAGTCCTGACTCTGTCATGGCATCATCATATGATAGATCTGGATATATGATGCGCAGTGCTCGTTTCTGAATACTCTCCAGCGTGTGTTCTTGTGTCTTTGTGAGGCCGGGATGCCAGACTTGGCAGGCATACTCCACGAGCGGGCGGAGTATGGTGACATAGATGCCCACCAAGTCCTTTTGTGGAATTCCAGCATGTCGTAACATGCACAAGAAGTACAGTCTGGATGAGGCTTTCTTGTAGATTGTGTCCACATGTTTGTCCCATTTCAGATCAGCACTGATATGGATGCCAAGCAGCTTTGATGTTACCACTTTTTCAATGGCTATCCCTTTTATGATGAGATCTGGTGGGATAGTGGGACACCTGCTAAAGCATATAAACATTTCTTTGGTGTTGACAGCATTCAGTCTCATGTTGTTATCATCAGTCCAGGTGTCGACACCATCTGCAGCACCCTGCATTTCACTCTGTGGCACGACAGCTCCTTTGGCTTGGGCTCTGGGGGTGGGCATATACAAGATCTCCCACATGGATGTGTCGTCAACGTACTTCAGGGCGGGTAGTGCCAGTTCCATGTCATTTATCATGACGATGAAGAAGAGTGGCCCCAGTTTGGTACCTTGGGGCACGCCACCATGGATATGGCACCATTCAGAAGTTGACTGCCCGATCTTGATCCGTTGTTGTCGGTCCAGCAAAAAACCATGCACCCACCGGAGAAGGACAGGAGGTACGCCATAGTCACAAAGCTTTCGAAGCAGGATGTTGTGATCAATAAGATCGAATGCCTTTCTGAAGTCTACAAGCAGCACTCGGATCTGAGCTCCAGGGATGTCACTGGCTTTGGCCCATGCGTCAAACAGCTCAATGAGGGCCATGGTGGTGGAACAGCCCTTCATGTTGCCGTACTGGTCTTTCTTTATGTGTGGGCCCAGGATCTCCCACAGCCACTCAAATACAAAGGACTCCTGTTCCTTGCTGAGGATGGCTGTCAGGGACACTGGTCTGATGTCATTCTCCACACGTCGAGCTGGAGCACATTTGGACAATGGGGCAACATTGGCACATTTCCACACAGCTGGTATGTATCCTTGCTGCATGGATGAATTCCACATGGCACATACAGGGGCACCGAGCACCCCGGCAAAGTCCCTGAGCACCCAGTTTGGGATACCATCCGGTCCTGGTGACTTGGTACAGTTAATGGCAAGTAAGGCCTTTTCCACCTGCTCCACAGTGAGCAGGTACTGGGATGGGACCTCTACCTCCCCAAAATCTGTTTCCTTCAGGGCATCCATATGTTCTGTGATGGAGTGGAAGAATGTGTTTATTGTGCCAGCCAGTGCCTGCACGTCTCCTCCATGTAGGTGGTTAGCAAGCGATATCATGGGGTTACTGCTGTTTCTCTTCCCCATGAGGGTGTTAACACCTTTCCACCATTTGCCAGGGTTGGTAGATTTGGCTTCATGGACATTGTTGTGATAGTACTTTGAATGTAGTGTTTTCCTCTGACGATTTACTTTGTTCTGGAAATAGTTGAATAATGAATCATTTTTGGTGGTAAAGGCCAGTTGCCGTTTATTGATAAGGTCCCTAAACTCATCTGTCACCCAGGGCTTATCACTGTCACATCTCACAACTATTCTGGTGGGAAAGTGTTCCTCCAGAAGGCTGGAAATCACCTCATAGAACATCTCACATTGCACTTTGCAGCTCTCAGCCCGGTATAGTGCCTCCCACTGCACACTGCGCAGGGCAGCAGCAAAGAAAACCTTCTGGCTTTGGGGGAACTTTCTCACCTCCACTCGTTGCTTTCGTGAAGATGGCAGAGAGGCAGATGGCACAGGTGTGACGAGGATGGTGTCATGCTTTGATAATCCAATGGGGGCCAGGTGCTGGGGCTCCTGGAAGTACTCTGGCATGTTGGTATACACAAGATCTATTGTGGACTTCTTGTGAGTTGGGTGTTTGACCAGTTGTTTTAATTTGTGGGTGGATTTAATTAGCCTGTCTGGTAGGTGGTTGAAGTCACCCATTAGTATAATCCCTGCATATGGGTATTTGACCTTTATTCTGTCCAGGCTCTCCACGATGTGTTGTACCATTGGATCATCATCACTGCCTGGAGGATGATAAATGCAGCCAATGACAAGGGGATTGTATTTCCTGGGCATCCTGTGAGGGTTGAGGCGGATCCACAGAGTCTCTAGGTCTTCATGGTGAAACTCTTTGAGACGTTCATGTGGGAGGGACTGGTATACGTATCCAATCAGTCCTCCTCCCCTCTGGCCCTGGCGGTTTCTCCTCACAATATCATAGGAATTGATCTCAACTTTTTCATCTGGAACAAAGTCTGGGCACCAGGATTCAGCCACACATGCAAAGTCAACTTGGTGTTTGTAGAGCAGTGTTGATACCTCAGCTGCTTTTTCTCTCACTGACTGTGGGTTTGTAAGAAGTAACACTGGGATATTCCACTTACTGCACTGTGGTACAGTGGCCAGAGTTCTCTCACCCAGGGTAGGGGGAGGTTTGACCAAGTCCTTGCAGGGGTCAGGCCTTGATGTAACTCTGACAGGGATGTGTCTCCATTGCTTGCTGCCAGCCCTGTGCCCTCTCCTGGTAGTGGGGCGGTGATAGATCCGGTTGCTGCGTGCAGCACATTCTGTCTCTGGGGGCAGCAGGCAGTCCTTGCTACCTCTCACATTGGTGGCTATGTTCAGCAGGTCTGATCTACTGTACTGTATGAAGCACATTGCACTGTTATTGTTTATAGCATACACAAACAAAGTCACAAATAGGGTCACCTGCCACATGTCACACTCCAGCGGCTATGGCCAGCCAGGTATACACAGGTGATAATCCTCACACAGGTCCAATATTGTCCAGATTTGAAAACTTTTACTCCTCTGTGTGTCTAAAATATGAGTTTATATTCCAAATGTGTATGATGTATGTGATCCAGGTATGTTCACAAGTAATATTACAATAATCAGAAGTCAATACAAGGGAGTGTAGTGACAATAGGAGCAGCAGATTATTCAGCGCTCACCATGCTGCACACTTGACCTAGCCCTCACTCCTTGATTATCACTATACCCAAAAACTCAAGTCTCTGTGAGGGACCCACAGTTTTCTCGTCCTGTATCTGAAACCCTGCTTCCTTGCAAGTTCTAACAATTATGTCGAATGAGTTCTTACATCCAAATACAGAGAGCGACACCTTCAGGATGTCATCCAAATAATGGATGCTGTCGACAGCTGCACCCTTGTTTTTATACAATGTCATATATTCTAATCCTATGGCAAAGTCATCAAAAAGTCTGGATACGCTGGTCAGATTAAATGGTAAACATGACATCTGGTAATACTTCTTCCCGTTGGCGTCAGGCCATGCAAATCCTAGCAAGTGCCTGTCACCAGGGGACACCTTTACACTCTGAAAAGCTGCTGCTAGGTCAGTTTTACCCATGCAGGGGGAATCATATTTTTTAGTCATCCTGACTGCGTCGAGCACCGTGGCATATTTGAGTGAGTAAAGGTCACTGTTAATCCCATCATTTACTGAGCTCCCTGGGGGCCAGGACAAATCATGAATGACTCTCCTTTTGGTTGATTTCTTTTTAAGAAAAGCCCCCAGTGGGGATACCCTAAAGTTAGGAGGGGGATTATCCAAAGGTCCTCAATCCTGCCTAATTCAAGGTTTTTCTTAACAAAGTCATTTACCTTCCCTTGGTGTATGGAGCGTGAAGGCTAATTTTATTTAACAGAACAGGTGTCGTCCCTGTAAATCCTATTTTGACCCCATTTAAAACCCTGTTATACAATTTGTCAGCAAATTCACGATCTTGGTAATCAACTAAGCCCTGTTTCCAATATTCAGGTGACAGAAATGTGTTTGATTGTTGATGAGGCACACTTTCCTTGCTTAATACACAATTCAAATGGTAATGGTCCATTATATTGTCTGCAGATATGTTGTCTATGACACTACTTGTATGTGCACTTGAGAAGGTAAAAGTTGTTGCAGACTTCCCCTGTTGGTGCTTGCTTTGGCTTTTGTCCAGTTTCCCGTCCTGTGCCAGCAACGCCGTAGCGGGAAAGGGTGTGTCAGAGTTGCGAAAGTGGTAATAGGTTTTGCACTGTGGACACCGCTGGGCGTTCGCTTTGACTGCAGTAGCATCAAGTATGGAATACACTAAATGAGGGTCTACAGAGACCTTTGAAAGCGCCATTCTATGACGCATATCCAATATGGCGATATTAGACTATGTGCACCTAGAGTCCCAATCTATTATTAGTGCTTTATAGTCTGACATCTGGTCATATAGATAGAGTCCATGAGTGTGCACTATAATCCTTTCATAACAGGCCCATGCTTCCAACCAAGTTTTTAGATCATACACCTTCCTGCGCTGAGACCTGTGCTTGTATTCAATATACCCTGTGCTATCTACAGTGACCGGCAGTTAGATTCGGACATTTTCATGTTTTTCACTCCAGATTTTCACAAAAACCTTCAAAACTGTGTAAAAACTGCTTACATCGATAGTAGATCATTAACTTTATATGCGTGTACAGTAAGATTGATACATGTTCAATATGTACAGAAATATCGGGAAATTGACACATTCAGGAAACCTGCAGATTGTCCGAGTTTACATTGAGTTATATGGTGAAATTGGTTACGTCACCACTTCTGACGTCATTTGACAGTGATGTGATCATTCGTGCCGTGAAAACAAATTAACACTTTTAACGTTTTGAAAAGAATAGGAATTACAAGATGACATGTGAGGCACAATTTTCAGCTCAATTGCAATTAGTACAGCACAGTTTTACTCGATATTTGACTGAGTTAAAAATGTCAGAGTTTCAACTGCCGGTTTCAGACAGTTGCCGGTCACTGTATATATCACTGTACATCTAATGAGCTATCATTGTCTATGACTATATTGTGACCGGAATCCTTCCGAAACCTTCAGTTGAAACTCAGACATTTTTAACACAGTCAAACATAAAGCAAACCTTGCCTGTACTAACTGCAATTGAGCTGAGTATTGTCTCTCACATGTTATCTTGTATTCCCACTGCTTTTCAAAATGTTGCAAGTGTTTATTTGTTTTCACTGCATGAGTGACGTCAAATGACGTCAGAAGTGGTGACATAACCAACATTATCGTATAACTCAATGTAAAACTCGGATAATATGCAGGTTTGCTGAATGCGTCAATTTCCCGATATTTCTGTACATATTGAACAGGTATCATTTTTACTCCACAGGCTTATAAAGTAGACGATCTTTTATCAATGTGAATGGTTTTTACCCAGTTTTGAAAGGTTTTGTGAACATTGGGAGTGAAAAACATGAAAATGTCCGGATCTGGCTGCTGGTCACTGTATATGGACATATGAGGTCTTCTATGCAAAGGCAAATCCCATAATTACATATACTGTTCTTTGTACATGTAACCATTTAACTCTTCTCAGGCCTTTATGATGGCCTCGGAGACTCCAATAATTTGTAAATTTTCTAAGGATAATGTAGGAGGCACCCAGAGTGGTGGGAGGCACTGTCTATTGAGATGTGTAAAACTGAATATGTTGAAAGTTTATGGTATTGTTTCATAGAAGTGTAAAATTGTCTAGGGACCATCTCACATATCAATACTAATCTAAATGTACACTACAAATGGTGGAATTTGTTGTTTATTTGTACATTATGCATTATTCATTTAATATAGTGTAAGAAAAAAATTGGGACCATTTCATATATACATTATCAAATGTTTTTTTTTTATCACATTTTATTTCTTTTGTCAATATTAAAAGGTGAAGAAGACATCATCGGATGACCTGAAAAAGTATTTATCAACCATTCATAGAATTCCTAAACATTTTGTGTGAGTAAAATTGTATTTTATGATTTACAAATATTGTAATGCTAAAAATATCAGTCACAATTGACAGGGGACATCTCAAAAGGATGCAAATATATTGATAATGGACAACTGAACTAAATAGACAGGAAAAAAATGTTAGTGATAAAATAAATCTCAGAAAATAAAAATCGGAGCCAGCATAATTCTGAGGGGATCAGCGGTATATTTGAAAATAGGGCAAAATATGGGTTTTTAATTTTTCTACCTATCCGGGCTGGGTAGGAAAGCCTCCCAAAAATTTGTGCAGTTAGTTATCAATAAAATACACTTTAGAAAAAAAAATCGGAGCAGGCACATTTGTTTCTGATATGTAGGGGATCAGCGGTATACTTGAAAATAGGGCTGAAAATGAGTTTTGATTTTTTTCTACCTATCCGGGCTGGGTAGGAAAGCCTCCAAAACATTTGTGTAGTTAGTTGTTAATAAGATACACTTTAGAAAAAAAAAACTGAGCCGGCATACTTGTTTCCGATATGTAGGTTATCAGTGGTATTGTAGGATATAGATTGCCTACCCAGAGACTCTTGAGAATATATAGACAATCAAAGACAATCACGGTCTCTGGCAGAACATCATGTATAGAGATTGTGTGCTGTGTGGAGTCAACGAGTGCAGGTTGATGCATCGCCTTAACCACCACACCTGGAGATGACTCACCGGACATGAGAGATCGCGTGCAGGCAGACGAGCCCATGCAAAACCCCCGCGTCGCAAAAGGAAGCCACGCAGGCAAGACGAGTCCATCCAGTGTCGCAAAAGGAAGCCACGCAGGCAAACCCCACACATGACGCGCAGTGATCCTTTAAAAGGGCCCGCAACCGTTGGATCCTCGGAGAGCAGAACCTGGAGACCGGAGAAGCAGAGTTACAGCGACCACTTGCCACGAAAGATCCACGACTCTCAGCATCGTGACTGTATAGACTTGGGTGTTTTGTGTATTCTCGGGACTCTATAAGTATCATGCATTTGGGTAGTTCATATGCCTCGCTCATTGCCATGCCGGCCTAGCCAGACAAGGATGATTCACAGCACCGAATAAAAGGTAATTATTGTGCAGTGTATATCCTGTGTCTGCAGTCCTTATTACCTCACACCTCATATGGGTAGATAGGGTTGCTAGGTTCTGTGCCCCGCCTCACAGCCAGCGAGTAAAGTACAGTCAGAGTAATAATAATAATAATAATAAAATTTGTATAGCGCTGATACCAGACAAGTCTGTTCATAGCGCTGAGCTCAGGACATGTATCCTGAAGAGATGAGTTTTCAGCCTACTCTTAAACGAGGAGACTGAAGTACTAGTCCTAATATCAGTAGGCAGGGAATTCCATAGTCGTGGACCTACAGATGAGAAGGCCCTGTCACCTACTGTCTTTAGCCTGGTAGTAGGTACTTGAAGGTGAGTGCCATCATTGGATCTTAGACAGCGTTCACCTTCCCTGATCAGTAGTAGATCACGTAAGTAAGGCGGTGCCTTACCATTTAGGGCTATCCAGGTTAATAGAAGAATTTTAAAATCAATTCTCGCGTGAACAGGAAGCCAGTGCAGTTCCTGTAATTTTCCTGAAATGTGATCAAATTTCCTGATTTTTCCTACTTCTCGTGCTGCAGAGTTTTGGAGGTATTGCAGTTTCTTGATGTCAGTTTTAGGAAGACCTGCTAGAAGACCATTACCATAGTCAAGGGTAGATGTAACAAAAGCATGGGTAAGTGTTACCGCAGTCTTCTCATCTAGACAATGTCTGATGGCCGCCAAGTTCCTAATGTGATAATAGCCTTTCTGACACATTTTCTTGATCTGGGCCTTCATGTCCATGTTGGAGTCAAATGTGACACCAAGGTCAACTACTGACTGACTTGGAGCAATATCAGAGTCACCCACTCTGATTGTGGTTGGGATACTGCTATGGGTGGTAGTACTGTACCTGTCAGTACATATGAGCATCTCAGTTTTTCCATCATTTATCTTCATCTTGTTTGTAATGAGGAAATTTCTGACCTCACTGACACACTCCTCTAGTTTGTGTCTGCTTATATCCACATGATGGGGAGAGGCGTGGTCTACAGGGATGTAGATCTGAGTATCATCTGTATAGATGTGATAACTCAGACCATATTTGGCAAGTATATCAGATAGGGGTGTCATGTAAATGGTGAACAGTATAGGACCCAGGACTGAGCCCTGGGGTACTCCATATTTTAAGGATTTGAGACAGGATCTATGGATCCCCACCTCAACACATTGCTTCCTGTCCATTAGGTATGACCTAATCCAGGAGAGTGCATGACCTTTGACGTTGCATCTATCCCTCAGCCTGTCCAAAAGGATTTGATGGTTAATAGTGTCAAAGGCAGCGGAGAGGTCAAGCAACAGCAAGATAATTGACTTTCTATTGTCAAGAGCACCCAAGATATCATTTTGAACTTTTAACAGGGCGGTTTCAGTGCTGTGATATTCTTTGTAGGCTGATTGAAACTTGTCAGTAAGACCATTCCTTATAAGATGGGGGACTAGTTGGTCTGCAACCGCCCTCTCAGTTAGTTTAGAGACAGATGTTAGGTTGGAAACAGGCCTATTATTTTTCTCAACCAGTTCTAGACCAAGTTTTTTCAGCAGGGGTGTTATGATGGCTATTTTCATATTTTCTGATACTGTTGATTCCATCAATGATTTATTTATGATAGAGGTAATTATTGGTAGGAGGTCATCTAAGAGGTCAAATAAGAGCCAGGTTGGAATTGGATCCAGCTCACATGACTTCTTTGCAGACCTTTTGACCAATTTCCGTACGTCATCAATGGTTAAGGGTGTGAACCTTTCCAGACACGTAGTACTATTGTTCGCCCTGTCATCTGGTGGCGAAATTTGGCAGGATGGAGCATTATCAATGTCCAGACGGATTTTCTCTATTTTTTCAAGGAAGAATGTGTTAAACTTCTCAGCTTGAGTGATCTCACAGTCAGATTGAGGCATAGGTGTGTCTTTTTTCTTGTGCATGACTGTGTCAATGACCCTAAAGAGCTTTTTAGGGTCATGTTTGTTTTCCTCCACCAGATTGGAAAAATATGCTGATTGAGCAGATTTAAGCATTGAGTTGTATTTGTTCCTCTGAGAGTTATACAGCTCCTTGTCAATGTGAGAGCCAGTCTTGCTCATTTTTCTCTCAAGCCTCCTCTTGAGAGATCTTTCCAGCTTTAATTGGTCACTCATCCAGGGAACCGGTTTACGCTGAGTTACCTTGGCAAACTTAGTTGGAGCATGTTTATCCATGAGTGATGTAAGCTCCTTGTCATAGTAATCCACCATCTCACTCAATGAAAAATGTTCCCAGGTCTCAGTTTCAACTGTTAGGGATTTGATGTCATTCCTTAGGGATTGAAGATCCAGTCCCTTGTAATTCCTGTACCTTATCAATTTTTTGGGGGGTTTGGGGGGTGAAATACCCAGATATAATTTAATCATCTTATGATCAGATATATACTCATCCACTAGGTGGCCCTTGAGGAACTTATTCCCTTTGAAAGTGATGATTAGATCAAGGGTATTCCCTAACTTATGGGTCGGTTCATGTACCCATTGGTTCATGTCAAAGGTAGATAGAATGTCATTGAACTTTATAACATCAGATTTATTTGGCTTATTGACATGAAAATTATAGTCACCCAAAAAGATGACTTCATGACTAAATGACCCATAGTGTGCAACCAGTTGAGTGAACTCATCATAGAACTCAGAGTAGGTATACATATTCCTGCCTGAGGGTTCAGGTCGGTAAATGGTTACAAAGGTGAACTTTTTCCCTTTTATTTGAAGTGATGCCTCCAGGAGTTCCATAGTCGTTACTACTGGTTGGTTCAGCCTATTGGTTTTAAAGGGAAGCTCTGTACGATGCAATAGACCTATACCACCACCAGAGCACCCTCTACGGGGGAAAGACTGAAACTTTAGGGAACCACTCTCAAGTTGCTTTTTGATCCTCTCTTCATTGTTTTCGTGCAACCATGTTTCAGTTATGAAAAGGGCATCTAGGTTATGTTCAGAGAAGTAGTCTTTCACAAGTAGAACCTTACCAGAGATGCTTTGAGTATTGCATGAACCAATTAGAAGCTGGTTGCTAGGTTTGCATTGTGATGACTGGGTGTTGTTGTTCCTGGCGCCCCCTTTATTTACATGTTGGGGTTTAGCACGTGTTCTAACGGCCGGCCGGATGAATCCCGTTCTGTGATTGGTTGACCAAGCCTGTGGGTGTGTATTGCTAGTGTTTATATTATTAAGGTGAGCACGTGCTTGGTTGGGTTCGTGTGTTTCCGAGACTGTCAGACAATGGTAGCGATTGGCCATACCGAGAATACCCGAGCGATCCTGCCTGGGATTCATTAATGAGGATGCGTGGCCTTGCCTCTTCAACGTCCAATCACCGCTCGATGATTGACACGTCACCAGGTCATGACGTAGGCAGTGACACGAGTTTCCCCGTCTTTTAGCATCGAGCAAGCCGACTGCCCCACCAAATCTACAATATGAGGCAGAAAATATATCATGTTCGGGTGAGTATATTGATTTACCTGCGGGGGTTGCGTAAGTGCACCCAGGTGAGTTTTTACAGGTATTTATGAGTTGTGCCAATGTACTTTTGACAGATGAAACTATTCCACAAAATGACCAGTGCCATGTGGTCCGACCAGGGTGCATTCGCGAATATACTCACAATTATCTAGCGTGAATCTTTGATGATACGGGAATAATGCAATATCTCGACTAAGTTTTATATGATTAACTGAGGCGGGACAATTGCTAATATTCATTGTTTTGAATGGAATTTGTAGAAAGTATGTGAAAAGATGATCCCCAAATAGTTTTTGATTCGGCCATCTTCTGCCAATGTTTATCACAAACCAGCATTTCACATGTCTTTATACCATCGTGAGGAAGTTTTAAATATTCTTTATTTACACGGTCAGTTGTAGAGTTAATGTCAAAGCATGAACATATACAAACAAATGGGTGATTGTGCAAAGAAGAACATTTATTTACATATATACACTTTACTCCACACGGCACCGGCCAGTAATGTCAATTAAAGTCTGCAAGATGTTTTTTAATTGATAGTTTTGCCTTTTTTACAGAGTTCCTTGGACCAGTAATATTTACAACGCTGAGAGTTTTGTCCTCGTCCAACTCTCGCTTGTCAACTTTGACCACTGCTCCCGTTTCACGCTCAATGCGTTGGATGTTAGAGCCCTGTTTCCCGATAAGTCGCCCGGTCAAATCAGATGACACAAACATCACCGAGTCGGGGTTGTATGCTGATGGCTGGGGTTTCGAAGTGATGGATGATGATGTCTTGCCCCTACCCCGCCCCCTATGAGGGGGTGCAGCAGAAGAGGTGGAAGGAAGAGGGGCATCATCATCTTCATCTACCAAGAGAACGTCCGACTTCGGTGGTATTGAATGAATGAATGAATGGTTGCTTAGAGGCACATCAACCACTAAGGTTATTTAGTGCCTAAAAGTGGTAAAAACACAAAAGTTTATAAAATCAATATGATATGTAAATAATCTTAACAACACAAAATATTAACAAAATCCTCTCAATATATCAGTTATAGCTAATTTGTATGAATAAATTCAATTTAAAAGACTTTAAATACCATCTGATGTTTCGCGGTTCTTGATAAATAGGCCAATGACCTAAGTAAACAAGAGCTCCACACTTAAAATTGGTTATAAAGTCCTATTTGGTTTAAAAACGATACTATCACAGAAGTATCTACAGTATCAAATAACGAATGTAAATCTTGCACATTAAAATATTGAGTCCTAATTATATCAAAATCGATACATTCAATTAAAACATGTTTGATAGTCAAAGCCCTTTGACATCCAATACACTGAGTCCTAATTATATCAAAATCGATACATTCAATTAAAACATGTTTGATAGTCAAAGCCCTTTGACATCCAATACACTGAGGCTGATCTTCGCCTTTAAGAAGATAGCAGTGAGTCAAATGACTATGTCCAATTCTCATACGTGTTAAAACAGACTCTTCTCTTCGGTTAATTCGACATGCACCTTTGGTTTTACCTAAAACAGGCTTAATTTCGTGTAGTTTATTAAAAATAGCTTCGTTCCAGCGCAATTGCCACTTAGAACGTAAAAAAACAGTAATATATTTCTTAAACTCTGTATAAGGTATAAGCATATTTATTGGGCGCTTATCCAATGCTGCTTTGGCAGCTTGGTCAGCAGCCTCATTTCCATGGATTCCAATATGACTGGGAATCCAGTAAAAACGAATCTCTTTATTTTCCTCAGTACAGAGTCTATGATGGCGCTCAAGGATTTTGTAGATAAAAGGATTTTTCCAATCCTTTGCTTTCAACGCTTGTAAACAAGACAAAGAATCAGAAAAAATTAAAAATGTCCGATGTGGAGAAGTCTCCACATGATCTAAAGCAAGGTATAAAGCATGAAGTTCTGCAGAATAAATAGACGATTTATTTGGCAGACGTTCTGAATAAATATGATTGCCCTTAACAGCAGCTGCAGCAGCCTTGTCATCGTCAAATGATCCATCAGTGTATATACACTGATATCCAGTGAAAATAGATTTTATTTCTTTGTATCTATTTATATAAAGGGATGGATCGGTTGAGTATTTCTTTAATTCTGACATGGCTACACTAATATTTAAAGTTTCGTAGGTCCATGGAGGTGTTTCTGGATATTGAAATTTAGCTATTTGATTCGGATTTAAATTTAAAGATTGTAAAGATTCTTTGATGCGAATGCCAAAAGTTGGTATTGTATTAGGTTTACTTTCAAAAAGGTCAACATAATTTGGATTAAATATAGTATCATGGGCAGGATTGTCTGGACAAGCTGCAATTTTTGCAGCATACTGAAGGGCAAGCTTTTCTCTTCTTAAATCAAGAGGCAGCTCATCTGCCTCAACTGCCAAGCTATCTGCAGGCGATGTACGAAACGCACCAAGGCAAAGTCGTAAACCTTGATTTTGTATAGGATCAAGCATTTTAATATAAGATGGACGTGCTGATCCATATACCATACACCCATAATTAAGCTTAGAACGTACCAATGCTTTATACAATTGTAATAAAATATTACGGTCCCCTCCCCAATCAGTATGTGCAAGAACCCGTAATAAATCTAATGCCTTCTGGCATTTCTTCTTAACATATTTAATGTGGGGAATAAAAGATAATTTTTTGTCAAAAATAAGTCCAAGAAACTTGGTTTCTTCGACAATGGGTATCCGAGTTTGGCCTAAATAAAGATCAGGATCTGGGTGAACCTTCCATTTTTTACAAAAGTGCATACATACAGTTTTCTTTAAAGAAAACTTAAATCCATTATGATCAGCCCATTCCTGTATTCTATTAAGATGTTGTTGGAGCTGTCTTTCTATAGTATGCATACTTGTGGACCTGTAACATAAATTAAAATCATCAACAAATAATGAACAATCTGTTCCAGGTCTCACACAATTTACAATACTGTTGATTTTTATTATAAATAGGGTTACAGATAATATACTACCCTGTGGAACACCCATTTCCTGATCAAAAGCATCAGAAAGTGATGAACCAACTCGGACCCTGAATTGTCTATTTGACAAAAAATTTTGAATAAAAAGGGGTAAACGACCCCTTAATCCCATATCATATAAATCGCTCATTATTCCAAATTTCCATGTAGTATCGTACGCTTTCTCTAAATCAAAGAAAATGCTAACCACATGCTCACCTTTTAAAAAACCCTCTCTTAAAAATGTCTCTAAACGTACCAGGTGGTCAATGGTACTTAGGAATGGGAATAATAGTGGCTTCACTCCATGAAGGAGGAAAATCACCACTTTCCCAAATGTTATTAAAAATATTTAAAAGATGCCCAAGTGATTGATCAGGGAGGTGTTTAAGGATTTGGTAGTGAATTTGATCAGGCCCAGGAGCGGTATCATGAGATTTATCCAAAGCAAGTTTCAAATCTTCTATTGTAAATGATTTATTATATTCTTCCAAGTTATGAGATGTAAAATTTAGTTGGTTTCTTCTTTTCTTTTTTTTATTTGTTGAAATTTTGCAGAATAATTATTGGATGAGGAATTCTTAGAAATTGTCTGACCTATTGTGTTACCTATTTCAGTGGGATTTGTAATTAATTGGCCATTATGAGTTAAATGTTTGATCCTTGCTCCACCTCCCTTCCCCGAAATTTTACGCACCATATCCCAGCATTTTTTAATCGGTGTACGCGTATTTAATTTGGAAACATAATCCTTCCAACTTTTTCTCTTGCTTATTTTAATAATATAACGGGCTTTAGCTCTTTTTACTCGAAATTGGTGCAAATTATATTGAGTTGGCTGTCGATTAAATTTTTTCAGAGCTTTTTTGCGCTCCTTGACAGCTTTTTTGCACTCATCATTAAACCAGGGTTTTTCTTTAATTTTAGAATTTGGCTTTGATTTGGGAATACACCCATCAGCAATATCATACAATGTATCTGTAAAAACTTGAAGAGGATCATCTACATTGTTAAAAAGTTCTGGAGTTATTTTATTAAAACAGGATGTTTGAAATTTTGCCCAATCGGCTTTATGAAATTTCCACTTGGGATTCGTTCGTCTGGTGGAGGAAAATGGTTATTTAAAATAATGGGATAATGATCACTACCCCATTGATCTTCCTCTACTTCCCAGGAATAGTCTAAAAATAAATTTGGAGTGCACATGGAGAGATCTATTGATGTTAAAGAGCCTGTAGCAGGATGTAAATATGTCAGGGAATCGTCATTCCAAAGGCACAAACTATTATTATTTAAAAAATCTTCTATTATACGTCCTTTGGCATCAGTATTATTTCTGCCACCCCAAAGATAGTTGTGTGCATTAAAGTAACCAACTAACATATATGGCTGTGGCAGCTGGGTTATCAAATTATTTAAATCTGTAATATTAACTGGCTCACTAGGCGGTAAATATATTGAACATATAGTTAATGTATTATGCAGGGTAACCCTGACTGCAGAAGCTTGTAAATTAGTATTTAATGTTACTTTACTTTGTGGTATACAGGATTTAACAAAAACAGAAACTCCGCCATGTGCTCGGTCCATTGCATCTATTGAACCAACTTTATTATAAGGTACATACCCCTTAAATGTTGTGGAATTATCTTTGAATTTAGTTTCTTGTAAACAAATTACAGATGCGTTATATTTTTGGGCTAATAACTCCAGTTCTGGCCTGTTTGCCTCGAATCCTCTACAGTTCCATTGTATGATACTGCCGATAGCCATATTAAAAATAATGAGGATAAATATAGGATTTAACATAATCATTTAAGTTTATGATTATGTTTTGAGTGAACAGGTGTAAAATGTATATCGGAAGGATCACCTGTGTCCATCCTTTCTAAGGATTTAGTTCTATTTATTTTAGTTTTGCTTTGATCTTTGATTTCATTTTTGTCTGATTTCTTAACTGGTCTGTTGCTATTTACATTTTTACTGGATGATGTGGAGGGAGTTTGTGAAGAGGTTTTAGTGGATTGAACTGTTGGTACATTTATTGCTGGGGTAGTGGGTGTTTGGGTTTGAGTGGATGTTCCTGAAGATTTGGAGGTATTTGAAAAATAGGAATAATTCTTTTCATCGATTGGCCAGGTTATTTCTGTCTGTATTGCTATTGTTTTTGTCTCTTTGGTTTTTAAGGCGGTAGCATAGGATGTTTTGGAATTATTAAAACTTTCTACACGTTTACGTGCCTCAGGAAAAGAAATGTTTTCGGTGTGGCGTATTCGCTGAATTTCCTTCTCTTTTAAAAATGAAGGACAATTCCGCGAATACGATGGGTGATTGCCTTGACAATTCACACATTTCATGGTTTCCGAAGAACACTCTTCTCCACTATGCTGGGCTGTACATTTCGGGCAAGTTATGTTTCCTTTGCATCGATCAGATCCATGTCCATACCTCTGACACTTGAAGCAGCGCAGAGGGTTTGGAATGAAAACATCAACTCGGA
Source organism: Amphiduros pacificus (assembly GCA_949316495.1). NCBI lineage: Eukaryota > Metazoa > Annelida > Polychaeta > Phyllodocida > Hesionidae > Amphiduros > Amphiduros pacificus. The sequence goes on along the minus strand of OX439008.1, from coordinate 27,170,313 downwards.
CGTTTAAATATCCAACTTTAATAGATGTTGGAAGCTGCGCTGCTTCAAATGTCAGAATGAATGTGTTAATTGGAATTTTAGCTCCATCCTTCTTAATAAAAATTTGTTTGCATTGGACAACATCTTGATCTTTTAGTTCATCCACTATTTCCTCTTCAGAAACTCCCGCCAGATCTGGGCATCTTATCACTCCTTTTTTACTATTGAGGGTCTTATGAGCCGTTATCAAAACTGGAACTGTGGCCAACATTCGGCATCTTAAAAGATTGTCCGCATGGCTCTTCCGCTCAACTTCAATTAATAAACGCGTTCCCATTTTTTAAACTGTTTTCGGCACCCCGGCAATGCCTTGAATCCCCTTTGCAATTGCAAAGGGGGACCTTTTTGCCAGGGTATGTTCAGCATCGGAACTTTCCGCAATTAAAAATCTAGGCCATTTTTCTGTTTTATTTGAGTCGTCATCACTATCTATGTCATTCCTAGGTCGTTTTTGTTTGTTTTGCGCCATGTGTGTTATTTTAAATTTCATCAGTTAGGTCCCCTACCCACCACGGAGCCCAACAAGGGGACGCCTTTCTTGGCCGGTAACTCCAAGCCCTGACGCCATGAGGATACCCAACATGACATACTCTAAGAATAAAAACTCCACCCTTTCGGATTTTATTTATATCCCTCGATTGACCCAATCAGCAGTAATCTCCTTTCAGGAAATATAAATCAAAAATTTATCAATTATTCTTAAATTTTAAACATTGAAATTGTCACTAATAAATATAAAATAGCCAGAATACATTAAAGGAAATATACCACAAGCCGGTTAAATCAGATCCATGCCTAATCTGATCTGCCTGTCTGGTGAACATTTGGATCCAAGACAGGCGTGTTGCAACTGGACCGGTATTACTGCCAAACCAGCCCAGTGCTCAGCCCGTCAGGATTCCATATCCTCCCTGACACAGGTCGCATCCCACGGCAAACAGGACGCCCCTTTAGTCGCCTTTTACGACATGCTGGGGGGCAGTGGGGCTATTCTTTAATCCCCGCACCCACAGGGGAGCTAGAGGATAAGCTCCACGGTGGTATGACTAGTGACATATTGGAACAGTATATTTCCATTATGGAAGAGATTGAAAAAATTGAGACAGAAACAAAAGGAGCCATTCTGAGGTCAAAAATTAAATTGTCAGAGGCAGGTGAGAAGAATACTAAATATTTTTTTAATTTAGAGAAAAGAAATGCTGTCGACAAACACATATATCAATTAGAATTAAGAGATGGCACACTATGCACTGACTCAAAACTAATTCTTAATGAATAAAAACATATCTGGAAAATCTATACTCTGATTCAAAGAGGGATTATAATGCCGGTCAATCTGAAGTTGATTTTATGAACATACCTCACCCTATGTTATCAGATAATGAGAGAGAAATATGTGAAGGACTAGTAACAGAAGATGAATGTGCTAAGGCTCTCTTGGACATGGAAAATGGCAAATCACCTGGGTGTGATGGCTTTAATGTAATGAGTTTTACAAATTCTTCTGGAAAATTATTAAATGCACTCTTGTAGAAAGCATAAATTATGGATATGAAAAAGGTGAGCTGTCAGTTGATCAAAAATGGGGTATTATTATTCTCATACCAAAAAAGGGAAAGAAAAGAATACTATTAAAGAACTGGAGACCTATTTCATCATTAAACATTGATTATAAGATACTTACTAAATGTTTAGCACTCAGATTGCATAAGGTACTAGCATCCATTATCGATGTTGATCGAACAGGTTTTTTAAAAGGAATATATATTGGTGAAAATATAAGAACGATCTCAGACATTATTAACTATACCTCTATCAGGGATGACCCAGTAATCATCTTATTATTCGATTTTGAAAAAGCATTCGATACTATTAAATGGTCATTCCTGATAGAGAGTCTTAGATCTTTTAACTTTGGTCCTTTGTTTATTCAGTGGATTAAGACAATCTATTGTAATGCTGTACAGTCACCAATTATGGTAACACCACTGGCTTTTTAAATTATATAGAGGAATAAAACAAGGCCATGAATTTAAAGTATCACAATTGGCAGATGACACTACAATTTTGGTGTCTGACTTTAATTCAGTTGGTAATGTCCTGAAACTAGTGAATGAATTCTATAAGACGTCTGGTTTAAAATTAAATGTTGATAAAACCACGGCAATGTGTATTGGTTCCCTAAAACACTATGAATGTGAGAAAAAACAATTTTTATTTTTGTGTGTTTCAAAAACTAGGTTGGGCCCACACTAGACCATATCGAGGGAAAATGACACTTGTTTTCATTGGTCCAGAACATGGCTAAGTCACCAAGTGGCCCTTTTGTGCATATGAAAAGTGGCAAGTCTCGTCTAAAAGGCTACCTCGGGCTAGCAGAGGCACTAGGTTGGGCTAACGCTAGTCACTGCCCACCAGTTTCAGCACAGCCTTTTTGGGTGAAATGGTACTATTCACCCTGTGTCGGGCAAACGGGCATTTACAACATTTTGAGTTCACACCACACGAAACTGGCACTTGGTGTCTTATTTATAAAAAAAAGACAAAAAACATGTAATAAGTAGCGTCATAATTTCTTTTTTTATCTCCCTTTTGAGGATTGTGGTGGATCCATCAAAAGAACAAATGAAAAGACTACACCTGTACTAAATTGCTACAATTTTTTCAGATTTTTTCAAAATAAGACACCAAGGCTCAGTTTCGTGTGGTAGCATTCAAATTTTTTTTTTGTGTTTCAAAAATTAGGTCGGGCCCACACTAGACCATAGCGAGGGAAAATGACACGTTTTCATGTGTACAGAACATGGCAGAACATGGCTAAGTCACCAAGTGGCCCTTTTGTGCATATGTGCATATGTAATAAGTTTTTTGTAATATTTCTTTTTTTATCTCCCTTTTGAGGGTTGTGGTGGATCCATCAAAAGGACAAATAGACTCAACAAAGTTGGAGCTTGCAGTCAGGTAGTATTATAGAGCTGTGACATGTTCTCATGAGATTTGATGAAATTGAATATCACACCAATCTCATCCCACATATTTTTTTATTTTCCAGCCTTGCAGACAGAGTTGGACTCAACAAAGTGGGAGCTTGCAGTCATGGTAGTATGATAGAGCTGTGACATGTTCTCTTGAGATTTGATGAAATGTAAAGTATGATCTTCTTCAGACTAAAGTTGGGCTCAACAAAGTGGTAGCTTGACAGTCAGGTAGTAAGATAGAGTTGTGAAATGTGCTCTTGAGACTTGATGAAATGTAAAAATACCAGTTTTACCTTCATATTTATTTTACAATCTTGCAGACAAATGTCGGATACCACAAAGTGGGAGCTTGGCAGTCGTACAGAATGACATAACTAATGAAACTGAATCACACGTCTCATCTCATCTGGCATCATCCAGCCCACCTTGCTCTGACGAGTTGGAATTGACAATGAGACAGCTTGGGAGAATCGTTCTACGTCCATTGGAAAAGGTTGTGAGAAATCTTTTACCTCAGTCTGTGCTTCATATCTTCTTTTACCTCAGTCTGTGCTTCATATCTTGGGTGATGGCTGCTCTTTTGTGAAGCTCCGAATATTCTGTCTTTATTGACGTGATATTTGGTCTAACCTAAGTCTATCACTGCCCAATTCTAATCGCACACCAAGTCTATACCTAGGTCTGTCTGTAACAGACTTTCTGCAAGCTCTGACGGCAGTTTGGATTGACTTTTGCTTGCGAAGGCCGGTCACAAGTTGTTGTCTTTTTGAAGGCACGGTGTTCACGAGCTGACAATCCTGTTCTGCTTGTGTCGAGTGCTTTTAGTCTGAAACAGCTTATTCCCCAGGTTTTACGTGTCTTAAGTCTCTTCGGACTCTTAAGAAAATAATGATTCCCTTTTCACCAGCCTCTCGGCACACGGGTGAATACAAAGGTGAATATTACGCTTATGATCTCTGCTAAATACGTATTCAACTGGTGGCTATCTTGCCACTTACCTGTTGTTTACTTTACGACGCAGTGATTTCTTCTCTCACCAGCCTCACGGCCAAGAGGGAACACTGACAGTGCTACCACGACCCTAGCATACGTCTGTCTTTACGTTTTCTTAAATACGCTCTTATTTAATAATATAAACAAGAAGAACACAAATAGACATCTATCTATACACTACTCTCTTCTCTCACCAGCCTCACGGCCAAGAGGGACCACTGACAGTGCTACCACAACCCTAGCATACGTCTGTCACGTTATTCTTAAATACGCTCTTATTTAATAATATAAATAAGAATACTATATATCTACAAAACATAACACGAAAGGAAAATAAGATTTTATTATCTATTACTATGCACACATTTATTATTCACTGGGGGGATACTGGATTCGGTAACTGCAGTTACCGAATCAAAATGGCAGACTCTGCACCAGGTGAGAAATCTCAGCAGCTTGTATTTCATCTTTCCTGGGGTTATTGATAACTGCTACCATAACCAAGTGCTTCAGTATAGTATATAAATACAGTATGATCAAAATGATTCACATAGCTTTACAGGTAATGTGAAAAAGAGGGAATGTAGTTTCACTCATGATTCGGTAACTGTACATGCATGATTCGGTAACTGTAGTCTTCTTCATGTGGATGATTCGGTAACTGTTGAATGATTTGGTAACTGCCATATGTGTATGCAAACAAAATATGAATGTTAATGTGTACTTATAAGCAAACAATAATAGTAAAGTTACCAGAACAATATGCTCTGTATAATGACTGCAGGTATGTATAATGTGTTGCAATCCAGTGGTTGCAATGTTCATTGTAACTGTAACTATAATATGATATGCTCACTTTTTCAGCCTTTATGTGTTACCATTGCACAAAAACTGGTAAAATAGAACTAAATATATTCCACCATGCTAAATCCAGCCACCAGAATTTGCCTTTTAGTATTCCGAAAGAAGAATTAGATGAAACCTCTAAACCAAAATAAATAGATCTGTTCACTTTGGACAAACAATCAATGTCATAATCAATAAATATGGGTAGAACTGTGAACCATATATTGAAACAAATGGTACAAAAAATATTCTAAAGATCAAGAGAAGTTATTAGTTCTGAACAAACTGTTGATTATAATGCACCTGAAAAAGAAAAATGACAAAAGGTATATTCCTAAGCAGGGGATTATTTGAAAGAGTCTGAAGTTTGCAAATTTATGACTGACAAATTAATGAAAGTCCTTGATCTTATGGATCAGCAGGGTAGAAAGGAGAACTTCATGTGTGTTATCCAGTCCATTGCTGATGGAGTTTTATCAAGTCAAGATAATTCACAATTAATATTCCTTGTCGAAAGTCTGTTTCAATGCCAAAATTGAATACACAATTAATATTCCTTGTCAAAAGTCTGTTTCAATGCTGAAATTGAATACACAAGGTTTGCTTATAAAAAGGAGACATGAATGCAATAAAACAAGACTTGCATGTCTTTTTTTAAGATGAAGTTAAGGATTCAAATCTCCCAGTTGAAACTCTGAACAATAAGTTCACAGATAAGCTTATGGAGTCCATCAATAAACACAATCCTATTACATCAGTTCTTTCAATTCAGTACAAATCTGTTTTTTCTACTGAAAACATGGAAAATATTCCTGACAAAGGTGATCCAAAAAAGCCAATGGCCAGGATCAAATACCCACAATAGTTTGAAAGAATGTTCACATGAAATAGCTCCAATCCTCCAAAAAATATTCCAAGACTCACTCGACAAAGGAGAAGTCCCAAAAGCATGGCAAACAGCAAATATAGTTGCAGTCTTTAAAAAAGGAGATATAGGTTGTGCCGCAAACTACAGGCCAGTTTCTTTGACATCTGTCCCCTGTAAGATTTTGGAGCATATAATTGTCAGACACATGATGAATCACTGCGAACTTTACAATATCCTGGTAAATTTTCAGCATGGATTCAGGACAGGCCACTCGTGTGAAACTCAGTTAATCACAACCTTACAGGATATACTCAAGGCTAGAAATGATGGGCAAAATGTTGACATGCTCATTCTCGACTTTAGTAAATCCTTTGACACAGTCTGCCACGAACGGCTCAATCACAAGCTCGCGCATTACGGAATCTCAGGGCAGGTCGGTTCACGGATAAAAAACTGGCTTACAAACCGTGAACAGATGGTAGTTATTGACGGTGATGAATCTGATCCTGTCCTTTTTAAATCTGGAGTGCCTCAGGGTACAGTACTTGGACCATTACTATTTCTACTGCAGGCCACGGGCCGTGGCGCAGTTGGTTAGATCGCCAGCTTATTAGCACCAGTTCCTCTGTGGTGATCCAAAGGTCGTGGGTTCGAACCCCGGCCGTGCTGGGATTGAACTCATGATACAATTTCCCACATGAGCTGAGGCCTGTGCCTAAAGGGTTAACCCGTTGTCCTTGTAAATCTGTGACCGGGGGGGTTGTCATGCCAAGGACCTGCGACATGACAATTCAGTGAGGCAGCACTATGTCTGTTACAAGTAGGTCTCATTACGAAATGACTGAAATAATGTTGTAAGTGATGTAAAACCAAAAAACAAAAAAAAAAAAAAAAAAAACTATTACTACTCTACATTAATGACATTGGAGAGAAGCTAAAATATTCAAACATAAGGCTCTTTGCTGATGAGAGCCTCCTATATAGAATAGTTGAAAATGACGATGATGCAGTAAAACTGCAAGAAGACCTTAATATGCTGGAGGAATAGTCAAGTGAGTGGCAAATGGACTTCAATGCTCAGAAATGCTACACCCTGAGCAGCACGAAAAAAGCCAAGCTCTTGATACAAGAAAATATACATTAAATGGTCACAACTTGCAACATGTTGAACATCATCCCTACCTGGGAGTTGAGCTCCAAACAAATATGAAATGGGATGAAAATATCAACAACATTGTGTGCAAAGCAAATTAAGTACTGGGATTTGTAAGAAGGAATTTCAATATGTGCCCAGGAAAGAGGCTGCCTACAATACACTTGTGCGCCCTCACTTAGAATATGCATCAAGTGTGTGGTACCCTTACCTCAAAAAAGATATAGACCACATAGAATCAGTTCAAAGACGAGCTGCTAGATTTGTGTCTGGCAACTGGAAGAGAGAAACAGGCACTGTAACAAAAATCCTGGAAGACCTAAAATGGGTTTCATTAGCAGGGAGATGAAGGACACAGAGGCTAGTTTTATTGTACAAGGCTATACATGGTGAAATAGCTTTGAAACTTCCAGAACATGTCAAAATGAAATCAGCTCCTACATGGAAATCACTATATCGAACTTGCGACAAGCTGTGACCCTTATAAATACAGCTATATTCCAAGGACAGTGACTGGAATAATCTTCCCCCTCAATTAACTACATTGGAACCAGGTAGCTCGGCATCCTTCAGGAACTCCCTTACCAGAGCATAAAGGTTGTCAACAAACAACTGGTGTGTACCAGCTGCACCCCTTAGTGCAACCATGCTCTCTTGGCGGGATGCCATTTGGTCTTGCCGAGTAAACTTATAGATGTAGATGTAGATGTAGTCTCAAGTTGATCAATCCCATACAGCTCCAGCTGGGGCTATCCTAGGAGTATCTACATGTATACATACCATCTACTTGATGCAAAGATTCCATGGTGCTCTGGTAATATAAAAGCATTAAAGCTTGTGACAACATACAACAAGTGATCATTCAAATACAACTTAATTGAAATGGTGTGGTACAGGAAATAATAGATTAAATTATCAAGATTTATCTTAAATACTTACTAAATTTGCTTTTTTGGCATCCATGTTTTCAGCTACTGAAATATGTGTCAAATGAAACAAAATAAACTTGTGAACCATATGTTATATGTTATACACTTCTCTGCCCCACAATTTAATGGCATGCATATCGATTATGCTGAATGCATGAACCTGCTGATTGATATATATACGCTCTCATGACCTGAAATTCTTTTGGGATAGTAAAGTGCTTAATATGTGTTTAAAGTAAAATAACAATCCAAGAAAATGGGAAGCTCAGACTTGGAGTTAGCTCATATTCTAAGATCAGGTCTCTCTCAGTGATAAACAATGATGATTGTATTCAATAAGCATCTGATAAGTGAGGACCCATAGCACAGTTACCAAATCATGACACCCCAGTTACCGAATCTGTAGACATACACTGATCATAGTTACCGAATCTCAAGACAAAACAACATGGCCCAAATCAGACATTTAAGCCATTGTCCTGCCTACCTGTTGCATGAGATATTATTATATTGCTTTTATCTCTAACAAGGAACACAGAACAGTGGCACAGTATGCAATATACCCCTCAAAACAAGCTGCTGAGATTTCTGACCTGGTGCAGGGTCTGCCATTTTGATTCGGTAACTGCAGTTACCGAATCCAGTATCCCCCCAGTGATTATTGTGAAATTAATTCTTGGACAGGGATCAATAGAGTTTCATTGTTCTTTATATACAACCCGCATATACAGAGCAAAACAGACCCGTGTATATACACAACATTGCCCAACTCAGCTGACTGAAATAACTTTTCAATTCGGTTATTCAGAGATCGGTCATGCGCGAAAGGCAGGCCAGGCACACTCACTTCCGGTTTGGAGCAGGGCAATTAAGTTACAGAAGGGACGAGCGAACACACTCATGAGGAGAAGATTCTTCAGCCAAAGAGTGGTGGACTGCTGGAATAGTCTGCCCAGTGAAATTGTACAGTCCGAATCAATTGGTGCCTTCAAGGGCAGACTTGAAAAAAACTGGAATCAGATATGGGCAAAGCACAGGAGGCTTATCTCCAGCCTCCAAGTCGCCCATTTACTATGAACTATGAACTATGAACTATGAACTATCGTCGGACATTTGTCAAATTGTAAAGTGGTGTTTCTATGTTTATGAAATTGTGACATGTTTACAATTATCATGATTTATGGTCTTAGATATTTAAAGAATTTAAGTTAAATACGTCTTTAAGTGAAGTGTGTTTTCAATGTGATGAAAACTCTGATGTAAACAATGCACCCTATCGAGTCAGTTCTGCTGTCAGAAGTCTCACTGCCCCACTAACAGGACCAAAGTAAGCTGAGAAACCTTTGGTAGGCAGGACAACCAATTTTGAAATAATGCTCCAATCTTAACAATCAAGGTGTCACTGGAAAGGTCTCAATGAGTACTATCTATTATACTCATATACTCTATCTATACTCATAATTAATGCATCTTTTGAAATAGAATACAATATTTTAAAAATAAAATAGTTTTTAATGTTATTTGGAAATTATTGATAACATCTTAATAACATCAGCATCAAACAATGTGGTCCATGGCCAACGTTTGGTGGGTGCTGGACTTTTGTGTATTTACTAATATTTTTTATTGTTCTGTTTCATATTGTTAAATGCAATACTTACATTTGGCTTGTTTTACATTGTTACATGTAATTTAATGTGCTGCTTAGTTCTGTTTCGCTTGCTAGATAAGCCCAGTTTTTTCCAATATGCTTGGTGATTGTTCACCAATCAAGCATTATCAGTGGTACAGCCAGGTACTTGAAAGAAAATGTTTTGAACAGTCAATGAAACCAATTGCTATTCAACATTTAAAATTTGTGATTTTATACTGGCTACCCCACTGTTTTGGTTTTTCTGTGAGACAAAAAAAAATAATAACCCAGTAAATGATGACTGGCCTTGACGTGGCTACTGGGCTTATGCGTTACGAAGAAGTCATCAGTGTGAGCATTCAAAACCAATTAATCAACCAATTATTTTATTTAAAAAAAATTCATAGGTCAAATGTAGCTATGAATGCAAAATTAATCCATAGGATCATAATATGATATATGCCCCACAAACGTTACATTGATATATGCCCCACAAATGATGAACAGATATATGCCCCACTAAAGTTGTATAGATATATGCCCCACAAAAGTTAAATTGATATGTGCCCCACAAATGTTGCATAGATATGTATGCCCCACAAAAGTTGCATTGACATTTGCCCCACAAAAGTTACATTGGTATATTCCCCACAAACGTTGCATTGATATATAAGCCCCACAATTGCAAAAGTTGCATTAATATATGCATTAATATATCCCCCACAGAGGTATATAATATATAAAAAAATAAAATGGTTGTTTCTTTCATTCTCACAATTCCAGAACTGTTAAAATAATTTATATTAATTGTTGAGTGATTTATGAGATATTGTCATTTTCAGAAAAATATTTCTTATATGTGGAAAATCTCTTACTTTTGTGAAAAATATCTAACTTATTTGTCAAGAAAAGATTTTTTTTGCAGATTATTATCGTCAAATGGGAAGATATTAAAGACTTCATGGGCTGAGCTGTAGAAACAATGACAGAATAACCTTTGATCACAGATTTGGCCTTACATCACAAGGATTTTGAAGGTGGCTTTAGGGGTGGCTTCAACAAATTCTGTCTTAGTGGTGGCTTCAACAATTTTGCACATGTTTGTAATCTGTCTTAGGGTTGGCTTCTGGGACTTTCCAAACATGCAAGGTATTTAAGGGACGGCTTCACCACTGAACACAAAGGGCATTTTGTGCCATTTTGTGCCCTTTGATCTGAACCATAGTAGAAACAAAAATAAACAATCAAGAATTTCTTTTTACTGATGAGGTAAAATATTATAAAGATGTGTAATGACCATGGAAAAAACTCTTTAATTTTCTTGTACTTGAAACAAACGAAAAAACATTGTAAAAGAAGAGTCTATACATCAAAAGAATAGTCTATATAGGCAGGCCTCGACACTAGCCAGTTGCCTGCTTGCCCGGTGGTATATTTCACACCTGTGGGTCAAGTCCGGGCAACTGAATATGTTAATGTCAAGGCCTGATGTAGGTTTCAAATATCTCGGCTAATAATACACTTTTGACAGTTATATATGTATCTTGTAGATTTTACTTTGGCCAGATTTACATTTGGTCCAGAAAATGACTGTCGTAAACGCGAACAATATAAGATGTTCGTTATAGTTTTAAAGATTTCACATTAATATCTCTGCTAATAATACACTTACAGAAATGATTTAAATATTTATGACATCATGACAGTTATCAGTGGGGACAAAAAGCATGAGAAGTAAAATAAATTCAAATATGTAAAACATTCAAATATATAAAAGATGCATCACTAGATATTGAAGTTCTGAAATAGACATCCATGACAAAATTCCATTTCCTGCTTCATAGCAGAATAATTAGCCAGAAAACAAATTTAAATGATAAGTTTTGCATGTATAACACCAATAAAAATGTTTATTTCTCACAATCTTGTAATGTTTGAGATTTATATTGAACAATGCAAGTTCATCTGCTGATGTATAAGTAATATGTTGGTGCATATTACTATTGACCCAAACAACTTGATACATACATATATATATATCCATGGTGATCATCAGAACATACAAGCGGGTGACGATGAGTGATGCACAGTGATAATAAAGTTTTTGTGGATTGTAATACATTACATGTAAAACTGCTCAATTTTGTTGAACTCTATTTATTTGGCAGGAAAAAAATAGAATTTTTGAAGAGACTGTTCCCCTTCATGTTGACAACTCTCAAATGTCTGTCAATATTCAACATAATATTACATGCCTAGAATATATAATGTGATTTTATTTTTCAGACCATGTTTCATTTACACATTTTGCACAAGTTGTGTTTTTTTATTCAAATAATTGTCTCAAGACTTTATTATACTTTCAACCCTAAGACACTGCCAATAACAAAGATGATATCTTATAAGCTGTAAATGATTAAAAATAATTATTAATATATTCAAGCACTTTAAATATTTTTTTATGATGGGTTATTGGCAGTGTTTCGTCCTGATACAGGTTAATGGCCCATACAGTCTACCCAGGACTCGTCAGTTAGGGATAGACCATAAACTTGAGCCAACTTAACAAAACTTGGTTAGTATTTGAAAAAACATAAACAAGGAATCTTCACTTATTTGAACAAATAAGTCATGCATCTTTTTGGATATAACAAGAAAACACAAATTATTACATGAAGTTAAAACTTAACTTTAAACCTGACAAGTCATTTTATACACATATTCGACTGACTAACCATTTGGATCATCAAGGTCATGTGTGTGATGAAAGAAGACATCAAATAGAAACTTCTGATTGTGTGTGACATCCAATTCAGACTGAGTTAGTTATGGCACAAATGTGAGTACATCTTGCCAATGTGTCTTGTCCTTCATGTCTATTCATATTTGTGAACAAAGAACCATCAGAATTTTTTTAAATTCCAAAGACTTCACCAACTGTTTGTTATCGGTCTGTGGTGCTTTTTCTTGGAAACTTTTGACAGCTAGGCTAAATGTTGATCGGCAAATGTATCAAATATTGAAACAAGTGCAGGCCCAATGTATCAAAAACATTGCCACATTTTATTACATTCTCTTCTCATCGGTACAGCACTGTTACCTTGACCACACTGTATCGTATCAGTCGTCTTTGGTTTGTTTATGGTTCTATACAATGCTATGCTATTGTGAAAATGATTGGAATATGCATTGTAAGTATTAATGATTTAAATAAACTGGATTGTGAATTGTGACAAACTTAAAACATTTCAGAATCAAAGGAAACTCATCACCATTTTTCTGACAGCTCACTCGCAAAACTGGAAGTTCATTTCCGGAAGTGAATGTGCCGGTCTGCGTGTGCGCAGGGAGTAACTGTGAATTTGAGAATGCTACACAATCATGGCTTTGTTTGTATATGTTCCTGTTTCAATATTTACGACAAGAATAGTAGTGAGACCACGAAAACTCTTTCCTTGCCCCACAATGGTATAGGGTCAAGAAAAATTCTGCTGTGTGACTATCATATGGTCACTTTCACAAAGAATCTTTCTCTGCAAAATATTAATTTTCATATCTTATCACTTGCTCACTTCAGGTCACTGCAGGACATTAGTACTAACTTAAATATTAATATATTTGAGTCAGAGCATGAAATTGAACTGTTCCCTGCCCAATTTCGTTTGGTGCTCGATACCTGCGATTACATAAAATCGGACACGCTATTATCTGTTCATGAAGTGAGCATGCAAAATTGTCATTTTAATTTTGTTAAATATACAAATATCGCACCCAAAACATCTTTATTGGGAAAACATATTTATTCTGCCTCCTCGGCCACAAAAACATAGACTGAACAACAAATATGTTGAGAGTCCATGCAATTCGTCCTTGATTGGTTCATGCAACGTATACCCTCAGCAAGCCACGCCCAACTATACCACGTGGTCTGACTTTGCCAATCACAATGCTGATAGGCCTGTGGGGCCGGCTCCGACTACACGTGCTCGCTCTGTGACACGTGGTCAGTCTAAAAAAAACAACATTCTCGTATTAAGAATCTTAATAGAAACGGGAAGAAAACATTAAACATTGGTCGTTGCAATGTACAGAGCATATCCAGCAAGATCCTGCCAGTAAAAGACTATTTTACTGAGCATGACCTTGATGCCCTGTTCATGACTGAAACTTGGATGCATGACTCAAAATCTGACAAGGTCAAACGTGAACTTGAAGAAGGCTCACTTGAATTTGAGTCTTTTCCTAGGATAGGACGGACAGGGGGAGGATTAGGGATTTTATACAAATCTGAACTCCCTTTCACAACCAATAGGGCCAACCAACCAGTGGTCACCACCATGGAGCTCATGGAGTCATCCATCGCATTGAGGGGAAAAAAGATAACGTTTGTGGTGATATATAGACCTGAACCATCTAATCGGAATAGATATACCTACTCTGAGTTTTATGATGAGTTCACCCAGTTGGTTGCACATTATGGTTCATTTAGTCATGAGGTCATTTTCCTTGGTGACTACAACTTCCATGTCAACCTCCCCTTAAAGCCTGATGTCATTAAGTTTAATGATATCCTATCTACCTTTGATCTAACACAATGGGTTCAGGAACCAACCCATAGGTTAGGGAACACCCTTGATCTAATCATTACCTTCAAGGGTAACAAATTCCTGAAGAGCCACCTGGTGAATGAATACTTATCTGATCATAAAATGATTAAGATATACCTAGATATTTCACCTCCAAAACCCCCCAAAAAATCTATCAAATATAGGAATTTCAAGGGATTAGATTTTGAGTCCCTAAGGAGGGACATCAAATCCCTAACTGGTAGAGACACAACATGGGAACACTTATCCTTGAAGGACATGGTGAATTACTATGACAGAGAACTCACATCACTCATGGATAAACATGCTCCTATCAAGGTTGCCAAGGTCACTCAGCGCAAAACTGTACCTTGGATGAGTGACCAATTAAAGCTGGAAAGGTCTCTCAAGAGGAAGCTTGAGAGGAAAATGAACAAGACTGATTCTCAGATTGATAAAGAATTATACAAGTCTCAGAGAAATAAGTATAATTCCTTGCTGAAATTGTCTCAATCTACATATTTTTCCAACCTGGTTGAGGAAAATAAACATGACCCTAAAAAACTTTTTAGAGTCATAGACACAGTCATGCACAAGAAAAAGGACACACCAATGCCCCAAACCAACTGTGATGTCACTCAGGCTGAGAAGTTTAACACATTCTTTCTAGAAAAAATAGAAAGAATTCGCCAAGAAATTGACAGGGCTCCACTCGGCCATAGTCCGCCACCAGGTGACACTACGAACAATAGTACAGCATGTCTGGAGAGGTTCATACCTTTAACCATAGATGACGTGCGAAAATTGGTCAAGAGGTCTGCAAAGAAGTCATGTGAGCTGGATCCTATTCCAACTTGGCTCCTACTTGACCTCCTAGATGACCTCTTACCAATAATTACTTCCATCATAAATAAATCACTGATGGAATCGGAAGTATCGGAAAATATGAAGATAGCCATCATAGCACCCCTGTTGAAGAAACTTGGTCTAGAACTGGTTGAGAAAAACTACAGGCCCGTTTCAAACCTGACATTTATCTCAAAGCTAACTGAGAGGGCAGTAGCCGACCAGTTAGTCCCTCATCTTGTAAGGAATGGCCTTACTGACAAGTTCCAATCTGCTTACAAGGAATATCACAGCACTGAAACTGCTTTGTTAAAGGTGCAAAATGATATCTTGTGTGCACTAGACAACAAAAAGTCAGTCATCTTGCTGTTGCTGGACCTCTCTGCTGCCTTTGACACCATTGACCATCAAATCCTATTTGATAGGCTGGAGGCTAGATGTAATGTCAAAGGTCATGCCCTCTCCTGGATTCGGACATATCTAAGGAACAGGAAACAATGTGTGAAGGTTGGGACCCATAGGTCATGTTTGAAGTCCATAAAATATGGAGTGCCACAGGGCTCAGTTCTGGGTCCCATACTGTTCACCATTTACATGACACCCCTCTCTGACATTCTGGCCAAATATGGTCTGAGCTATCATATCTATGCAGATGATACTCAGATCTACATCCCTGTTGACCACACTTCCCCTCATCAAGGGGATATAAGCAGACACAAACTTGAGGAATGTGTCTATGATGTCAGAAATTTCCTTATATCTAATAAGATGAAGATAAATGATGGAAAGACAGAGATGCTCATATGTACTGACAAGTACAATACTGCAACCCGCAGTAGTATCCCAGACACAATCAGAGTTGGTGGCTCTGATATTGCTCCTAGTGAGTCACTGGTGGATCTAGGTATCACATTTGACTCCAACATGGACATGAAGGCTCAGATCAGAAAAATGTGTCAGAAGGGCTATTATCATATCAGGAACCTGGCAGCCATTAGACATTGTCTAGACGAGAAGACTGCTGTAACACTTGCCCATGCTTTTGTTACATCTACTCTGGATTACGGTAATGGCCTGCTGGCTGGTCTTCCTAAAACTGATATTAGGAAGCTGCAATACCTCCAAAACTCTGCAGCACGTGTTGTAGGAAAAATTAGGAAATTTGATCACATTTCAGGAAAACTACAGGAATTGCACTGGCTCCCTGTACATGCAAGAATAGACTTTAAAATCTTTCTCCTAACCTGGAAGGCCCTAAATGGTAAGGCTCCGCCTTACTTACGCGATCTACTCCAAATCAAAGATGGGGAAAGCTGTCTTAGATCTAACGATGGCACCCATCTACAAGTACCTAAGACCAGGCTAAGGACAGTGGGTGACAGGGTCTTTTCATCTGCCGGTCCTAGACTTTGGAACTCCTTGCCTTTTGAAATTAGGACAAGTACTTCAGTCTCCTCATTCAAGAATAGACTGAAAACTCATCTCTTCAGGACACATGTCTTGAACACAGCGCTATGAACAGACCTTGTCTGGTATCAGCAGCTATACAAATTTTATTATTATTTGTGCAGGAATGATAGTCATGCACCATGGGAGGATGTTTGGAACATGTTCATACTTGTTTTCACATTAGCAAATTTTATACAAGACCACAAAAATGATACCCATGAAAATCCAATTTTGCACTAAGGTTAATAATGTTTCATATGTCGTTGCTTTACAGATAAAGCCAGTCTACAACAGGCACAACAGAGAGACCATCCCTTTTGGTTCCTGAGATAAGGAAGCAGGAGTTTTACAGACAAGACCAAGGAGAGAGAAAGATCCATGTCTATCAGATAGGAAATATTTATTTCAGGTTGAGTGTGTGTTTGGAGATTTTGGTTTGACACTGAGATTAGACACATGAGTTCCCCTGTGGGTTCAGGGCAATAGAATAGGCCCATTGTATCCCCTGCATGTTGTAAGAGGCTAACTAATAGGGGGGTTGTATCTGCTTCTGTCCCAGAGCAACTGAAATATCCCATATGTAAATGGACTCTCAGCCTTGGGTTCAGGTTTTTCTTTTGTTTTGTCACCAAATGACGAAGGCTGTTGAATGTGATTTTAAGCCTTATTCAATCAATTGACACATGAGCATGATGAAGAGAGATGCTTTCATCAGATACTCTTTCTAAGATACGGACATGTAGGGAAGATATGGAAATGTCAGGAAGATATATGGACATTTAGGAAAGATATTGATATGTAGGGAAAAGACAATCACTCACTGATAACTTCACAAAGTTTTAAAGCATGAGTGGTGATACGACAGGCTTGTTGTAAGGTTGAATGTGTGCCTTCACATGAAACATGATATGACAGGGACATGTAGGGAATAGAGGTAGGGACATGAAGGTGAGATACAGTAGAATATAATTTGTTCATCCTTGAGTTGAAATTGATATGATGTACTAATGTCGCTTGCATATTGTGGGGTTGAATGTGTGTTTTGTATGAATGGTGACATAGGATCATGTAGGGAAGACTCTTGAGCTCACTGCAGGGAGTTCAAGTGTGGCCAAGCAAGTATTGTAGACGGACGGTGTTAGGCACATGCAGGGAAGACAAAAATTATAATGCTTGCTTGTTGCAAATCAAATATTGTGACATTGAGGGCCATGTAGGGAAAAGAAAATTCTTACACGACAGAGCATGATAGAATTGATGTACACATTTTCCTTTAACTTGTAGGATCATGGAGAATGCCTGGACACATGGGACCACAGTGAAATTGTTGAATGTATTTTTGTTTCAATGTCTTTGATATTTGTATTTCTTTTCATCTCTAATTTGATTATATGTTGTTGACAAATATCATTTGCCTTGCAGCTCTATTAACAAATTATCTTGAAGATTTTAAGACAGGTTTACAGGTTGAGGTGTGAGAAACCATCCCTTGGTGGACGAAAAAAATGGTTCAAGTCATCCCTGAAGAGGCAAAATTCATCATGCTCACCAAGAAATGACACACCCCTCGGGCTGTTGGGTGTCTTTTGCTGACTGATAAAGCAGCCCATTCTCAGCCCAATATAAAATATCGTGATCCTACTTACAATCTGCCTTAAAATGGATAACATCATTCTTTCTAGTAGCATCTTCTGGCATGAAGGACGTGATCTTATTTGAGAGAATAGGATCACATATCTTATTTCTGCAAGATCTAGGCCATCTGGTGGACATTTGGAGATTTGATCACATGGTCTGCAATATTGCAGCACCAATGTCAATAATTTCTTCGACATTTGAACACACAGGTTTACATTTTTCTGTGCAAGAATTATTAAGTTTTATTAAATTCATTGAATGATTTAAATATTCAGGCTTATCTATGATCACCAACATATTCAATTATTGAATATTAACCAATCAGATGCTAGTATTTCCACTTTGTGTTCATTTTTAAACCACCTGGTGGACGCTTTAAGAATTAACAGTAATAGTTTAATGATGTAGCAGAAGTATTAACATAGAAAAGTATATGAATGTTATAAATTTCAATAAGAATGTGAGAAATTTATCACAATGAGATAAACAATTTGACATTTAAAATGTCCTGATTTCTCTTTTATAACAGCCATAATCACTATTTGAATATTGACCAATCAGAAGGGAGTATTCTCAAGATGTGTAAATTTTGGCCCCCTGGTGGATTTTTATAAATTTTGGTAACAGTTTAGCATTGCAAAATAAATGTGAACAGATTTTAAACTTTTTAAATATTTACAGAACTATATGCAATAAATGAATAACCTAAATACACCAATTCATTGTACAAGGTGTAGAACTAATTTCTTATCAGTGAGAAGTTCTGAAAATATTAGCCAATCAGAAAGTAGTATTTTCTTTGTGTTCATTTTAGGCCACCTGGTAGACATTTGAAGAATTAACTGTAACAACTTAATACTGCAGCACAAATGTCAATTTATATGATTTTCTTTTTAAATTAAATATTCTCAATAATATGTGCACAAGACTAGGAATTTTTTGAAGGATATGGAATTTTGAACTCATTTAATTTACTAATTTATATTTAATCACTAACATGTATGCTATTTGAATATTGGCCAATCAGAGGTGAGTAATTTTACCACAGATTATTTTTGACCCTAGACTGGTGCCGCCCTCTGTGTATCTAGACTGGTGCCGCCCTCTGTGTATCCACACAGACAGGCACTGGCCACCATTTTGAAGTCCATGCTGAGCAGCTGTCAAACAACAAATCCACTGCACACCGACGATCCGTGGTTAGTATTTCTGGTTTTAGATTGCACTTTCATACATGTAAGGTTTGTGGACCTTCACAACACAAGAAATGTGGAATTCATTCAAATCTCATGAAACTGCAGAGTGAAACCTGCATTTTTCACAGAAGTCACCAAATTTGCCTCAACTTAAATTTATTCCCAAACTGCACACGATGCGATATAATGATAAATGTATAATGTATGGGTTGAATTGTAATCTTAAGAATTTGGATTAACCATTTATGCATGGAAAATAGGATCCATCTCAATATATTGGATATGAGGAGTGTCTGAACATCGAGTGTATAAAATACCTGTATTATCGCCCATTAGGATTTCCCTTTATTTTTATATCTATTTTTAGTCTGATCTTTTGCACTTTCTTACTGTGTATTGATAAATATGTCTTTGTTATAGTGTGAAAATTGTAAGCAATTTGACCGAATATTAGAGAAAGTGCACCACTTTTACTGATCTGAAGTCACTGAAATTCAAAAATCAAAACTGTTGACACCTGAAATTTTAAATTTATGTCTGCTATTTGGGCCAAATAACTATTTAACAAAGAAATATTTTTGCTTTCAGTATGGACAGGATAATTGCTGGAAGTTCGATTATGACACTTACAATGAAAAAAAATGTGACATTCCTTTTTTATTGCAGAAATGATGAAGTATGACCTGTCAACAAATATCCCATAGCACTGATCTTTTATTGTGCACTGGTTTAATAAGGAAAGAAAATGACAGGCTTGTGTTTTAAGTAATATTAAGTTTTTAAAAAATCAGCATATGATTGGGGTTAAGCTGAATTAATTCTTTGATTCTGCCACAAATGCCAAACACTGACTGCTTCCATGTTGTGTCACACTTACCCACCCCATGATGTTCCACTAACATTGTCTGAGGATGGGCATGTCATGTTGGTCTATTGGCCACATATACAACTTATTACATGGGCAAGATTTGCTCACATTTGTGACATGACTAACTCTAATGGAACAATGTATCACAAAATCGTTTTTTATTTTCTCTTTTGTTTTCTTTTATTCTACAAATGCCCTTGACAAGTCAAATATTTTGGTTAATTTTTTCTCCTCTTCTGACTTAATAAACAACATATTTCCAATTTACAGTTAAATATTGCCATTAATAAATGACAAGTAAATAAAAAATAATTATAATTCTTGGAAAGGGAATATAAATATAAAAGGCCACAGGCCGTGGCGCAGTTGGTTAGGGCGCCAGCATATTAGCACCAGTTCCTCTGTGGTGATCCAAAGGTCGTGGGTTCGAACCCCGGCCGTGCCGGGATTGAACTCATGACACAATTTCCCACATGAGCTGAGGCCTGTGCCAAAGGGTTAACCCGTTGTCCTTGTAAATCTGTGACCGGGTGGGTTGTCATGTCAAGGACCTGCGACATGACAATTCAGTGAGGCAGCACTATATCTGCTACAAGTAGGTCTCATCACGAAATAACTGAAATAATGTTGAAAGTGATGTAAAACCCCAAAAAACATATAAATATGAAGGCATGTACATCTTAATCACACGACTATATATTGTTCATTGTTGATTGTATTCTCATGTCAGAAATAGATCTCTAATTTGGATATAACTCTTAAGATTGACAAAAAATAAAGCAGAAATATATATAAAGATATGCAACTTCATATTTAATAATTCAAGAATAACAAATATGGATGAATTTAAATGAGTATCTATTCTCACAATGAAATTTAAGACATATCAGTTATCCAGCAAAATCATGTGAGAGAGGGGTTGATATTGCTTTTGACTTAAATTGTTTAATTTCATTATTGTGCTTTTTGTTTATAAAGGGAAAAAACTTATTTTCAGTCATAGAAATATACATGGTTACCACGGATCAGGGAAAAGTCAGGGAATTTTTATTATGATCAGGGAAAATTGAAAATTTTGAAAAAGTCAGGGAAAAGTCGAGAAAATTGATCAAACCTGGCTGTTCGCTTGTACACTTCTCAGCTTATAGAGGTGTTGGGCCCTCATTACCTGGAGAAGAAGCTCATTGACATCTCTGTCTCACTTCACACAAAGTCTAACTTGACAGATGACACTCTGCACGGTTGAAGTTTCAGCACTAGAGGTTGGTGTTACCGTGAATACATTGTATGTCAACGGGAGGCTTTTATCACAAATTACAACTTGAGATGTTATTTATATGGAGGTCATCTTATTTAACCCCTAATGGACTAGCCTATGTATATTTTGTTGATTGGCAGGACTAACCAATTTTTTTCTGGACTTGTATATCTACATATTAAATGATAAAAAATTTAACCATGGTTATTAATTATGCTTAATGAAGTGCTGGCGTCAAAAATTCATGATCCAATCAGTCTGACGTTATTATCATGATTACACTGTAGCAAGTTGCTGCCCAAAGCAATGTTTCATGTGAAGTACTGAAAGACATTTGAGAGTTGTCAATGTTCTCTTAAAAATTCTTTTTTTTTTCCAGTATGTACAGATGGTCACTATGCATCACTCAACGTCCCAAGCTAGTATGTACAGATGGTCACCGTGCATCACTCAATGTAGCCAGCTAGTATGGATAGATGGTCACCATGCATCACTCAATGTAACCAGCTGGTATGGACAGATGGTCACTATGCATCACTCAACGTCCCCAGCTAGTATGTACAGATGGTCACCGTGCATCACTCAATGTAGCCAGCTAGTATGGATAGATGGTCACCATGCATCACTCAATGTAACTAGCTGGTATGGACAGATGGTCACTATGCATCACTCAATGTAGCCAGCTGGTATGGACAGATGGTCACTGTGCATCACTCAATGTAGCCAGCTAGTATGGACAGATGGTCACTATGCATCACTCAATGTAACCAGCTAGTATGGACAGATGGTCACTATGCATCACTCAATGTAACCAGCTGGTATGAACAGATGGTCACTATGCATCACTCAATGTAGCCAGCTGGTATGGACAGATGGTCACTGTGCATCACTCAATGTAGCCAGCTAGTATGGACAGATGGTCACTATGCATCACTCAATGTAACCAGCTAGTATGGACAGATGGTCACCGTGCATCACTCAATGTAGCCAGCTGGTATGGACAGATGGTCACTATGCATCACTCAATGTAACCAGCTGGTATGGACAGATGGTCACTATGCATCACTCAATGTAACCAGCTGGTATGGACAGATGGTCACTATGCATCACTCAATGTAACCAGCTGGTATGGACAGATGGTCACTATGCATCACTCAATGTAACCAGCTAGTATGGACAGATGGTGACTGTGCATCACTCAATGTAACCAGCTGGTATGGACAGATGGTCACTATGCATCACTCAATGTAACCAGCTGGTATGGACAGATGGTCACTATACAATTAAAATGATTATGCAGGAAGATGTTTACTGTTAGTATTGACCACAGAAAAAGATGATTCACAACCCACAGAATTGACTACACTTTCCCCCTTTTGAGATTCACTGGTTGTCCACATTGGATCTCAAAAGAGGGACCATCAGTGTTACAAAACCCAATATTGGAAAAAAATCAGAATATAAAATATTTTGGACAATGCAAGTTTTAGGGTACATCTCGATGGTACATGGAGATGTAAAAATGTTCTTTCTTTCATTTTTTGTTTAATACTTTCTGGTTAACTTTAAGTTAACATTTCTCTATTTTTTGATAAAATATCATATATTGTGAAAGATTACTGTAAAAAAAGAATAAGGTTACAAAAAATATGGTTTGCACACTTTTAACTGCTATTTCATATTTTTGCGCAATATACAGGTATAGGGGTAGATGGAAAATGTGGGTTTAAAGGCATTTAAGCAAAACCATCCCAAGTGTATAAAAGGTTTCTCTCAAAGTAGGAACCAAACATACTTGAAGTAAAAATCATTTAGTGTACATTATTGACATGACTTGCATGTCAGTCAAATAAAACCTTATAACAGCAGATATTTGTTATGTTATTCAAAATGGCAGCCTCCTTGTCAACTCAGTGATAGCTATTAGATTTTCTTCAAAAAGTAAAGCAAACAAATTCTAAGCCTCATTGAAAATAGATAAAACTGGTCCCCTGAAAATACAACATCTTACGCATTTATAGCTGAGAAACTCTGAACAGTAGTCTCAGAGGAAAAGTTCAAGTTGATGCCATTTTTTTATTGGCAAGATATAGTACAAAAGAATGTTTATATGGAGAGAAATGGTACAGCCAACCAACCAGAATTTGATCCAGATCTCCTGATGTGCCTTTCTAAAGTGTAAAAGTGATTTTGTTCTCCATTCTCCAGAAGTAATCATAAATACTTGCTATACATTTTTCTCTTATCTCCAGTGAACATCCCACTTTTCCCAATGGATGTCCCTAATTCAAACCTATCTTAAAAAGTAGTTTAGTCTTACCCAGTTATTTCAATACACATCCCAAACTAAAAACCACATAAACATTCAAATATACATAACACATTATATGCATTAAATCCTATCCTTATCCACATCTCAGCCCAACCAATATACAGACTTCAACTTGCCTCAAAACACATCATGAACAACCTCAAGACACATGTCAATATGCAAGTAAATGCTGCATGTCTCCAATATACAATTCAATCCAATACTTTTATTGACATAAGATATCAATACAAATCTATTTGTCTTTTCATTAACTATAATATAAATTTTCACAACATTAATATCAAATACTACAATTAACTATTTTATGCCATCAAGTAACAATTATGGCAACACACCCAGGGCATAAACATAAACAATTCAATAAAGATAAAGATAATACAAACATATATTTTATTCGAGGGTATTGTTGTGGTGCTTCGGCAGCCAGACATTTGAATTGAGAGTACAATATCTTAAAGGTACAAGTATAAGATTATGGGGAAAACAGTTATTGACTATTTTGGAAGCTGTGATAAACAAAATGGGCTTGGCATGTTATAATGTCAGTATTCTTGCTCTCCAATATCTTTATGAATTTATCATTATCATTCAATGTGTTAAAATCAGTAAGTAGACCTGTACATTTATCTAAAAGGTTATTTCGTTCGGTTTGATAAAGTGGGCATTTAAGAAGGAAATGGATTTCATTTTCTGCTTCATTGTGATCACAGTGACAACATCATACATATCTCCAATATACATGCCACGTGGCTCAGTTTCTGTAAACAAACTAATACTATGATCTGATTGGCTGAGATCTGATGAGAAACTAGGTCAATGTGAAGGTCATATTACCCAGTGCCTGTCCGATGTTCTTGACACTCGGCGGGGGACCAGTGTTTGACCCCTGACGGGCCAAACTCCACCAGAGGGCGACATGGTGAACCTATCACCTCTGTACAAGGTGCCTTTTGGTGCTGGCTCACCACATCCACCAATTTTCATGTAACTGTCCGTCTTACTTATGTTTTGTTCTTAAATTGTACTCAGATTGGTATATTATGATATATTTCACCCTTAATACAAAAGTTTGTGCATTTAGAAACAACTATTAAGAGAAATAAAACTTGGAACTACTTTCTCAACCAGAGGAGCCATTTACTGGGGTAGTGATAAGACGGAACCACAACAAAGATGGCCGCTTTGTTTACTATTTGAATTCTTTTAATATTTTATACTTTTGGTTAATCAAACCAACAAAAACTTTTAAATATTAACAAATGAATTCTAATACATCTCAAGGCAACTTCATGTTCAGGTAATAGTTTGCATGTGCCTCTGTTGGACATCTTGCTGGTGGGCATTCAGATGTATTACACGTTTCTCATGTGTCCCTGCAATAGTTAAACAATCTGGTATAAATAGATATTTATACCAGATAAAACTCTTAAGATTTTAAATGTGCAGATGAGTGAATATAAATAAACTAATTCAACACAAAACATGTAAAATTATCTATAATCAAGGACATGTTCGTGTTTTGAATTTAAAATTCCAGAAGAGATTATTTTCAATTTCTGTTCATTTTGGCCACCTAGTGGGGCTTAAAGTATGATAAATTTCACGCTGCAGTTGTAAATTGTTGACACAATAATAGATTTTTAGAAATATGAAACATGAAACAATTCAAGTACTACTTTCCACAGTGGAGGCACCATATCTTGGAGGAGTAATTAGGCAAGAACTATGACAAAGATGGATGGTTTTTTATTTATTTTTTATTCTTTTCAATCTACCAAGGAAAAAATTATAAACTTAATAAATCAACTCTGGTACAAATTAAGACAGCTTTACATTAAAAAGTTCAAAAGTGGCTTTTGGCCCCCTTGTGGACAATTATAGTGATCATAAACAAAAGAGGATTTGTAAATTTTATAAATGGAATATACATTTTCTTATATATCAAGCTTTATCTGAAATGCACTGTCAATTATAATTTCTGGTAAGAGCAAAATGTTAATTTATAACATTTATCGATGCATTAATATTTTCCTTATACAAGAATAACAATCCACACTTATTAAATTCTGAAGGATACAACTTTACAACAGATCTTTCCTTTTCAAGAGTAACTCTAATTTTACATACATGCACAGCTCTACATTAGAATATGGTATTTTTTAATTTTATAAAAACTTAGAATCTAAACTCGGATTTATATTAACGTCCTGAATATGCTGATGGAAAAATTATGATCAGAAGTATTTAGAAACAGGGAGTAAATCCTGAAAATTGACAATCCTAGTGGAACTACTGAGGATTATTTGTACATGTGTTGTGGAATAAACATATTCATCCAATCTTCAGCTTATACAATATATCTGTCTCTGATCTCTATCCGCTCAATCATGACCTTTGCTGTCTTAGCATGTTTTCTCTGCTACTCTGTGGAAAAAGTTTGAAAAGAGAATTTACAAACTAATGAAATCTACATTGGTAAGGTTATATTGTAGGATATAGAATACACACCCAGAGACTCTTGGAAATATATAGACATTCATAGACAATAACACGATACTGATGGTTGATGAGTCACCATAACCACCACTCCGTGAAAGTCACGTGTAGGACGGACGAGCCGAAGTTGGATACGCAGGCAGGACGAGTCCATTTGATGACGCGTGAGGAAGCCACGTAGGCAACCACACACAGATGATACGGATTGGCCCCTTAAAAGAGACGCGCAACCGTGAATCCGGGCTCTCTCAGTTTGCCCAGCCCAGTAGTTCGTACAGACCCCAGTCTAGGAGCCAAGAAGGAGATCAACGACCACTTGCCACGGAAGATCCATGACTCTCAGTATCATGACCACATAGACTCGGGTGTTTAGCATATAGTCAGGGTTTCATAAGTATCATGCAAAGTTGGTAATTCATATGCCTCGCTCATTGCCATGCCGGCCTAGCCAGACAAGCAGGGATCACAGCACTGAATAAAGGTAACTATTACACTGTGTATATCCTGTGTCTGCAGTCCTTACTTCCTGTCATTTATATGAGGGTTTGACATGATAGCTAGGATCCGTGCCCAAACTCACAGCCAGCGAGTCAGCGAGCTATTGTTAACAAGTACAGTACAGTACGATAGAGTAGGACAGATAAGAGTATCTATCTAATTGGTAGAGTATTGATCCCCCGTCCACGTCCCCCAACGACGGATACTCTCCATTAGTGGGTAACAATATATCAAATATTTTATATCAATTACCTATTGAAAAATTGGTTATTCTGAAAATGTTTTAGAAATGAATGCAAATGATATATAAATTAGGAAATGGTTACCCTGTCTATTTAAATTGAAGATAAGGTAATGAAATGTGAAATTCCAACATTACCTTTTCTGACATTTGCCAAAAACATGTTTTCTTCCGAATCAGTTTCAGCTGAAATATCAAAAAAGTTATCTTATTCTATTCATTATTTATAAAATTTGAATCTTTTAGGGTATTAAATAGTATAGGGTTAAAGATATTTTGTGATTCAACCATTTATTTTCAGTTCTGAAAATACTATCTTGATCAATCAGAAAAATATTGTATAAAGGACCAAGGTGTTCACAGCACATTTTGTATAGGGCCTAGCCTGACTAAGATTTGACATCTCCTGAGAAAAACATCAGTTTGGTGTTAACAGAACATTATGTTTTTATCAAGAAATCATTCTTGTCATCTTTTTACATAAGAAAAAGCATAATGCACTACCTGAACATGCTACTTTGGGTTTCCTCTTCCTTTTTCTTTGGGCTTTCTTCCCTGCTGCAACAACAAGGTTTACTTATTTTGAGGAAATATGTAAAATTTAGCACTTTCTATATTTTCTTTCTTTCAATCTTTCCTCAATTCTTGACATACAGCATCATTGTTAGATATTTTATTTGTCTTCAATTTAAGCTATTTTTTAGAATGTGAATGCTAAATCTAATAACATATTAGATGTTGTTGGAATATTATGATTACATTATATGATGGCCCCAAAGAGCGAGATCTGAAAATTCTTTAAAATATATCTACCTTGCTTGGGAACTGAGTTCAACTCCAAGATGCTTCCATTGACCTCTTCAACACCATTGTCAAAACCTGCAAAGTAGTTAACAAATAATTAATGACTAAATTCAATGAAAACATTCATCCAAAGATAATCTCTTTGGAAGGACCTGCAGTTATACATAATGAAGAGGGATAATATATTTTAACAAAAATCAAAATATACTATCAATAGTAACAGTAATAATTTTATATCAATGCCCTGATTATTTTATCTTTGACTTTCAATATCATGATTTCTTTCAAAATATGGGTATGACTTATCACACTCAAAGCTATGAAGTGACAACTTACTGATAATCTTTAATCTTTAATTACACACCATAATCTTACTTACTAGCAAATTTTATATAACTGGCACCTTCAATGTTTTCCAAACTTGCGATTTCCATTTCCTCTGCTCCTTCTGGATCCTCCTCTGGCACCATATTCTCTTTTACTGTATTCTTCTCTTTCACTGCTTTTTTCTTTGTCATCCCATTCTTCTCTGTCAGTGAATTCTCCTCCGTCACTACATTCTCTGTCACTGCATTCTCCTCTGTCATCACATTCTTGGTCACTGCATTCTTCTGTGTCATCACATTCTCCTCTGTCATCACATTCTCGGTCACTGCATTCTACTGTGTCATCACATTCTCCTCTGTCATCACATTCTCCTCTGTCATCACATTCTCGGTCACTGCATTCTTCTGTGTCATCACATTCTCCTCTGTCATCACATTCTCCTCTGTCACTGCATTCTTCTGTGTCATCACATTCTCCTCTGTCATCACATTCTCGGTCACTGCATTCTTCTGTGTCATCACCTTCTCCTCTGTCATCACATTCTCGGTCACTGCATTCTTCTCTGTCATTGCATTCTCCTCTGTCACTGCATTCTTCTCTGTCATTGCATTCTCCTCTGTCACTGCATTCTTCTCTTTAATTGTTTTCTCCCCTGTCACTGCCACTGAAGCCACCATTGCCACTTCTGTCTCTGCTTGTGTAACATCTTCTGTCACTGCTCCCTCGTCCACTTGACTCTCTCTCACTACAATACATTATGATTACAATTCATATTGATTTTCTGTCTCAAAGCAAGTTTGAACTTTTAAGACAAGACAGTGAGCACAGGTCTCTGCTTAAATGGACAAATAAATTTTGACATACTTTGACATACCATTTGCCTTTTTGCGAAGATGCTTCTCATATAATTGAAATATATGGTCAAATCCTTCCATGTCAGTAAATTCTCTTGCCTCAGGTGTGTTTGACCGAATAAACTTGGTCCATTTTGTTGCATTCTTCTTCACTCCAAAACAAACCATATGACAATCAGCCAGTGATAATGTCATTAGCTAAAATAATGAAAAAGACTATGTTTTCACAGTGATTGGGAAGGTAAAAGTACCAGATATGTATTTACTAATTTTTGGCATTGATTAAAATGTTGTCAATAGGGGGCATGACTGTCCTCAGGGCAATCAACTTTAATTGAGTCAATGTGACACCTGGTGGACAGTATGCAGTGACTCCTGTTGGTGTATACACATGTATTTAGTTACAAAATGTATACACATGAATTTAGTTGTTACACCATGTATTTAGTTGTTACACCATGTATCTAATTGTTACAGAATGTTGCACAATAGAAAATGGACATTGCCTTGAATTAATGGGAGTTCTTTAAGCTGATTAAAATTGTGTCATTCACTCACCAGGTTACTTAACTTCTCCATATAGTATGACACTGACATCTTTGCTGCCCCATTTGTGGTTCTTGCAACCAGTCTTTTATTGAAGATGTCCTGTTTTTCTTGTTGCCTTGCCATCCTGGTATCTGCCTGGCACCCATTGCATTTTCTTGTAGCATTGGCATTTAAATGTCCACAAGCCTGGCAAACCTTCATACCTGGAGGACATCCTTTTTGTGGCCCTGGTTTTGAGAGTGCTCTGGTTGCTCCATTTCTTTTTTTACCTAATTGAAAAGGCAGTCCTGGTACCACTGGGATTTCTAAAAGTAGAACAATGACTGTTAAAAAGCACTTATTTCAATGTTTTTGACCAATCAGAGCAAAGCAGTGAAAAATTAGGAAAATATTTCAACAAACAGCAGAACCCATCCCTCTGTCACCCAACCACCCCAATCACTTCACCCCCACCAACACTAGAGCAACCCCTCCAGTTGCTAAATCCCCACTATCACCCCCCCCCCCCAGTCACTGTTCAGGCACAGTACTTCTTGGAAACTATTAATGTAGGTGGTTGGTCAAGAACACAGGCAATCTGTTAAATGCTACAGATTGATTAATACTTTAATTCAATAAAGTCATTCATGAGAGACAGACACTACAGGCTGCAGGCACTTGCATGTGTTCCACGTGCACAAATGATCATGCTGATAGCTACATCATTTGTACTTTCCCCGGGGGGGGTACTCTCATGATTTTAACCCGCGGAGGCTGGGATGGAACTGAAAACCCCAGAGCCTGAATTAGGGAAATATTCTATCATTATTGGTACCCTGATTTAGGACTAGCTGAAATTTGGTACCCTGATTTAGGACAAGCTGAAATTTTGATACCCTCATTTAGGGATGATGCAGAAGGGGGAGATTTGGAAAAGGGGATTGTGATCCCTGTTTTAGGGAGAAATTTGAAAAACAGTACCCTGTTTTAGGGGAAATGATAAAATATCTTAACCCGGATGGAACTGAAAACCCCAGAGCCTGATTTAGGGAAATATTCTATCATTATTGGTACCCTGATTTAGGACTAGCTGAATTTTTTATACCCTCATTTAGGGATGATGCAGAAGGGGGAGATTTGGAAAAGGGGATTGTGATCCCTGTTTTAGGGAGAAATTTGAAAAACAGTACCCTGTTTTAGGGAAAATGATAAAATATCTTAACCTGTTTTAGGGAAAATATCAGCGAAAAGGACCCTATTTAGCCCAGCTTCCCCGGTAACGCTGACTATGAGAGTACCCCCCCCCCGGGGTACTTTCTGAGCCACAAATGAATTAAAACTGCAAAATATCTCACTCACCTTCAGTTGAATTGCTTGAAGCCATTTTAAGTTACAGGATGTGGTTGGGATGTGGTTGATAATGAGATGAGCAGACAGTTGTTCACTTCCAAGAGCTTATCAATGAACAACAATGGAGACTCCCGCCTTTTTAGACTCTGCATCCACTAATCCATCACCACACTCCATACCACAGAGCCCTCTGGTGTATATTTGCTGCAAACCATATTGAGTCTGGGGTCATACAAAGCTTAAATGGCTCATAATATTGTCAAATCTTGTAGTGTTATTTTTCACTTGTTTTTACCAGATAATTTGATTATTACAAATACGATATGAATTCATTTGACTTGTGTCAAAGAAAATTGATAAATCTGAAGTATATGATTTTTGTATATAAATTTCATGATCGACCTTCCCTTCTTCTTTCCTTTATAACTTCCCAAGTTATTATCCGATTTGCCAATACTTTATATCTGCAGAAAGCCAAGAAAATTATCTATAAGGCTTTTAAGTTTCATGTATGTATCTCTTGAATAACAGGGTGAGGGGGCGCTGCCGTTTTTTGATTACCCTGTGACAATCTGAAGTATATGATTTTTGTATATAAATTTCATGGTCGACCTTCCCTTCTTTCCTTTATAACTTCTCAAGTTATTATCCGATTTGCTTATACTTTATATCTGCAGAGAGCCAGGAAAATTATCAATAAGGCCATTAAGATTCATGTATGTATCTCTTGAATAACAGGGTGAAGGAGCGCTGCTGTCTTTTTTATAAAACTGTGACAATCTGAAGTATATGATTTTTGTATATAAATTTCATGATAGACCTTCCATTCTTCTTTCCTTCATAACTTTCTGAGTTTTTCTTTGATTTGCTAATACTTTATATTTGCAGAAAGCCAGGCAAATTATCTATAAGCTATCATCATTATTTTCTACATTTTCTGTTTACAAAAATCAGATCAATTCTGTTTTAATGTGCATTTCACTAAAATGTAACCCCATATTGAAGATTTTTTCCTTGTTGTCTTGTTATCTTATATCTTTTATCATTTCCCATTCATGAAATAAAAGTCTAAACGTTTTTTTCATTTATTCCATATATCATTTCATTTTTCTGAAATGCTAAGATGATAAAGCAGACAGTTGCAATACTGTTATATTGTTTTAGCATTTCATGTATCACTGTCCCAGGAACACTGCACCAGCCAAGGGAGATGCAGGTTCATGCCATGAGCCATGCTAATTGCAAATAGGTGTCTGGCATGTGTGTACAAGGTTTTGTGGGAGAAAAAAGTCAATTCCTGAATCTGACTGAAAAGCCAGCCTGCAATAAGCTTTGCATCAAATTTTGTCAAATTTCTTACATATTTTCTTGAAAATCATCTAAAATTGTCAAATTTCTTCAAAATTGTCAAATTTCTTCAAAATTGTCAAATTTCTTCAAAATTGTCAAATTTCTTCAAAATTGTCAAATTTCTTCAAAATTGTCAAATTTCTTCAAAATTGTCAAATTTCTTCAAAATTGTCAAATTTCTTCAAAATTGTCAAATTTCTTCAAAATTGTCAAATTTCTTCAAAATTGTCAAATTTCTTCAAAATTGTCAAATTTCTTCAAAATTGTCAAATTTCTTCAAAATTGTCAAGTCCACATTCAACTGACGATATCTGAGAAGATAAGATTTCTTAAACTTTTCAAATTTCTTAAACTTTTCAAATTTCTTAAACTTTTCAAATTTTTAAAATTTTCAAATTTCTTAAAATTTTCAAATTCCTTCAAAATATCCAAATTTCTTAAAATTTTCAAATTCCTTCAAAATATCCAAATTTCTTCAAAATATCCAAATTTCTTCAAAATATCCAAATTTCTTCAAAATATCCAAATTTCTTCAAAATATCCAAATTTCTTCAAAATTACACAATTTCTTCAAAATTACACAGTTTCTTCAAAATTACACAATTTCTTCAAAATTACACAATTTCTTCAAAATTACACAATTTCTTCAAAATTACACAATTTCTTCTAAATTACACAATTTCTTCTAAATTACACAATTTCTTCTAAATTACACAATTTCTTCTAAATTACACAATTTCTTCTAAATTTTCTTAAAACAATGTAATTTTTTTTTCTCCAAATTTCAAATGTTTTTCAAAATTATCAAATTTCTTTCTTCAATTGGATTAATTAAACATATTCTTTTGTTTGTTTGTTTGGGGTTTTACATTACTTTCAACATTATTTCAGTCACGTCGCAGGTCCTTGGCATGACAACCCTGCAGGTCACAGATTTACAAGGATAACGGGTTAACCCTTTGGAACAGGCCTCAGCCTACATGTGAAATTGTATCAGAAATTCAATCTTGGCACGGCCAAGGATCTAACCAACTGCCAATAACTTGGCTAGGTAACAACGCTACTTGATCATGAATACAAAGTAATGCTTTAATTACCTATCCAAACTTCTCTGAATGATCTATTCTGACTGTTTGATCAAGTAGCATAATGGTATCATGACAGAACTAATATTACTATGTATTCACCCAAAATCTGAAAAAGTAAAATATTTGAAATAGATTTCTTT
The DNA here is from genome assembly GCA_949316495.1 of Amphiduros pacificus. NCBI lineage: Eukaryota > Metazoa > Annelida > Polychaeta > Phyllodocida > Hesionidae > Amphiduros > Amphiduros pacificus. The sequence continues at coordinate 27,137,025 of OX439008.1, read as the reverse complement.
TTAAATTAAAGCAATTTTTTAGCAAAACCACAAGAGATCAATTGATGGAATTTGATTTCAATTGTCTCAAATATCTTTGCTCACAATGTATATTATCAGGACAGGTGACCACATGACTGTTCACATGTTAGAATTTTGTTTTCAAAAATATTCTTTTGTTTGATAATTTTGAAGAAAGGAGTTTTGAAATTTTGAAGAAAAGAGTTTCGAAATTTTACTCTTTTAAATAATCATAGGAGCCAATAATATTTATTGTTTGAAAGAATTGTTGCCATTTTAATTATTATTGAAATATTTAAGTGCTTAAATATTAATTTCATCGATGATATGTCTCATACCTGGGAATATACTTTAACACCAGTACCCATAATGGATTTAACATTCTTTATCTACCATCTGAGGGAACTAGGACCCATGAATATAAAAATTAAAATAACAATGTTTTGGAGAATGTCAACAATAATGACATAATGTTTATTTTTGTTTTTTGTACACTTCTCATGATTTTCCAGTAATTCTTTTTTTTTTGCATTCAAGACATTAATATCTTACATAATCATGATTCTCTCCTAATGACTATGGCTATATTATGTTCCATATAATATAAATATTTGAAACAAACATAATTATTTTGTTGTTGTTGTATTTTTGGTTAACATCCCAGTTTTTTTTCAATCCTGTCCTAATTTTGATTTCTAGGTAATATCATACATACAGAGTTTTGATCGATAAAGTTATATTCTTTAATTTCTTAGATGTAGGGTGGCAGAAATGTTGAGGATTTGGGATGTTTAACCATGACCATAACAAAGAGAAAACTATGAACCTTGTAGAATTGTCATTAACATAGGATCATGAGATTTCTGACGTCAGGATATTTACATTATCACTGTTCTTCCTGTTCTTCCTCATGCTCATCAGGGAAATAGGGAATTTCAAACTCCTCAAGTAATAATTGGATATTATCATTAGGACTGTTATCATCACCTGAGAACTGGCCATCTGTTGCCTCAAGGAAGAGGGTACGTGCAGAGCTGCATTGATCTGAAAGACGAGATGTCTCCTTGGCAAGAACAGCTTTTCTTCCTTCATGATGCAGGGACTTCAACTTTTCCATGTTTGCTTTGATTTTTTGTTGAAGATGAGTGATAAATTGTTCCATTTCTTTGAGGACAATAATCTTTTCCTCCTCCAGTCTCGCCACCAGTTCATAGTCATTGACAATCTTCTGCTTCTCCTTCAGACTCATGGTATCTAATAAGAATAAAAACGCATAGAATTGTACACATATTGTACACATATTGTCACATATTATACAAATATTGTCACATATCCAATTTTGTTGAATGAAAGGAATACCAATTGTTGGGTATAATTTTGTGTTTAATGAATGAAAAATATGATCTAGTTCAGAGACATAGGAAGCCCAGTCATGCCAGACAAATTTAATGGTCTGTGTAATGTTCAAATCTGGAGTAATGCATGTTGAGGAAGTGTATGGCCATTTATCCAGTTTGTCTTAAATGTTGCAATTTGTACCTCTCAAATCATCAGATTGCAGAATCCATGGCCAAATTGGGTCTGCCATTGAAAGCATCTCATCAGGAATATATAGTCGAATATCATATATTGCAATATAACAGTTGAATGTCATGCAATAACCTTGTAGGCGACTCTTTTCTTCAGCCATTTTCTTTCTCAGTTTATGTCTCTTTTTGCTGTGATCTGAAAAGAAATGAATACACTTAATAGCTAATTACATATATATTGGGCTTATATTTTCATTTAAGTATAAGAGTCAGGTCATCAGGGAATCAACCAGTCATTTGCATCTTTTCTCAGGTTTATGTCTGGTATGTATTCAATCCTCGTGCCCCCTCAATTATGGCTAGCCAAACAGCCTCAGGCATTCAGTGTTAATTTTACTTAAACTTTTATGTATATTGCACAAATAGATGACAAACCTGCAGTTTTTTCAATGTTGAACTTCAGGCTCTGAATTGAGTTGTGTGAAAGCTCAATAACAGGTTGGAGGTTTTGACAGGCTCTTTCTGCAATAAGTTTTAAACCACGCCTCAGTAAGGCAGACTCCCCTTCATTATACCTACAAAAAATCCAAAATATCATGACAATGATATTTGACCCAAAAGGAATTATTTATATGATCTTGATCTAAATTCACATTTTAATAAATGAAATAAGTAGTGGTCTACTTTTCAAGAAGGGCAGACTTCATTTTCAATTTCTCCTCCTTATCAAGCTGGACAACTGCCTGCAGAATTGGTTGTCTTTGCAGTTTTCTTTCAGTATCATCGTAAACATCACATAATCCTACCATCTTCTCACAGTCTGTCAAGTCAGATTCAAAAAGAATGATTTTGTCCTGGTGGTCTATTTTCACAAAAAAGGAAACAAGAAAATAGATTAAGGCTGTTATCAAATGTATTTCTGTTATTATCTAAAACATAGTGAATACAAATTTCAGAAAGCATTATAGATATTGATACCTGAAGCTATTTTCATGATTGTCTTTTTCCAAACGTTAACTTCGAAGCGTGTCAGGCCTGGTTTCAACTTGAGTTTCTCTTCTTCCAGTTTTTTTGAGGCCTGCCAAAACATTTTACCAATTTAGATTTTTTTCTCCTTAAAGGAATGCAATTGCTTATCTTGCTTATAAAAATATTAAAAACAATGTTCTGTTTACTTTACAAATCCAAAATTTTATGAGGTTTGTATTAAAGAACAAGGAATGGTTTATACTAACTGTGACATATTTTGTAGCCAATGTGAAGTGCAATTTCTGAATTTTTTTGTAGTTCCAGTATAACACCATTTCAGTGAGCTCAGTCCTTCTTGCTGCAAGCAAAATAATTTCCATTAGCTATCATACTTAAAAACAAAATATCAGTCATTATCTATATTCTCCAGCATTGGCAAGGAAATAACAGTTGAAAAAGTGTTCCTTTAAAAAAAATCTAATTACAAAAACCAAACAGGTGGATCACAGGACTCACCAGTCTTGGACATGTTTTTTGTACAGTGGCCAGCCAGGGAGAAGTAGGAGAAACACAGTTCAGACTCTTCTCCTGAGAAAAAACCAGCACCTTCCTGTGATCTCCCTCCAAATGTTGTCTACATAATGAAATAATGGAATATCATGTAAGCCTAAACTGTATCAACACAATGATGAAACATGCCAGCACAGCTATAAACCTAAGATTAAAATAAGCAAATATCATGTCATACATAATGCTATTTTGCATGGATTGTAGCATGGTACAGTATTGACTTAACATAATATTCAATTTTATTGTACTTGCCTGACAGGCCCAAGAGTGGGTTTTTCCATGCATAGTCCCCAGGTATGGTTTTATATTTTTCAGTGCTTGGAGAGATTTATCTTTGTTTGTCTTTAAAACTCTCAGCAACCACGGGTAAAATCTACATATCACATCCTGTGAAACAAAGTTCAATTCATAGCCTTTCTTGATGAGGTCAACCAGGAGATAGAGGGGATAGGCAAAGATCTCTCCCCTGTACATGTTCAAACCTGTAAATTCCATAGACAAAATCCTGTAAGCATAACTTAGAAATTTAGAAAGGCCAATGAAATATATAAACTTATACCAATGACAATAATACACTTTTGCTGTGAAGAATAAATTGATGCCCAGATACATGTGGGGTGCACCCACAAGTCATTAATACACCCCACAAATGTTTAAGAAACTCCCAAAATCGATTAACCCACCCCCCCAAGTGACTGTGCAGGAGAACTGACGGACATACAGATGGGCAGACAGATGTATGGATGGTTGGTGATATCTTAGTTATGCTGTCAACTGTCACAGGTGACACAAAAAAGTCATGCACATGAATGCTTACCTGTCAAGAAAACACAGTGCCTGCAAACTGCAACACAGGTTCCAGTTTCATCTAGATTTTTGAAGGATCTCCCAGTCACCCTTGCAGCCTGATAATGGCTTTGGCCACAGGAATCCCCTGATGTCTAATAATGATAATAATAAATTATTTGTGTAGCGCATACACCAAGTAAAACTTGCTCGCATCACTTAAAAAATGTCTACATAATTAAAATATTGCCAATTTATATAAATATGCGAGACCACCTAGACTTCTATGAATTGTCAACATTTTGTTAATCTTGTTTGAATTAGTTCAGTCAAGCTAAAGAGGTTATTGTTGATATTATTAATTGCAAGGCCTCAACATGGTGTATATGTGAAAAAAGACCATGTCTCCCACCCCACAAGCTATGACAAGCTATGTACCTTTATACCAGTATTATTGATGAAATTTACAAAATCATTCACTTGATTGTCTTCAGATAAGAACTTTCCCTCACAGTAACTTGTATCAGGTTCGTAACTGTAAGTAACAAAACAAATAATTAGCAATTTCATTGTGCTATTATGAAGAGAAAATTGCAAAAGGAATAAAATAGTAATGTTAACTTGAAAGCAGTTGTCTTGCTAAATTAAAAACAAGCTCTTACTACTTCTCCTTCATGAATTTGTACGTCTTTTTATTGCCATCTTCACATACTGCATGAGGTTTCTTATCACATGCTGGACAAACCATTGCATCAAGACCGGCATGATCAGTGACCTGTTTTTGAACAATTCTCCATTCCCGGAGAGCATTGGAAAACACAGTAGGGTTTATGATGTTGTGCTAAAAAAAAAATAGATAAATGAAAAAAGTATATATTTGGGAAAGAGAAGTCTCACAGTATGCTTTCCTGTATTTTTCTAATATAAGATACATTCTCAAATCATGGAAGCAAGATCAAGATCTTTCCTTCATAAATGCAGCCTTGTACATACCCTGTTGGCTCTAGATGAAATTTGTTCCAAAGAGGAGAGAAAGGATCGAACAGAAGTAGTTGGTTTTTCTTTCTTGAGAACATCAAACATTTCAATGACATCAGATGAAAAGATGTACATTCCTGAAATTTTTTTGTGTAAAGGAAAAATCAATTAACTAATTAATTCCAATAACATAAATTTCATAAATGATGGATAATCATTATAAATTTTGAAACATACGTGGACCAAGCGTTGAACTTCCTGGCCAAAATCCTGAATTGATGACATCTCCCAATGTAGGATTCACAGTAGTGCCAAGGCAAAAATGACATTGTAGTTTTGGCAAATATATGTCAAAGCGACCTAAATAATGAAATTAATAAAATGATGAGATATAATCGTCTTAAAATTGAGAATTGCTTTCCAGTTCTGTTGCTCTGCCTAAATCATGATGATCAAATTTTTCTAAAATAATGTGGAATCATAAAGAGATTTTAAATTTGTACATACCCTTTAGTGTCACCAATATACATTTTCCAAGAGGTGACATTGTGAGTTGTTCTCCACATGCACATATTTCTTCAGTCAGTACAGGTAAAAAGAATTCTGAAACATTGATTTGTGCAATGATATGTCAGTTATGTAAGTGCCCTGTCAACACTGATACATTTATAACAGATACACAATCATATTGGTAAATTTACAATATAGCTCATTCAAAGATTTGAAAAGGTTGTACATCAAAATATATTGGGGCAAGCAAGATATCCATAGGGCAATCTAAATTTGATCTTAGCTCAATGTAAAGTCCCTGTCAAAATGCATGGGATTCAGACAGACACAATACAGATGCACACATGGACACTGCCTGCTTTACTGTCTCCCACAAAACTTTACTTTTACATGGGACAATGACCAGGAAATATACCTTGATGATATGGCAGGTTATTGTTTTTTGGAAATAATCTTACCTTTATGAATAACTTCACTATCTGGGGAGGGGACCGCAATATTTTATTGCAATTATACAGAGCGCTGGTACGTTCTAAGCTTGATTATGGGTGTATGATATATGGATCAGCACGCCCATCTTATATTAAAATGCTTGATCCTATACAAAATCAAGGTTTAAGATTATGCCTTGGTGCATTTCGTACATCACCTGCAGATAGCTTGGCAATTGAGGCAGATGAACTGCCTCTTGATTTAAGAAGAGAAAAGCTTGCCCTTCAGTATGCTGCAAAAATTGCAGCTTGTCCAGACAATCCTGCACATGATATTATATTCAATCCAAATTATGTTGATCTTTTTGAAAATAAACCAAATACAATACCAACTTTTGGCATTCGCATCAAGGAATCTTTACAATCCTTAAATTTAAATCCGAATCAAATAGCTAAATTTCAAAATCCAGAAACACCTCCATGGACCTATGAAACTTTAAATATTAATTTAGCCATGACGGAATTAAAGAAATACTCAACCGATCCATCCCTGTATATAAATAGATATAATGAAATAAAATCTATCTTCACTGGATATCAGTGTATATACACTGATGGATCGTTTGATGATGACAAGGCTGCTGCAGCTGCTGTTAAGGGCAATCATATTTATTCAGAACGTCTGCCAAATAAATCATCTATTTATTCTGCAGAACTTTATGCTTTATACCTAGCTTTAGATCATGTGGAGACTTCTCCACATCGGAAATTTTTAATATTTTCTGATTCTTTGTCTTGTTTACAAGCATTAAAAGCCAAGGATTGGAAAAATCCATTTATTTTAAATATCCTTGAACGGTATCATAAACTCTGTACTGAGGAAAATAAAGAGATTCGTTTTTACTGGATTCCCAGTCATATTGGAATCCTTGGAAATGAGGCTGCGGACCAAGCTGCCAAGGCAGCATTGGATAAGCGGCCAATAAATATGTTTATACCTTATACAGAATTTAAGAAATATATTACTGTTTTTTTACGTTCTAAGTGGCAATCACGCTGGAACGAAGCTATTTTTAATAAACTACATGAAATTAAGCCCGTTCTAGGCAAAACTAAAGGTGCTATTAGAATTAACCGTAGAGAAGAGTCAGTTTTAACCCGTATAAGAATAGGTCATAGTCATTTGACGCACTGTTATCTGCTTAAAGGTGAAGATCAACCGGAATGTATTGGTTGTCAAAGGGCTTTGACTATTAAACATATTTTAATTGAGTGTATCGATTTTGATATTATAAGAACTCAATATTTTAATGTACAAGATTTACATACGTTATTTGATACTGTAGATACTTCTGTGATAGTATCGTTTTTAACTCACATAGGACTTTATAATCAGTTTTAAGGGCAGAGCTTTTGTTTATTTATGTCATCGACTTATTTATCAAGAACTGCAAAACATCATACTGATAAAGTCTTTTAAACAAATTATACATATTTATTATATTTGATTGATATTATATAAATGCTGTTGATAAATCCTTGTGTTATCTACATATTGTATTAACATTTACATTTTGTTTCGAGTCAATATTACGTTTCTATTTTTACTGTTTTGGCACTTTATTGTGTCAATGTGAAACCATTCATTCATTCATTTTTACCATTTTTAGGCACTAAATAACCTTAGTGGTTGATGTGCCTCTAAGCAACCATTCATTCATTCATTCATTCACTATCTGGGTCAATCACCTGACAAGGAGGTAAAGGGTCTAGAAACAGTTGTTTCATCTGGTAGCGTTCGTGTTCTGGCTGTAGTTTGTGATTATAATAATCACATGATCCACATAACCTTTTCCCAGAGCAGGATCTGCACCTAAAATGATAAAAACAAATATTTGGGGTTTGTGTCATTTATGACAGATAAAAAAAGCAATTATCTTACATTATAGTGGCATTCAACAATTTGTACTCACATTACTTTTGCAGGGTAAGTGTCACACATTTGACACAGACCATGATAGGGGACTTGTCTTCTTAAATATAAGTCAAATAATGTGGGTCGTATTTCTTTCCATTTAGTTTCCTCAAAATGACCCCTTGTGATCCAATCTTTTTCTGGTTTTTTTGGCATGTCATGTTCACATTCCAAAAGTAGCTCTTTAAGGCATTTTAGCAGGAAACCAGCTTTACAGTATAAAAAAATTAAATAAATTGATACAAATCACTAAAATCCAGGTCTTGCATCAATATCAATGGTGTCAAGATATTTTGGCATTTATCTTTTACAAACATTACTTTTTTAATGGGCATTGCATAACCTTAATGCATCAGTTTAAGATTATACATCCAAACACCTGGTCCACATCGTCTTGTCAAACTTAAAAAAAATAGCAAGCATCAAATTGGTCGTATTAACAAACCAAATCAAGTCACATAATTGGGTTTACATTATCATGATTATTGGTCAAACCTGAGTGTGGTTGAAATATATATTCTTGAAAACTTACATCTGATGTCTTCATCCTCAGAAATATCAGAAACAACATACTCGTTGCATTGTTCAGTCACTCCTGTCTGTGCCACCATAATTGGATTGGTATTCTCATGCTTGTCTTTGGAAAAAAAAATCAGAAATGTATATATTCATCAAGAGACATCATTTCATGGTCATGTTAATAATATAATAATTTCTTGACTTTCATTAATGCAATTGAGCAAGATTTTCATGAATCTCTGTTGCTCATATCTTGAACGAGTTACAAGAAATAAGCTTCCAATATCATTATCATACCTGTAGACTTTGCTTTCTGTGTGTTCTTTGCAACCTTTCTCGGAGGGGTTGCAGGGTTTAGACTGCCATACATGTCCCTTCCTGGTGCTGATCTCATTGATGGTTTGGTCATCTCAGAATTTGATCTTGCCTTTGTGGGTAGAGTTTGCTCAAATTTTGCAAGAACTTTTTTGAAGCCATCAGTCAGAAGTTGATCAGATTTGACAGAGGAACATCCTTTTCTAAAATAAAAATGAAAACAAAATGATTCTCATTATTAAAGACTGCATGCATCTTGATAATATTTGTTTTCAGATTTTGTTGTGAAGTACTCCACAACCTGAAAACAGCCCTCACAAACCTCTCTCAATGAAGCTCACATGCAAAACTAGTGTACATAAAATCTATCAGAATATTATATCTTAATTACAATGTAATAAATTGCAGCCCAAGAGAATGTTGCAAAATGATGTCATTAAGCCAGAACAATGGGGACGTTAACCCCTAACGGACGAGAAGGACGACAACGTCCACCACCGGCAACGGACTGGAGGGACGTTGACGTCCCCATTGTTCTGGCTTGATGACGTAATTTGTAACATTCTGAAGGGCTGCAACTTGTTACAATGTAATCATGATAGTGACGTCAGACTGCCTTAATCATGAACTTTTGCCCCAGCACTTCATTAAGCATATTGAATAACCATGGTTATAAATTTTATCAATTTAGTACACAGATGCACTAGTCCAGAAAAAAATTGGTTAGTCCTGCCAATCAACAAAATTTAGATGGGCTAGTCCGTTAGGGGTTAATGTCCCTCCCATCCGTTGCTGGTGATGGATATTGCAATTCTGCCCGTCCGTTTAATAATTAGGTTTTAATAGTGACCGAGGGAAAATATTGCAAAATCTGTTTGGCATTTACTCTTTTTTCTGAGTTCATTTTCAAGCAAGCTAGAGGCATGTTCTTTACCTCAAAATGACCGTGAGAATTTGTACAAAATGAATTTGCATAACTTTTAGCTGTTGATTTAATTTTGTTGGTGCTACGTTATGATTCACGATGTAAAATTGGAAACGGAAATATTGCAAAAACTGTTCAAACCATGACATGTACTTTAGTTGATAACTTCATTTCTAAGCAAGTTAGAGACATGTTCTTGACACCAAAATGACTGTGTGAGTCTGTAGACGATGAATATGAATAGCTTTTAGCTGATGGTTGTGTTATTTTGGTGCTACGTGACGATTCACGATGTAAAAACGGAAACGAAAATGTTGCAAAAACTGTTCAAACCATGACATGTACTTTAGTTGATAACTTCATTTCTAAGCAAGCTAGAGACATGTTCTTTACACCAAAATGACTGTGTGAGCCTGTAGACGATGTATATGAATAGCTTTTAGCTGATGGTTGTGTTCATTTCTAAGCAACCTAGATACGTGTTCTGTACATCAAAATGACCATGGGAGTCTGTAGAAGATGAATTTGGACAGTATTCATCTGTCTGCTACCTTATACATTGCATGCTGATTCATGATTCATAAATTTGAAGCCACCAATTTGACCAGTGACCAACATGAATAATTTGTTCTACATTCTTACCTTGTCTTGCACTGTTTCCTCCTGGTTTTACTTGGTTTGTACATGATTTTACAAAAGCATGCTTAGGTTCACATGCATGAAAATAATAATTTGATTGTGTGTTTGGTGTTTGGATTTTCAAATTCTCTCAAAATGGCAGCTCCCATGAACAGCTGATGGAAGAAAATAGGTCATGTCACACACAGGTCACTCTTGCTGAATTGGGTCAAGTGATGGACCAGTCTTTAAACAAAAACAAATCTTATATAATTTCTATTATTAGATGAGAATCAATCTAATGAATCAAGAATATATAGACATTCTATACATTACATGTATGTTGTGTTGTTCCTAAAATATGCTCAACATTTACAAACTATCCAATTAAAAAATTCAAGTTGTGATATGCACTGAGAAATAAAAAATTCACTTGTTCAAGCAATGCCTCATTTGTGAACTGCCAATTTAAATAGAACACAATGAAAATGTTATGAAGTATTTTTTAAAGATGAATATTGTAAATAATTAGTGAATATGGAATATGTAAGGCTTATTTCAAAGGAGTTGGTGAATTAAAGAAAACAAATATTGCTTATTATTTTAGTTTTTAAAACTTGTTTAAAACTTGTTTAAAACTTGTTTAAAACTTGTGCAAACTTGCAATAATACCAATATAATTTATTGTGTACACACAAAAAATCCTCGGTAAAGTGCATAGATGTTTAATTCCAACATTAAATGTTCGATAATGCATGCTCCCAGTGTTCTACAAGAAAGAATACCGATATCCATTTTTAGGCAAATTGTAAGTAAGATATCGTTATCCTTTTTCTGGGTGGAGAACAGGTTGGATAAAGAGAGTTTTCTCATGGGGCAGGGAATATTATATTATATCTCAAACTCTTTCTACAAATCTTTTCAACTAGGGTGCTTATATATTATATGACTACTAAACAGAATTGGGACAATTTTATTTTATTTTGGCAGTGCATTTTACATTTAGTTGTGTAGGGACCCTCTGTAAAATCCTTCGAGGGTGGAGGGACCCTCTTCACTTCATCTATGTTACCTTAGTTCTTGTGTGGAAACCTAACGGTGCCAACGAAGCATAGAAATTATAAGGCTTTCTCCTTTTTCACAATCCAATATCTGAACCTTTGCACCCTGTCATGTTGCCTAATTTGAAAACTAATGCCATCTCAACACTTGACAAAGTTTACCATTTTTTGCCAAAAATATATCTAGTGTGTAAGTGAACGATAAAGTTTTTTATTTAAGATTTTGTGGAAAGATTAAGGAATCTTAAGTTTACTCTTGAGATTCCAAGCCTGCACAAAAATCGTGGCGGGCTGCTTGCCTGAAAGACATGGCCTCTCGGTCATGTGATCCACTCTCGTGTCTGTGATTCGATCTCTTCGCATTTACATCCCTCCAAGGTTCTGGTAGCTTTGCTGCTTGCCTAGGTCCGCTCATGTCCGCAGATGAGTCTCTCCATGCGAATGGTAAAGTGGAATAGTGAGTTCTGTACACAACGAAGCACTGCGATGTTCGCAGGGGAGGCGAGCTTTGATGTATTGCTGAGTGTACTTTACTCATTGGCCACATCCTCTGGGGTTGTGTTGATGGCAAAGTTCCGTCTCACCAATCCCACCATGAGGTTATCGGGAGAGATTTCATTGCTAGGTCCATGAGCTAGGGTGTGTCAAGTTACCGGCATTGGCAGTCAAGCAACTTAATAAAACTCTTTGTGCTTGGTTAACTGTGTGCTTGGAACCCACTGGCATTCGGTCAGTCTGGAAAGCCAACTTGAGCAGAAAATTGAAGCAAGTGAAGAGAAGAAATTCATCGTCTGAACAGTGAGTACACAGAATTATTTTTTCTTTCCTCTCTTCCATCACATAGCGAGGTGCATGATGACACATCCATTGTGGATGTCGAGTGTTCTTTGCTTGCTGATGAAGGGAGCAACTTTATTTTATCCTTGCAGAGTCAGTCTGAAAACAATCATTTACAAACCTCTCTGAAACTAAGTCTCAAAATCTTGTTTGAACCATTGTCAAATCATGAGATGGCAATAGTTAGAGGTAACTGAACAGGAGGTCACTAGAGTGTGAACAATGGTTGAATATTACATTTACCTGTCTTATAATGGCTATGTGAAAACCTGATGGTGCCAACGAAGCATAGAAATTATAAGGCTTTCCCCAATTTCATAATCTAGCATCTGAAACTTTGTACCCTGTCATGTTGCCTAATTTGTGAACTAATGCCATCTCAACACTTGACAAGGTTTTTTTCATTTATATTGGCAAGACATTTCATTGACTGAAACACAACATTTAGGAAACATTGGCAACAAAAGATGAAAAGAAATTAGAAATGAATGACTGACTCTGGAAGGTGCTTTTTTATTGAGTGTTTGTTTCTAATGGAGAAAGACCCTGTAATAAATAAAGGGTCTAGATCTCTATCTTGTTGCACGTCTTTAACCTTAATTGAGTTTAATTATAAGCCTGGCACAAGGATCATGTGGGGCTGCTTGCCTGAGAGACATGGCCTATCGGTCGTGTGGTCCACTCTAGTGTCTGCGATTCGATCTCTTTGCATTCACGTCCCTCCAAGGTTCTGGTACCTTTGCTGCTTGCCTTGGCCTGCTCATGTCCGCAGATGTGTCTCTCCATGCGAATGGTAAAGGGGGATAGTGAGTTTTGTACACGACGAAGCAATGATTAGTTTGCAGGGACGGCAAACTGCGATTCTTTGTTGAGTGTGCTTTACTCATCGCCCACAACCCTGGGGCTACGCTGATGGCAAAGTTCTGACTCGCTAATCCCACCAGGAGGTTATCGGGATTTCAATCCTTTATATTTACACACCACCGACACTAAGTTGATTTTGGGTGCGCCATAGACATCGACTGTCACTGGATAGGTCTAAAAGGTGTCTACGAAGCACTTGGTAAGATGGTTTGGTCATCAAATACAAATGGGCGTCAGTGTGAAACTGCTGTGTTAGCAAAAACACCTGTGGTATTCGGTGTAAACTGCTGTGATATTAAAGGACACCTGTGATAGTTGGTGACAGCAATGTGCCATAAAAACAACCAGGAATTGGTGCTGAAGCAATCTGTGATACTGTCGGGACTTGTGAAATAAGGAGATGGGGCGACAATGGGATGAGAAGCTGGACTCTTACAGTATGGACTTATGGTGAAGACGTGTGATTATGGAAGGATTGTAAAACAATTAACAAACATAGACGAACATGAGGACAATGTAAAGTGACTGTGATATTTTAACAAAAGATGGTAAACGGGTGTGGGGTGAAGGAAGGGAACAAGGGTTAAACGGGTAATTTAAATGGCCAGATGCCAAAGGGTAGTGGGTAATGGGACAAGGGGGTGATGTAATCAAAGTGAATATCAAAGTGTGATAAGGATGTAAGTTAAAGTCGTGGAGTAATAAAATGAGATGTGTAAAGTATGTGAAAAAAGAAAACCTTAGAAGCTTAATCATTACAGGTGTCAATTATTTTCGTGAAGATGTAGGGACAAGAGAATTGTTAAAAATGGGATGTAGGGGATGATATTGGTTTAGATGCACAATCAAAACATAAAGGTTTACGGATTCCGTGTGATGGCCAAGAATGAATATAAGGGCCAAGAAACTGGAAAATTTATGCAAGGGAAGAAAGGGTCGGGAGAGGCGGATGGGGGGGGGGTGAAAGGGTGTCCGTGGGGGCAGGAAGGAGGACAGGGGTTCGATTAAGACAACCTGAAACGGAGTGTACAGCATTTCTGATAAATAGGGCACAAGGGGTACTGAAGGGGGAAGACGACAGACGATCATAGCAAACTGCCTGGGGGAGGGGTCCTTTAGGGACAAAAGGCAAATAGAAAAACCCGTAGCCACCATATGAGGGATCAGGGCGGGCAGTCCGAAAAGGTGGTTTAGGGGAGAAAATCTTAGACAAGGGTAAATGGTGTAATAAATCATCCGAAAAGACAACTACCTGAGACTCAGTGACAGGTGGGAGCAGGTCAGACACGGGGCTATGGAATTTTAAGGGGGGGCCAAGCAAGTCAAAGTGGAGCTCAGGAGGAGTTAGCAAGGGAATGCTATATATATCAGGCAATGGTGCCAATACACAACAGACACAGTCCGATAATATTCTATGAACCATTTTTGTAAGGCTAGGGAAGTATGCGAAATGGCATACTTCAGCGAGAGTCATAATGAAGGACTTGTGGGTGCCACGGGGAATATTATAAAATCCCAACCCACAAGAAGTGTGTATTTCCATAACCACAAATCGAAAAGCACTAAAGCTGTGGAGGAAAGGCACTCTCCTGTCTGGGGCGCACTCTCTCGGAATGTCTATAAACCGAGGGAGACACCTGGCGGATCCCGCCAGCGCAACGTTACCGTCTCTATGAGAGATGATCGATTCTAGCGTCAAATACCGCTCCATAGGAAGGTTTTCTAGAGAGACGCTACATACCTCTGTGAAGAAAGTCTCGCGCCGTGAGGCATAGCGAGATGTGAATTCATCAGGGTCCTCGAGGTAAACCATCTGAAAGTAAAGCATGAAAGACAACACGTAACCATGTAAAGCGTTAAACGGTAAAAAAAATAAAATCCAGCCCAAAAGTTTTTTAAAAATTAATACATTGTCAGAGTACAAAAAAAACAACAATCCTGTGAGTGTCAAGTGTTAGTAGGGTTATATAAGTAAAAGAGGGAGAGAAAAAAATAAGCAAAAGTCACCGCACCGCAATGGTTATAGGCACCTGAATTAAAAGCATTTAGTAGAGCGTCTCACTCCACAGAGGGAGGGCGAGTACCCACAGAGTCTGGGACACCAGGAGCGTGAATGGAAATGTATGACAGCCACGGGTCCAATGATGCTAAAGCCATGAAATATTTAGGGGAAAAAATATCTCTGCCTTCTAGCCGAAAATATGAAAGGGCTCGACGCACCACGCGTTCGGCCATGGCCCATGTCATGGGATTGGACCCGAAAAATAGCTTCAAGAAGCGGAGTGCTAATTTCTCAAGGCATTTAGAGCTACAAGGTTTATCTAATTCAAAACAAGCGTAACAACTAGCGGTGTCATGGTAGAGAACATAGTAAGCTAATACGCCGGCTAACGCCTTGTTAGTCCTGACTTTGATCAGAATTTGTGAAGTAAAATGGAGAGGCAGGGTTGGTGTGGCAGAATTTGTGACAAATGAAGCAAGGAGGTGTAATTCAAACATGTCCATCTTGAATTTTTGTGACTCCATGGGTACAATTTGGTTATCATTTGAGGGAGAACTTACCTGAGGCTGGGGTGGAGGGTCAGCCATACCTACCTAGTTTGGAAATCCTCAAAGGAAAGGGGGTGATTATTTGCCTGAAAGGGAAACTGGTGAGTGAATATCGCACCCAGGAAGCAGGCGCCACCTATCTTTCTAGCAATATGTCTTGTATATTTTCTTTTGTTTTCTGCAATTATTCACAGTCGATCGCCCAAGGTGACTGGTGCATCCCCGGGTGTAATCTCTGTTTTTGTATGATCGCCCCACCGGACCTTCTTCGTAGGGGGCTCATGGAATGTCAGACAAGGTGATGATTTAGCGGGGGATAGAACACTCTTACGTGTTGTGCGATTATTGTCCTGATGATCTTCATGTAACTGGTCAAATGTGGGGAAAACGGAGCTGAAATGCCTAATGCAACGTCTCTTATCTTGTTTACGGGGATCATCAGGTGATGACAGGGCTTTGCGACTGAGGGGAGTAAGCATGTTACCACGAGGGCGTAAGGGTAAGTCAGAGGGCAGTGCGTGAAGTATATAGTAGCTGTCGCACCCAATAAGCAAATTTAGGGTGTGGGAGGAAGATATGACAGACCTAGTAAGCATCCTGAGGTGTAAGGGTACATTGATAACAGAGGGCATGTGGAACTTGAGCTCACGATGTGTGTCCCGTAACATAGTCATATCCCAGTCAATTATGAGGTGACGGTTAAGGCATCCGCCTGAAAGTTCAGCGTGAGGCATTGCTTCGCCAGGGGCAACTTTAATACAACCCGGGAATGTCAGGATCTCGGTCACAAAGAGAACTACTCTAGACGTGCCAGAAAAAAGTTCCAGGAAAATACTCGACCTCGGGCATTTCGTGTCTCGGTCAAACATGCGCATGACCGAGGACAAGTCGTGTCTGCGGCGATAAATACAGTAGATTTTCTGGGAGACAAGGATAGTGGCAACAAAAGACAAGGTGGCAAGGCCAATGAGGTCAAATAGGTGGAGGGGATGGGAATTAGGGAAAATGGGCAAGGCATCTGAAGCGGGCACATGGCTGAGTTGGTATAATAAGACCGTTTTCTGAAGATGTGCGTATTTGCCGTGTAAGACAAACAGGCAAATCGCGCATGCTATGGAGAATCCAGTCCCAATTGTATTTAGGAGGCTAAGCCAACCTGGGCTGTCTTGCGTTGTAAAACTACCTGGCAAAGTCCATGAGGGGTCGATGTATGGGACTTGCGAATCTTTCCACGCAGAAGCGGTGCGATTTAGATCAGCAATGACCATACCCTGTCTGTCAACAAACTCATCTACACCCAAAGTAAGTAAGTCTAAATCTGGAACATCTAAGCCAGGCGGTTCAGGGAACAAGGTGTCAGCTACCATGCCATGCATGGCAGTGTCATTGTGAAACAGGGAAATAAACAATAAATTTGCGATGTAGGACTTAGCCACTCGAGTCATAACATTCTTGTCACAGTGGATCAGGCTCGGCGGAATATACACGCCCGAACTAGATCGCATACTACACCCGCAACCCAGAGTTAATGTGCAGAAAGTGCAGGGTTCAACTTCAGTGGGGGTGACATCTAACTGACACGTGACTAACCAAGGTTCACTATGGCCGATGACTAAAAAGGATGAGTTCTGCAAATCCCTGACAATGCGCAACGGGGATTTAAGTTCTATGAGGTCTACCTGGCAATATGACATAATGTCACGAACCACGCCCTTATAAATGGACAAGGCACAAGACGGGATGTCAACCGGAAATTCCGGGAAGGTCCTGTAGCAATGGCGAACGCCCGACCCAAAGCATTCTGCCAAATCAGCCCTAGATAATTCTATGTAGAATCTCTCATCACGGGATATACCAATGAAATCGGAGAACCCCGAGAGACGAGTAAATTGATTTGGCTTCTTGCCTCCCGTCGGTATCGGGAAAGATGATACCTCATATATTGTAAAGGCATTATCTTTCACTACAAGTGGCAGGCTAACATCAATATACAAATGGGAGTCACTGTTGAGGGCCGTTACGCCTGGAATGGCGTAGATAGCACTGGGTTGGTCATACATCAATTTGAAATTTGGGTATTGCACACGCAGTAACCTGGCAACCTGTCTCATAGATTTATGTAAGACATCAAGGGGGACCAAAATAGGAGACAACTTGTTTTCAGCAATGGTTTCCAAGGCAAGAAGGGTTGCACGTGCTTCTGATTCTAATAACGTTAAGGCTTGAATGTGACCAATTTCAGAAACACTGGCATACGTGAAATCAGATAAAGATCTCAAAAGGAGTCGTTGCGCATCGGTCTGGACCTGCACAACTTCGAGTCTGTGAACAAGTGACTCACTGTTGTGGAGAAGTCTGGCAATATTCAAGGTGTTATTTACCACACCATCAGAAACAATGTCTAATCGTTCGTTTGTAACTCTCACCAGTGAAGAGGTCTGAGCATGTAGGGCATTGAGATTTGTTTGCAAGCGTTTGGAGTTACTTTCCACAACGCTAACTCTCTTCATCAGTTTATTTCGTTGTTTGTCAGTGACCAAACCAAAAGCAGAACTGAGGAAGGAACCTACAAATGGTAGGAACGAACGTTTCTGTCGTCCGTTCTTGCGGGGTGGGGGCTGCGTGATCGGCCATAGTTTCTTGATAGATCGCCAATAACGATGGATATGGTTAGTGAGGGAATCGTTAAGATTCCGATAAGCAGCATTTAGGGAACCAAAGGTGGTACAAAAACCTCGGGCGATAGACACATCTCGCCTTCGTCGAGGAGAGAG
Organism: Amphiduros pacificus; assembly: GCA_949316495.1. Lineage (NCBI taxonomy): Eukaryota > Metazoa > Annelida > Polychaeta > Phyllodocida > Hesionidae > Amphiduros > Amphiduros pacificus. The sequence goes on along the minus strand of OX439008.1, from coordinate 27,118,814 downwards.
AACCAACGGAATTTCTTCATCACACATGCTGAACGGAGGCGTAGAAGCCGGTAGCTCAAGATGTGGGACGGCAAACGTGACTTGCCATGTCGCTGCACTGTTTGCAACGTAGCCTTGCTTGGTAAGGAGGGCACCTACATTTGGGCAGCCCAAAACACTGACAGCAGACACCGTGGGTGCAAGGACTAAAAGGACCCATACTACATACATGGTTTAGAAGCGAGTACTCGAGCCCAAACGCGTCAAGCAATGGTAAGGGATAAGAGTGAATTCTTGAATGCGGACACTGGCGTTACACTTGGGGCACGCCTGTACCACCGAGGCGAAGGCGGGTTGGTCGCGGGGGACGTAAAGAACGGAGCACGTGGCACTGGGATCTAGCTGATGTGGAGTGGGAGGCGGGGATGGTATTTGTGGCGGGTGAAAGGCAGGTGGTAATTGTGGAGTAATGGGGAGGAGGTGAGGTCTGCCGTTGACTGAGGCAAATCGAGGGAGGGGTACAGAAGGATCGGGAGAGACAGACGTTGGTGGCGTATGTAGAGGGACAGTGGGGATCGGAAATGACGGGTCTTCTGTATCAAAAACGTTAGCCCACAAAGTTTTATCACTGGGGAGTGCGTCCAAAATGTCGTTAACTTCCTCGTCCGAAAGAAAGGCTAGTGGAGGAGCATCAGGAAGGGTGATAGGAGAGTCAGCAGGAGTCATGACAGGAACATAGTCGTCTCACCTGAAGGGTGAACGATGTAACGATTAGTTATGTTACTCAGGCATGCGGGTGGGACAGAGAAGAATGAAAACTGGTAGGGAAACATGCTATCAAAGTCTGTGTAATTTGAGTAGCACATAGTCAAGCCACGTAACCGTGGAGTAGAGGTGAGATAATAACATGGTATAAGATACAAGAACACAGTCTACATCACAAGATAAGATCTAGCATCTAACAGCTAATAGCAGGGTGTCAACGTACAGTCTAATATCGGCAGTAAAAGGCAGTCACCGACTTCAAATAGATCCGAACAACGAACGTATAATTGGCATAAGATAAATTATAGGGTCGGCATGAAACGGCACTTACGACTTGTCATCAAGCAGTCAATTTAACTATAAATCAGCACAGTGTGTACTAGAGCAACCAACATACACAGCGTTATCAGCGGTGTGAGTTTGGTATGAAAGTGGAGTCAAACATCCGGATCAGGCTAACCGTCGTAGTGTGTCGTCGTAAAATGTTATCAAAACAGCAGTTGTAACCGTCACTCTGCGTAAATACTCATGAGCCTAAAAAAAAATCGTCCATGTACCGGTACAGAAGGCAATCCATCCATCTTTAGTGGAGGAGTGCGCAAAAAATCATCGCAGCCTGTGTCCCGAGGCGCGGAATATATATTAATCATTTCATCGCGTCTTACACCCGATCGCGCGGAATATACATAAGATACAGCCACCCAACGCCCTGGAATGCGCCGTCTTCACAACTCCATTACTGTTGTGGTACAGAGAGGGACAGTTTGAGTAATACAGCCAACCAACACCCTGTGGAATGCACTGTCTTCGTAAACCTAACGATCCTTGTTTACGGTACTGAGAAGAAGCAGGGAACCAAAATACAACCATTGAACACCCCGTGTAATGCGTTGTCTATGTAAACTTTGTTTACTTGTTTACGGAATAAATGGGAATAAGAAACCAAAACGCAACCATTGAACACCCCGTGTAATGTGTTGCCTGCACAAGCTCTATTACTGCCTGCGGTATAAGTGAAAAATACGAAATCTCGATGCAAACTACCAAGCACTCTATGTGATGCGTTACTTTTGCAAACTCAACAACTTTTGGCGGTATAAGTGGAGAATAATGAAGCCCAATCCAACCATCGATCACCCTGTGTGATGCGTTGCCTTCGTAAACTTTGTTTCTTAGTCTACGGAACGAATGCAAATATGAAGCCAAAACGCAACCATTTGAACACCTTGTGTAATGTGTTGCCTGCGCAAACTTTATTACCGTTTGCGGTATACGTGAAGAATAAGAAATCCCGATGCAACCATCCAACACCCTGTGTGATGCGTTGCCTTCGCAAACTATACTACTGTTTGCGGCATAAGTGAAGAATAAGAAACCTTAAAGTAACCGTCGAATATCAAGCGCTATGCATTGCTTTTGCAAACTTCGTTATTGTTTGTGGTTAAGTAGTCATGGCTCAATCAACATATTAGTTTGCGAGAGGACCGGAGGAAACACTCACGTTTTAGGCTACATCGCTGGAAGGTCGTCAAAGTCAAGTCAGAAGTCAACGTATAATCAGAGACACAAGTATTACTATATCAAAAGAAGGACCCACTGTAAGAAATGAGAATACTCACGATAATGTGCAGTGGGGACTCAACTTAAGAACTGGCCAGTCAGTAACACAGAAGTCAATCTAACACACGAAATGCGGAGACCACAACGATGGAACGAAGCACGTAGGCAGGAGGGAGCTACTTGAAGGCGCGGAGGCTGAAAGTGTCTGAGATGTCAGCGGAACCGCTATATCATCCCAGCAGCAACGCGCACACATCATCCAATCTTGCGCACGCAGGTAACAAAGTGGCAGGCAGCCTGTCATGAGTCATGTGGGTGAACAGAGGGAGACACACTAACGAGGAGAAAGGCCAATTTCACAGGGCCAATTAGTAAGGGTCTGATTTTGATTAGTGCTGAATCTTTGTCTCAAAAAGAGACCATGGACAGATAATGTTGAAGATGGTGTGTAGTTTTCAACAATATCTTGAAATGCTCTTGCTTAGGAATAACAGTAGGTAAGATCCAATTAGTTGTAAGATTATGTCTAGCAGAAGGCAAGGTCCCTATTAGTTGTACGATTATGTATAGCAGTAGGCAAGATCCCTATTAGCTGTGAGCATAGGCAATATCCCTATTGGTTGGCAAGATCACTATTGGTTTTAAGATTAGGTGAGATCCCTATTGGTTGTAAGATTAGGTATAGCGGTAGGAAAGATCCTTATCGGTTGTAAGGTTAGGTATAGCAGTAGGTAAGATCCCTATCGGTTGTAAGGTTAGTAATAGCAGCCGGCGAGATTGCCTACTGGCTGTAAGCTTAGAAAAATAAATATTGGTAGGCAAGATCCCTATTGGTTTTAAGGTTAGGTAGAGCAGTAGACAAGATCCTTATTGGTTGTAGGCATAGTATTGGCAATATCTAAGATCACCTTTTGTTGTAGGTGTAAGTTTGGCAATATGTAAGATCAATTGTTGGCTGTAGGCTTAGATTTGACATTATGTGAGATGAAAACAAGATGAAATAAGTTTTAAATTATATCCAAAGACATGGGCAAAATAGACTTGAAATCCACTGTTTCTATACCCAAAGATATCGGCAAAATAGACTTGAAATCCACTGTTTCTCAAAATACCACTGCCCATCATATCAAGTTTCCCCAGTAAATAAACTTGACCTCCAGCGACTGACTGTTGCAGTTAGGACCCATGTCACTATTGTTCCCAGTCATAATGTCTAAAAATACAAATCCTTGTGAATTCTGTAGTCCAAGTGATGACGTCATGGAAACACAAAGGGAGAAACATCATATGACGTCAGAAGCAACACAACGTTGTGGAGTTTCCAGATTGTTGCTGTCACTCCCGTGAATAAACTGACCCACTTTCACGTCTTTGTGCGAAATCGTAAACAATGGCGAAACAACGCTGAGAACAAGAAAAAACAAAGAAATATTTTCAAACAGAATTGACATCTTATGTTTACTTAAAGGGAACTTAATTGTTTGATTGTTAGTTGCCGGAAGTCGAGTTCTATTGGAGTCGTGAGTTAAATCGGATGGGCAGTGTGTGATGTTTCAGTGGAAACAGTGGATTTCAAGTCTATTTTGACGATGTCTTTGGGTATAGAAACCACACGCACTGCCCATCATATTGAAGTTTCCCTACTTAATAAACTCGACCTCCGGTGATTGACTGTTGCAGTTCTGACCAATGCCACTATCTTTCCCAGTTATAATGTCTATAAATACAAATCTGTGTACATTCTGTAGTGTTTTTTTCAGTTTTTTAGCTGATCTCAAACTTGACAACGTGAAATGACATTCAGAGGAGTCCAAGTGATGATATCATGGAAACACAAAGGGAGAAACATAATATGTCGTCAGAAGTACCACTGTGTTGTGGAGCTTCCAGATTGTTGCTGTCACTCGCATGAATAAACTGACCCACTTTCACCTCTTTGCGCAAACTCATAAACAATGGCGAAACGATTCTGAGATCAAGAAAAAACAAAGAAATATTTTCAAACAGGACTGACATCTTATGCTGATTTAAAGGGTAGTTAATTGTTTCATTGCTAGAGTTCTACCAGAGTCGTGGCTTAAATATGAAGGGCATTGCAAGGTGTTTCTAGAAATAGTGGATTTCAAGTCTATTTTGCCGATGTCTCTGGGTATAGAATTATAAACTGAACCACTGTTTTGTTTGCATGAGGTTTTGTGAACTGAGGCATTGCACTAAACACTGAGCTTGTATTTGTTTCAAAATCTTGCCAAGCTATAATTGTCATTGTTAGTGTTATGCATTTGTGCAGTACTTAAAATGTGAGTAATTAAAAAAAACAAAGTGTGCCTAATTGAGAATTGCATTACAATATCCACTTCTATTTTATCTTCAATTAGTAATTCCCATCTGTTCTCTCAAAATGTGGACAGCTGATAGTCGAATGTTCAGTCCTTATTAAAGGGGAATTGAACACTCTTTTGGAGTAGGCTGTAAAAGCGCCATGATCAGACACTGTCCAGTATCAAAGGTCTGCCTTTATTATTAAGCTCCTTTGTGCTGATTGACAAATTGTACTAATTGACAAATTTGCAACACATCTTTTCAAAGTATTTGTCAATTACAACTAAACATTTAATGATTTTAGATTTGTTATTGTTTATTATTGTTTGGATAAAAGTGGAGTTATCCTTAAGAATTGATATTTGAAACATTTGAAATAATAATTGGCCATGAAACAATAATGTATTTTATATTGCTCATGTGCACTTGGCAATTTTCTAAGATAAAAATATTATTTTATGTGCTCATAAAATAGTTTGCATTCAAGTTATCTTATTATAATGATGGGCAGGGCAGAGAACTATCTATATTACGCTTGAGGGATAATTCCCCATCAATATCACCAAGAGCTAGATTGCAATGAAGTACTATGAACTAGGAATATTAAAAATGGTTTACTTGTGTTTAAATCTCACAGTAAGTCAATTCACATTTGACATAAATTTTATTCCAATTTCCATAGAAAAAACACAGAATAGTTGGTATATATATATCAGTTCTGATATAATTTATTCCAAGAAAGCTTCCCCAAATGTTGACATGTGTTCATGGTATTATGTCATGAAAATATATTTGAAACAAAATCACAAGAAGAGAATGCTGTATTCTGAAGGGGAAGGTGTGATGCAGATATACCCTATTGGATCTTTGAGCAGTAATCTTTTTGAAACTGAGAAGGGCTTTACCTGGGATATTCAAGTCCATAAGTTGTTTTCATTAAATGTAACATTGATAGATTTTAAATCTAGGTATGAATATAATTGTGATTATACATCGTTTCTTAGCATACATTGTGGAGGTGTAACAATTCGTTTATGTCACAAACTGCCAACACTTTCTTTTTTTGGGCCTAGTCCAGTTTACATGCATTTATCTTTTAGATATGGCATCCGAATGCATTTTCTGTTAGAATATCAAGTTATGGACATTGAATATACAGTTTCAAATTGTCTTTATTTTGAAATGTTTCAAACATTCCATAAAGGATTCCAAAAAGTTTTATCTCATAATACTCTGAAAATAATTGTTTATCAATATTTAGTTAGAGTTCAAAAAATAAAGCATGTAGATATGGTGATAAGAAAAAACAACCTAAACTCTGACAGAATTTTTATGTATGATGGACCAAGCAATCGAGTCTCCCAAATAAAAAATATTAATGGACCGTGTTCTACATTTCAATGCTCTGTTATTTTAATTAAATATGATTTGGAAGAAATAGATGTTAAAGTGGAATATAGGTCTTTCAAGCAGAAATATATCACTAAATTAATCAACCACAAAACTCAGATGTTTTTGTCCTCATCAAATCAAACTGCAAGCCATCAATCAGTATTTGTAATCAAAGGCACTAGCTTTCTAACCATACAGAATATAACATACCACACAAATTTACCAACAATATTAGACTGTATGTTTGGAGGTGTAAATATCATACCAAATACATCTATTACAGAAACAGCCATCACTATTTGTGGTAATGAACTGTATGAGAACCTACCAAACTATTTCCAAATAATAAGCAACAACAATATGATGTTCATAACTTTATATGGCTACCCAACGTATGGCTATATTTCAATGAATATAAACCTAGTACTTGGGAACTGCCGAGGTGTGTATATGATGCCTAAAATGTATCCTTTCATACTTAAATATTCTGCTTTGAGGATAACAACAAGACTTAGTTTATATTTTCATAATTATAGAGGGTATATAATCAACATTGTATACCAGCAAGAGAGGTGCTTTGTTTTGCATATGTTACCATTCAATTTCAAACAAAGTGGGTATGATATACTAAATTTAGATTATATTGAAATCATTATAGGGACAATGTTTAATAATTCCATATATGGTAATGATATAATATATTACTTTAATTATGATGAAACCATATTCAGTTTTTACGGAAACTGGAATTTCCGGAGTTTCACTGGAGGAAATTTTAAACGATTAATTAATAGTAATTGGGGAAATCATATATTGATTATCAAATTCACACATGTTAACTGCAAATCCCAAGAACATACAAAAAGAATAAAATATTCATATATTGTTCCAAACTTTGATATGTGCCAAAATGCTATTTTTGACTTTTTTTGGGATGAATACTATGATGATAGTACAAAATCTAGTGTATTTGTATCTTATGCCAGGTCCACTGTAGCTTTGTATTTGATTGGTCTTCAAAATCAAAATTGTTCTTTAAATATCAGTATAAAAATCTTTCAAGCACAATACAAGCAAGGCTATATAGTTAGATACAAATTTATATTGAAAGAAAAAGTTAAAATATCATTTTATGTTCTGCATAAATCCTTGATAGAAGTTTCATTTGATCATCTTCCTGGCTATACATGTAACCTTATTTTGTTTTCATCCAAGCTCACCTTTAAAATAGTGTATATTTTACAAGAGTTTCCCCTCCCAGGCTTACCAATATCCAGACAAGAGTACTTCAATAAAAACTCTAATGATTATCAATATCGCAGATGGAAAAAAACATTACTTTCATGGGAGGATGCTGAGGAACAGTGTTTGATTAAAGGGAGTCATCTTGTCAGCATTCACTCCTCTGATGAGCTAGCTCATATCATCAGTTTGATTCCACCATCGCACCCTACACTGGCTCTGTTTATTGGTTTACAAACTGAGGTATGTTGCATATTTCATGACATTTTTTGCACCAACCCTTTTGGCTTATTGAATAATACATGAATTGAAACATGAATTATTTTCACCAATCTATATTACACTGCTACCGATTAAATATGTAAATGTTTTATGATTTTCTTTATTTTAATACAGGGTAGTAACATGTCTTGGACAGATGGAACTCCTGTGAATTTTAACATGTGGTATAACTATGCATATAGATCTCTCCCCCTGTCTCAGATATCAATAGGTAACACATTTATGACTGATGATATATTTTGTGAGACTGGGCCATGTATTACAATAGAACTCACAAATCTCACAAAAACATGGAATGAGGCAAGGCAGAATTTATACCCGGTCAATATTGCTGAATCACAATGCACCATAATGCTCTTGATAAATAATAAGATGCCATTCTGGAATCAAGTTCCGTGTGACAGATTATTAATCAATCAATTTATTTGTAAATATAGCACTCATAATGATTCAACTAAAAGTAATAAGCAGATATTTATTTGTCCCAAACATTGGTTTGTTTTGAATGATTATTGCTATCAGGTATTTTCACCAGAAGATTACAAGATTGAAAGAAAATCACAGTACTTAAGTGATTGTTCCATTTATCATACAGTTTCCCAAATTTCTAATATCAATTTACAAACCTATTTAAAAGTAAAATTGAAAACGTTAATGAATATAAATGAAAGTCAATTGACACTTAACCACAGGTTCATTTTGCCTGAGTTTTTTATTTGTAAAACAAATGTTGTTAGAGTGAGAGATTGCAACCATGGTCAGTTCTTATGTAAAGATGGATCATGCATATCTCAACTTTTTGTGTGTGATGGCAAATTTGATTGCCTAGATGGTTTTGATGAAAGTGAATGCAAATGTTTTGTAGATAACAAAATAATTCGGGATTCCTCTTTTTGCCATTTATCATGTGTAGATATGAATCAGTGCCAATGTGACTATGTATATCACCAATCTAATAATATTGGCTGTATCCCATATGTTTATCTTGGCGAAATTCCACAGAATGTTACTAACATTCTAAATATAAAACAGCATAACATCAATTGTATCAATATATCTATGATACAAAATATATACAATGATATATTTCCTGATTGTTCTGATGGGTCAGATGAGCCTGAATATATGTTGTTGTTAGATAAGAAGACCTATGCACAGACTAATTACTGTCTACCAGATCAGTTGCCATGTCTTAAAGGGCATTCTAGATGTTACAATATCAGCCTCAATTGTGTGTATGAAATTGACATAAATGGAAGGATGAAATATTGTAGGAATGGTGGACATTTACATAATTGTCAGCTGTTTCCTTGCAGTAACATGTACAAGTGTCTAAATTCATATTGTATACAATACAGACATGTTTGTGATGGAGTGCAGGACTGTGAAATGGGTGATGATGAATATAACTGTGAAACATACACCTGTACAGGGATGCTTAAGTGCAAAGACTCTCAGACATGTCTTCATCCTATAGAGGTGTGTGATGGACTTTCACATTGTCCATTGGGAGAGGATGAGTTTCTTTGTGACATCCAACCATGTCCCACACATTGCCTGTGTTTAGCAAGAGCTATTTACTGCAAAAATATATCTTTGCCATCTACACTAACATGTCATTCTCTTTTGTTTCTTTCACTTATTAACATAAATGGTTTAATAGATTTGCAATTTCTGAAAAATAGTTCACTTACTGTTTTATATTTGTCACATAACAATCAGTCATTCTGTGCATGGTATGATATCATGTCCACATTACATTCACTTATTTCAGTTGACATTAGTTACAACAATATTGATCATATTACTTATGACTGCCTGACAGGTTTTCATTCAGTGAAATCTTTAAATGTGTCTCATAATTTGATCAAATATATTTTGCCTAATATTTTTAGAAAAAATCATGCTCTTGAGAAATTGGATTTATCATTTAATTATATATATATCTTAGAAAAAAATACATTAATGGGTCTCTCTAGTATAATTATCCTTGACATAAGTGAAAATGATTTTGAATTTATTTTTCCTGAAGTCTTTAAACCTCTTCCTCTGCTTGAAAATATGATTGTAAGTGATTGCAGTATATGCTGCCAAACATCAATCCTTGAATGCTCCATCCATCATTCCACACATGTTTGTAAACCTTGTACTAATTTGTTTGAGAACAGCACTTTATCAGTTACTTCATGGTTAATGACTTTTATATGCAGTTTTCTAACAATAGTAGTTCTGATTTTTAGAATAAAGTACAATACCATTTCCATTGAGCATCACCTAACTTTGCATTTGACTTGTGCAGATTTGTTGTATTGTGTATATATGTGGGTAGTTGGACTAGCAGATGTATATTATGGGAAACAATTTCAGCTGTTCTCATGGCACTGGAGATCAAGTGCTGTGTGTCATTTAAATGCAATCTTATCATCAACCAGTATTTTTATTTCATGTATATTTGTTGTTTTCATCACAGGCAGTAGATATATGTCAATAACTACATTGAAGATCAGGTCTAAAAGATTAACATATCTTTTCTGTTCAATACTTGGACTTGGATGGGGCATAATTGTGATTTTTAATATAGTCATACTCACAGTTAATGTCATAAATAGGCCACTGTTTCTACAAAACAATGCTATGTGCATGCCTTTTGTAAAAAGACCTAATAATGGAAGATGGTATAATTTGATCCTTTTGATTTTGATAAGCATTTCAATATTCCTTTCATCTTTTTTTGTGTGCTTGTTATATCTGATAATATTTTGTTATGTAAAAAGTGTGGATATTCAAATGAAACGTCAAAATCAAGGTCAAGGACATGAGAATAGAATGAAAATATTTGTTTTTAATTCCCTCTTAAGTATTTTACCACAAGTTATGATTTGGAATTTGTTTGGTATTGGATTAACGGGTGCAAGTGTGTTAGGTATTTCGAGCAAAACAATTATTACTTTGGGCACAGCACTTTATCCTCTTAATATAATAATAAATGCTTTAGTATATACTCTAATCACAAAACAATTTAATCACAAAGCATCATTAATTTTGCAATTGACAAAGAATTATTTTGTTGGAAAATAAAACATTATCCTGCAAATAAGGGTCTTTCAAGTACTATTTATAAAGAAATGGGACTGAAGAGGCATGTAACCCATGGTGTGGAAGATATGGAATCCTGACAGGTTGAGCACTGGACTGGTAAGACCGGTCCAGTTACAATATCCCTGTCTTGGATCCTGATGTTCACCAGATGGGTAGATCATATTAGGCCCAGGTCTGATTTAACCTTTTGTTTATTACAATTTTGATCATTTAGGTAAATAAAGATTTTAGATTTTGTAGATTTGAAATATTTCATAGATTAGATTATATGACTGACTATTGTAAATTATTATTACAATGAATAAAAGAGTGCTAAAAGGAGAATACTGCTGATTTGGTCATTCGATAGATAAAAAGGAGATCCAAAAGGTGGGAGTCTTTATTCCGGGAGTATATCACATTGGATATCCTCAAAGCCTCAGATTAATGAATGAAACTGACAGCGATAATGAATTAAACAGAGAAGAAAAATGCAAAGGGGATACAAGGCATTGCTTGAGTCCCCAAAACATAAAAAAATGGGAAGTCCTCTAGATTGAGTTGTTTATGGATTGTAAAGAAAAAGCCATGCAGATTATCTCCTAAGATGCCGAATGTTGGCCACTATCCCATTTTCAATAACATCCCATAAACCCTACATAACAAAAAAGGTGTAATAAAATGTCCAGGCTTAGCAGGAGTTTCAGAAGAGGAGATAATGAATGAATTGAAGGATCAGGATGTTGTCCAGTGCACAGGAATTTTTATTAAAAAGAATGGCACAAAACTACCAATAAATGCATTCATCCTTTGAAGCTGGAAAGCTTCCAACATCTATTAATGTTGGATATTTAAATGTCCGAGTTGATGTTTTATTCCAAACCCTCTGCACTATTTTAAGTGTCAGAGGCATGAACATGGATCTGATAGATGTAAAAGGAATGTAACATGACAAAACTGTACCGTTTAGAATGAATAGAGGAGAAGATTAATCTTCAAATAAGATGATCACCCACCATATTTGTGGAATTGTTTTAATAGAACAACTCCAGAAATGCAGATGATCATCTTCAGGTTTTTACAGACACATTGTATGATATTGCTGAGATAAGGAGGTCAGACTGGAAGCATGTGGTAAACGAACTCCCACAATGAGTGCTGAAATTTTATGTTCTACAGGATTATTAATTAATTAGGCAGGCTGATACATAAAGGACAGGAGCCAATGTCAAAACACACAATAGGGTGGAGAAGTAAAAGGAAAAGAAGCTCGGGTAATTGTTCAAATCAGTCAACTGGCATGGAAACCAGCATGGGACAACCAGAACAAAGACTGGAACCAAGTATGGAAATTTCAACTGCACAGCAGTTCTGGGGTAAGCTAGATTCCATAGATTGTGCTGCACAAAAATTGGTTAAAGAAGCTGGAAGCAACAATGACCTGTTCAAGGAATTATTTAGGTGTATAAATGGAAAAGATGGCCTGGAAGAAAGACTTAAATCAACCAGCTGTGAAATAGGTGATGACACAGACGCAATATCAGAGCTGAAGGGTAAGACCTGGGCCTTGTCAGAGCAGGTAAAGACAATGCAAAACAGTATAGCTAGAAATGACAGAAAGATAACTTCATTGGAAATGGTCAATGTTGACATGTAAGCTAGATGAGAGAAAATATCCTGATAGAGCTGTAAGCTAGATGAGAGATAACATCCTGATTCACAATATACCAAAACTGTGCAAGTGTCAGATGAAATGCTCTATAGTTATAGAGAAAATGAATTTGGTTTGTCTGGACAGTCCCTAGATGGTATCAGAATTGAAAACGCCTGCCTAATTTTGACATACCACTCTTTCCTCGAGTTAATGATGTAATATGATTGAGTAATAACATACAAGGCCAAAGTACACAAACATTATGGGTCTTTTGTTCCCAACCTCTGATAACAAGGATGAGTAACATTTGTGGTTGCAGCTGTATCATCTCAAGTATCCCTCATGTGTACAGCTATCTTATTGTTGTAACTATCACTGTTGTAGCTGCCTCATTTATGCAGCTGCCTCTCACTGTTGTGTCCATTTATCACTTGTGCAGCTATATTTCAATTGTGCAGTTGTCATTCATCATTGTACCCATCTCTCACTTGTGTAGCTATCTCCAACTTTTGCAGCTCACACTCATGCAGCTATATATCTAACTCATGCAACTGTCTCTCACTCATAGAGCTGGCTCACTTGTGCAGCTATCTGTGAGAATTGTACCTTTCATAATATGCCAAAACCACAACCTATCACATTTTTTTTTTCAAATCTCGTCACCCTTCCTCTCTGATCACGTTCATGCTTTTTTTATATAGTATGTAATAAATGAGGTCACCAGAGGGAAACAGAAACATTAATGGGAATTGATCTTGGAGACATCACTTGCGCTTGCTCTGTCTGTGATTTCATAATCATATATATATATAAAGATGTGGGAGAATGTTTTGCAGGAATTGACAATTCTGTGTCCAGGTACTTGTTGTTAATTGAGGGGTGCGCATGCGTGAGATGCAAGATGGCAGTGTTTTGATCTAGCTCCGTATTTTGTTGGGTTTTCTAGCAATCTATGGTGCTCTAACGTATCTAAAATAAGCCAAAACTCAAACTCACCTACTCCAGCACACCTCTACCTAGAGTCCAACTCTTTTTGATGACTCTTGTGAACATTAGCAGTGTAGAATCTGATCTGTAACGAGGGCTGGTATTAGATTCGCTTTGAACGAAGCGCAGCGCTCGTCACACAGATCCTATTATACTCGTGGCGAGTGTTTACAAAACCTTCTCTCTCTATAAAAACAAAGCTAGGAATCACCTCTTAGCTTTAGGTTTCCTAATCACCTAGGTAACCTTGTCTAATCACCTAGACAAAACTGTCCAATCACCTGGACATTATCAAACTCAGAAAAGATATACCGTCAGAACTGACAAGCCGAATCACCTCAGCGGCTGGGCCTGCCCCACATATTCATTGTCAGCCTCTCTGTACATATAAACGTATCAACTAACTAGGTTCACCACAATTGAAACCTCAACAGAAAATATATTTATTTTTCATTCAGAAATCTAATAACGGTGAGCCGCCATTGACCGCTCGCTCACCCCGGCTATTTCCACCACGTGTATAAATAGCACATACGAACACACCATCATAACAAATAATTCAAGCCTACTCACCATTTCTCCGAGTCTGTATTTTAATCCTATTGGTTAATCCATATTGAGTGGGAAACTGTCTCAATTCCACAATTTGGCCACTTGGTCTCTTACAGCTCCATTCTTTCTCCAATATTAAACATGGCTTGCTCGACACGTAGATCCGCAAGGGACGTCCAAGATGTCCGCGACATTGAAAGTCCTGCTACACCAAGTGGGCAACCACCTCTCCCGGCCGCTCTGCTTTCGCCTGTTCAGAAGGCAGTAGATGAGCTGGCTGACTTGAGAACTACGTACAATAACTTGGTTGAGATGAATAAGTCCACCATTGATGTCAATGCCCGTCTTACACAGAGGGTGACCGATCTCCTAGCCGAGAAAGACGCCATCTTGGCCGATAACGTAGCTCTGAAGGCAGAGAAGAAACTGCTTGAAGAGGAGAATCAAACTCTCACTGATGAACTTACAACCTCTCTTCGAACCATAAAAGAGAAGGACGATGTTCTTGATGCCCTCATTCCGCCTTCTTCGGAAGTACGTGACTGTGCTCTGGATAGCAACTCTTCTCTTCCACAAACTCTCATCGTCCTGCCCAAGGACGGCAATCAAGCCACGATTGCTGATGGGGTGGTCCGCGCTGATTGCACTCATAAAGCCTTCATTTCCTCCGCACAACATCTGACCGGGTGAAAAATGCAGATCACATTATGATTCTTCCGGATATCTCTGGAATAATTGCTGGGGAAGGAGGCATTACTGCATTCAATCGTCTTTTGAACGAAATAGAAGGCATCTGGGCTAAAGGACCCACTGTGACAGTCATCTCGCCGCCTGCTCCAGTTGACAAAGTTCACAGAAAAAACTGGACTTATTTTGTCAGTTTCCTTGCCTCCCACGCGAAGGTCCTCCCGGGCTATTCCTTTCATAAAGTACTCTCTTTTTATGGCTCTACTGATTTCGCCACTGCAGGTGATGGTAGCCAGACTCCTTCTGCTCGTGCTGAGATAATAAAAGCAATCAACTCCGTCTCTTTCCCCGAGAAAGTGGCGTTCATCCCGAAAGCAGGCAGTACTCTTCTTCCGGATCTTGAGGGAGACAAGAAGACACGACGTCCTACTAACGTAAGGAAGAGAAAGGGGCAGAGCTCGACTGCATCCGCCTCTCCCGCCCCATCGGCCTCTTCTGCGTCTTCTTCGATGTCGTCTGCTCTTGTTGTGAAAGATAAGCTAGCTGTTCCAACAAAAGTAGCTGGGCGTATCATCGGAAAGAAGGGGTCCAACATCAGGGCATGGAACGCTCTTTCTGACTTTGTCGTCACACTGACCAATGTTGATGATGACACTTCGATAGTCAAATTTTCTGGCCCCAGGGCGACTGTCAACAAGGTGAAAGCAGAGGTTCAAAAACTTGTAGACACAGCTTGAGGACACTGGCCGGAGCCGTCCGCCATTAAGAACTCTATCGATCACAGTCTGGGTGTTAACATTAATTGTTCTGATAAAACAATATGTACGTCCTTAATGGGCAATGACAATATATTTTCTTGATCATGTTTTATAAATAAAATACAAAATGTTTCACCAATCACCTCTCACCATAAAGATGCCCCCTCACTGCCCTATGGACGGTTGCAAACTTCCTCCATTCTTCTTTGTAAATGGCATCTACAACTATCTCTCCTTAAAAATCATTTTAAAGAAATAAACCTAATCTATATCGGAGATCTAGTTTCTATCTGTAAATCGCCACATCTTTCTAATTATCTACATAGATTCTATCTTCTTAATCTTAAGAAAGACTTGTCTATACAGATAAATATAAAACTTAGAAAATTTTTCAGAAATAACCCACAAAACATCCACAAGGAACCCTTGTGCCTGTTTTCCCCGGTAGATGGCTCCGGCGGGTATTATATTGACTATAAGATCTTAACACCAAACGAATTTCTCTATCATAATTACAAAGACAATCCTGCCACGCCTACTGTGATCACGTGGCCAAAAGCAGCCAATCAGAGTGATGCGGGTCCGTGGCGCAACAGTAATCGGTTCAATTGTTTGTGCGATAGTGTACAATCATCCTATGGACCAGCCACGCCCAACTATACCACGTGGTCTGAACTGGCCAATCACAATGTGGTGAGGCCTGCGGGGCCGGCCAGGACTACACGTGCTCGCTCTGCGCCACATGGACAGCCACGTGGACAGCCACGGATCGTAAACAAACAACATTCTCGTATTAAAAACCTTAATAGAAAAGTGAAGAAAACATTAAACATCGGTTGTTGCAATGTACAGAGCATATCTAGCAAGATCCTGCCAGTAAAAGACTACTTTAACGAGCATGACCTTGATGCCCTGTTCATGACCGAAACCTGGATGCATGATTCCAAATCTGACAAAGTTAAACGTGAACTTGAAGATGGCTCACTTGAGTTTGAGTCCTTTCCTAGGATAGGACGGACAGGGGGAGGATTAGGGATTTTATACAAATCTGAACTCCCCTTCACAACCAATAGGGCCAATCAACCAGTGGTCACCACCATGGAGTTCATGGAGTCAAACATCACATTGAGGGGAAAAAAGATAACGTTTGTGGTGATATATAGACCTGAACCATCTAATCGGAATAGATATACCTACTCTGAGTTCTATGATGAGTTCACCCAGTTGGTTGCACATTATGGTGCATTTAGTCATGAGGTCATTTTCCTTGGTGACTACAACTTCCATGTTAACCTCTCCTTAAAGCCTGATGTCTTTAAGTTTAATGATATCCTTTCTACCTTTGATCTAACACAATGGGTTCATGAGCCAACCCATAGGCTAGGGAACACCCTTGATCTAATCATTACCTTCAAGGGAAACAAATTCCTGAATAGCCACCTGGTGGATGAGTACTTATCTGATCATAAAATGATTAAGATATACCTAGATATTTCACCTCCAAAACCCCCCAAAAAATCTATAAAATATAGGAATTTCAAGGGATTAGATCTTGAGTCCCTAAAGAGGGACATCAAATCCCTAACAGGTGCAACAGCAAAATGGGAACACCTATCCTTGAGTGACATGGTAGATCACTATGACAAGGAACTCACATCACTCATGGACAAACATGCTCCTACAAAGTTTTCCAAGGTCACTCATCGCAAACCTGTACCCTGGATGAGTGATCAATTAAAGCTGGAAAGGTCTCTCAAGAGGAGGCTTGAGAGGAAAATGAACAAGACTGATTCTCACATTGATAAGGAAATGTATAACTCTCAGAGAAATAAATACAATTCCATGTTGAAATCATCTCAGTCTGCATATTTCTCCAACTTGGTTGAGGAAAACAAGCATGACCCTAAAAAGCTTTTCAGGGCCATCGATACAGTCATGCACAAGAAAAAGGACACACCAATGCCTCAATCCGACTGTGAGGTCACTCAAGCTGAGAAGTTCAACACATTCTTTCTTGAAAAAATAGAAAGGATTCGCATGGACATTGATAAGGCTCCACCTTGCCCAGTTTCTCCACCAGGTGACACTGCGAACAATAAGAGTACATCAAATATACCACGGCTTGAGAGGTTTACCCCCCTAACCATAGATGATGTGCGTAAATTAGTGAAGAGGTCCGCAAAGAAGTCATGTGAGCTGGATCCTATCCCGACTTGGCTCCTAATTGACCTCTTGGATGACCTCTTACCAATAATTACGGCCATCATAAATAAATCACTGATGGAATCAGCAGTATCTGAAAACATGAAAATAGCCATTATAACACCCCTGCTGAAAAAACTGGGTCTTGAATTGATTGAGAAAAATTATAGACCTGTTTCCAACCTAACATACATCTCTAAACTTACAGAGAGGGCAGTAGCAGACCAATTAGTCCCTCATCTTGTAAGGAATGGCCTTACCGACAAATTTCAATCAGCCTACAAGGAATATCATAGCACTGAAACTGCTCTATTGAAAGTGCAAAATGATATCTTGTGCGAACTAGATGATAGGAAGTCAGTTATTCTGTTGTTACTAGACCTCTCGGCTGCCTTTGACACCATTGACCACCAAATCCTATTTGATCGATTGGAGGCTAGATGTAATGTTAAAGGTGATTCCCTCTCCTGGATTCGGTCATATCTAAGTAACAGGAAACAGTGTGTGAAGGTAGGGACTCACAGGTCCTGTCTCAAGCCTATAAAATATGGAGTTCCACAGGGCTCAGTCCTGGGTCCCATATTATTAACCATCTATATGAAACCCTTATCTGACATCTAAGCTATCATATTTATGCTGATGACACCCAGATATACATCCCTGTGGACCACATTTCCCCCCATCAAGCTGATATAAGCAGACACAAACTGGAGGAATGTGTCGATGAGGTCAGAAACTTCCTTATATCAAACAAGATGAAGATCAATGACGGGAAGACAGAAATGCTTATATGTACTGACAGATATAATACTGCCACCAGTAGCAGTAACCCAAACACAATAAGGGTTGGAGGCTCTGACATTGCTCCCAGTGAGTCAGTAGTGGATCTGGGCATAACCTTCGACTCTGATATGGACATGAAGGCCCAGATTAGGAAAATGTGCAAGAAAGGCTACTACCATATAAGGAACCTGTCTGCCATTAGACATTGTCTAGACGAGAAAACAGCTGTAACACTCACCCATGCCTTTGTTACCTCTACCCTAGACTATGGCAATGGCCTTCTTGCTGGCCTTCCTAAATCTGACACCATGAAGCTACAATACCTCCAAAACTCTGCAGCACGTGTCGTAGGAAAAATCAGGAAATTTGATCACATTCAAGGAAAACTGCGGGAACTGCACTGGCTTCCAGTTCACGCAAGAATTGACTTTAAGATCCTCCTTTTGACATGGAAGGCGCTAAATGGTAAGGCGCCGCCTTACCTGCGTGATCTACTCCTAGTCAAACAAGGAGAACGTGATCTAAGATCAAACGATGGCACTTACCTACAGATTCCTAAGACCCGACTAAGGACAGTGGGTGACAGGGCCTTTTCATCTGTCGGCCCTAGACTATGGAATTCCCTGCCTAGTGATCTTAGGACTAGTACCTCAGTCACCTCGTTTAAGAGTAGACTGAAAACCCATCTCTTCAGGATGCACGTCCTGAACACAGCGCTATGAACAGACTTGTCTGGTATCAGCGCTATACAAATTTTATTATTATTATTATTATTATTAATTGTGTAAGTTGGAACAACACATTTTTGGCCATTTTTTAAGCAATTTAGAAACAATGTCTCTTTACTCTTTTCAAGATGAGCGACAAGCAAATGTCAGAATCTGAGAGTGAGGTGGAATCAGAGAGTGAGGGAGAGAATGAGAGGGAGTTGGAGAGTAAGAGGGAGTTGTAGAGTGAGAGGGAGGTGGAGAGTGAAGGGGAGGGTGAGAAAGGGAGAGAAGGGTACCTTTTCGAGCCAAAGGGCAATCCATCATGTTTGCCACCACTCCCTGAAAGCAGGCCACAACAAGCAAGTGCTTATTTGGCAAGACTGCCACAGCGGTTGCGGGACGCGTATCAAATGTGCCTTCCCTGAGTGCAACCGGATGCATCTATGGAATGGTACATTTTTTTTAATTGCACTTTTTAAGTGATAAAGTTATAAACCAATTTAGTCTCCAAATATGCAGTAACATATTTCATTTTAATCCAAGAGAAAGTGATAATTTATAGATATTTTTAACTCAAAAATCACTTCATCTTGTTTCATAATCTCTGCAAAAATAATGAAATTAATAAAACAACCTTGTTTTTTTTTTCTTTATTCAAAATATCTATGACTGCTATTAGCATTCCATTATATGCTTCGCATACATTTATTAACTTAACTAGCCATCCAAAACCTTTGGCCAATTGTCTATCTATTTTTCATACAAGTGCCATGTGCCGACAAAGTCTGGTTAAGTGCAATATCAAAACTTTTATTACCTCAGTTTTTATTACATCATCCCCTATTTACACAACATGCAAGTATCAAATGTGCTGTGGATATTAAACAACAGCAAAGCACTTTAATATGTTCAGATATTACTTGACTCTTAGAATATTGTAACACTTAACTTTCATGCAGTTATGGACAACCTATAATGAAGCATTGCATCGTTTCAAATGTACTGAAGCATACTTGACATCTATTGTTTTGTTGATATATCAGTTGCACCTGTGGCAACTGTAGGCAAATGTCAAATCCACTGGAATGACTCTGCTGTCAAGAAATTCCAGAGATTTTATTGAAAATCGGGGATGACCCCTGCTTTTGCAACAAAGATTTTGAGGCTCCATTCCTGAACGAACGTGTCCTGAGTATTGCGTACAAGATCTTTCGCCAGTATGCCCCATTGGAGCACAAAAAAACACAAAAATGATGATAGAAACAAGCAATATGTCTTTTGTTATTATATTAATTACTGCACTGACTTTCATCCAGAAATAGTTCCAAAAAGAACTTCTAACTTTACATCATTAATCTATTTACCACACCGACTGCTATTTCAGTAAATACAATTATAAAATTTAGATCACAGTTCAATGAAAACATACTTCTTCTTAACAGAAAGATGCATTATATGGCCTATCGTATGGTCATTTTGGACTGTTGGGATTGGTTAGGAAAAGGTTACAGAGTGCCACTTCCTTCCTGTATCTATATCAAAGTGCGTGAGAAATTCCCTTCTATGCTAGAAGAGGTTGTTGATGAGACAATCCCTACTGAGTAATTGGATTTGACCAAAGATAGCCGAATTTGTTCATAGCTGGATGTATATGTATCACATGCTTGCAACTTTCTGAGCACCATGTGCTTGCAACTTATGCTGAGCATATGCCTAAATGGTTTAATCACAACATGTTTTAAACATAACGTCAGTTTACAACATCCTCACAACGTGCTGAGCATGTCCTCAAACATGCTAAGGACGTGCTGAGGATGTGCTCACAACGTAGAAAAAACGTGCTGAGCCCATGCTCACAACGTACAACAATGTGCTCACAACGTTATCTGGTGTTCACAGATCTACGTCCATACAAACGTCATGTTACAACGTGGCACTTCTCTTGCTTTGCTCATCTCTTGTTTAGGATCCATCATGACGCTCTTGTTATGATGGATCCTAGAAATATCCATGGTAGGCCCACAGGTGGCTCACATTGGCTTCCTCGCTCTTTGCGAGCATATGAAACATTTCCTTTAAATGATCAAGAGCGGGATATACTGCAGGTCTCAATTCTTTACTGTGGTTTGGGTTTTCTGTCACCATTTCCATTGCAGCACTAAGCATTTCACTGGCAGCATGTTGTGCTCTGTGCAACATGCTCCCTTGGTCTGTGTGGTGGGTTGGATCGACATGATGGACCAAACCATGCCTCATCATCATCCTCATTTTCATCCTCATTCCCATCCTTGTCACTGTCTTTGTTCTCTTTGAAAATGTCCTTCTCCACTTTCTTTGCAATTTTCAATATTGCCTCTGGGGGTTTATAAAGCTGATTCTCATCAAACCAGTGATCTTTAGATACATGATCTTCTTACACATCCAATCCCATGTTCAAGAGCTTGTGTTGCCTCATTTCCAGGCTGTCCAACAGAAGTCCTATGCTGTGTATGTTGCATTCACTGTTTTCAGCAGTGATGTCACATTGCAAAGATTTGCAGAGAATGATGAGATCTGCATATTCACCACAACATCTGTTACTCTCCTCAAAAAGATAACAAGGAGAAAGCAAGTTTGCCCTGCTAGACCAACTCTCTGCAAGGTCCTTCTTCCACAGAGCTAGTGGCATGATTTGTCCATAGTTGTGGTACTCCTGAAGGGCATGATCCAATGCAGAAAATATCAATAACCCACTTGACTTGTCCGGTTTCATCTCAGACTTGGCATATATCATAGTGCCATTGATGGAATCAAACTTAAGAAGCCTTTTCTCTAGTTCAGCAAAAGGTTGTGCCAAGACATCCAGTACACACTTTGCCGCAGTTGTAAAGTTTTCTTCGAAGGCTGACTCCTCAATCATGACCAGAAGCATCAACCCCTACTGGCAGCATGGAGTTGTACAGGAACAAAGTTCTCCTTTTCAATAAGGAACACCTTGGCCTTGATCTGTTTGCCTCGAAATATTCTCACCACAGAGAGCACAGAGTTAAACAGGTGTTTGATGTAGTCTGGAGAGTATTTCAAGCAGTTATGATGAATGTCCTTGGCACAAAGGTCAATGCACATGGACACCATAGGTTTTTCAAAGGTGATGACAGACTGTGTCACAGTGTATTCCTCTAAGCAGTATTTGCTGTGTGGAATATTCATGCTTATGTTGTCAGACTTCTTTTGTTTGTCTGAAGAGAAATTAGTATTTTATTTAATTATCTACATGGGACAGTTGTGCAAAATCGAATTTTGAATCCACATTGAATATGTTGGAGTTACTTCATCCATTTAATGTGTGATGAATGATTGGTTATTTAATGCATTTCCTTTCAGCCAGATCATAAAAATAGCCTGCATAGATATTTAAAAATATAAAATAATCTGTGCAATGGCTTGTCTTGACCTAAATAGTCCATTATTTTCAATTGCCTGACCTTTAAATGACCTTGAAATAATTTTTTGACCTCAGTGTGACCTTTCATGATGAATATATCAACAATGAAGCTTCTTTAACATACATATAAAATATTATTGTTAAATATACATAAACAAGGCAGATATAGGAATGAACATATTATTACATAATCATAGTTATATCATTAAAACCAGATCATCTAAATAGCCAGAAATAGTGCCATTAAGTGACCTGCGTTAATGCAACAAGTGCAACATCTCCGAATGCCATTGATTGATTTTATTTCTTGTCAAACACAACACATGCAATTCGACTGATCCCCATTTTGCAAGGAAAAGATTTCTCTTTATATTCAATACATCATGTTATATTCTTCTGTCCCAAATATATTTGAAAGCAATGCGTCAGTCCAATCATCCTCAATGATTAGGTGCGGGTAGCGGTGCGGGTGGTGCGGGTAGCGGTGCGGGTGGACGTGTTTTCTAGGAGCTCCGTTTCCTGGAATATAAAATCGCATAACTGACCCATAAATAATATTTTTCTATACCTTATCTTGACGGATATTAATAATATTCATCGGGATTAAGACGTACAAGGAAAATATACAAATTCAACCAACTAGGAACATTTCATCAGCGAAACAACAAATAGACTCTACAGCCATCGTTGGATCTGTATATATATAAGCGTATATATACCACGTGCGTATAAACCTTATAGGTAGGCGGCTATTTTGTGAATTATATAACGTACTGCCGAGAAATTATTCTACTCGTGCAAATTATATAATTTGTGTTTACTAAATAAGTTTCTGTATTTATTTTGAGATTTTTTGGGTCAGTACTACTGCGTATTTAATTTTCACGCTTTTTCTATTTTGGAGACAAAGGACCCGCATTTGAATAGCGTCAGTGCGGTCACCTGAAAACATAGTTGATATCTAAAGGGCGAATCCAGAGATTACATATGTAGCATATGGCAAAATGAATCAATCAAAGTCCATCTTGAGGTTCACTATGTGGGTTTTATTTGTTGACAAATGGCTGGAATCTAAAATATCAAATATTCAGAGTAATCACTAATAGATCATATAAATCACTCCTTTGATGTTAAAAGTAGCTACATTTTGCATTTACAAATCATTTCCATAATGTTGGCAAAGTTCCAGTTTATGTTGCATAATACTCATATAAAGTCATTATTATTCAAAGTAACAAAGTTCAATTCATACTAAAATATCTTTAGGATAAAATATCATCAAGTCATAATGAAATGATAAGAGACCTGCTCTATTATATCATAATTACATAATTACAATTAATTCGCAATTAAGTTATGTTACACGAACTATACAAAGTCTATGATACAACATTACAGAGTAAATGATTTTACATAGGAAATCTATGGCAAATTGGACATTCAAGATGGCAGCTATTGACATGTTATATAAAGCACATTGGTTTGTTTGTTTTTTTGTTTGGGGTTTTACATCACTTTCAACATTATTTCAGTCATTTCGTGATGAAACCTACTTGTAGCAGATATAGTGCTGCCTCACTGAATTGTCATGTCGCAGGTCCTTGACATGACAACCCACCCGGTCACAGATTTACAAGGACAACGGGTTAACCCTTTTGGCACGGGCCTCAGCTCATATGGGAAATTGTATCATGAGTTCAATCTCGGCACGGCCGGGGTTCGAACCCACGACCTTTGGATCACCACAGAGGAACTGGTGCTAATAAGCTGGCGCTCTAACCAACTGCGCCACGGCCCGTGGCCCTAAAGCACATTGGATATCTGGGTTAGCCAAAAGTAGGTCATGAATAGAACTGGGTCATAATAAACATGCAATAAAATATTGTTACCAAATTATACAAAATGATGATAGCAATAGGGTACAATACATTTGTGATCATAAAATCATAGGATGGCATTTGATTGCAAAGGATTGTGATATTCAAACTTGCCACCAAAATGCAGTCATCTGACATACCCATTGGAGGGAAATACAAAATGGTCCAATAGATTGTACATACTATATGGGAAGCATTCCAATATACTTATACAGTTAATATGGGAAAAAGGTAACATAATCATGATAATATAAATAATGGATTGGCTTATTTGCATTACATACCTGGAATGTTGCATATTGTCTTGATTCACTTGGGACACAAACAAACATGGCTGATTGTTGATTTTGGTTGTCAATAGTAACTGGCTAACATGGTGTATCAAAAAGTTGTACCTTGTAAAAGTTTCTGTTTGTTTTACCATGCATGGTTGACCTCTGGTGTTAAATAGTTAATACATTAGTTTGATATATTGAACAAAAAGATATACAATACAGATCATGAATATATGATAATTGACACTGTTACATATCCCCCAAAATATTTTAAGTGTTCGGTATTCGAACATCTTAAACTAAATATTACATCCGATAATGTGGCAAATGTTTACAAAATACTCCTTATCTTTCTTTTTATTTGTTTTTTTTTGTTTTTTTTAACCATGCAATACCTTAAAATATACAATAAGACATTAATTAATGAAGTTAACATTAAAACCTGTGATTCATGTACTTGACACATGATTATAATCTATCATCTAATTTCTTCGCACAGCAGAACGTGGCTCATTATGCGGGTTTCTGTGAATACCTGCTCCAGCTTGTGTTGAACGGCGTAGCGGACGAGTCTCTTACTTCATCCAATATTCATCCTCACTATTCTCTGTAGAGCTTGGTGGTGCTGAACTCTTTTGGGATGAATGAGTTTCTTGACTCTTGTCTCCTTGGCATTGCTGATCGGATTCCTGTGAAGTGGTACTTCTTTCAATTCCTTGCGATTTACCGTCTTCATTTTTCCTTGTCCACTTATCTCATCATACACATGACCTCTCTTGTTGATTATCGTGTATTCCTCTGGCTTGTAGTGGTCTCCAATCTTGTTGCGACCCACTACACTATGATCCTTGAGGTACACCTTCTTTCCTGTATCAATGTTCCAGTCTTGTGTATGCGTGTCATATCTCTCTTTCCTTGTTTCGATGTTGGCCTTCAGGTTCTCACTGGCTAGCTGATAAGCTTTCTTCAGTCTTTGCTGGTGAGTGGCGATCCAGTCAAGATTTCCTTCTCCACCCGGTGTGCCTAGCAGAAAGTCAGTTGGGAGCCGGCTGTGTCTGCCAAACATCAGGTAGAATGGCTCGAATCCTGTCGCTGGGTGTGGTGTGGAGTTGTAGTAGAACACCACCATAGGAAGCTGATCTGGCCATTTCTTCTTCTGTTCTGGATCAAGGGTGCTTAGGAGGTTGTGAAGAGTCCGGTTAAAACGTTCACACTGTCCATTGCCTCGGGGATGACAAGGCGTGGTGTGTGACTTCTTTACCCCATACAGTTGGTATAGTTCTGTAATGAGCTTGCTCTCGAAATTCCGACCCTGGTCAGAATGAATCCTCTCCGGAATTCCATACTTCAAGAACCACTCCTTCACAAGAGTCTTAGCTGTTGTCGTGGCAGTCTGGTTCCGGGTAGCGATAGCAATCGCAAACTTACTGAATACATCGGTCATAACCAATGTATTCTCCATACCATTGGAGGCTTTGTCCAGTAAGGTAAAGTCTATGGAGAGGATATCCAGTGGTTGATTTGCTCTGATGCTATCCATGGGAGTACGGATCTGGCGAGATGGAGGTTTGGCAAGGGTGCAACGCTTGCAGTTGGCTACCCATTCTTGGATATCTTTCTGAAGTCCAGGCCAGAAGCATCTCTGTCTAACCAATGTCTCTGTCCGCTCCATACCTTGATGGCCCATGGTGTCGTGTAACCCAAGCATCACTCGGTTTTTGAGTGATTTTGGCAGGACAAGCTGATGCACCTCGTCCCGGGTCTTAGGGTTGGTCATCACCCTGTATAACACCTCAGAGATGAGCACAAGCTTGTCAAACTGTCGAAGCAGAGTCTTCACATCTCTCGGCTGCTCCTTCAGGTCACGGTTGCTCGGTTTCTTGCCCTTACTCACAAATTCTGCGACTACACCAATCGCCTCATCTTCTCTCTGGAGTCTGGATATCTCCGACTTCCCAAGGGTTGGTAGAGTCTCGCAGCTATCTGGGATCTCTGTTGTGGTAATGTGGCTCACCTCAGCTGTGGTCGCCAGGAGAGACACTCTCAGCATCTCCGCCCTCAATTCCTGTGGCACTACTGTCACGCCCATCAGAGAAGCAACTTCATCTACTCCGAGTTCTTCAAACTGATCTGGAATATCTGCAGGATGATGTCGGCGACTCAAACCATCTGCATTGGCATTGTCCTTGCCTGGTCTGTACCGGATGTCAAAGTTGAAGGCACTCAGTTCACCAACCCACTTCTGCTCCACTGCCTTCAGTTTTGCAGACGTCATCACATACTTCAGCGGGTTGTTGTCGGTGAAAACAGTGAACAGGAAACTCAGGAGCTCTGTTGCATTCTGTGGAGTAGGCCATTCCGCCACTGCTGCAACTTTTCCGGGATCTGTTGACACACCTTCCTTGGAGATCTTGTGTCCCACATAACCAACTTGTTTCTGGAACAGATGGCACTTGGAGGGTTCCACCTTCAGTCCATTATCTCTGAGCTTCTGGAACACAGTTCTGAGTCTGTCTAGATGTGGATCAAATCCGTCTGCATACACTAGCATGTCATCCAGAAAAGTCAGAAGTTGGTCCTGGATCTCTGAGCGGAAAATGTTCATCATCAGCCTCTGGAAAGTTGCTAGACTGTTGCACAATCCGAAGGGCATCCTACAGTACTCAAACAGGCCCATGGGGGTTCCAAAAGCTGTCTTGTGCCGATCCTCTTCTGCTACTGGTACTTGATTGTAGGCAGACTTGAGATCGAGGGTACTGAACATGCTAGATCCTGCCAGGTGGTCCATACATTCATCAATCCTGGGTAAGGGGTGTGCATCTTTGATTGTTTTTTTGTTGAGTAGTCTGTAGTCATTGCACAGTCTTATTGCACCTGACTTACGTCTTGCTAACACAATGGGACTAGAGTATGGTGACTTGCTTTCCCTGATGACTCCTTGTTGCAGTAGTTTGCAGAGATGCTCCTTGACTTCTTGGAAGTGAGCAGGGGGAATCCTTCTATGTGGCACTCTGACAGGAACCTCATCCGTCAGGTGGATTCTGTGCTCTACCGAGTCTGTGCATCTCATCTCCTCGTCTTCCACTGCAAACACATCCCGGTACTCCTCTAGAAGATCTCTTAGTTTTCTGTGTTGTTCTGGAGTCAATTCGTCTGGAATGTCAACTAACTTCATCAGATCTGGCAGTGGCTTTGAACTTCCTTCCCTCTCAATGGAGTTACAGATGGGTTTCTCTGGCTGGACCTGGCCCTCAGGTCTCGAGTAAGGTACCTTTTCAACAATTATCTCCTCATCTGTCTCCTTGAAGTCCACAAGCCTGTCAACTGCGTAGTCTACCTCGAAAGCCTTCCCAATCATCGTGCATGGTCTCAACCAGATGTCCGACGTACTCACGTTCATCACACGGACAACAAAGTCTCCACCCACGGGCTTGCATAAGGTGCACACAGTGGCTCCACTTCTCCCAATAGGGTGCTCTAGGGGTTCCACTAGAAGAAGCTTTTCTGTCTTAGGTCCCGTCGCACACACTTCCACCATTGATTGTGCTGGTACCCTAACTTTCTTCCTCCCTGCTACCCTTATCGGTGCACTGTCAACTACCTCAGATCTGTTCCTGCTAGTTTTCATCCTTTCGGACCATTCCTTGAAGGCATCAACTGAGTCGAGGATATTAGTTCCTAGGATGCCATCATAGGTCCCAATATTGTCCTTCTGAATAAGGATCCCCTTGTTGATGACTTGGTTTTCCACCTCAACGTTGAGCTCTATGTAGCCCACATATGGCAATTCAAGTCCATTAGTGGCTCTCAGCTTCAGGAAGTGGGAACTGTCCTTGGGGTCTCCCACCTTCTCTCTCAGGTACTGGATATGGTCGACACCATACTGCCACTGTCCAACAGAAGAGTAGCTGGGATACCTCCAACCTTGCAGGTCACTAGAGGTGCACTTCCTACCAGGTGTTCCACGGCTTCCTGGATATGTGAGGGATGTTCAATGACGGGTACTTGAGATTGTTCCTCTACAACTGTTGCTACTGAGCCCTGAACCTTGGCTAGAGTAGCTGAGCCACTCTTCTTGTTCTCCGGAGCCTGGCTCAGTGCTGCGGAGGATAGGCGTTTCCCTGGTTGTCGGTCACTGTTGAAGGGTCGTTTCCACGACGCCCTCGGCCTCGGCCTCGTCCACGGCGGGTTGAGTAGGCCTGTTTCATCGGGCACTCAGGGGAAAACTGGTAATGGCCAAAACCATGGCATCGGAAGCACTGGATCCCTGCTTTGTTAACACTGCTTGCAGCTTGTGGCTGGCCTGGGAATCCAGTTGGGTGGACTGCTGCTTGCATGGGATGAAAGTTCATTGATGAAGGGTAATGACTAGGCACATTGTAGAAAGGTGGGTGTAGGGCTGATACCAAGTTGTTGCCTGCAAACATGAAGTTCATGAACTGGTCTTGGCGCTCAGCCATCTTCTCAATGGCAGATGTCAATGCCATCAGCGGTTCCACACTGGAGGCCCCCTCTCTGGTCTGGGGTTGAGTCCTACAGCAGCTGGCCTCGACCCCGCTGTCTAGTGTAGAGCGAAGGCTGGCACCGGCACTGGAGTGGCTGTAGTCCTCCTCGACCTCTACCATGTGTGTCCTGGCCCGGGTTGACTTGTGGTCGATCTCAGTGTTCCGGTCTCCCAGTCGAATGGCTTTTGACCTGATATCTGAAAAGGGAACATCTGGATTTTCATATACCATACATTCAATCTCATCACGTAAGCTCTTACTTAACAGGTTATCACAAACCATTTCTTTCAAAAGTCTATCACGTGAAGAGTCACTTTCATTAGGCAGTCTGTTTGCTAGGTCCATTAAACTGCGAGTAAAGTCACGGACACTCTCATTTTCCTTCTGTGTATGGGAGTATAATAGTCTCTTGATCTTTCCAGCGCTGCTCCTCTCCCCGAAAGCTTCTCTCAAAATGGTGAAGATGTCATCTGCTTTCTGCACCAGTGAGGACGGTTGCAGATTGATCTCTTTTCTTGCATCACCCTCTAAGTGTCTCTTTATGTAGGATACTTGCTCTTCTTGTCTAAGTCCACGAATGGCCCCACGACAATCCTCCAACCAGTCGCGCACGTCAGTCTTTATGCCATCGAACTTGTCTAGCTTACTCGGTGTAGGTAAATTTACCTCCACTTTTGATGCTGGCACTCTGTTGGCCTTCAGCTCGGCTGACTCCAAGCGCAGGTCCTCAAGCTCTTTCCTCAGCTCTTCACCCATTGTTGCCTGGAACAAACAGTCTCACCGTTACCACAGGATGACGGCAGCACATATTTATCACACAGTACAAAAAACACACAAGACCTTCATGCACAAAGCAATGTTGGCGAAGATCACTCAGTGTATGGAGTTGAATACCCCAGGATGGCACCAATGCAGATGAAGGGTCAGTCTGGTCCCTCATTCCACAACATCCTTCCAGCCACTGTTCTTTCTTTTTCTCTCCCCTGTGGGTGCGGGGATTAAAGAATAGCCCCACTGCCCCCCAGCATGTCGTAAAAGGCGACTAAAGGGGCGTCCTGTTTGCCGTGGGATGCGACCTGTGTCGGGGAGGATATGGAATCCTCACGGGCTGAGCACTGGGCTGGTTTGGCAGTAATACCGGTCCAGTTGCAACACGCCTGTCTTGGATCCAAATGTTCACCAGACAGGCAGATCAGATTAGGCCTGGATCTGATTTAACCGGCTTGTGGTATATTTCCTTTAATGTATTCTGGCTATTTTATTTTTATTAGTGACAATTTCAATGTTTAAAATTTAAGAATTATTGATAATTTTTTTATTTATATTTCCTGAAAGGAGATTACTGCTGATTGGGTCAATCGAGGGATATAAATAAAATCCAAAAGGGTGGAGTTTTTATTCTTAGAGTATGTCATGTTGGGTATCCTCATGGCGTCAGGGCTTGGAGTTACCGGCCCAGAAAGGCGTCCCCTTGTTGGGCTCCGTGGTGGGTAGGGGACCTAACTGATGAAATTTAAAATAACACACATGGCGCAAAACAAACAAAAACAACCTAGGAATGACATAGATAGTGATGACGACTCAAATAAAACAGAAAAATGGCCGAGATTTTTAATTGCGGAAAGTTCCGATGCTGAACATACCCTGGCAAAAATGTCCCCCTTTGCAATTGCAAAGGGGATTCAAGGCATTGCCGGGGTGCCGAAAACAGTTAAAAAGATGGGAAGTAAGTTATTGATTGAGGTTGAGCGGAAAAGCCATGCGGATAATCTACTAAGATGCCGAATGTTGGCCACAGTTCCTGTTATTATAATGGCTCACAAAACTCTTAACAATAAAAAAGGAGTAATCAGATGCCCAGATTTAGTTGGAGTTTCTGAGGAGGAGATAGTGGATGAGCTCAAAGACCAGGATGTTGTGCAATGTAAGCGGATATTTATAAAAAAGGATGGTGTCAAAATTCCTATCAATACGTTTATTCTGACATTTGAAGCAGCGCAGCTCCCAACATCTATTAAGGTTGGATATTTGAATGTTAGAGTTGATGTATTTATTCCAAACCCTCTGCGCTGCTTCAAGTGTCAGAGGTATGGACATGGATCTGATCGATGTAAAGGTGATGTAACATGTCCAAAATGTACCGCTCAGCACAGTGGAGACGATTGTTCTTCAAATATGATTAAATGTGTCAATTGCCAAGGAAATCATCCATCGTATTCGCGGAATTGTCCTTCCTTCTTGAAACAGAAGGAAATTCAGCGAATACGACACACTGAAAATATACCTTTTCCAGAGGCACGGAAGCGAGTAGAAAGTTTGAACACAACAAAGACATCTTATGCCAGCTCTGTAAAACCTAAAGAAACAAAATCAATAGCAATTCAGACCGAAATTACATGGCCAATCACTGACAAAAATTATTCCTTTTTTACAAAATCTTCTAAATCTTCAGCAACATCTACTCAGACTCAGACACCCACTATCCCAGTAGTACCTCAACCAACAACAACATCCACTAAACCCTCTTCACAAACTCCTTCTACATCATCCAATAATAAAAGTATCAATAGTAATAGACCAGTACATAAATCAGACAAAAAAGAAATCAAAGAACAAGTTAAAAGTAAAATAAATAGAACTAAATCCTTAGAAAGGATGGACACAGGTGATCCTCCGGATATGTATTTTACACCTGTGCACTCGAAGCATAATCGTAAAATTAACAAGTGATTATGTTAGATCATATATTTTTTCTCATTATTCTTAATATGGCTATCGGCAATATCATACAATGGAATTGTAGAGGATTTGAGGCAAACAGGCCAGAACTGGAGTTATTAGCCCAAAAATATAATGCATCTGTTATTTGTTTACAGGAAACTAATTTTAAAGATAACTCAACAACATTTAAGGGATATGTACCTTATATTAAAGTTGGTTCAATAGATGCAATGGACCGAGCACATGGCGGAGTTTCTATTTTTGTTAAATCCTGTATACCCCAGAGTAAAATAACTTTAAATACTAACTTACAAGCTTCTGCAGTCAGGGTTACCCTGCACAATACATTAACTATATGTTCAATATATCTACCACCTAGTGAGCCAGTTAATATTACAGATTTAAATAATTTGGTAACCCAGCTGCCACAGCCATATATGTTAGTTGGTGACTTTAATGCTCACAACTATCTTTGGGGTGGTAGAAACAATACTGATGCCAAAGGACGTATAATAGAAGATTTCTTAAATAACAATAGTTTGTGCCTTTGGAATGACGATTCTCCAACCTATTTACATCCAGCTACAGGCTCTTTAACATCAATAGATCTCTCCATGTGCACTCCAAATTTATTTTTAGACTATTCCTGGGAAGTGGAGGAAGATCAATGGGGTAGTGATCATTACCCCATTATTCTAAATAACCATTTTCCTCCACCAGACGAACGAATCCCCAAGTGGAAGTTTCATAAAGCCGATTGGGCAAAATTTCAAACATCCTGTTATAATAGAATAACTCCAGAAATTTTAAACAATGTAGATGATCCTCTTCAAGTTTTTACAGATACATTGTATGATATTGCTGATGGGTGTATTCCCAAATCAAAGCCAAATTCTAAAATTAAAGAAAAACCCTGGTTTAATGTTGAGTGCAAAAAAGCTGTCAAGGAGCGCAAAAAAGCTCTGAAAAAATTTAATCGACAGCCAACACAATATAATTTGCACCAATTTCGAGTAAAAAGAGCTAAAGCCCGTTATATTATTAAAATAAGCAAAAGAAAAAGTTGGAAGGATTATGTTTCCAAATTAAATACGCGTACACCGATTAAAAAATGCTGGGATATGGTGCGTAAAATTTCGGGGAAGGGAGGTGGAGCAAGGATCAAACATCTAACTCATAATGGCCAATTAATTACAAATCCCACTGAAATAGGTAACACAATAGGTCAAACAATTTCCAAGAATTCCTCATCCAATAATTATTCTGCAAAATTTCAACAAATAAAAAATAGAAAAGAAAGAAACCAACTAAACTTTATATCTCATAACTTGGAACAATATAATAAATCATTTACTATAGAAGATTTGAAACTTGCTTTGGATAAATCTCATGATACCGCTCCTGGGCCTGATCAAATTCACTACCAAATCCTTAAACACCTCCCTGATCAATCACTTGGGCATCTTTTAAATATTTTTAATAACATTTGGGAAAGTGGTGATTTTCCTCCTTCATGGAGTGAAGCCACTATTATTCCAATTCCTAAGCCTGGCAAAGACTCCTCAGATTCAAATAATTATCGCCCCATTGCTTTAACCAGTTGTATCTGTAAAACAATGGAGCGAATGATTAATGAGCGTTTAGTTTGGTATTTAGAAACTGCAACTTATATTTCTGTTGCACAGAGTGGCTTTAGAAAAACTCGAAGTACCATTGACCACCTGGTACGTTTAGAGACATTTATAAGAGAGGGTTTTTTAAAAGGTGAGCATGTGGTTAGCATTTTCTTTGATTTAGAGAAAGCGTACGATACTACATGAAAATTTGGAATAATGAGCGATTTATATGATATGGGATTAAGGGGTCGTTTACCCCTTTTTATTCAAAATTTTTTGTCAAATAGACAATTCAGGGTCCGAGTTGGTTCATCACTTTCTGATGCTTTTGATCAGGAAATGGGTGTTCCACAGGGAAGTATATTATCAGTTACCCTTTTTATTATTAAAATTAACAGCATTGTTGATTGTATGAGGCCTGGAGCAGATTGCTCACTTTTTGTTGATGATTTCAACTTAAGCTACAGGTCCACAAGCATGCATACAATAGAACGACAGCTCCAACAACACTTAAATAGATTACAAGAATGGGCTGATCATAACGGATTTAAATTTTCTTTAAAGAAAACTATGTGTATGCACTTTTGTAAAAAATGGAAGGTTCACCCAGATCCTGATCTTTATTTAGGCCAAACTCGGATACATGTTGTCGAAGAAACCAAGTTTCTTGGACTTATTTTTGACAGAAAATTATCTTTTATCCCCCACATTAAATACGTTAAGAAGAAATGCCAGAAGGCATTAGATTTATTACGGGTTCTTGCCCATACCGATTGGGGAGGGGACCGTAATATTTTATTACAATTGTATAGAGCATTGGTACGTTCTAAGCTTGATTATGGGTGTATGGTATATGGATCAGCACGTCCATCTTATATTAAAATGCTTGATCCTATACAAAATCAAGGTTTACGACTTTGCCTAGGTGCATTTCGTACATCGCCTGCAGATAGCTTGGCAGTTGAGGCAGATGAGCTGCCTCTTGATTTAAGAAGAGAAAAGCTTGCCCTTCAGTATGCTGCAAAAATTGCAGCTTGTCCAGACAATCCTGCACATGATACTATATTTAATCCAAATTATGTTGACATTTTTGAAAGTAAACCTAATACAATACCAACTTTTGGTATTCGCATCAAAGAATCTTTACAATCTTTAAATTTAAATCCAAATCAAATAGCTAAATTTCAATATCCAGAAACACCTCCATGGACATACAAAACTTTAAATATTAATGTAGCCATGTCAGAATTAAAGAAATACTCAACTGATCCATCCCTTTATATAAATAGATACAAAGAAATAAAATCTATTTTCACTGGATATCAGTGTATATACACTGATGGATCATTTGATGATGACAAGGCTGCTGCAGCTGCTGTTAAGGGCAATCATGTTTATTCAGAACGTCTGCCAAATAAATCTTCTATTTATTCTGCAGAACTTCATGCTTTATACCTGGCTTTAGATCATGTGGAGACTTCTCCACATCGAAAATTTTTAATATTTTCTGATTCATTGTCTTCTTTACAAGCAATGAAAGCAAAGGATTGGAAAAATCCTTTTATTTACAATATCTTTGAGCGGCATCACAAACTCTCTACTGAGGAAAATAAAGAAATTCATTTTTATTGGATACCAAGTCATATTGGAATGCTTGGAAATGAGGCTGCTGACCAAGCTGCCAAAGCAGCATTGGATAAGCGCCCAATAGATATGCCTATACCTTATACAGAGTTTAAGAAATATATTACTGTTTTTTTACGTTCTAAATGGCAATTGCGCTGGAACGAAGCTATTTTTAATAAATTACACGAAATTAAGCCTGTTTTAGGTAAAACCAAAGGTGCTATTAGAATTAACCGAAGAGAAGAGTCTGTTTTAACACGTATAAGAATTGGACATAGTCATTTGACACACTGCTATCTTCTTAAAGGCGAAGATCAGCCTCAGTGTATTGGCTGTCAAAGGGCTTTGACGATCAAACATGTTTTAATTGAATGTATCGATTTTGATATAATTAGGACTCAATATTTTAATGTGCAAGATTTACATTCGTTATTTGATACTGTAGATACTTCTGTGATAGTATCGTTTTTAAACCAAATAGGACTTTATAACCAATTTTAAGTGTGGAGCTCTTGTTTACTTAGGTCATTGGCCTATTTATCAAGAACCGCGAAACATCAGATGGTATTTAAAGTCTTTTAAATTGAATTTATTTATACAAATTTGTTTTGTTTATGACTGATATATTGAAAGGATTTTGTGATTTTGTGTTGTTAAGATTATTTACATATATTGATTTTATAAATGTTTATGTTTTTACCACTTTTAGGCACTGAATAACCTTAGTGGTTGATGTGCCTCTAAGCAACCATTCATTCATTCATTCATTCTTTCTTTTTCTTCTGACACCAGATGTACCATATGGCAAAATGAATCAATCAAAGTCCATCTTGAGGTTCACTATGTGGGTTTTATTTGTTGACAAATGGCTGGAATCTAAAATATCATAAATACAGAGTAATCACTAATAGATCATATAAATCACTCCTTTGATGTTAAAAGTAGCTACATTTTGCATTTACAAATCATTTCCATAATGTTGGCAAAGTTCCAGTTTATGTTGCATAATACTCATATAAAGTCATTATTATTCAAAGTAACAAAGTTCAATTCATACTAAAATATCTTTAGGATAAAATATCATCAAGTCATAATGAAATGATAAGAGACCTGCTCTATTATATCATAATTACATAATTACAATTAATTCACAATTAAGTTATGTTACACGAACTATACAAAGTCTATGATACAACATTACAGAGTAAATGATTTTACATAGGAAATCTATGGCAAATTGGACATTCAAGATGGCAGCTATTGACATGTAATATAAAGCACATTGGATATCTGGTGATGTGACTCTTATTTACTAAAGTCACACCAATCTTAACACTAGTTAAAATCTATTTAAAATCTACCTGTTCAAAAGGTTCTTCCGTAGTCGGCGTCCAGAGATCATCTGTCTGGCCTCAGCTTTGGATTTCCCGCCTGGCCCGGCGTAGGAATATTGGAGGGAGGTGATTGGCCAGGGCATTGATGCATGAAGATCAACTGGATTAACCCCTGGCCACAACACTGGGTTAGCCAAAAGTAGGTCATGAATAGAACTGGGTCATAATAAACATGCAATAAAATATTGTTACCAAATTATACAGAATGATGATAGCAATAGGGTACAATACATTTGTGATCATAAAATCATAGGATGGCATTTGATTGCAAAGGATTGTGATATTCAAACTTACCACCAAAATGCAGTCATCTGACATACCCATTGGAGGGAAATACAAAATGGTCCAATAGATTGTACATACTATATGGGAAGCATTCCAATATACTTATACAGTTAATATGGGAAAAAGGTAACATAATCATGATAATATAAATAATGGATTGGCTTATTTGCATTACATACCTGGAATGTTGCATATTGTCTTGATTCACTTGGGACACAAACAAACATGGCTGATTGTTGATTTTGGTTGTCAATAGTAACTGGCTAACATGGTGTATCAAAAAGTTGTACCTTGTAAAAGTTTCTGTTTGTTTTACCATGCATGGATGACCTCTGGTGTTAAATAGTTAATACATTAGTTTGATATATTGAACAAAAAGATATACAATACAGATCATGAATATGATAATTGACACTGTTACACATAATAATTACCTATACACAGGTATACCATTCTAAGGTAAAAAGAGTTCTCATTGGCTAAAGTTATTTTCTGGATCAGGCTATCTGAGCTGAACACCTCAGGTTTAGTGAATAACTGGGCATAGTCAGTCGCACCCAGAAGTCCTCCGACGCCAGTAAACAACGTGCTAACAACGTGCTTCGTGATTTTAACCGGCTTTTAATTTCATTATACTAACATTTTATTGCAAGCAGTTATTAGTATTATATTACTGGGAAATCCTTGCGACGGGATTTGGACATCTACAACATTTTTCTCTAAGGTAAATAATTTTCTATTATATTGAAATAATTATATCTGCCAAACGCGCAGCTCAAAAGTCTGTGTATATTGTTCTTTGGTGCTATTCTTTGGGCGTTTACTGACGCATCTACTGGTTTCTGTGGAAAAATTTGCTGGAATATTTTTTCAAGAAAATATTCTCATAGTCAAAGCTTATATATCATCTCGGGCGAGTGATATCTGTGAGACTATATTGTTTTGGTGAATCTTTATCTGTGGCAAAATTTTTGGAATATTTTTTCTAGAAAATATTCTCATAGTCAAAGCCTATATATCATCTTGGGTGAGTGATATCGGTTAGACTATATTTTTTGGGTAAAGCTCTAGTGAACATTAATTACTTTGGTGATTTTTAATTAAACATTGACTGTACATTGGTAATTATTAACTCTATTTTGGTGAACATTAATTGTATCTTGGTGAACTGGAATATATAGAGAGTATATAAAATTTCTTCCTATCTGGTAAGAGAAAAAGAATATTGAATTTCTCTCCTGGTGTAATCACTCCATAAATATATTGGAAAATCTCAATTCTATCGCAATTTGTGCATATATATTTTACAGTTTTTCAAATATCTACCCAAGTTATGGCTACTGGCGGCACTGAGCCGATGGAAGATGACGCAACTTTTATAGAAGATGACGCACCTCTTACAGGCAAACAGAAAACCACTGCGGCCAGAAAGAACACAACGAGGGTTAATGACAAATTGAAGCATGAAATCGAAGAACTAAAGGTGAACATTACTGCTCAAAAAGAGACTATTGATGAATTGACTATTATTAAAGAAAAATGTGAACGTGAATGTGTAGCAAAATTGGATTTTGCTAAGGATAAGAATATTGAACTTAAAAATATAATTACTGTTAAAGAAAGAGAAATTTTGTTACTTCATGAAAAGCTGAATTTTGAGAGGAAAACTAATGCTGACCTGGCTCTATTGAGCAAACCGGTTTCACCCGAGTTAAACAGGAATCAACCTAAGATTGATGTCAAACCTAAAGTTCTTATTCTAACTGATGAATGTAACAGCAGGCGCATCGCTAAAATGAATGATTGTAATGATTTTGAAGTGGTGCCATCTATCAGGTCAGGGACAATTTTTGAATTCAAAAAAGGTATGGATGATGAAAACTGCTTTAAAAGCCTTCGCGACTTCCATGCAATTATTTGCATGCTTGGAGCAGGTGATATGTGTAGCCCCAATAGGAGTGCCACAGTAGATGAGATTAGTACATGTATTAGAAGTATTATTGGTAAATTACAGGAGTCAACACATGCAAAATTAGTGGTTTGTACCCTTCTGCCTTTTGATTCTTTCCATGGTGATCAGGCCATTTTAAATGCAAAATTGAGAAATCTAGGAAAACACAAAAACACTTCTTTTGTAAATACTATGGATTTATTTGACAATTGTCTCAGAGCTGATTATATGTTGAATGACTCATTCACATTGACTGACCAGGGTGCTCATCATTTTTTTGAGCAAATAGTAACTAAAATAGTCATTGACAAAACGGTTGACCTTCAGGATTTTCCCAAGGTCACCTCAGAGATATCTGACAAAGCTGTTATAAGTGTTGATATAAGTGAGTGGGACAGTGAACCAAGTACTATAAGAAATGCTCTAGAGTGCTCTCTGAGACATCCATATGCACATGTACTTAGAGAACTCCCAAGTGACAAAATGGGGCTTGTAATAGGGAAATCAGGTATTACCATAAAGGCAATAAAGCAGATGAGTATGGCCAAAATAAGTAAAATTAAATGGAATACATCTGAAGGTACATCAGTCCCCAGTGAGGCACAAGGCCTACTTATTAGTGGCTCAACTTTGTCAAAATCTAATGCAATGGCGGGTATTGATGCAGCTTTAAAGGGACTTGATATTTATGACTATTTTGATATTGAGAGACCCATGGAGAGACCCATGGAAAATAGTAAAAATTTATGTCACAATTATTTGATGTATGGCGAATGTCATTTTGGCACAAATTGCAGGTTTATACATTCATATTCTGGTAAGAAAAGGAAAACTGAAAGATGATGTGTTCCGGGGGGCATGGGCGGTAAGCCTGTTTTAGGAGAATTTTTTAAAGCAAAATTAAAAGGTAATTTTTCAGGAAATCTATTTCAGGACTCAGACAAAATTTCAGATAAAAATTTAGAGCCACACAATCTCTCTAAGTCAAAATATCTATCGCATAGTCAATCTTGTTTTGATATTTATAAACATTCAAAGTCCCGCACATGTATGGGCGATTTGCATTGTGCTGGCCCTACATTTCAATTTAATGATAATGTGAAAAATTATAGTAATTTAAAAGACTCAAACTCACATGAAGGATCACACACTGTTTTGGAAAACCTCTGTAAAACTAAATTAACAGGTATCACATTAGAAAATTTTTCAGGAAAGACTAATTGTAAGCCTAAGGGTGTTTTGCAATGTGCCGGCCCTACAGGTATTAATAGTAAGTCTAAAGGTGTTTTGCATTGTGCTGACCTCAGAGGCAATTACTCACATGAAGGATCACACACTGTTTTGGAAAACTTCTGTAAAACTAAATTAACAGGTATCACATTAGAAAATTTTTCAGGAAAGATTAATTGTAAGCCTAAGGGTGTTTTGCAATGTGCCGGCCCTACAGGTATTAATAGTAAGTCTAAAGGTGTTTTGCATTGTGCTGACCTTCGCAGGTCACTTAATGGCACTATTCTGGTTTTAATGATATAACTATGATTATGTAATAATATGTTCATTCCTTTATCTGCCTTGTTTATGTATATTTAACAATAATATTTCATATGTATGTTAAAGAAGCTTCATTGTTGATATATTCATCATGAAAGGTCACACAGAGGTCAACAATTTATTTCAGGGTCATTTAAAGGTCAGGCAATTGAAAAAAATGGACTATTTAGGTCATGACAAGCCATTGCACAGATTATTTTATATTTTTAAATATCTATGCAGGCTATTTTTATGATGTTGTATATGTCCTGTATCTACAACCCAAAACACGTTTTTGATATCTAAATAATTTACTCTATGGGACCCCTGGATATGATGGAAGGTGTGGATCTGAGCTCCATGACATTCTATTATTTCCCTATTGTTGAGACCCATAAGGAAATATCAACTGAGTAAGTGCGGTTAATTAAGACCTGTGTCAACCCAAACAGGTCCCAACCTCATCAAGGTGATTCGTCATGTGTTCTTTGTGTGCCACGGCAATCTGTGCTTACCTTCATTACTCGATCACATTTTACCAGTTATGTCACATTTGTCCACTAGATGGAGCCAACTGCACATTTTTTTTTTTTACTCACATTTCAACTCCTTCTTGCAACTGTTATGGCGGCAAATTGCAGCAGGTCACATGGTTGCAAGTCACATGCACAGTGTAATGCAGTTGCAGCTCCCTCAGGTGAGAAAAAAAATTACTACCCTGCATTAACCAACCTGCGTTAGAGGCAATTACTATGACAGTAAGCATGAAAGTTGTATTAATAATTATTCATATGGGTATTGCACTCATTCAATATCCTGTAAGTCCTGTAAGTCGACATCACCAAATTTATATAGGAAAAGAAGGTTAATTCTGGCAAAAGTTTGGATAAGATAAAAAATAATCCTAAGGGTGATTTGCAATGTGCTGGCCCTTCTGGTATTAATAATTATCCTATTGGTGTTTTGCATAATGCTGGCCTTTCAGGAAATTATAATGAAAATATAAGTAATTTTGATACACAAAGTCATGCACGTGTACACCATATAACTGGTATAGTGCAACTAAGTGGCAAAAAACAAAAAATCTGTGATAATGTTACAAATATTAGGAGAAAAATTTGCGATTAATGATAAGAAACTAACAGGTTTTAATGCTGGACAATGTTTTAAATATATAAATGATGGAATCTACAGTGAAAAAAATGACTTTAAAGAATGTGATATATCTGACAATATAACTGAGACAACAAGCTGTGATGATACTCAAAAATGTTTTAAACATATAAATGAGGGAATCAGTGATTTGCATGGTAAAACTGATTTAGCAAACTGTGATTTGCATGGTTAAACTGATTTGCACGCTCATATTGAACAAGGTAATCTGTGTAACAAATGTATTTATTGCTTGAAGAGAACGAGGTTTTTAATAAAAAACAATTATTTTAAACATACTGAAACAAAGGCTTCCATAACTCCATGCCCCCGCAGTCAATTAATGCTAAATAAAATCTATTCCTTCCAAAAAAATGAAGCAGTAAATAAGCAGGCAGAATTCTTAAAGCCCACATATGCTGAGGTTTTAAATATCTCAAATAAACAAAAAGAATTTAATCTATATCGCAATGTATGTATTGGTGGCACATCATCTTCAAATAAAATAGTAAGAAGTAACGATCGTATTAGATTCATAGCTAGGGGTGAAGGACTTCCCCAAGTGGACACTCTTAATGAAAAGCATCTCGGTAATAGCTCTAACATACGAAACGTAAAGAAATACTTTAACCAATAAGATGCCTCATCCTGGGCACGTGGTCTAAATAGACACGCCCACCGCAGTATGGTCCGTGAGAGCAGAACAGGATTTTCTGCACCGCTAAAAGAACTATCGCTTTCAAACCGTTTTGAGTATCTTTCTGACAACAACAAAATTGTAACACATAACTCTGGTCAAAACGAACACAGTCCTTATATTGTTAATTCTCATACAAAGTCTCGAATCGACCGGATGTTGGCTCCGCCCCCTCGTAATC
The DNA here is from genome assembly GCA_949316495.1 of Amphiduros pacificus. Lineage (NCBI taxonomy): Eukaryota > Metazoa > Annelida > Polychaeta > Phyllodocida > Hesionidae > Amphiduros > Amphiduros pacificus. The sequence goes on along the minus strand of OX439008.1, from coordinate 27,076,627 downwards.
TGATTGGTCGTCGTGGGGGGCAATCTGCTGGGGGTGAAAGGAATTCCATACATAATGACGTCATGGGGTCATTGACCGGATTCTTATATGAAAGTTGTCTTAATGCTCAGGAGAATATGAATAAAACTAACGTTAATAGAAACTTAGTTAATAACAAAACGAATAGACATATAAAACGTAAATTTAAAAATGTTAAACATACTAAAATGAACAAAGATCTAATTATTGCAACAGCCAATGTTCAAAGTCTTGGAAAAAAGACGGAACTGATAAATTTATATATAAATGAAAATAATGTTGATCTTTTCTTCATAACTGAAACTTGGATTAATGAGATAAATGAACAAATCATTAGAGGCGAAATTAAAAGTAATAACTATGATATTGAACATATACCGCGTGACTTAAGGTCTGGCGGAGGTCTGGCGGTTGTTTATAGACCTGAAATAGACATAAAGAAAATTAATCACACACATAAATTATTGACAATGGAAATGATGGAAATAAATATTAAAACTAACAATAAGATATGCACCATTATTACAATATACAGACCTGAGCCTTCTGATAAGAACAAATATACTTACACAGAATTTTTTGAATAATTCAGTGAACTACTGTCTTATTATAGCACATATACTCATGAAGTTATATTAGTAGGTGACTATAACTTTCACATGAATAGACCCGAGAGGCCTAATGTAATAAAATTCAATGAAGTCCTAGATCTATATAATTTACATAATCATGTGACAGAACTAACACATATTATGGGCAATACGCTCGACCTATTAATAACAGGCATACATAGTAATATAATTAAGGAACATATAGTTGATGAAAAAATATCAGATCACAATATATTAAGACTTACCTTGAATCTGCAGACTAAAACCATTAACAAAAAAACTGTATCATATAGAAATTACAAAAAAATGAATATAGATGATTTTAAAAGAGACAATGAGGAAATGTTCAACGATAGTCAATCCTATCAAGATGCAGATCTAAATAAATTATTTGATAAATATAACAAATTGACAATGGTACTTGACAAACATGCTCCTAATGTGGAGAAAACCATAAATATTAGGAAACCGGCACCGTGGTTATCTGATGATGAAAGGATTGAAAAAAGAAAGAAAAGAAGACTTGAAAGGAAACATGATAAAACTGGCCTCTCCTCGGATAAGATACAATTTAAAGTACAGAGGAACAAATATAATAATATCATTAAGAATTCGAAAAACGATTATTATTCGGGAATAATAAATTCAAATAAATCAGATCCAAAAAAATTATTTAAAATATTAAATAAATTATTACATACTAAAGAGGACACTCCTTTCCCTAGTTATAATGACAAAAAAGAGTTGGCCTCAGAATTTAATAATTTTTTTCCTTGAAAAAATTTCGAATCTTAGAGAGTCCATGGACAAAATTGATAATAATTATCAACAAATAAATGAGGAAGTCAGATTTGATACACAGTTGGTAAAATTCACATTGTTAAGTGATTCTGAAGTCAAAACAATAATTAAAGAATCTGCAAAGAAATCATGTGAGCTGGATCCAATCCCTACATGGCTTTTAAACGAATGTATGGGGAATTTATTGCCATTAATAAAGGCCATCATTAATAAATCAATCTCATTAGGAGACATGCCTGATGACCTGAAGATGGCCATCATTAGACCCTTAATTAAGAAACTGGGCCTGGAATTGATAAAAAAGATTTATAAACCAGTCTCGAACCTAGCCTACTTATCAAAATTAATAGAAAGAGCAGTAGCTAAACAATTTGTAGGACATCTGGTTAAAAATGATATTCAAGGTCTATTTCAATCAGCCTATAAGGAGTTCCATAGCACTGAAACTGCATTACTCAAAGTGCAGAATGACATCCTAATGGATATTGATGATGGTAAAACGGTAATGTTGGTACTACTCGATCTATCAGCGGCTTTTGACACTATTGATCATGAAATATTACTAAATAGACTGGAAAGAAGATGTGGTATCACAGGGACTGCCCTTAAATGGTTTAGATCATACTTGTCTAATAGAAAACAATGTGTTGTAATAGATGGTAAAAAATCTGATAATATCAATATTAAATATGGTGTCCCCCAAGGCTCAGTTTTAGGACCTTTGTTATTTACAGCATATATGGAGCCTTTATCAGATATAATTGGTAACTATGGTCTCAAGCATCACATCTATGCTGACGACACACAACTCTACATCACCATTGATCCTAAATCTGAAGAAATTAGAGTTAAGTCCTGCAGAGAGATGGAAAATTGTATTATAGAGGTTAAAAAATTTTTAATAGAGAATAAGATGAAAATAAATGATGGAAAGACAGAAATGCTTTTATGTGGTAAAAGCTGTGAATTTAGAAAGAAAAATGTACCTGAAGATATTCTAGAGGGGAAACTAGAATCCCTAGATCAAATGCTGTTAAGGATCTAGGGGTTATTCTGGATCAAGAACTATCTATGAAATCACAAATCAGAAAAAATGTGTAAAAATGGTTGCTTCCATGTTAAAAATTTATCAAGAATAAGAAATTGTTTAGATGAGGGAACAGCCAACACCCTTGCACATGCATTGGTCACTTCTACCCTTGACTATGGAAATGCCCTTCTGGCGGGTCTACCTGAGTGTGAATTAGCCAAATTACAAAAATTACGGAACGCTGCGGCCAGGGTAGTTGGGAAACTCAGGAAGAGAGATCATATCACGCAGAAACTTATGGAACTGCACTGGTTGCCAGTAAAAGCTAGGATTGATTTCAAAATATCTCTATTAACATGAAAGGTGCAGAATGGCTTTGCCCCAAAATATTTGTCTGATTTATTAGAATATAAACAGTTGGGTATGGGACTGCGATCTAATGATAAGAATGAATATGTAGTACCTAAGACTAATATGAAATCTTATGGTGATAGGGCTTTCATGGCGTAGGAACTGGAATGCGCTGCCCCTTGAGGTGAAAAATTGTAAAACTGTTGAAACTTTCAAGAAGAAACTTAAAACATTTCTATTTAGAAAACATTATCTCAATGAAGCGCTTCGAGCAGACTTTGTCTGAAATAGCGCTATATAAATCGTTATTATTATTATTATTATTATTATTATGGATGAGGGAATGGTCATCCCCGTGGGTTGCACTTGTTCTGTTCTTCTGTCTTGCATAAGAATATTCAGCTGCTGTTGCATGCATGACAACTTGGGCAAGATGAATTTTCTTCAATTCTTCCAATTCCATTTCCAACTGGTGATATTCCTCTTTAGCATATTCGCTTTCTTGGTAGTTGTTTTTCTTTAACAATTGAACCTTGTTGCCATTCAGGGTGACGGTTCCCTGTGCCAACATATGCATATTATTCACAAGGCCAGCAACAACAGACACACCATACCTGCCAAAGTTCTCGGATGACACCATATGTTGGGAGCAGTGTACATATTGCCTCCGTCTGAGAGATTTACCTCAGACAGAGATCCACTCTTTGTTTTAACAGGCTATTTGGCCATTAGGTTCCTTTCAGGCATGATCACGCCACCTTCTGCATCCACAATTTGAACGCCATATCTCCTGTGGGTGTGTGTAGATGGTACCCCCATGCTGACTCGAACGAGGCCATCGCCACATTTAAAAGTACAGAATGTTGCCTCCAGTTCCTTCATTTTCATCCTCATTTTGCTTGTCTGCTGGTGAGATGTAATGAATTAAAACTTTCTGTTAAGCGACAGCACAATTTTGAAACGTGTAGTCACCACATTGTGTAGGATATAGATTACCTACCTATAGACTCTCAGGATCATATATAGACAATCATGGACAATCACGATCTCTGGCAGAATATCATGCATAGTTATTGTGTGCCGCGTGAAGTCAACAAGTGCAGGCTGACGTAATGATCATTACCGGACATAGAGATGACTCACCGGACATATAGATGACGTGATTCCCCCACGCAATGCAGGCAAGACGTGCAAAACCCGTGCGCAACCCCGTAGCAGGAGAAGATGCCACACAGGCAGACCCCACACACATGATGCTCAACGATCCTTTAAAAGGCCCCGCAACTGTTAGACGAGAGGCAGAAGAAGAGTTCCAGCGTCCACTTGCCTAGAAGATCCACGACACTCAGCATCGTGACCACATAGACTTGGGTGTTTTATGTATTCTCAGGACTCTATTAGTATCATGCATTTGGGTATTTCATATGCCTCGCTCATTGCCATGCCGGCCTAGCCAGACAAGGATATACAGCACCGAATAAAGGTAGATATTGTGCAATGTATATTCTGTGTTTGCAGTCCTTATTACCTCACACCTCATATAGGTAGATAGGGTTGCTAGGTTTCATGCCCCGCCTCACAGTAGCCAGCGAGTAGAGTAGAGGTTTTCTGCGCATGCGTTGAGAGTGGAATGGCGGCTTTCATTTGAGCTCCGATAAAATCGTCCTTCTTGGTCGATTTTCTGGAGTCTATTGCTAGTCTACCGCCACACTTTCTCGCAGTGAACCCGGTCTATATAGATACCAGACTTATTGCAAGCTCTGACGGCAGTTTTGTTTGGAAAACCGCTCGCGAGGGCGGGATCATACTGTGTTGTCTTTGTGAGGCACCGCGCTCACGAGTATCCACTCTTTGCTGCCAGTGTCGAGTGCTTGGTCTGATACCTTATACCCTCTGTATCCTTAAAACTTGTTGCTCCTGGTGTCTAGAATTACCTTCAGACCCATCAGCACCACATTTCAAATTGCATTGATTTTCGGACTTGTTCCGACGGTGGTTGTTGATACACAAACAAGGGGCTACTACCAGCCATTTTTTCTTGTTGTGACGCACCACCCGCTGTCCAATACATATTCGCAAGCAACTATGTTACTAAGTAGTTCTTTCTTGCGATATACCTATTTATAGGTACATATACCAATCTAATTTGCATGCTATTCGTGTCTGGACTCGTTTTCAGACCCTTTTAGTAGCAAATTCGGTATATTAAACCAATTTTTACAGTGATTTTTGGACTTGTTCCGACGGTGGAATTTCAGAGCACTCGCTGCCTGCTCCACCCGCTGTATAAAGAAAAACCGCAAGCGGCTACCTACTTAGCCCTGTCTTGCAAAATACCTTTTGGTATAAATACCAATAGCTAAAAATAAGTGGCATTTCTTTCAATTTAATATCTTGGAAGATTAAAACATATAGCAAAGTATTGCTCCCTTAAGTCAATGATATAATTAACTATTACGTTAGTTCAAAATACAGAACGTGTCAATCACTCATATAGTTGACCTGTATATATACACTTCATTGAGCTGAAGATTGAAAACTATTTCTTTTCTATTTATTATTACTATTACGGTAGTAAGAATCTACCACACGTCAGCTTTTCATAATACGCTGACCCGTGATCATTATTGGGTAAATAATCTGCAATATACGTAGTTAAAAAAAACAGAACGTGTCAATCGCTCATATAGCAGCTGACCCGTATATACACAAGAGATTACCTACCTGTTCAATGTCACACCATCATGGCTTTGTTTGTATTTGTTCGTGTTTTAACATATGCCACAAGAATTCTAACACAAATATTGAGACTCTATCATTGCCTCACAATGGTATAGGGTCAAGGAAATTACTGTTATGTGATGATCATGCGAGCACGCTTAAGAAGAATTCTTCTCTGAGATATATTAATTTTAATATCATCTTAGGTGCCCAATTTCAAACATTACAGAACATTGTTGCTAACTCAAATATTAATATATTCAAGTCTGAGGAAGAAATTGAACTGTTCCCCATTCAGTTTCGATGGGTACTCGATACATGCGATTACATAAAATCAAACACACTACTATCTGTACATGGGGCAAGCAAGCTAAATTGTCAGTCCAATTTTGTTAGATATACACAAATATCGCACCCAAAGCATCTTTATTGGGAAAACATATTTATTCTGCCTCCTCGGCCACAAAAACATAGACTGAACAACAAATATGTTGAGAGTCCATGCAATTCGTCAAAATCGTGCAGTTTTGGCAATATTATCATAGGTGGCACTGTTCGTGGTAGGAATGTGAATAATACACATTCTTCTTCTCAGCCAACCAATCGGAATACAGCATCCAGGTCGCCGGCCAGCTCAACACGTGCTCCGCTGTACCATGTAAAAAGTGGGGGCGCCACAGGCAATAATGTTACCCACTAATGGAGAGTATCCGTCGTTGGGGGACGTGGACAGGGGATCGATACTCTACCATAGATAGCTACTCCACTCTACCGTACTGTACTGTACGATGTGTCTAACTCGCTGGCTGTGAGTCGGGGCACGGATCCTAGCTACCCTATCTACCCAGGTGAAGGTGTCAGGTAATAAGGACTGCAGACACAGGATATACACTACACAATAGTTACCTTTATTCGGTGCTGTGAATCTTCCTTGTCTGGCTAGGCCGGCACTAGGCCGGCACTACCCAAATGCATGATACTTATGAGATCCTAACTATCCCTAACTGACAGAGACACAACCTGGGAACATTTATCACTGGAGGACATGGTAAATTATTATGATAGGGAACTCACATCACTCATGGACAAACATGCACCTATCAAGGTTGCCATGGTCACCCAACGCAAACCTGTACCTTGGATGAGTGACCAATTAAAGCTCGAAAGATCTCTCAAGAGGAGGCTTGAGAGAAAAATGAGCAAGACTGGCTCTCAAATTGACAAGGAGTTGTATAACTCTCAGAGGAACAAATACAACTCAATGCTTAAATCTGCTCAATCATCATATTTTTCCAACCTGGTTGAGGAAAACAAACATGACCCTAAAAAGCTTTTTAGAGTCATTGACACAGTCATGCACAAGAAAAAGGACACACCTATGCCCCAATCTGACTGTGAGATTACTCAAGCTGAGAAGTTCAACACATTCTTTCTTGAAAAAATAGAGAGAATCCGCCTGGGCATTGATAATGCTCCACCTGGCCAAACTTGAACAATAGTACGACATGTCTGGAAAGGTTCACACCCTTAACCATTGATGACGTACGGAAATTAGTCAAAAGGTCAGCAAAGAAGTCATGTGACCTGGATCCAATTCCAACCTGGCTCTTACTTGACCTCTTAGATGACCTCCTACCAATAATTACTTCCATCATAAATAAATCACTGATGGAATCAGCAGTATCAGAAAATATGAAAATAGCCATCATAACACCTCTGCTGAAGAAACTGGGTCTAGAACTGGTTGAAAAAAACTATAGGCCTGTTTCCAACCTAACATTTGTCTCTAAACTAACTGAGAGGGCGGTTGCAGACCATCTAGTCCCCCATCTTGTAAGGAATCGTCTTACTGACAAGTTTCAATCAGCCTACAAAGAATATCACAGCACTAAAACCGCTTTGTTAAAAGTGCAAAATGATATCTTGGGTTGCCTTGACAATAGGAAAGCAGTTATCTTGTTGTTGCTTGACCTTTCCGCTGCCTTTGACACTATTGACCATCAAATCCTCTTGGACAGGCTGAGGGATAGATGCAACGTCAAAGGTCATGCACTCTCTTGGATTCGGTCATACCTAATGGACAGAAAGCAATGTGTTAAGGTGGGGATCCATAGATCCTGTCTCAAATCCTTAAAATATGGGGTACCCCAAGGCTCAGTCCTGGGTCCTATACTGTTCACCATTTACATGACACCCCTATCTGACATACTGGCAAAATATGGCCTGAGCTATCACATTTATGCAGATGATACTCAGATCTACATCCCTGTTGACCACGCTTCTCCCCATCATGTGGATATGAGCAGACACAAACTGGAGGAGTGTGTCAGTGAAGTCAGAAACTTCCTCATATCAAACAAGATGAAGATAAATGATGGAAAAACAGAGATGCTCATATGTACTGACAAGTACAGTACTACCACCCATAGCAGTATCCCAACCACAATCAGAGTGGGTGACTCTGATATTGCTCCTAGTCAATCAGTTGTTGACCTTGGTATCACATTTGACTCCAACATGGACATGAAGGCCCAGATCAGGAAAATGTGTCAGAAGGGCTATTATCACATCAGGAACCTGGCGGCCATCAGACATTGTCTAGACGAGAAGACCGCGGTAACACTTACCCATGCTTTTGTTACATCCACCCTTGACTATGGTAATGGTCTTCTGGCGGGTCTTCCTAAAACCGACATCAGGAAACTGCAATACCTCCAAAACTCTGCAGCTCGGGTAGTTGGAAAAATCAGGAAATTTGATCACATTTCAGGAAAATTAAGGGAATTGCATTGGCTTCCCGTTCATGGGAGAATTGATTTTAAAATTCTTCTTTTAACCTGGAAAGCCCTTAATGGTAAGGCTCCGCCTTACTTACGGGATCTACTCCTGATTAAAGAAGGTGAACGCTGTCTAAGATCCAATGATGGCACCCACCTACAGGTACCGAACACCAGGCTAAGGACAGTAGGTGACAGGGCCTTCTCATCTGTAGGTCCACGTCTATGGAATTCCTTGCCTACTAATATTAGGACAAGCATGTCAGTCTCCTCGTTTAAGAGTAGGCTGAAAACTCATCTCTTCAGGATGCATGTCCTGAACACAGCGCTATGAACAGACTTGTCTGGTATCAGCGCTATACAAATTTTATTATTATTATTATTATTATTATACACAAAACACCCAAGTCTATGCAGTCACGATGCTGAGAGTCGTGGATCTTCTGTGGCAAGCAAGCGGTCGCGCTCCAGACTTCTGACTGTCTCGTCTCGGTTTCTCCAACTGAGGATCCAATGGTTGTGGGCCCCTATATGGATCACTCTGTGTTGTGCCTGCGTCTCCTCTGCACGCGACACCTCATGGACTCGTCCGTCCTGCCTGCGTATCCGACATGGGCTCGTCCGCCTGTACTTGATGGACTCGTCCTGCCTGCATATCCGACATGGGCTCGTCCGCCCGCACGTGATCTCTCAGTGTGGTGGTTATAGCAATGCATCAACCATCAATGACGTTCGTGATTGTCTATGAATGTCTATATGTTCTCAAGAGTCTCTGGGTGTGTAATCTATATCCTACAATAACACACAGTCATCACAATGCAAACCTAGCAACCAACTCTTCATTGGTTCATGTAATGTCCAGAGCATCTCGGGCAAGGTCCTGCTTGTCAAAGACTGCTTCCCTAAACATAACCTAGACGCTCTATTTGTAACTGAAACATGGCTACAAGACTCAAATAATGAAAAAGTGAAAAGGGAACTGGAGGATGGTTCCCTAAAATTTCACTTATTCCCTCATAGGAGACGCTCGGGAGGAGGCCTGGGTCTACTGCATCGTGTTGAGCTTCCCTTTGAAACTGATAGGTTTAACCAACCAGTGGTGACAACAATGGAACTTTCATGTCAATAAACCAAATAAACCTGATGTCATAAATTTCAATGACATTCTATTGACCTTTGACATGAACCAATGGGTACATGAACGGACCCATAAGTTAGGGAATGCCCTTGATCTAATCATCACTTTCAAAGGGAACAAGTTTCTCAAGAGCCATCTAGTGGATGAGTATATATCTGGGTATTTCACCCCCCAAACCCCCCAAAAAATTGATAAGGTACAGGAACTATAAGGGACTAGATCTTCAATCCCTAAGGAATGACATCAAGTCCCTAACAGTTGCAACTGAAACCTGGGAACATTTATCATTGAGTGAGATGGTGGATTACTATGACAAGGGGCTCACATCACTCATGGATAAACATGCTCCCACCAAGTTTGCCAAGGTCACTCAGTGTAAACCTGTTCCCTGGATGAGTGACCAATTAAAGCTGGAAAGATCTCTCAAGAGGAGGCTTGAGAGAAAAATGAGCAAGACTGGCTCTCACATTGACAAAGAGCTGTATAACTCTCAGAGGAACAAATACAACTCAATGTTTAAATCTGCTCAATCAACATATTTTTCCAACCTGGTTGAGGAAAACAAACATGACCCTAAAAATCTCTTTAGAGTCATTGACACAGTCTTGCACAAGAAAAAGGACACACCTATGCCCCAATCTGACTGTGAGATCACTCAAGCTGAGAAGTTTAACACATTCTTTCTTGAAAAAATAGAGAGAATCCGCCTGGACATTGATAAGGCTCCATCCTCCCAAACTCTGCCACCAGGTGACTCTGCGAACAATAGTACTACATGTCTGGAAAGGTTCTCACCCTTGACCATTGACGACGTACGAAAATTGGTCAAAAGGTCTGCAAAGAAGTCATGTGAGCTGGATCCAATTCCAACCTGGCTCTTACTTGACCTCTTAGATGACCTCCTACCAATAATTACTTCCATCATAAATAAATCATTGATGGAATCAGCAGTATCGGAAAATATGAAAATAGCCATCATAACACCCCTGGTGAAGAAACTTGGTCTAGAACTGACTGAGAAAAATTATAGGCCTGTTTCCAACCTAACATTTATCTCTAAACTAACTGAGAGGGCGGTTGCAGATTAACTAGTCCCCCATCTTGTAAGGAATGGCCTTACTGACAAGTTTCAATCAGCCTACAAAGAATATCATAGCACTGAAACCGCTTTGTTAAAAGTGCAAAATGATATCTTGGGTGCTCTAGACAATAGAAAGTCAGTTATCTTGCTGTTGCTTGACCTTTCCGCTGCCTTTGACACTATTGACCATCAAATCCTTTTGGATAGACTGAGGGATAGATGCAACGTAAAAGGTCATGCACTCTCCTGGATTCGGTCATACTTAATGAACAGGAAGCAATGTGTGAAGGTGGGGATCCACAGATCATGTCTCAAGTCCCTAAAATATGGGGTTCCCCAAGGCTCAGTCCTGGGTCCTATACTGTTCACCATTTACATGACACCCCTTTCTGATATCCTTGCCAAATATGGTCTGAGCTATCATATTTATGCAGATGATACTCAGATCTACATCCCTGTAGACCACACATCTCCCCATCATGTGGATAGACACAAACTGGAGGAGTGTGTCAGTGAGGTCAGAAACTTCCTCATATCAAACAAGATGAAGATAAATGATGGAAAAACTGAGATGCTCATATGTACTGACAGGTACAGTACTACCAACCATGGCAGTACCCCAACCACAATCAGAGTGGGTGGCTCTGATATTGCTCCTAGTCAATCAGTGGTTGACCTTAGCACCACATTTGACTCCAACATGGACATGAAGGCCGAGATCAAGAAAATGTGTCAGAAGGGCTATTATCACATTAGGAACTTGGCGCCTATCAGACATTGTCTTGACGAGAAGACTGCGGTTACACTTACCCATGCTTTTGTTACATCTACTCTGGATTACCGTAATGGCCTGCTGGCTGGTTCCCCTGTGGGTGCGGGGATTAAAGAATAGATATGGAATCCTGACGGGCTGAGCACTGGGCTGGTTTGGCAGTAATACCGGTCCAGTTGCAACACGCCTGTCTTGGATCCAAATGTTCACCAGACAGGCAGATCAGATTAGGCCTGGGTCTGATTTAACCGGCTTGTGGTATATTTCCTGTAATATATTCTGGCTATTTGATTTTTATTAAAGATAATTTCAGTGTTTGAAATTTAGGAATAATTTTAAAATTTTTTGATAAATATTTGCTGAAAGGAGATTACTGCTGATTGGGTCAATCGAGGGATATAAATAAAATCCGAAAGGGTGGAGTTTTTATTCTTAGAGTATGTCATGTTGGGTATCCTCACGGCGTCAGGGCTTGGAGTTACCGGCCCAGAAAGGCGTCCCCTTGTTGGGCTCCGTGGTGGGTAGGGGACCTAACTGATGAAATATAAAATAACACACATGGCACAAAACAAACAAAAACGACCAAGGAATGACATAGACAGCGACGATGATTCAAACAAAATACAAAAATGGCCTAGATTTTTAATTGCGGAAAGTTCTGATGCTGAACATACCCTGGCAAAAATGTCCCCCTTTGCAATTGCAAAGGGGATACAAGGCATTGCCGGGGTACCAAAAACCGTTAAAAAGATGGGAAATAAATTATTGATTGAGGTTGAGCGGAAAAGCCATGCGGACAATCTACTACGATGCCGAATGTTGGCCACAGTTCCTGTTATTATAACAGCTCACAAAACTCTCAACAATAAAAAAGGAGTAATCAGATGCCCAGATTTGGTGGGAGTTTCTGAGGAGGAGATAGTGGATGAGCTCAAAGACCAGGATGTTGTTCAATGCAAGCGGATATTTATAAAAAAAGACGGTGTCAAAATTCCTATCAATACGTTTATTCTGACATTTGAAGCAGCGCAGCTTCCAATCTATCTTTAGTTGGATATTTGAACGTAAGAGTTGATGTATTTATTCCAAACCCTCTGCGCTGCTTCAAGTGTCAGAGGTATGGACATGGATCTGATCGATGTAAAGGTAATGAAACATGTCCAAAATGTACCGCTCAGCACAGTGGAGATGATTGTTCTTCAAATATAATAAAATGTGTCAATTGCCAAGGCAATCATCCATCGTATTCGCGGAAATGTCCTTGCTTTTTAAAAGAGAAGGAAATTCAGCGAATACGCCACACTGAAAACATTTCTTTTCCTGAGGCACGTAAACGTGTAGAAAGTTTGAACAATACAAAAACATCCTATGCTAGCACTGTAAAAACGAAAGAAACCAAATCAATAGCGATTCAAACCGAAATAACATGGCCAATCAATGACAAAAATTATTCCTTTTTTACAAAAACCTCTAAATCTTCAGCAACGTCAACTCAGACTACAACATCCACTATCCCAGTTATAACTCCACCAACAGCAACATCCACTAAACCCTCTTCACAAACTCCCTCCACATCATCCAGTAATACAAGTATCAATAGCAATAGACACAAATCAGACAAAATAGAAATCAAAGATCAAGTTAAAAGTAAAATTAATAGAACTAAATCCTTAGAAAGGATGGACACAGGTGATCCTCCGGATATGAATTTTACTCCTGTGCACTCAAAGCATAATCGTAAACTTAATAAGTGATTATGCTGAATCATATATTTTTTCTCATTATTCTTAATATGGCTATCGGCAATATCATACAATGGAATTGTAGAGGATTTGAGGCAAACAGACCAGAACTGGAGTTATTAGCCCAAAAATATAATGCATCTGTTATTTGTTTACAGGAAACTAATTTTAAAGATAACTCAACAACATTTAAGGGATATGTACCTTATAATAAACTTGGTTCAATAGATGCAATGGACCGAGCACATGGCGGAGTTTCTATTTTTGTTAAATCCTGTATACCCCAAAGTAAAGTGACATTAAATACTAATTTACAAGCTTCTGCAGTCAGGATTACCCTGCACAATACATTAACAATATGTTCAGTATATTTGCCACCAAGTGAACCAATAAATATTACAGATTTAAATAACTTAATAACTCAGCTGCCACACCCGTATATGCTAGTTGGTGACTTTAATGCTCACAACTATCTTTGGGGTGGCAGAAACAATACTGATGCCAAAGGACGTATAATAGAAGATTTCTTAAATAACAATAGTTTGTGCCTTTGGAATGACGATTCTCCAACCTATTTACATCCTGCTACAGGCTCTTTAGCATCAATAGATCTCTCCATGTGCACTCCAAATTTATTTTTAGACTATTCCTGGGAAGTAGAGGAAGATCAATGGGGTAGTGATCACTACCCCATTATTTTAAATAACCATTTTCCTCCACCAGATGAAAGAATCCCCAAGTGGAAATTTCATAAAGCCGATTGGGCAAAATTTCAAACATCCTGTTTCAATAGAATAACTCCAGAACTTTTTAACAATGTAGATGATCCTCTTCAAGTTTTTACAGATACATTGTATGATATTGCTGATGGGTGTATTCCCAAATCAAAGCCAAATTCTAAAATTAAAGAAAAACCCTGGTTTAATGATGAGTGCAAAAAAGCTGTCAAGGAGCGCAAAAAAGGTCTGAAAAAATTTAATCGACAGCCAACTCAATATAATTTGCACCAATTTCGAGTAAAAAGAGCTAAAGCCCGTTATATTATTAAAATAAGCAAAAGAAAAAGTTGGAAGGATTATGTTTCCAAATTAAATACGCGTACACCGATTAAAAAATGCTGGGATATGGTGCGTAAAATTTCGGGGAAGGGAGGTGGAGCAAGGATCAAACATCTAACTCATAATGGCCAATTAATTACAAATCCCACTGAAATAGGTAACACAATAGGTCAAACAATTTCCAAGAATTCCTCATCCAATAATTATTCTGCAAAATTTCAACAAATAAAAAATAGAAAAGAAAGAAACCAACTAAATTTTATATCTCATAACTTGGAACAATATAATAAATCATTTACAATAGAAGATTTGAAACTTGCTTTGGATAAATCTCATGATACCGCTCCTGGGCCTGATCAAATTCACTACCAAATCCTTAAACACCTCCCTGATCAATCACTTGGGCATCTTTTAAATATTTTTAATAACATTTGGGAAAGTGGTGATTTTCCTCCTTCATGGAGTGAAGCCACTATTATTCCCATTCCTAAGCCTGGCAAAGAATCCTCAGATTCAAATAATTATCGCCCCATTGCTTTAACCAGTTGTATCTGTAAAACAATGGAGCGAATGATTAATGAGCGTTTAGTTTGGTTTTTAGAAACTACAGCTTATATTTCTGTTGCACAGAGTGGCTTTAGAAAAACTTGAAGTACCATTGACCACCTGGTACGTTTAGAGACATTTATAAGAGAGGGTTTTTTAAAAGGTGAGCATGTGGTTAGCATTTTCTTTGATTTAGAGAAAGCGTACGATACTACATGGAAATTTGGAATAATGAGCGATTTATATGATATGGGATTAAGGGGTCGTTTACCCCTTTTTATTCAAAATTTTTTGTCAAATAGACAATTCAGGGTCCGAGTTGGTTCATCACTTTCTGATGTTTTTGATCAGGAAATGGGTGTTCCACAGGGAAGTATATTATCAGTCACCCTTTTTATTATTAAAATTAACAGCATTGTTGATTGTATGAGGCCTGGAGCAGATTGCTCACTTTTTGTCGATGATTTCAACTTAAGCTACAGGTCCACAAGCATGCATACAATAGAACGACAGCTCCAACAACACTTAAATAGATACCAAGAATGGGCTGATCATAACGGATTTAAATTTTCTTTAAAGAAAACTATGTGTATGCACTTTTGTAAAAAATGGAAGGTTCACCCAGATCCTGATCTTTATTTAGGCCAAACTCGGATACCTGTTGTCGAAGAAACCAAGTTTCTTGGACTTATTTTTGACAGAAAATTATCTTTTATTCCCCACATTAAATATGTTAAGAAGAAATGCCAGAAGGCATTAGATTTATTACGGGTTCTTGCCCATACCGATTGGGGAGGGGACCGTAATATTTTATTACAATTGTATAGAGCATTGGTACGTTCTAAGCTTGATTATGGGTGTATGGTATATGGATCAGCACGTCCATCTTATATTAAAATGCTTGATCCTATACATAAACAAGGTTTACGACTCTGCCTTGGTGCATTTCGTACATCGCCTGCAGATAGCTTGGCAGTTGAGGCAGATGAGCTGCCTCTTGATTTAAGAAGAGAAAAGCTTGCCCTTCAGTATGCTGCAAAAATTGCAGCTTGTCCAGACAATCCTGCCCATGATACTGTATTTAATCCAAATTATGTTGATCTTTTTGAAAATAAACCAAATACAATACCGACTTTTGGCATTCGCATTAAAGAATCTTTACAATCCTTAAATTTAAATCCGAATCAAATAGCTAAATTTCAATATCCAGAAACACCTCCATGGACCTATGAAACTTTAAATATTAATTTAGCCATGACGGAATTAAAAAATACTCAACCGATCCATCCCTGTATATAAATAGATATAATGAAATAAAATCTATCTTCACTGGATATCAGTGTATATACACTGATGGATCGTTTGATGATGACAAGGCTGCTGCAGCTGCTGTTAAGGGCAATCATATTTATTCAGAACGTCTGCCAAATAAATCATCTATTTATTCTGCAGAACTTCATGCTTTATACCTAGCTTTAGATCATGTGGAGACTTCTCCACATCGAAAATTTTTAATATTTTCTGATTCATTGTCTTCTTTACAAGCAATGAAAGCAAAGGATTGGAAAAATCCTTTTATTTACAATATCCTTGAACGGCATCACAAACTCTGTACTGAGGAAAATAAAGAGATTCGTTTTTACAGGATTCCCAGTCATATTGGAATCCTTGGAAATGAGGCTGCGGACCAAGCTGCCAAGGCAGCATTGGATAAGCGGCCAATAAATATGCTAATACCTTATACAGAATTTAAGAAATATATTACTGTTTTTTTAGGTTCTAAATGGCAATCACGCTGGAACGAAGCTATTTTTAATAAATTACATGAAATTAAGCCCATTCTAGGCAAAACTAAAGGTGCTATTAGAATTAACCGTAGAGAAGAGTCAGTTTTAACCCGTATAAGAATAGGTCATAGTCATTTGACGCACTGTTATCTGCTTAAAGGTGAAGATCAACCGGAATGTATTGGTTGTCAAAGGGCTTTGACTATTAAACATATTTTAATTGAGTGTATCGATTTTGATATTATAAGAACTCAATATTTTAATGTACAAGATTTACATACGTTATTTGATACCGTAGATACTTCTGTGATAGTATCGTTTTTAACTCACCTAGGACTTTATAATCAGTTTTAAGGGCAGAGCTTTTGTTTATTTATGTCATTGACTTATTTATCAAGAACTGCAAAACATCATACTGATAAAGTCTTTTAAACAAATCATCCATATTTATTATATTTGATTGATATTATATAAATGCTGTTCACAGTTGATAAATTCTTGTGTTATCTACATATTGTATTAACATTTACATTTTGTTTCTAGTCAATATTACGTTTCTGTTTTTACTGTTTTGGCACTGAATGACCATATTGTGTCGATGTGCCGTTAAGAAACCATTCATTCATTCATTCATTCTGCTGGCTGGTCTTTCTAAAACTGACATTAGGAAGCTGCAATACCTCCAAAACTCTGCTCCACCTTACTTACGTGATCTACTCCTGATTAAGGAAGGTGAACACTGTCTAAGATCCAATGGTGGCACCCACCCACAAGTATCTACTACCAGGCTAAGGACAGTAGGTGACAGGGCCTTCTCATCTGTGGGTCCACGACTATGGAATTCCTTGCCTACTGATATTAGGACAAGTACTTCAGTCTCCTCGTTTAAGAATAGGCTGAAAACTCATCTCTTCAGGATGTATGTCCTGAGCTCAGCGCTATGAACAGACTTGTCTGGTATCAGCGCTATACAAATTTTATTATTATAATTATTATCATTATTATAATAAGAGTAGAGTATCGATCCCTCGTCCACGTCCCCCAACGACGGATACTCACAAACCATGGGTAACAATTGTTCCTAATAGTATGCTCTTTTCAACAGCTTTCTAAAAATGTGTTGTAGATGTACATCTCCGTCAGATGGCACTCTTCCTGTTGAATGAAAGATATGTCCCATCCCATTTCCTGGATGGTGGTCATCATTTCTTGTTTGATGCTCTTCAACGTTGCACCACCATCAAAATTTGTTGGAATAAAAAGTGTCACAGCTATACCATGGCTAGTATCACCACTCGAGTTTCTCTCTACCTCCATGTCCAACTTGAGTTGCCCGCATAAGATGTGGGAAATACCAACTCATACTGCGGAAGCTCATCTGTGCTCTCAATACCTATGGGAAGAGTCACTCCCTCACTACAGTTGAGTACCTCGTAATGCACTTTCCTCGAGCATCCCATGTCCATTGTACTGTGATTGTCTCTCTCAGCACAAAACCAGACTGATCTTGCATAATGCCCCCTTTTGCAATATAGACAATTGGAATTCAAAACTCTTCTCCTTGTTCCCTCTGTGACGTTTGAAATCATTTTGTCTGTCGTGACACAAGTGGCATACAATGCTCACCTGGAAGAGGATGCATCAAACTTGCTCAATACCATTATTCCTCTTACTCTATCTTTGTCATACACAATATAAAAAAATCCTCTTTTGTCTAGTGGTTGTGGGTTCAGTCGAATGGCACCACAACTGTAGAGCTGTTATAAAAGAATGCTTGGAATCTGAGTGAGACCTCAGTGCAAGTCGTCAACAGCATGGGTTTCAACGCACAGCCCAATGCTCTTGTCTTCTCACAAAAATTGACACCATAGAAAGAGGTACCCTCCTGAATTGTCCTGGTGGTATTCAATGCACACAGTACAGGAAAGTCACTGCTCCTATTGAGTCTCTGTAGCATTCACTCTCCAGTGTTGTCCTCTTGTGGTGAATGTGAGAGTTGAATGAAGGGTGAATGAAATCATATAGTACAAGTTTATGTTTTTGTATTTAGAAATGTTGCATTCACTCTCCAGTGCTGTCCTCTTGTGGTGAATGTGAGAGTTGAATGAAGTTTATGTTTTTGTATTTAGTGATGCCTCTGGTGTTGAGCATACAAACTATGTACATGTACATGTACATGTACAAGAGCTGGTATATATATATATATATGTGTGTGATCCACATCACAGGCAGTCAGTAGGGAGTCAGTCTGGAGTCAGTTTGGAGTTGAGAGAAACAACAGGAAAATACCTAATTTACATATTGTATTACATTACTGGAATAAAATGGATTATTGAACATTAGTGAACATGGGTCTTAATTGATTTGTTCACTGGAAGCTGAACACGTAAAATATATAAATATATCTACATTTTGCCTCACCCACAACAAGGGGCGAATGTGCTATAGTCTCTTCCCTATGTTTCTGACATCCGAATTGGGTTTCACATTAAAAATGCTTCTGTACGTGTGATCACATGCTTGTGAAAAGGTGAGCGCTGCCCCGAGAGCCTTTCCAATTCAGACAGGATCACCCACCACCAGACAGCTGACTTCATTCACCACTTCTGGACAATTTGTGTCCCATTCAATCCCGTTGTTCTGATCAAATCTATTTTCTGTGGCATCCAATTGGTCCTGAACAATGTTGGCATTGCTTGTCCGCAGTGAATCTCTTGGTAGTTCTTGTGTTTCTTTGTTTGGTATAATAAATGTTGAGCAATCACCATGGTTTGATGGCTGAGTATTTCAAGCATATTTCTGATTAAATAAAGGAAAATAAATGTATGAAACATGAGTTTTGTGTGACTTTGGGGAATCGAACATGACAAGAGTGTTTCAATAAACAACATGGAAGAATGTTCGTGTTTTAATTTTTCTTCTTTATTTTCAGCTTTACATATATATTGCATATTTAAATAATTCAAACTATTCTTAACTCAGTCAAAACACAAAGATTCTAATATATCTTCCTTAACTTATAGTTCGACATCTTAAGAATATACAGCTCCAGGAATAAGAATTGTTGAGAATGGCCAATATTTAATATCTAGCCTTATATCTAACAGAAATAAAATGACAAAGAGCTCCTGGCTTGAGACAGGCTTGACGTGATTACAAATCACAAAGCCTCAATTTCAGGCTTCGCAATTCGCTCTCCCACTTCAATTTGTCCAAATATTTCTTCAGAGTAAGGAGGCCTAATATCACAGCTTTCTAGCAAAATAACCAAATAACCTCCCGACCACTTAAATTCATTATTTCATTTGTTTTTGTATTGATTTCTTGGCATCAGAATTCTTTCTTTTAGGTTTGTAATGTAAGATTGGCTAGTATTATTAGTTTGGTTAGAATTGTTAGTCTGGTTAATATTGGTAGTTTGGTTAGTATTGGTGGTTTGATAATTGATTTTGATTATTTAGTGACAAGGGCAAAACAGAAAGAGTTCTGATGCAAAGAAATACTTTTGTCCAAAAGCTTGAGTTGTCTTGGTTTAAATAGCAAGATGCAATGCCAAGAACCAGAAATGACTATTTTTTGTTTGTGTGGGAGAAAGGATGATAGCTGTCAATTTCACAACTACTTTCCTTTTGACTACCACTGACTGATTGGTTGCCACACTAAATAAAACATAACGAAGATCAGATGATCTGTACCAACTGATGCCCTACCTGGGTAGGATGACACCAGCCAATAGTTCACAACTGATCCCATATAAAAATTCAAAAAGGTGAAATACCATGTGCACATGTTAGAAGCTTCAACTCAATGCATTGAAAACACCACCTCAATTCAATATCAATGCTTTAGGTCAACCCTTCTAACATGTGCACAATATTTAGTTTCTCACCAGACACGTTCCAAACTGACCGGTGCCAGTCGGTGTTGGCACACACTAAATAAAACATAACGAAGATCAGTTGATCCCTACTGACTGATGCCCTACCTGGAGAGGATGACACCAGCCAATAGTTCACAACTGATCCCATATAAAAATTCAAAAAGGTGAGATACTATGTGCACATGTTAAAAGCTTCAACTCAATGCATTGAAAACACCACCTCAATCCAATATCAGTGGTTTGGGTCAACTCTTCTAATATGTGCACAATAATTAGTTTTTCACCTGAAACCTTCCAGACTGACCAATGCCAGTCAGTGTAGGCACATCAAATAAAACGTAACAGAGTTCAGAAGCTTACACAACTGAACTCTAAAAAATTCAAAAAGGTGGAATGCCAAGAGCATTTCAAGATATTGTTGAAAACCACAGACCAAAAAAAGAGTCTTCAACTTATCTGTCCATTGTCTCTTTTTGAGACAAAGATTCAGCACTAATCAAAATCAGCGATGACCTTCTTTCAAATGCAAACCCTGTACACCTTCCGGACTGGCGGGATGCCAGTCGGTGTCGGCACACACTAAATAAAACATAACGAAGATCAGTTGATCCGTACTAAACTGATGCCCTACCTGGGTAGGATGACATCAGCCAATAGTTTCACAACTGATCCCATATCAAAATTCAAAAATGTGGAACACATCGTCATCTCCAGATACCACTAAAAACTAAGTTTTTAACACTACCAGGAGATGAACATATCTACGAGCTGAGTTCAACATCAACGCAAGAACTGGATTGATGATCACAAAGCTAGCACGTGTCCACGACACCTTCCAGACTGACACGTCAGTCGGTGTCGGCACACAATAAAAAAAAGTATAAGGAGGACAGCTGCTTCCTTCCTGATATTATGCCCTACAAATGCCGGGTCCACAATACCAGTATTCCACATCTGCCCACAAGAAAAAAGTGAAAAATGTAGAACACCACAACCATTTTGGAATGATGTGTGAACCTCATACCACAAAGTCTTCACATTATCCTAAAGTAGTTGCTTGAGACTGTCAGTGGTGAGCTATCATTCCACTGGGTGAATATCTTACTATAGCTTCTCATTAGGCCTACTTTGGCAAATGAGAGCCAGAGGTTAGCATCCATCACACAATGGAACAATGACTCACTTAACGTCCCTGATGAACTACAGACACTTTCCAGATTTGAACGTTTGTCAAATCAGTGTCACCGCCAAAATTGTAAAATATATTGAGGTAGGTTCAGCTTCCACCCACGCTAGCACAGCGAACCGCACTCCATATGGGTTTTCACTGCTGCCTCCCATAAAAAAATTGAAAAGAGAGTGGAGTACACTCAAGTTTTGAAAAAAAAACTGTTCACGAGCAGATTAAAGCCCCATTTGCATATGTGCAATCTGTATTGAAGTGCGTCATGTAGAGTATCATTTTTTAAATTTTACAATCCCATCTGTTGCACGTTTCCCAGACTACATCATGGACTGCACATATGGAAACACAGCTTTAATCTTCTCAATTGAAACCGAGACACCTTTACAGACTAAACAGTTGTCAGTCAATGTCTATTGCGCACCAAAAATAAAAAAATAAAAAGTGGTATGCACAAAAAAAAAAGAAAACTTTGAGACTTACCATATATCAGCACACCCATAATGACAATTCAATTACCCATTATCTCCCCCTGGCCTATGCTGTAAATTTGCAGCTTTTGTCCACATTTCACTGGCTTGACGCAAGATCGAATGTTACCATCGTGACATGGAGGAAAGTTTCATCAAAACGTTTCATATTGTGTGTGATGTGAAATAAAAAATAATGGTGAAACACCTTGGTCTTCAGAACAGCCACTCCACCATGGCATGGGCCTTCACGACACCAGAAGGGCGAGATAGCATCCACCCCACAATGAAATGGGCACCCGTCTTACCATCCCGATGTGGGTCTGGGGTTAGAATGGTCCTCTGATTTTTTTACTCCCTGGTCTTTTTGTCAGTTCGTAAAAGGCGAAAGAAAAAAATAACCATGGCGCCTTGTTTGCCGTGAGGTGCGACCTGTAAGGGGAGGATATGGAGTTCTGCAGGTTGAGCACTGGACTGGTTTGGCAGTTATATCGGTCCAGATCCAACACACCTGTTTGAACCCAAATTTTCACCCTAGACATGGAGGACTTTAGGGCCCGATATTGTCCAACCGGCTTGTGGAATACAGCTCCACACATTTCTCCATATCTAAAGTTCAGGTTTTATAAGGTTTAGGATGTTTTATTTTAGATACATTATCAATTATGATAAATTCTACATGTTCTTAAAATGTATGGTATCATAAACAATTTTTTCAAAACAATTATTGGCATTGTCTACAAGTGTTAACATAACAGATGTGTGGAGTTGACTGCTCACACGGGTCAATCTGGGGTGCATTTTATGTATTCTCGAGTATATTGTCTAATGTAGCCAAGTTTTATAGGTGTGCTGATGACTCTGTCCCATATCTCTAACTCCCTATTTTTTAAAATAGGAGTCAGAGTAAGGCTTAGGAACATGGACAATGAACAATAAACACAACACATATGGCATCAAACAAACAAAAAAGACAAAGGGCTGATATGGAAACAGACTCTGATAATGATTTAAACACAAATGAAACAAGATGGCCAAGATTTTTAATAGTTGGAAGCACGGATCCACTATGCACCATAGATAAAATGCCTCTTTTTGTAATTGAAAAAGGTATTCAAGGAGTAGCTGGAAAAGTGAAAAACGTGAAAAAGATGCGTGACAAATTATTAATAGAAGTGGACAGAAAGAGTCACTCCAATAATTTATTGAAATGCTCTTTATTGGCCACTATCCCTGTAAAAATAACTCCTCATAAGACCCTAAACACCAGAAAGGGAGTTATCACGTTTCCAGAACTTTCTGGTATACCAGAGACCGATATTGTTGAGGAGCTATTTGATCAGAATGTTGTCCCTTGCCGTCGCATTAGCATCAATAAAGATGGCGTCAGAACTCCCATCAATACCTATATTATCACTTTTGAAACAACTCAGCTACCTCAATCAATCAAGATTGGATATTTAAACTTAAGAGTTAATATATATATATATTCCCCTGTGTTGTTTCAAATGTCAGAAATATGGTCATGGCTCAGATAATTGTAAAGGGAACTTGACATGTCCAAAATGCACTGGCCAGCACAGTAGTGAAAATTGTGAATCTCAGTCTTTCAAATGCAATAATTGTGAAGGTGAACACCCGTCATATTCTCGGAATTGCCCCTCTTTTGTAAGAGAAAAAGAAATTCAGAGAATAAAGTACACAGAAAACATTTCCTTTCCAGAAGCCAGAAAACGAGTAGAAAGCAACAATACCCTCAAAGAAATTCCTATGCTATTGTCACAAAATCAAAAGATACTAAATCCATTTCAGTGGCCAATTGGTGAAAAGAACTATTCCTATATGAGCAAATCAATAACAGCAATATCAAAACAGACTCCTGTATCTTCTACCCCTTTACTTACTCAATCTTCAATAAAACCTACACAATCTTCCATAAAACCTTCACAGATTCAATCAACATCAAGCACCAAAGGTGCAAATTCCAATTCTTCACAGCAAAATAAACCTGTTAATAAGTCTGACAAAAAAAGAAGAAAATACAAAGAACAAAATCATTAGAAAGGATGGATACAAGTGATCCTCCTGATATAAATAGCATTATGGTGCACTCCAAACATAATCGTAGTAGAATTAAATGATTATGTTTGACCACATTGTATTATTACTCATTATTTTAAATATGGTTATTACCAACAATATACAATGGAATTGTAGAGGATTTGGGGCAAACAGGCCAGAACTGGAGTTATTAGCCCAAAAATATAATGCATCAGTAATTTGTTTACAAGAAGTTAAATTCAAAGATAATTCCACAACATTTAAGGGATATGTACCTTATAATAAAGTCGGTTCAATTGACATTATGGACCGAGCACATGGCAGAGTTTCTGTTTTTGTTAAATCCTGTATACCCCAAAGCAAAGTAACATTAAATACTAATTTACAAGCTTCTGCTGGGTTACCTTGCACAATACATTGACAATATGTTCAATATATTTACCACCTAGTGAGCCAGTTAATATTACAGATTTAAATAACTTAATAACTCAGCTGCCACAACCATATATGCTAGTTGGTGACTTTAATGCTCACAACTATCTTTGGGGTGGCAGAAATAATACTGATGCCAAAGGACGTATAATAGAAGATTTTTTAAATAATAATAGTTTGTGCCTTTGGAATGACGATTCTCCAACATATTTACATCCTGCTACAGGCTCTTTAGCATCAATAGATCTCTCCATGTGCACTCCAAATTTATTTTTAGACTATTCCTGGGAGGTAGAGGAAGATCAATGGGGTTGTGATCATCACCACATTATTTTAAATAATCATTTTCCTCCACCAGACGAACGAATCCCCAAGTGGAAATTTCATAAAGCCGATTGGGCAAAATTTCAAACATCCTGTTTTAACAAAATAACGCCAGAAATTTTTAACAATTTAGATGATGCTCTTCAAATTTTTTACGGACACATTGTATTATATTGCTGATGGGTGTATTCCCAAATCAAAGCCAAATTCTAAAATTAAAGAAAAACCCTGGTTTAAAGATGAGTGCAAAAAAGCTGTCAAGGAGCGAAAAAAAGCTTTAAAAAATTTAATCGACAGCCAACTCCATATAATTTGCACCAATTTCGTTTAAAAAGAGCAAAAGCCCGTTATATTATAAGAATAAGCAAAAGAAAAATTTGGAAAGATTACGTTTCTACATTAAATACACGTTCGCCAATTTAAAAATGCTGGGATATGGTGTGTAAAATTACTAGGAAGGGAGGTGGAGCAAGGATCAAACATCTTAATCATAATGGCCAATTAATTACAAATCCCACCGAAATAGGTAACACAATAGGTCAAACAATTTCCAAGAATTCCTCATCCAATAATTATTCTGCCAAATTTCAACAAATAAAAAATAGAAAAGAAAGAAACCAACTAAATTTTATATCCCATAACTTGGAAAAATATAATAAGCCATTCACAATAGCAGACTTAAAACTTGCTTTAGATAAATCCCATGATACCGCTCCTGGACCTGATCATATACACTATCAAATCCTCAAACACCTCCCTGACCAAACACTTGGGCATCTTTTTGGATATTTTTAATAATATTTGGGAAAGTGGTAATTTTCCTCCTTCATGGAGTGAAGCTACTTTCATTCCTATTCCCAAACCTGGCAAAGACTCGTCAGATTCAAATAATTATCGTCCCATTGCGTTAACAAGTTGTATTTGTAAATCAATGGAACGAATGATTAAAGAGCGTTTAGTTTGGTTTTTAGAAACTGCTTATATTTCTGTTGCACAGAGTGGCTTTAGAAAAAAGCGAAGTACTGTTGACCATCTGGTATGTTTAGAAACGTTTATATTACAGGGTTTTATAAAAGCATACGACACCACATGGAAATATGGAATAATGAGTGATTTATATGATATGGGATTAAGGGGTCATTTACCCCTTTTTATTCAAAATTTTCTGGTGGGTACATCACTTTCTGATGCTTTTGATCAGAAAATGGGTGTTCCACAGGGTAGTATATTATCAGTCACCCTTTTTATTATTAAAATTAACAGTATTGTTGATTGTATGAGGCCTGGAGCAGATTGCTCACTTTTTGTAGATGATTTCAACTTAAGCTACAGATCAGCAAGCATGCATACAATAGAACGACAGCTCCAACAACACCTAAATAGATTGCAAGAATGGGTTTTGTATGTTTGGGGCTTTACATCACTTTCGACATTATATCAGTCATTTCATGATGAAACCTACTTGTAGCAGATATAGTGCTGCCTCACTGAATTGTCATGTCGCAGGTCCTTGACATGACAACCCACCCGGTCACAGATTTACAAGGACAACGGGTTAACCCTTTAGGCACGGGCCTCAGCTCATGTGGGAAATTGAATTATGAGTTCAATCTCGGCATGGCCGGGGATCGAACCAACGACCTTT
This sequence comes from Amphiduros pacificus, assembly GCA_949316495.1. Taxonomy (NCBI): domain Eukaryota; kingdom Metazoa; phylum Annelida; class Polychaeta; order Phyllodocida; family Hesionidae; genus Amphiduros; species Amphiduros pacificus. The sequence goes on along the minus strand of OX439008.1, from coordinate 27,050,199 downwards.
GGATCACCACAGAGGAACTGGTGCTAATAAGCTGGCGCTCTAACCAACTGCGCCACGGCCCGTGGCCTACAAGAATGGGCTTATAACAATGGATTTAAGTTTTCTTTGAAAAATACCGTATGTATACACTTTTGTAAAAAGTGGAAGGCTCATCCAGATCCTGATCTACACCTTGGCCAAACTCGAATCCCTGTTGTTGAAGAAACCAAGTTTCTTGGACTTATATTTGATAGAAAACTATCTTTTATCCCTCATATTAAATATGTAAACAAGAAATGCCAGAAGGCATTAGATTTAATGTTTTATTACAATTATAAAGAGCGCTGGTACGTTCCAAACTTGATTATGGGTGTATGGTATATGGATTAGCACGTCCATCGTATATTAAAATGCTCGATCCTGTACAAAATCAAGGGTTAAGACTATGCCTTGGTGCATTTCGTACCTCGCCTGCAAATAGCTTGGCAGTAGAGGCAGATGAACTGCCTCTTGATTTAAGAAGAGAAAAGCTTGCCCTTCAGTATGCTGCAAAAAATGCTGCTTGTCCAGACAATCCTGTACATGACGCTGTATTCAAACAAAATTATGTTGATCTTTTTGAAAATAAAACAAATACAATACCGACTTTTGGCATTCGCATTAAGGAATCTTTACAATCTTTAAATTTAAATCCGAATCACATAGCTAAATTTCAATATCCAGAAACACCTCCATGGACCTATGCAACTTAATATTAATGTAGCCATGTCAGAATTAAAGAAATGCTCAACAGATCCATCCCTTTATATAAATAGATATAAAGAAATTAAATCTATTTTCACTGGATATCAGTGTATATACACTGATGGATCATTTGACGATGAGAAGGCTGCTGCAGCTGCTGTTAAGGGCAATCATATTTATTCAGAACGTCTGCCAAATAAATCATCGATTTTTTCTGCAGAACTATATGCTTTGTACCTTGCTTTGTATCATGTGGAGACTTCTCCACATCAAACATTTTTAATTTTTTCTGATTCTTTGTCTTGTTTACAAGCATTGAAAGCAAAGGATTGGAAAAATCCCTTTATTTACAAAATTCTCGAACGGTATCATAGACTTTGTACAGGTGAAAATAAAGAAATTCGTTTTTATTGGATCCCCAGTCATATTGGAATCCATGGAAATGAGGCTGCTGACCAAGCTGCCAAAGCAGCATTGGACAAACGCCCAATAGATTTACTTATTCCATATACAGAGTTTAAGAAATATATTACTGTTTTTTTTACGTTCTAAATGGCAGTTGCGCTGGAACGAAGCTATTTTTAATAAATTACATGAAATTAAGCCCGTTCAAGGCAAAACTAAAGATGCTATTAGTACTAACCGTAGGGAAGAGTCAGTTTTAACCCGTATAAGAATAGGACATAGTCATTTGACGCACTGTTATCTGCTTAAAGGTGAAGATCAACCTGAATGTATTGGTTGTCAAAGGGCTTTGACTGTTAAACATATTTTAATTGAGTGTATCGATTTTGATATTATACGAACTCAATATTTTAATGTACAAGGAAGACATACGTTATTTGATACTGTAGATACTTCTGTGATAGTATCGTTTTTAACTCACATAGGACTTTATAATCAGATTTAAGGGCAGAGCATTTGTTTATTTATGTCATCGACTTATTTATCAAGAACTGCAGACATCATACTGAAAAAGTCTTTTAAACAAATTATACATTTTTATTATATTTGATTGATATTATATAAATGCTGTTGATAAATTCTTGTGTTATCTACATATTGTATTAATGTTACCCATGGTTTGTGAGTATCCATTGTTGGGGGACGTGGACGGGGGATCAATACTCTACTCGCTGGCTACTGTGAGGCAGGGCACAGAATCTAGCAACCCTATCTACCTATATGAGTAGTGAGGTAATAAGGACTGCAGACACAGAATATACACTGCACAATATCTACCTTTATTCGGTGCTGTATATCCTTGTCTGGCTAGGCAGGCATGGCAATGAGCAGGCATATGAAATACCCAAATGCATGATACTAATAGAGTCCTGAGAATACATAAAACACCCAAGTCTATGTGGTCACAAGGCTGAGTGTCGTGGATCTTCTAGGCAAGTGGACGCTGGAACTCTTCTTCTGCTTCCCGTCTAACAGTTGTGGGGCCTTTTAAAGGATATTTGAACATCATGTGTGTGGGGTCTGCCTACGTGGCTTCTTCTCCTACTACGGGGTTGCGCACAGGTTGTGCACGTCTTGCCTGCGTCGCGTGGGGGAATCACGTCATCTCTATGTCCGGTGAGTCATCTCTATGTCCGGTGAGTGAGGCAATGCGTCAGCCTGCACTTGTTGACTTCACGCGGCACACAATAACTATGCATGATATTCTGCCAGAGATCGTGATTGTCCATGATTGTCTATATATATTCCTGAGAGTCTAAAGGAACGTAATCTATATCCTACATTAACATTTACATTTTGTTTCTAGTCAATATTACGTTTCTGTTTTTACTGTTTTGACACTGAATGACCTTATTGTGTCGATGTGCAGTTAAGAAACCATTCATTCATTCATTCATTAATTCAAAGCAAGGCAAGATGAATGCATCTCACATCAAACAATATACTGTCTGATTGCCCATTAGAGAGAGAGAAGAGAGAGCTATCATTCATTCTCACTTGCTTGGTAAGCATGCTAAGATTATTTTGTCAAGCTAACTGACTGTCACAACACAAAATTCACCTACCCTTACCTCTCAAAGCATCTTTGTGTGGATGATGAGTAAACTGTATCAGACTGATGTGTTTCAGGGAAGAATGATTTAGCAACTGTTGGGTTGTCCACAAAAACTACAAATTTTCTGAAAATATTTATAAGTCCACAAAAAATCAGAGCGGGAAACTGTGCGCAAGAATGTATAGCATTGACTGTAGAGGTAAGAGACCGATCCACGCAGCCGTTCCCGGCCAAGCATTTTGTGGATTTTCTTTTTCAATATTCTTGTCAGTTTTATTTTACACGAGTTGAACATTTTTGCAGATTGGCGGGATGAATGCTTTGACCACCATGGCTCGGCCATCGATAAGAAAGAAAGAAAGAAGTTCACAATCTGGTGACAAGAGTGCATTTCTATATAAAAAAGGTAAGAAAGCACACAAAAATACATGGAACAATTGCATATTATCATTTAAAAGCAAAATCTGAGACAAATCCCTGCAGTCATTCACTGATAAAAAATAATTTTCACTTTCTGTTCTTTTTCATTTATTTTATATTTGTTCTGCTTTGTTGGTTCCCATTCCCACTGAAATTTAAACAAAATATGACAATATTTTAAAAGAAATAACAAAGCAGGCCTTTGTGGCCGGACATATTTTTTTATTCTTTTCATCTTTGTCAAAAGTGAAATGTTTGTGCCTCTCATGGAACAATTCCGTATTATCATATAATATTTAATATTAAAATCTTATATTTGCCCTGCTATGTTAGTTATTTTATGTTCAATTCTATTAAATATCTTCGTCAAAATTGAAATGTTCGTGCCTCTCGCCTTTTCACTGCCATGCATTTTGTGGATTTTCTTTTTTAATATTATTATCAGTTTTGTTTTACACAAATATTTGAACATCTTTGCAGATTGGAGGGATGAATGCTTTAACCACCACCGCTTGGCCACCGATAAGAAAGAAAGAAGAATGGCACACAATCTGGTGACAAGAATGCATTTACATGGAACAAATGCATATTATCATATAATATTTAATATCAAAATCTGAGACAAATCCCTGCAGTCATTCGCTCATGAAAAAAATAATGTTCCCTTTCTGTTCAAGCTACCAAGTAATTTTCATTTATTTTATATTTGCTCTGCTTTGTTGGTTCCCGGTGAAAAATAAAACAAAATATAATAATATTTTGAAAGAAATAACAAAGTTGGCATTCGTGGCCGGACATATCTTTTAATTCTTTTCATCTGTGTCAAAATTGAAATGTTCGTGCCTCTCATTTTGTGGATTTTCTTTTTTAGAAACACACTCTCATATCATATGAAAAATGTTGAGGGTAAATTTTTGTAGAAAATGTTAACTTTTTGTTTTACAATTGTCAACTAGCAGTGATAAAGATATACAAGTTCTCTCTAATAGAGTTGATCTCGGGAGAAAAACCTACCACTGTGACAACAAAAACTCCCCTTGTCTGGTTGGAAGATTGATATGCAACTTGTTACCATTGTTTCTTTTTGAATGGAATAAAGCATTTGAAGTGTTATGATTTGTTATTTTATCTATTTTTTCATTGACCTGCTGATCACATTTCTTTTGTGTCACCCATCAATCCACGAATATAAAGCACAGACAGATGATGCAAGTATAATCTGAACTGGACAAATGGTCCGATCCATACACTTGGTATTACCATAAGTGATGTCCCACAAGTGATCATGCAGGAAAACCTCATGCCTAGGTTAAAAGCAATTGACAATGTATTAACAATATGGCATAGAAGAGGTTTATCCCTAAAAGGAAAGGTGACTATCCTGAAGTCCTTGAGTATTCCAAAGGTGTTGTATCCTTGTCAGTGTTACCTGTTCCTATCAATATAGTTGGAATTATTGATAATATGATTACAGACTTTATATGGAGCCAGAGACGCCCAGAAATTAAAAGAGATGTTATTGTTCAGGATATAGAGAATGGTGGTATAAAGGTTCCTAGCTTCTCATCAATGTTAGAAGCAAACAGAATTACATGGGTAAAGAGAATGTTATATAAGCTTACATGTAAGTGGAGATGCATTTTCAGCGATATCATAAAACCATTTTCATTGACACATTTTATTGAAAACCATCTGACTGATGAAACAATTCAATTGCAATTCCATTCTATGTACACCTTTTCAACCTTTGGAACTCTCTACGGAAAGCACCATCTAACCCAGCTGAGTATCTTGAACAAATTATATGGAAAAATAAATATATACAGCTGCCTATTGCTCCTAAAAAGAAAAGCTGTACATCTAATTACTTGCCCAATTTATATTCAGCTGGTATTGTAAAAGTTTAAGACCTGTTCAATGAGGATACATCATTTATTGATTTGTCTCAGTTTTGTAAAGAAAGAAATATTGCTTGTGATTTCCTAAAAGTCATCAAGGTTAAAAAAGCAATACCAACAGAATGGGTACCTGAAATTGCATCTCAACATTTACCCAGGTTTGCACAATTCTCAAATAATTTGACTCTTAAATCTCCAGAAGGAAACATTGTAATTAATCCAAATGTTAAACCCAAACAGATTTATAATCAGATAATTTTAAATAGGTTCATAAAACCGACTGCACTCCAGCAGTGGGAAAATATTTTCTGTATTCAGTAAGAAGACTGGTCATCCATTCTTATACAGGCATATATAGCAAAAAAAATATAAATTCATTCATAGAATTATCCCTTGTAGAAAATGGCTGTATACGCAAAGAATATATAGTGATCCAATTTGCCTGAGGCGTAACACAAACCAAGTAGATAATATCTTACACCACTATGTGGAGTGCAGTGGGTTAAATGATCTCTCCCAAAGGTTAGAAGAATGGTGGAACAAAAATGCGAATTATGAGATTAAGCTTTGTAATAAACATTATCTTTGGATTGTATTCTGATAATCACTTTATAGTAATGTCAATTATGTAATATTGCTGGATAAATGGTATATACAAAAACATGTGTTCAAGGACCAAACTGTAGATTTTTATCACTTTCTTCCTATATTTAAATACAAACTAGAAATTGAAAAACATATCTGTACAGAAAATGGTAATATTGAGACATTCAATGGGAAATGCTTAAAAAGTATGGAAAAACTATGAATATATATAAATATATTTCAAATGGCACATTGAATTGTATATGCACCTAGATATAAGTTAGAAAAGACAATAAAATCTTAATGAGAAAAAAAAAGGTTTTTAGGTTTTTATGGTGGGACCAATTCCAGATAGCCATTTATTAGTTTATGATCAGATATGTATTCATCAACTTCACATCTTAATAAAAGACTATTGTTCTTGTAAGAGATCCCTAGGTCAAATGTGTTATCTAGGATGTGTGTTGGTTCCCTAATCCATTGTTTCATGGGTAGAAAGAACCTCAGAAATTAAGTTTAATGATACACTGTGATGTCAGCTAAGTTTAAAGAACAGATTTACCACTACTGCCTTCCCCTTCACATTATATTGTGTAAGGTCATACTTTTTATAATAATAGGAGTCAAAACCCATCCATGGTATGTTTTCCCTAACATGTGGAAGCACAGGACCGGGGTCAGGGTCAGGAAGAGATTAAAAAGGTAGGCAGCTGTCATACTGAGAACACTTGCTTGCTGAGATGGCTGGGGTGTATGATCACTCTCACATGTTTTAGAACAATCCAATGTGAAGACCTATTCTCTGTTGTCTGTATAAAGTCATTATTGTCTATATATTCTATGTTAAAAAAAGAAATTAATGCTGAAATATAACTCTAGTATGAAGATTTTATGTTTGTTTTCTTTACAAAATCAATATTTCTATGTATTCAAAAATGTGCATAATGCTTAGATATAACTCCAATATGAAGATTCAAAATTAATCTTGTTTACTGTATTAATAGATAGTGTGTCTATTCTAAGACTGGAAATAGTAATATTGCTATTTCAACTGCATTCTTCTTTTACTAAAAAGCTTGTAGAAGTATGTTTTAGAGAGGGGAATGAAACCCCCTAAAATAAATACAATTTAGAGTGACATACAACCTGAGAGCAATAATGAAATTTAAATTACTCTCAGATACAATCTATTGCAAATATCTTTTAGACATTCAGCTTGATAACTTTACTTAACATTTATTATTGGGCAAAATTTTCACCAAGTTATATTATAATTATACTTTGGGATTTAAGGTAGGTTTTAAACAAAAAAAATGTTCAGTTGCCTGAAATATGTTTGAATTGGGCAGTGTTAAAACCAAACCTTTATGGTAACCAGGCAGACAAAATATTTTGTAGTTAATGTGAGTTGGATCCCATCCCGACCTGGCTTCTTAATGAGTGCATGGGTCATCTGCTACCACTAATTAAAGCAATTATAAATAAATCAATTACCATGGGCCATATGCCTGATGACCTAAAGATGGCCATCATTAGGCCCGTAATTAAGAAATTAAGTCTAGAATTAATAATGAAAAATTATAGACCACTTTCAAATCTAGCTTATTTATCAAAACTAATAGAAAGAGCTGTAGCTAATCAATTTGTAGGTTATCTAGTGAGAAATGATATACAAGGCATATTTCAATCAGCATATAAGTAGTTTCTTATTACTGAAAATGCACTGCTTAGGGTTCAGAATGACATCTTAATGGATATTGGTGATGGTAAAATGGTAATGCTGGTGTAGGATATAGATTACACACCCAGAGACTCTTGAGAACATATAGACATTCATAGACAATCACGAGCAATATTGATGGTTGATGCATTGCTATAACCACCACACTGAGAGATCATGTGCAGGCGGACGAGCCTGTGTCGGATACGCAGGCAGGACGGACGAGTCCATATGGTACCGCATGCAGAGATGACGCAGGCAAGTTCCACACACAACACAGAGTGATCCATATAGTGGCCCGCAACCATTGGATCCTCGGAGTTAGACTACGGAGACGACCGCGACCGCCTGCTTGCCACAGAAGATCCACGACTCTCAGTATCGTGACCGCATAGACTTGGGTGTTTTGTGTATAGCTAGGATCTCATAAGTATCATGCATTTGGGTAGTTCATATGCCTCGCTCATTTCCATGCCGGCCTAGCCAGACAAGGAAGACATACAGCACCGAATAAAGGTTACTATTGTGTTGTGTATATCCTGTGTCTGCAGTCCTTATTACCTGCCTCCTTCACTTGGGTAGATAGGGTAGCTAGGATCTGTGCCCCGACTCACAGCCAGCGAGTTCACGGGTTATGCCTATTGTACAGTACAGTACGGTAGAGTAGAGTAGAGTAGCTATCTGTGGTAGAGTATTGATCCCCCGTCCACGTCCCCCAACGACGGGTACTCTCCATTAGTGGGTAACACTGGTACGATTAGATTCATCTGCTGCATTTGATACCATTGATCATGATATACTGGTAAATAGACTGGAGAAAAGATGTGGTATTAGGGGCACTGCTTTGAAATGGTTCAATTCATATTTAACAAATAGAAAACAATGTGTAACAATTGAGGGAAAAAGATCTGAAAATATGAATATTAATTATGGTGTTCCGCAAGGCTCAGTTCTGGTACCTTTATTATTTACAGCATACATGGAGCCTTTATCTGACATTATTGGTATATATGGACTCAGGCATCATATTTATGCAGATGATACACAGCTGTACATCAATATTGACCTTAATCTGATGAGACTAGGATAAAGTCCTGTAAAGAAATTGAAAAATGTAGAAAAATGGTAAAAAACGTCTTGATAAATGATAAAATGAAGATTAATGATGGGAAAACCGAAATGCTTTTATGTGGTTAAAGTTGTGAATTCAGAAAAGATAATTTACCAGGGGAAATCTTAGTAGGTGAAACTAAAATTCCTAGATCAAGTAAAGTTAAGGATCTAGGAGTTATTCTAGACCAAGAATTATCAATGAAATCACAAATTAAAAAAATGTGTAAAAATGTTTTTTTTTCATGTGAAAAATCTAGCACAGGTCAAGAATTGTTTAGATGAAAGGACTTTGAATACACTGGCTCATGCATTTATTACATCTACCCTGGATTATGGTAATAATGTGCTTCTTGCTGGTTTACCAAGGTGTGAATTAGCCAAACTTCAGAAATTGCAGAATGCTGCAGCTAGAGTTGTAGGTAAACTAGAAAAGAGAGACCATATTACACAAAAACTGATGGATCTACATGGGCTACCTGTCGAGGCAAGAATTTATTTTAAAATATCATTTTTAACATGGAAGGTGCAAAATGGCTTTGCCCCACAATATCTATCTCAGTTATTAACTCATAAAAATTCTGGTCTCGGTCTAAGATCGAATGAGAAAAATGAATATATAGTCCCCAAGACGAATATGAAATCGTACGGTGATAGGACATTCATGCTATATGCACCAAAAAATTGGAATGCCCTGCCCCTTGAAGTGAAGAACTGTAAAACAGTAGACACTTTCAAGAAAAATCTAAAGACATATCTATATAGAAAGAAATTCTGCAGGAGCGCCATGAGCAGACCTAGTCTCATATAGCGCTGTACAAATCATTATTATAATTAATTAATCACAGCTAATCGTTGATCATTTTAAGATCCTCACACCTGGATGGTGAAGGAGCAATAGTATCAGGCTCCCTCTGTGTGCCTGTGGGTCTATCAACAAAGATTTTGACATTTTGCTATATTAAGGCCTAAATGTGATGACCTCAATCATAACCTTGCCTTGTTTTTCAAGCTTTGAATTGTAACTAAAACTTTTTGCTATATCTTGCTATATCTTAAAAGTCAACTGATCTACTTTAAATTATAAATGCATAAAATAGCCACTGACTAATCAAGACCACATGATAAAGTTTTTGACATAATCTTTCAAAATGTGGCCAGTAACTTTGACATTTCACTAATTCACTAACAGAAACATCTCAGGCTCGGGCGGGAGATGAATTTATGGGTTTTAATCCAGAATATACAGCACTTTGCACAGTGAGATCCCTGGGGTTGACTGTTACTATCCCTTATGTTCAAAATGGTATCATTTTTACACTCCTCCAAATCCTGAAATATTCTGTGATTTATCTATTATACATTATTTGCGCAAGTCCCATCCACTGACTTCTCTAATCAATAAAGCAAGTGTCACTTCCTGGTACAGTTAGGCCAGTGCCTATTGTTCTAAGCAATGATATGATAATTAAGTTGTCCTTCTCCTTAGGTTTGATCACAGCCATTTGTCTATAATATAGTTTGGGATGAAAACATTTGCACTGCACTTTTGTCAATCTACTTTTTCAAATATGATAAAAAAGGTTATGTTCATCCTATTTGCAAAGAACCACAAGGCGTTGATTGTCACACCCTACTGAGCACAGGATAAAAGTATTCTGCGGGACACTATTGATTTTCAACTGGGTCACACACAGATTTTCTGATTCTTGTACATTGTCAAGTGATCTCAGATTTGCCCAGAAATATTTATAGTTAAGTTTTGAAACACAAAATTTAAAGATTGGATGGCACAGATCAGGAATATCCACACTTCAAGCTAATAAAAGTAAAATTAATAACTTTACATATGGATTACAAATGTTCTTATCCAAAGTTGTGATTTCAGCTTTCATCCCTTTTGTTGTATATGACAGAAGGGAAAATTGATATTGCAATGATCACACATTTTCTACACTATCATTAAGTTTGCTTTTCCTTATGTTTGTAGAAAAGCTGTCCCACTCCTTGTCTACAACACTGTAATGTGGCTCTAATGCATATATCAAGTTTTACATCCCAGTCACATTTGTTCCAATTTCGAACATTTGTTTAAATTTCCCAAAAGGTGGCTGTGAGCTCAAGAGACCTGTAGACTGTCAGATGTTTTGAAAAATATGTGATGTTCAGGTGATATGTGGTCAGCACTCGGGTGGCCAGTTGGTGCCCATATCTAATATTATGTAGAAGAATGACTTGAAATAGTCAAACATTGGGGAACTTTCACTTTGTGATACACTTTTATGGCATGAAGGAGAATTAAAGCACACATTTATCTGTTATTATGAAGAATAACAGTTAGCTAATTATTTATAAAGAATGGAAGTAGTACTGGTTTTACATAGTTTCTATTTACTTGACTTTGACCTGTCCCCGGTGGGTGCGGGGATTAAAGAATAGCCCCACTGCCCCCCAGCATGTCGTAATAGGCGACTAAAGGGGCGTCCTGTTTGCCGTGGGATGCAACCTGTGTCGGGGAGGATATGGAATCCTCACGGGCTGAGCACTGGGCTGGTTTGGCAGTAATACCGGTCCAGTTGCAACACGCCTGTCTTGGATCCAAATGTTCACCAGACAGGCAGATCAGATTAGGCCTGGGTCTGATTTAACCGGCTTGTGGTATATTTCCTTTAATGTATTCTGGCTATTTTATTTTTATTAGTGACAATTTCAATGTTTAAAATTTAAGAATAATTGTAAATTTTTGATTGATATTTCCTGAAAGGAGATTACTGCTAATTGGGTCAATCGAGGGATATAAATAAAATCCGAAAGGGTGGAGTTTTTATTCTAAGAGTATGTCATGTTGGGTATCCTCATGGCGTCAGGGCTTGGAGTTACCGGCCCAGAAAGGCGTCCCCTTGTTGGGCTCCGTGGTGGGTAGGGGACCTAACTGATGAAATTTAAAATAACACACATGGCGCGAAACAAACAAAAACGACCTAGGAATGACATAGACAGTGATGACGATTCAAATAAATCAGAAAAATGGCCGAGATTTTTAATTGCGGAAAGTTCCTATGCTGAACATACCCTGGCAAAAATGTCCCCCTTTGCAATTGCAAAGGGGATTCAAGGCATTGCCGGGGTGCCGAAAACAGTTAAAAAAATGGGAACACGTTTATTAATTGAAGTTGAGCGGAAAAGCCATGCGGACAATCTTTTAAGATGTCGAATGTGGCGGGAGTTTCTGAAGAGGAAATAGTGGATGAACTAAAAGATCAAGATGTAGTCCAATGCAAACAAATTTTTATTAAGAAGGATGGAATCAAAGTTCCAATCAATACATTCATTCTGACATTTGAAGCAGTGCAGCTTCCAACATCTATTAAAGTTGGCTATTTAAACGTCCGAGTTGATGTTTTTATTCCAAACCCTCTGCGCTGCTTCAAGTGTCAGAGGTATGGACATGGATCTGATCGATGCAAAGGAAATGTAACTTGCCCAAAATGTACAGCCCGGCATAGTGGAGAAGAGTGTTCTTCGGAAGTCATGAAATGTGTGAATTGCCAAGGCAATCACGCATCGTGTTCGCGGAATTGTCCTTCCTTTTTAAAAGAGAAGGAAATTCAGCGAATACGCCACACTGAAAACATTTCTTTTCCTGAGGCACGTAAACGTGTAGAAAGTTTGAACAATACAAAAACATCCTATGCTAGCACTGTAAAAACGAAAGAAACCAAATCAATAGCGATTCAAACCGAAATAACATGGCCAATCAATGACAAAAATTATTCCTTTTTTACAAAAACCTCTAAATCTTCAGCAACGTCAACTTAGACTACAACATCCACTATCCCAGTTATAACTCCACCAACAGCAACATCCACTAAACCCTCTTCACAAACTCCCTCCGCATCATCCAGTAATACAAGTATCAATAGCAATAGACACAAATCAGACAAAAAAGAAATCAAAGATCAAGTTAAAAGTAAAATTAATAGAACTAAATCCTTAGAAAGGATGGACACAGGTGATCCTCCGGATATGAATTTTACTCCTGTGCACTCAAAGCATAATCGTAAACTTAATAAGTGATTATGCTGAATCATATATTTTTTCTCATTATTCTTAATATGGCTATCGGCAATATCATACAATGGAATTGTAGAGGATTTGAGGCAAACAGACCAGAACTGGAGTCATTAGCCCAAAAATATAATGCATCTGTTATTTGTTTACAGGAAACTAATTTTAAAGATAACTCAACAACATTTAAGGGATATGTACCTTATAATAAAGTTGGTTCAATAGATGCAATGGACCGAGCACATGGCGGAGTTTCTATTTTTGTTAAATCCTGTATACCCCAAAGTGAAGTGACATTAAATACTAATTTACAAGCTTCTGCAGTCAGGATTACCCTACACAATACATTAACAATATGTTCAGTATATTTGCCACCAAGTGAACCAATAAATATTACAGATTTAAATAACTTAATAACTCAGCTGCCACAACCGTATATGCTAGTTGGTGACTTTAATGCTCACAACTATCTTTGGGGTGGCAGAAACAATACTGATGCCAAAGGACGTGTAATAGAAGATTTTTTCCTAGTTTGTGCCTTTGGAATGACGATATTCCAACCTATTTACATCCTGCTACAGGCTCTTTAACATCAATAGATCTCTCCATGTGCACTCCAAATTTATTTTTAGACTATTCCTGGGAAGTAGAGGAAGATCAATGGGGTAGTGATCACTACCCCATTATTTTAAATAACCATTTTCCTCCACCAGATGAAAGAATCCCCAAGTGGAAATTTCATAAAGCCGATTGGGCAAAATTTCAAACATCCTGTTTTAACAAAATAACGCCAGAAATTTTTAAACATCCTGTTTCAATAGAATAACTCCAGAACTTTTTAACAATGTAGATGATCCTCTTCAAGTTTTTACAGATACATTGTATGATATTGCTGATGGGTGTATTCCCAAATCAAAGCCAAATTCTAAAATTAAAGAAAAACCCTGGTTTAATGATGAGTGCAAAAAAGCTGTCAAGGAGCGCAAAAAAGCTCTGAAAAAATTTAATCGACAGCCAACTCAATATAATTTGCACCAATTTCGAGTAAAAAGAGCTAAAGCCTGTTATATTATTAAAATAAGCAAAAGAAAAAGTTGGAAGGATTATGTTTCCAAATTAAATACGCGTACACCGATTAAAAAATGCTGGGATATGGTGCGTAAAATTTCGGGGAAGGGAGGTGGAGCAAGGATCAAACATCTAACTCATAATGGCCAATTAATTACAAATCCCACTGAAATAGGTAACACAATAGGTCAAACAATTTCCAAGAATTCCTCATCCAATAATTATTCTGCAAAATTTCAACAAATAAAAAATAGAAAAGAAAGAAACCAACTAAATTTTATATCTCATAACTAAATAAATCATTTACAATAGAAGATTTGAAACTTGCTTTGGATAAATCTCATGAAACAACTCCTGGGCCTGATCAAATTCACTACCAAATCCTTAAACACCTCCCTGATCAATCACTTGGGCATCTTTTAAATATTTTTAATAACATTTGGGAAAGTGGTGATTTTCCTCCTTCATGGAGTGAAGCCACTATTATTCCCATTCCTAAGCCTGGCAAAGACTCCTCAGATTCAAATAATTATCGCCCCATTGCTTTAACCAGTTGTATCTGTAAAACAATGGATTGAATGATTAATGAGCGTTTAGTTTGGTTTTTAGAAACTGCAGCTTATATTTCTGTTGCACAGAGTGGCTTTAGAAAAACTCGAAGTACCATTGACCACCTGGTACGTTTAGAGAAATTTATAAGAGAGGGTTTTTTAAAAGGTGAGCATGTGGTTAGCATTTTCTTTGATTTAGAGAAAGCGTACGATACTTCATGGAAATTTGGAATAATGAGCGATTTATATGATATGGGATTAAGGGGTCGTTTACCCCTTTTTATTCAAAATTTTTTGTCAAATAGACAATTCAGGGTCCGAGTTGGTTCATCAGTTTCTGATGCTTTTGATCAGGAAATGGGTGTTCCACAGGGAAGTATATTATTAGTCACCCTTTTTATTATTAAATTAACAGCATTGTTGATTGTATGAGGCCTGGAGCAGATTGCTCACTTTTTGTTGATGATTTCAACTTAAGCTACAGGTCCACAAGCATGCATACAATAGAACGACAGCTCCAACAAAACTTTAATAGATTACAAGAATGGGCTGATCATAACGGATTTAAGTTTTCTTTAAAGAAAACTGTGTGTATGCACTTTTGTAAAAAATGGAAGGTTCACCGGGATCCTGATCTTTATACTCGGATACCTGTTGTCGAAGAAACCAAGTTTCTTGGACTTATTTTTGACAGGAAATTATCTTTTATTCCTCACATTAAAAACGTTAAAAAGAAATGCCAGAAGGCATTGGATTTATTACGGGTTCTTGCCCATACCGATTGGGGAGGGGACCGTAATATTTTATTTCAATTTTACAGAGCACTTGTACGTTCTAAGCTTGATTATTGATGTATGATATATGGATCAGCACGTCCATCTTATATTAAAATGCTTGATCCTATACAAAATCAAGGTTTACGACTTTGTTTTGGTGCATTTCGTACCTCGCCTGCAGATAGCTTGGCAGTTGAGGCAGATGAACTGCCTCTTGATTTAAGAAGAGAAAAGCTTGCCCTTCAGTATGCTGCAAAAATTGCAGCTTGTCCAGACAATCCTGCACATGATATTATATTCAATCCAAACTATGTTGATCTTTTTGAAAATAAACCAAATACAATACCAACTTTTGGCCTTCGCATCAAGGAATCTTTACAATCCTTAAATTTAAATCCGAATCAAATAGCTAAATTTCAATATCCAGAAACACCTCCATGGACCTATGAAACTTTAAATATTAATTTAGCCATGACGGAATTAAAGAAATACTCAACCGATCCATCCCTGTATATAAATAGATATAATGAAATAAAATCTATCTTCACTGGATATCAGTGTATATACACTGATGGATCGTTTGATGATGACAAGGCTGCTGCAGCTGCTGTTAAGGGCAATCATATTTATTCAGAACGTCTGCCAAATAAATCATCTATTTATTCTGCAGAACTTCATGCTTTATACCTAGCTTTAGATCATGTGGAGACGTCTCCACATCGGAAATTTTTAATATTTTCTGATTCTTTGTCTTGTTTACAAGCATTGAAAGCAAAGGATTGGAAAAATCCATTTATTTTAAATATCCTTGAATGGTATCATAAACTCTGTACTGAGGAAAATAAAGAGATTCGTTTTTACTGGATTCAAGTCATATTGGAATCCTTGGAAATGAGGCTGCGGACCAAGCTGCCAAGGCAGCATTGGATAAGCGGCCAATAAATATGCTAATACCTTATACAGAATTTAAGAAATATATTACTGTTATTTTACGTTCTAAATGGCAATCACGCTGGAACGAAGCTATTTTTAATAAATTACATGAAATTAAGCCCATTCTAGGCAAAACTAAAGGTGCTATTAGAATTAATCGTAGAGAAGAGTCAGTTTTAACCCGTATAAGAATAGGACATAGTCATTTGACGCACTGTTATCTGCTTAAAGGTGAAGATCAACCGGAATGTATTTGTTGTCAAAGGGCTTTGACTATTAAACATATTTTAATTGAGTGTATCGATTTTGATATTATACGAACTCAATATTTTAATGTACAAGATTTACATATGTTATTTGATACTGTAGATACTTCTGTAATAGTATCGTTTTTAACTCACATAGGACTTTATAATCAGTTTTAAGGGCAGAGCTTTTGTTTATTTATGTCATTGACTTATTTATCAAGAACTGCAAAACATCATACTGATAAAGTCTTTTAAACAAATTATACATATTTATTATATTTGATTGATATTATATAAATGCTGTTCACAGTTGATAAATTCTTGTGTTATCTACATATTGTATTAACATTTACATTTTGTTTCTAGTCAATATTACGTTTCTATTTTTACTGTTTTGGCACTTTATTGTGTCAATGTGAAACCATTCATTCATTCATTTTTACCATTTTTAGGCACTAAATAACCTTAGTGGTTGATGTGCCTCTAAGCAACCATTCATTCATTCATTCATTCTAGTCAATATTACGTTTCTATTTTTACTGTTTTGGCACTTTATTGTGTCAATGTGAAACCATTCATTCATTCACTTTTTACCATTTTTAGGCACTAAATAACCTTAGTGGTTGATGTGCCTCTAAGCAACCATTCATTCATTCATTATACAGAGTTTAAGCAATATATTACTGTTTTTTTACGTTCTAAATGGCAATTGCGCTGGAATGAAGCAGTTTTTAATAAATTACACGAAATTAAACCCGTTCTGGGTAAAACAAAAGGTGCTTGTAGAATTAACCGAAGAGAAGAGTCTGTTTTAAGTCGAATAAGAATAGGACATAGTCATTTAACACATTGCTATGTTCTTAAAGGTGAAGATCAGCCTCAGTGTGTTGGATGTCAAAGGGCTATGACTATTAAACATATTTTAATTGAATGTATTGATTTTGATATAATTAGGACTCAATATTTTAATGTGCAAGATTTACATTCGTTATTTGATACTGTAGATACTTCTGTGATAGTATCGTTTTTAAACCAAATAGGACTTTATAACCAATTTTAAGTGTGGAGCTCTTGTTTACTTAGGTCATTGGCCTATTTATCAAGAACCGCGAAACATCAGATGGTATTTAAAGTCTTTTAAATTGAATTCATTTATATAATTTTGTTGTCTATAACTGATATATTGAAAGGATTTTGTTGATATTTTATGTTAAGATTATTTACATATATTGATTTTATAAACGTTTATGTTTTTACCACTTTTAGGCACTAAATAACCTTAGTGGTTGATGTGCCTCTCAGCAACCATTCATTCATTCATGACTTTGACCTATGACTATTTAAATGACCTTGACTATTTAAAAAGTTATTTTAATGGTCTGAGAAATAAAAATACTGTTATATGGTTGAGTAAAAACTGTGTGGTCAAAAGGAAAGGGATATGGGTAACACAATTACATTTATAGCTCTAAAATGCCCTATTTCAGCAATTTCCAACCAAAGTGACCTTGACCTTTTTACACCAAGAATACATTTTGGAATAGGATGTACTGTTTCTTAGCACCTTGATTTAGTTTTAAACAAAATATTAATCAGATCACATTACAACTTAGAACGCATAATAAATTATAACATAATTACTTCTTTACTTCCATTTATTGTTCCAAAATTGTGGGAAATTTATCGGGACCATTTTATTGATATGGTCCTCACTCAATTGGAGGGCCCCAAACCATGATTATGGGTTTGATACATATTAAACAAACTTATCTCCAACCTTTACTCTCTAAATCATCATTATATGAATATTTATTTACTAGATAAAACATTTGACTTTAAAGTTAATCTTTAAATTTAGGCATCTCCAACCTCAAATAAAGAGATTGATGTCTGTTAATGAACAATGCTGTTCATATTTGTAAAGTAATCCTTCTTGAACCTCTTACATGTTTGCTAATTCATAAAGATTTTGATAAACCTACAGAAAAGGGCATTTTTCAGGACTCCAGACCCACTTTTCGGCACATTTTTGGGCTCTTGAATTCAAGATTGATTATATCCCAATATATGTTAGACATTTTCCTCACATACTGCTGTGTTTGTTTGTTTGTTAGGGGTTTTACATCACTTTCAACATTATTTCAGTCACTTCGTGATGAGACCTACTTGTGCAGATATAGTGCTGCCTCACTGAAAAGTCATGTCACAGGTCTTTGATGTGACAACCTGCCTGTTCACAGATTTACAAGGACAACAGGTTAACCCTTTAGGCACGGGCCTCAGTTTATATGGGAAATTGTATCATGAGTTCAATCTCCGCACGGCCAGGGTTTGAACCCTAGACCTTCAGATCACCACAGAGGAACTGGTGCTTATAAGCTGGCGCTCTAACCAACTGCACCACGGCCCCTGGCCTTTGATAGTTAACCACTTAGGCACGGGCCTCAGCTCATATCTGAAATTGTATCATAAATTCAATCTCGGCATGGCCAGGGATCGAATCCACAACCTGAATCACTACAGAGGAACTGGTGCTAATTAGCTGGCACTCTAACCAACTGCGCCATGACCCGTGTCCCTAACATTTTGCAATATTTTATATTCTATTCTTAGTCTATTACTTTCAATAAGTGACACTTTATTTTACTTATCTTACTTTTTTCTTCTTCTCATATTCTCTAATATTTAAATAAGTTGTTTTGTAGGATATAGATTACCTACCTATAGACTCTTATAAACAAATATAGACAATCACAATCTTTGGCAAGAAACCATATAGGTTACTGAGTGCTATGTGATGCCAACAAGTGCAGGCCGAGGAGACGCATTACTCGCCCCGAATAGAGATGTCTGAACCTCCAAGCCACGCAGGCAGGACATGCGCAGCCCCGAAGCTGAAGAAGACGCTACGCATGCAGCCCTCACACAGATGCTCAGTTTTTCCTTAAAAAGGCCCCAAAATTGCTACTCAGGGAGCAGAATCCACTTGCCTAGAAGATCCACGACACTCAGCATTGTGATAGCCACACTTGCATAGACTTGGGTGTTTTATGTGTTCTCAGGACTTTGTCAGTATCATGCATTCAGGTATTTCATGTGCCTTGCTCTTTGCCATGCCGACCTAGCCAGACTAGTGTATACAGCACCGAATAAAGGATACCCTTGTGCATTGTATACTCTGTGTCTGCAGTCCTTATTACATCCCAACTCACATAGGTAGATAGGGTAGCTGGGTTAAGGCCCCGTTCACAGCCAGTGAGTATCTTATCTCAGATCCTTGTCCACGTTCCCCAACGACGGAGACATTCCCCATACGCTAGTAGGGATACAAACCCTGCGTGTTTAGGGTACAATTTGGTCTAACTTGTATTTGAGCATATCATGAGGTCATTGCTATTGAACCCACATTAAAAGGTTGGTGCAAAGGAGAAATAAAAATCACAAAAATATATCAGGTCCCTGAAGTGGTGATGTCCAAATCCTAATACGAACTTGATTAAATCATATTTTGATTTTGAAGACAAAGAACCAAATACATCATTTCGAATTTTTTTTGTCAGAAACTTAACTTGATAAATGTGCATGAATTGTATCTTGTGTATATATTGGGATATAAAGAAGTACCATAAAAATATATGCTAATGGCTTCATAAATATGCTGATAATTGCTTTTTGTCATCTTTGTGAACATTTTCTGGAAATTGCTTCATAAATGATCATCAAAAACCTTTCATAGAGCAGATTTGAGCAGACAATAATTTTGACCAATCATAGTGCATGTTACATATTGAATTTTACCCCAACTTGCTGTCTCAATTCTTTTGCCTAATATTTATGATGGTGTTCAAAATGACAACCTCCCTGATATCTCAATAATAGCTATTAGCATTTGAAAGAAAACAAATCAGAACATAATGGAAAAGATTCTTGGCCTGATGAAAATAGATCGAATTAGTTGAATGAAAAATATATTACCAACTAAAAGCTAAGAACTCCAACCAGTAGTTACAGAAAATATCAAAGTGGGCAGACAGAATGACAGAAAAAATTCCCCATCACTGCAGAACCTATATTAGCTGAAAAAGGTTCAGAAATTGAGGTCATTCAAAGATTAGAAGTTAACAAGCAGATGATGACTTCAAAGTTACCTTTCTATTAAGCTTTGGCAAAGACTGATTACTTCTCAACAATTAATGCTCAATATGACCCTCAAAACTGTTACCCTGTTGTGGAAAGTGTAAATTTCACTTTTTTCATATTCACAGCAAAAAAATGATTAATATAATTATGTTACTTTAACTAAATCTATTTTATTACTTCTGAATGCTAGTATCCATCAATAGATGGTCAGTTGTTTCAAGTCAGAAGCATCAAGTTCCTTATATACAATGATGATATCATCAATATAGGCTTCAAGAACTGCTGCTTGTGTGAAGGCCTTGCCAATAAAGACACTATTAACAGATGGATCAGATTGGGGGTATATAGCAACGACATTTGCATCACGAGTACTTTTACCATCAATATACAGGGAACTTCCGTGATTTGCATGAACAGTAAATGCAATGTGATGCCAGGACTTGGTTGTACTTAAGTCAGATACAGATTCACTTACACCAAATTTTTTTTTAGTTGATATGCTCCAACTTAACATATGCACACTCGTTCCACCTTTTTCTAGCCATGTATACAAACCAGAGCCATACTTATAGGCATGAACATTGCAGAAAATGAATTGTTTGGTGTCTATGTTTATTCTTCGTACCCACATTGCAATAGTTATGCCAGAAGGGCATGCATCCAAATCTCCAACACACATGCCAGTGTTATAGCCTAAATCCAGATATTGACCAACTGCGAACTTGAGAGCTTTACCTGTGCCTCGTGCAACTTCCAGCACAGGCAAAGGAGACCCCTTGAGAGTCCCTGTTATTCCCAATAGTCCTGCTCCAATAACTGTCTTACCATCTGGCTCTATAGTCTCCAATGGTAATATGATGTCATAAGGCCCTGTTTGAAATAAAAATGAATATGATCATTATAAAGTGATTTAAAAAAATCTTGTTTATGCATTGTGCATATGAGTGCACCTATAATTTAAGAAGCATTCAAGAATTATTCTGAAAATAGTTACACGTTTATGCTAGGAATCTCCCCAATGATTCATATAAAAGATTGGTTGGTTGAAAGGTGAATTTTTAAATAGAATCATGCACATTAGTATATCCCTGTATACATCAGTGGTCCCAACATGTGTATTTTGAAGATTTTATGTCTTTGATTAGGTTACTTCTCATCACTTCTGTGATTTTTAAAATCAGCTTATGATTAAAATAGAAACTCCTGTACATCAATATATAAGTCTTGGCAGAAATGTGATGCTGTGCTCAATGAGTACACTCAAATGTATGTTGCCTGTGTGAGGAATAAACTCAAACATGTTTTGTCAGATAAAAAGGTAAACATTAACACAATATTTAAGCTAAATATTGAGTATCCTACCAGTCTGAACAGTGTAATTTGAGTGAACAGTGAAATGGGATTGGGCTCCTGATGCAAGTTTGATCAATGAGTCACAACAAACCATAAATCTGTGGAACTGTCCATATTGAGAATTCAACTTAATGAGTTATTCCGTAATTTTGATAGAACATGAAATGGGATTGGGCTCCTGATGCAAGTTTGATCAATGAGTCACAACAAACCATAAATCTGTGGAACTGTCCATATTGAGAATTCAACTTAATGAGTTATTCCGTAAAGTTTCAATGCCTTTCTCTCAACTCATTAAGCAGGCGGCATGCATTGAAAAGAGTGCAGTTTGCCAATGCCTCAGTTGCATCTTGTCTAGCAGAATTCTTTAAATCTATATACCTGATGTTAAGGTCCTTACATTCATATCACATTTCATCTGATTTTATTACTGAAATGTAGTGACCACTATCCCTTGTAATACATTTATGAAAAATGACTGCAATAAATTCAGCTTTGATATTTAGTGTTAATCGCCAATCATTGCTGTGGACAGTAGATGAGCGTTTCTGTTCTCTTCCAGTGTTAAGTTCTTTGAAGTGATTGAATGGATGAATGATAACTTTACAGCAAATGGACACAATGCGGTCATTCAGTGCCATAATATTGACTAGAAACAAAATATAAATGTTAATACAATATGTAGACATCAATAATATAACAATATGATATGTATTACATCAAACAAATATCATAAATGTTTATAAATCTTTAACATAACTTTGTTCAGTGCGATGTTCTGCAGTTCTAGATAAATTAGCCAATGACTTTAACAGAAGGTCTGCCCTTAAAACTTATTATAAAGTCCTATTTGATTTTAAAATGATACTATCACAGATGTATCTACAGTATCAAATAACATTTGATAATCTTGCACATTAAAAAATTGAGTTTTTATATTATCACAATCGATACACTCAATCAAAATATGTTTAATAGTCAAAGCCCTTTGACAGCCAATACATTCAGGCTGATCTTCGCCTTAAAAAAAATAGCTGTGAGTCAAACGACTATGTCCTATTCTTATACAACTTAAAACTCACTCTTCTCTTCGGTTCTTCCTACTAGCACCTTTACTTTTACCAAGAACAGGCATGATTTCATACAAATTATTAAAAACAGCTTTGTTCCAGTGCAATTGACTCTTGGAAAGCACAACCAAATTATATGCAATAAACTCTGTGTAAGGAATAAGCATATTTATTGGGCGTTTGTCCAATGCTGCTTTGGCAGCTTGGTCAGCAACCTCATTTCCTTGGATTCAAATATTACTGGGAATCCGATAAAACCAAATTTCTTAATATTCCTCAGTACAGAGTTTATGATGCCATTTAAGGTTCTTGTAAATAAAAGGATTTTTCCACTCCTTTGCTTTCAATGCTTGTAAACAAGATTCCCCATGATCTAAAGCTAGGTACAAACCATGTAGTTCAGCAGAATAAATTGACGATTTATTTGGCAGATGTTCTTGAAAAATATGAAGCCTATAACAGCAGCTGCAGCAGCCTTGTCATCATTTAAGGATCCATCAATGTATATACACTGATATCCAATGAAAATAGATTTAATTTCTTTATTTCTGTGCCATTTGAAAGTGGACAAGTCTTCTGCTAAAATCTAAATCATCCATATTTTTACTAAGTGTAAACTCCCCTGTGGGTGCGGGGATTAAAGAATAGCCCCACTGCCCCCCAGCATGTCTTAAAGGCGACTAAAGGGGCATCCTGTTTGCCGTAGGATGCGACCCTTGTCGGGAGGATATGGAATCCTGACGGGCTGAGCACTGGGCTGGTTTGGCAGTAATACCGGTCCAGTTGCAAAACGCCTGTCTTGGATCCAGATGTTCACCAGACGGGCAGATCAGATTAGGCCTGGGTCTGATTTAACCGGCTTGTGGTATATATCCTTTAATATATTCTGGATGTTTGATTTTTATTAATGATTATTTCAATGTTTGAAATTTAGGAATAATTTTAAAATTTTTGATTAATATTTGCTGACAGGAGATTACTGCTGATTGGGTCAATCGAGGGATATAAATAAAATCCGAAAGGGTGGAGTTTTTATTCTAAGAGTATGTCATGTTGGGTATCCTCATGGTGTCAGGGCTTGGAGTAACCGGCTCAGAAAGGCGTCCCCTTGTTGGGATCCTTGTGGGTAGGGGACCTAACTGAGGAAATATAAAATTACACACATGGCGCAAAACAAACAAAAACGACCGAGGAATGACATAGACCGTGATGACGATACGAATAAACAGAAAAATGGCCTAAATTTTTTATTGCGGAAAGTTGCGATGCTGAACATACCCTGGCAAAAATGTCCCCCTTTGCAATTGCAAAGGGGGTTTCAAGGCATTGCCGGGGTGCCTTAAACAGTTAAAAAAATGGGAACTCGTTTATTAATTGAAGTTGAAAAGAAAACCCATGCGGACAATGTTTTAAAATTCTGAATGTTGGCCACAGTTTTGATAACGGCTCATAAGACCCTCAAAAATAAAAAAGGAGTGATAATGATGCCCAGATCTGGCGGGAGTTTCTGAAGAGGAAATAGTGGATGAACTAAAAGATCAAGATGTAGTCCAATGCAAACAAATTTTTATTAAGAAGGATGGAACCAGAGTTCCAATCAATACATTTATTCTGACATTTGAAGCAGTGCAGCTTCCAACATCTATTAAAGTTGGATATTTAAATGTCCGAGTTGATGTTTTTATTCCAAACCCTCTGCGCTGCTTCAAGTATCAGAGGTATGGACAAGGATCAGATGATGCAAAGGAAATGTAACTTGCCCGAAATGTACAGCCAAGCATAGTGGAGAAGAATGTTCTTCGGAAATCATGAAATGTGTGAATTGCCAAGGCAATTACCCATGGTATTTGTGGAATTATCCTTCCTTTTTAAAAGAGAAGGAAATTCAGCGAATACGCCACACCGAAAACATATCTTTTCCAGAGGCACCTAAACGTGTAGAAAGTATTAACAATACTAAAACGTCCTATGCTGCACTGTAAAAACTAAAGAAACAAAATCAATAGCAATTCAAACTGAAATCACATGGCCAATCAATGAAAAAAATTATTCCCTTTTTACAAACACCTCAAACTCTTCAGGAACATCCACTCAAACCCAAACACCCACTACCACAGTAATAACTGTACCAACAGTTCCATCCACTAAAACCTCTTCACAGACTCCCTCCACATCATCCAGTAAAAAAGTGATCCTTCCGATATACATTTTACACCAGTCCTGTTCACTCAAAACATGATAATAAACTTAAATGATTATGTTAAGTCCTATAATTATCCTTATTATTTTTAATATGGCTATGGGCAGTATTATACAATGGAACTGTAGAGGATTTGAGGCAAACAGGCCAGAACTGGAGTTATTAGCCCAAAAATACAATTCATCTGTTATTTGTTTACAGGAGACTAATTTTAAAGATAACTCAACAACATTTAAGGGATATGTACCTTATAATATAAATTAATTCAATAGATGCAATGGACTGAGCACATGGCAGAGTTTCTGTTTTTGTTAAATCCTGTATACGCCAGAGTAAAATAACTTTAAATACTAATATACAAGCTTCTGCAGTCAGGGTTACCCTGCACAATACATTAACTATATGTTCAATATATCTACCACCTAGTGAGCCAGTAAATATTGCAGATTTAAATAATTTGATAACCAGCTGCCACAGCCTTATATGTAAGTTAGTGACTTTAATGCTCACAACTATCTTTGGGGTGGCAGAAATAATACTGATGCCAAAGGACGTATTGTATAATAGAAGATTTTTTAAATAATAATAGTTTGTGCCTTTGGAATGACGATTCTCCGACATATTTGTACCCTGCTACAGGCTCTTTAACATCAATAGATCTCTCCATGTGCACTCCAAATTTATTTTTAGATTATTGCTGGGAAGTAGAGGAAGATCAATGGGGTAGTGATCATTACCCCATTATTCTAAATAACAATTTTCCTCCACCAGATGAAAGAATCCCCAAGTGGAAATTTCATAAAGCCGATTGGGCAAAATTTCAAACATCCTGTTTTAATAAAATAACTCCAGAAACGTTTAACAATGTAGATGATCCTCTTCAAGTTTTTACGTATACATTGTATGATATTGCTAATGGGTGTATTCCCAAATCAAAGCCAAATTCTAAAATTAAAGAAAACCCCTGGTTTAATGATGAGTGCGAAAAAGCTGTCAAGGAACGAAAAAAAGGTGTAAAAATATTTAATCGACAGCCAAGTCAATATAATTTTCACCAATTTTGTATAAAAAGAGCTAAAGCCCGTTATATTATTAAAATAAGCAATAAGAAAAAGTTGGGTTTCTAAATTAAATACACGTTCACCAATTAAAAAATGCTGGGATATGGTGCGTAAAATTACTGGGAAGGGAGGTGGAGCAAGGATCAAACATCTAAATCATAATGGCCAATTAATTACAAATCCCACTGAAATAGGTAACACAATAGGTCAAACCATTTCCAAGAATTCCTCATCTGATAATTATACTACAAAATTCCAACAAATAAAAAATAGAAAAGAAAGAAACCAACTAAATTTCATATCTAATAACTTGGAACATTATAATAAATCATTTACAAAAGAAGATTTAAAACTTGCTTTGGATTAAACTCATGATACTGCTCCTGGACCTGATAAAATCCACTACCAAATCCTTAAAGCATTCATGAAACCTGGAAGGTTCCAGGCAATTTTACAGTGGTTTAAGGTATCTGAAAACAATATATGATCTTAAAATTGACATACATACAGGCTATCTATCTGAAATCCACTAAAGAACATCTGTCCTGAGAATTATGATTTTTTGTGACCACCAAGTACTGCCAGGACTAAACAGGAAGTGTGTTGTGTGACCTTGACCTTTGAACTGTCAGGGGGCTCCGTAAGTCATAGGAGGTGTTGTTTACCAATTGTCAAAATTGGAGCAACACATTTTTGGCCATTTTTTTCCACTATTTAGAGAATGAATTGGAAGATAATACTTATCATGATGATAGTGCCTTTTCTTGGCTTTCTTTTGGTGGTAAATTTATTAAAAATGGATGAATATTTATGAAGTTATAAATGAAGAAATCATTATTTTTTATATTATATATGTTTGCAAAAAAAAGTTTTAAAAAATTCTATACAGCCCAGCTTTTAAGGTGGAATCCATGCAGCCTTTGATGTCTTCCCATTCAATGGTGTGAAAAACCCCAAATTTCATCAAAGAGGGTCATATCATAAATTTTACTGATACCAATTATCAGCATTCACAGTTTTGCCATTCAAAGTCATTGTGATTTAAGGCCAAACCAGTGATCAAAGGGTTTAATGTCACTTTTTCAATATCATGGCCTTCAAGTTAAGGGGGATTCCATGCAACCTTTGAGTCATGTCTTCCCTTTTTGACAGAAAGGTTTTCATATGCATAAGATACTTTTCAAATAAATAGTATACTTTTCCCATAAATGATATATCTTTCACAACCATAAGATATTTGTCACAACCATAAAATATTTTTCACGGCCACGAGTTATTTCATTGATTCAAATAATATTAAAATAATCTTATGTATACTCCTGGCAATAAATTGATAAATTGTACAAAACATCTTCACCCTGTTTCCCAAGCTGGACAGGTGCACAACTGGTAACTCATTAGGTGTTTTCACAAGATCACATACCAGCTAAACAAAGCTTGTTGACAAAGTGTTCAATTGCTGGTGTAGGTTTTAGCAGACAACTGATCAACTTTCAAGTGCCACAGAAATTTGTTAACAGAGAATATTTTGGGTACTACTACATAAAAGCACTGTTTAGGGTATAAACATTCATGTTATGTAAAGAAAATGTGTCTGAAAGTCAGGTTTCACCAATGCTTTAAACACCTCCCTGACCAATCACTTGGGCATCTTTAAGATATTTTTAAAATCATTTGGGAAAGTGGTGATTTTCCTCCTTCATGGAGTGAAGCCACTATTATTCCCATTCCTAAGCCTGGCAAAGACTCATCAGATTCTAATAATTATAGTCCCATTGCTTTAACCAGTTGTTTCTGTAAAACAATGGATTGAATGATTAATGAGCGTTTAGTTTGGTTTTTAGAAACTGCGGCTTATATTTCAGTTGCACAGAGTGGCCATATAAAAACTCGAAGTTCTATTGACCATCTGGTACGTTTAGAAACATTTATACGAGAGGGTTTTATTAAAGGTGAACATGTGGTTAGTATATTTTTTATTTAGAGAATGCATACTACACCACATGGAAATATGGAATAAAGAGTGATTTATATGATATGGGATTAAGGGGTCGTTTACCCCTTTTTATTCAAAATCTTCTATCAAACAGACATTTTAGAGTTCGAGTGGGTGCTTCACTTTCTGATGCTTTTGATCAGGAAACGGGTGTTCCACAGGGAAGTATATTATCAGTCACCCTTTTTATTATTAAAATTAACAGTATTGTTGATTGTATGAGGCCTGGAGCAGATTGCTCACTTTTTGTTGATGATTTCAACTTAAGCTACAGGTCAGCAAGCATGCATACAATAGAACGACAGCTCCAACAACACCTAAATAGATTACAAGAATGGGCTGATAACAATGGATTCAAGTTTTCTTGAAAAAAAAACCGTATGTATGCACTTTTGTAAAAGGTGGAAGGCTCACCCAGATCCTGATCTACACCATGTCCAAACTTGAATCCCTGTTGTTGAAGAAACCAAGTTTCTTGGATTTGTTTTTGTTAGAAAGCTATCTTTTATCCCTCATATTAAATATGTAAAAAAGAAATGCCAGAAGGCATTAGATTTATTACGGGTTCTCGCCCATACCTCTTGGGGAGGGGACCGTAATGTTTAATTACAATTATATAGAGCGCTGGTACGTTCCAAACTTGATTATGGGTGCATGGTATATGGATCAGCACGTCCATCGTATATTAAAAGGCTTGATCCTGTACAAAATCAACGTTTAAGACTATGCCTTGGCGCATTTCGTACATCGCCTGCAGATAGCTTGGCAGTAGAGGCAGATGAACTGCCTCTTGATTTAAGAAGAGAAACACTTGCCCTTCAGTATGCTGCAAAAATTGCAGCTTGTCCAGACAATCCTGCACATGATACTATATTCAATCCAAATTATGTTGATCTTTTTGAAAATAAACCAAATTCAATACCGACTTTTGGCATTCGCTTCAAAGAATCTTTACAATCTTTAAATTTAAATCCAAATCAAAAAGCTAAATTTCAATATCCAGAAACACCTCCATGGACCTATGCAACTTTATATATTAAT
This sequence comes from Amphiduros pacificus, assembly GCA_949316495.1. Taxonomy (NCBI): domain Eukaryota; kingdom Metazoa; phylum Annelida; class Polychaeta; order Phyllodocida; family Hesionidae; genus Amphiduros; species Amphiduros pacificus. The sequence continues at coordinate 27,021,218 of OX439008.1, read as the reverse complement.
GTAGCCATGTAAGAATGCTCGACAGATCCATCCCTTTATATAAATAGATATGAAGTAATTAAATTTATTTTCACTAGATATCAGTGTATATACACTGATGGATCATTTGACAATGAGAAGGCTGCTGCAGCTGCTGTTAAGGGCAATCATATTTATTCAGAACGTCTACCAAATAAATCATCAATTTTTTTTGCAGAACTACATGCTTTGTACCTTGCTTTGGATCATGTGGAGACTTCTCCACATCAAACATTTTAAATTTTTTCTGATTCTTTGTCTTGTTTACAAGCATTGAAAGCAAAGGATTAGAAAAATCCCTTTATTTACAAAATTCCCGAACGGTATCATAGACTCTGTACAGATGAAAATAAAGAAATTCGTTTTTATTGGATCCCCAGTCACATTGGAATCCATGGAAATGAGGCTGCTGACCAAGCTGCCAAAGCAGCATTGGACAAACGCCCAATAGATTTACTTATTCCATATACAGAGTTAAAGAAAAATATTACTGTTTTTTTACATTCTAAATGGCAGTTGCGCTGGAACGAAGCTATTTTTAATAAATTACATGAAATTAAGCCCGTTCTAGGCACAACTAAAGGTGCTATTAGAATTAAACGAAGAGAAGAGTCTGTTTTAATCCATATAAGAATAGGACATAGTCATTTGACGCACTGTTATCTGCTTAAAGGTGAAGATCAACCTGAGTGTATTGGTTGTCAAAGGGCTTTGACTATTAAACATATTTTAATTGAGTGTATCGATTTTGATATTATACGAACTCAATATTTTAATGTACAAGGTTTACATACTTTATTTGATACTGTAGATACTTCTGTGATAGTATCGTTTTTTTACTCACAAAGGACTTTATAATCAGTTTTAAGGGCAGAGCTTTTGTTTATTTATGCCATTGACTTATTTATCAAGAACTGCAAAACATCATACTGATAAAGTCTTTTAAACAAATTATACATATTTATAATATTTGATTGATATTATATAAATGCTGTTGATAAATTCTTGTGTTATCTACATATTGTATTAACATTTACATTTTGTTTCTAGTCAATATTACATTTCTGTTTTTACTGTTTTGGCACTGAATGACCTTATTGTGTCGTTGTGCCGTAAAGAAACCATTCATTCATTTTACTAAGTGTAAATTTGATTGAACAATTTCTTTGATATTGCTAAAATATCATATTAGAAGATGCTATTTTGATCAGATCTAATATTTAGTTTTAACTGGCGATATCTGCTATAATATATATCTGCAATAACCAAGGAATTCTGTCTGTATATTAGTCATATTAGTCATATATTAGTTCACATGTGCATCAGGAGATAAGACGAGAAGGTCAAATATTTGGATAAAATGTTTCAAAATAGTGTTTAATGGCAACTTGATTATTTATGACCTTGAACTCCACATGACCTAGATTCTCTATTATATTCTATTATGTATACATCCTATTATCAGATCTATATAGCAATATATGGATAAACTTCCTCGAAATCAAATTTAGTGCTGATAAATACTAAATATTCATATAATTTATCACATTTGTGCATTCTGATCTTTACCTTTTAAATTTTGTCTTAGATACCTTATTAAACTCCAATAATATGTCGTCCATTTACTTAAGTCACCAGTTACTAAAGTCACATTTATTTAAATAAAGTGGGTGAGAAATTAGATATTAGATAATTAAGTAATTTTTTTTTACATTTAATCTTGACCATTTGTCGACTGATTAGTGTAATATGCATATAAGCATATAATCCTCATGAAACACTAGTCTCTTTAGCAAAATGATACAAATGGAGTAATGATTGAACTCACAATACCTGAAATCTGAATAGTTTTCAGACAACAGACATGATTTTTCCGATTTTGGTTCTAATCACATAAACTAATTTATTGTTTGTCCAGCCAAATCTTTATATTTTGATCAATATATCTCCTGGATCATAATTTTACAAGTTTAAAATTGTCTGAAGCCAATCTGTAGGTGCATCTTTATTTGATATTAAATTTGTACCATTATATCATGTAAAATGTTCCCTTTTTGTTTTGACCTTGACCTCTATATGGTCCAAATTCTCCTTTTAAGCTCTGAATGTGTACATTTTATAAATTATACATGGGTAATATAATCTGTTAAGAAAAGCAGTATAGCACATTCCTTGATTTGTTGCCATAGCTCGATTGTCTTAAATGGGACACATTTATCTTTTAAGGATGTCAATTTTCTATGATAGTAATTTACCATGTCAGATAGAGATAGCTCTTCCATCTTGCATGATGGATCTAATGTCGTTTCTTATGGCTTCTATCTGAGGAATCTTAAAGTTCCTATATTATATTGACTCAAGTACATTTCTTAGCTGTTCATAGGTAAAATATATTATTGCTAGGAAATGAATCGTTGCCAGGAGGTGAATTCAAACTATTTTCCATAAACTTCGGATTATTTAAAAAAATACAGTGGCAAACAGTGAATTGTTTCCCATATAAATAAACACATGGGACATCCATTGCCTCATTCTGCTTATCTTAATGTAGCCATAATTGAGATTTCTGGATAAAAGCAAGGTAGACATTGGATACAGTACGTTTGTCAAATTGACTGTTTTCGACTGGAAAAATTCAGTAAATGCTTTGAATTATCAGTTACAAAGCACTTTGCAGGCATTTCTTGGAAATGCCAACAAACAGATTGATGTGAAATGTTTTGTTCTAAGAATGTTTGTAGAATTTGAAGAATATTTGACAAAATATGATGAATAACAAAAAACAAATAAAATATTGCAGATAGGCAATACATACCTAGACATGTTTCATTCAAGTTTCCAACACTGATTTTTTTATATCCATCAGAACACAGACAATTATACCATGGATTGGTATTTTCACAATTATTCACAACATCACCACAAGGAGCCCAAGCGGAACACTCATCAAAATCTTTAAAAAGATGCAAAATTAAAGTAACATTATAAATAAAATGAACATTCAAATTACTTTTTAAATTCAATACATACCACATGTTTCACTAAGGCTTCCCACATTGACTTTCATATACCCATTAGCACATAGGCAATTGTATCTCCATTTCATATTTTGACATTGATTCCAAATATCACCACAAGGATTCCACTTAGAACACTCATCAAAATCTAAAAGAAGCAAAATTCTTAAATGTTTGCCAGTCTAAGCGAGAGTTCATTTCTGTTTTCCTTGTGCAAAGTCTTCAAAATTAAATAGAAATTTATGTAATGAAAATATTGTGTTATGAAAAAAATGAACTCCAATTAAATCATGTCAATATTTTTTTAATTAGATAAAAGAATACCTGGAATATTTAAAAAAAAATAATAATACCTTCTGTATTTCCAATTGAAGAGATACAGGAGTAGATACAATCAGTTAACACTAGATCTTGGAAATGACAGTACAATTCAACAACACCCAATTGTTTGTTTCCAATAATTTGAATATCAAGATATTTAGGATTTCCTGCAAAGGATGGATATTTTGTTAAATGCCCTGAAAATAATCTCAAATGAACCTCAATGAATCTCAAATGGTTTCAATAGAGTTAAGAAAATGTATTGGATGAATAGATAAGCGATACAGATAAGCCTATTCAGAAAAGTCTTGCATAATTATATTCCAAAATACACAAATCATGGCCTGTGACAATCAGATTGTTTGATAATACAAGAAATATTGTAGATTTGGTAAAATCAACCAGGTAAATGTATTTGTATGCAACATATGTATTTAATACATTAATTACCTTTGCAGTTTGTAATATTGATGTGAAATGCAACATTTTCCTCTACTCTTTGCTGGTTGTAGACTTCATTAAAATTCACATATCGCATCATGTTTATTACTGTTGATTCCTCTGATGATTCAAGAGTTCTTCCTCCATCTTGATTTAAAAGTTCAAAGCACATATAGTTCAATTCATTATTTATGTCCAGCATGAAAACATTTCATTGTTAAGATTTTGATTTTATTTCTTTTAATTTACACAATTAATACATATTTTATGTTTCCATGCAATTCCATGTCTTGACACAAAGATCAATTTTGCATATATTAAAGGCTGCCTCAACTTGACTCTCATGTTTATTTGTTTCCTATCATGTTTTTTCTTTTCCTTTTGTTGCATTTGAAAGAAAATTTCACATACTTCTGCTCAACATATTTTAAAAACGATATATTTTGTTTGTGTGTACCTTAATTACTTTTGTTTATCTTTTTGAATCTTTTGATTATTTTCTTGCCATAAGCTTTGAACAAGCCCACTATCACAGTTGGTAGAGCTTTGGATATGTTGCTTGGTTGATTATATGAGTGAAGGACGGAAGGTGGTGGGTTTGACTCCAAGTCAGCACTGTTTCCCACTTTTTAAAAGGGTCACTACATCATCATGAACTACCTTTCTTTAGCCACAAAACAACTCAACATGTAGTTATAATACGTAGAACTTGTGGAGCCCCCTCCCCCCATTGATTAAGGCAAAAAGATCACATTTGTTGTCATCTACAGACCTGAAATATCAAAGGGGAATAAATATTCCTATTCTGAGTTTTATGCTGAGTTAATAGCTCACTACTGTGCCTTCACATAAGAAATTATATTTCTTGGTGACTATATCTTTCATGTTAACAAGCTAACTGAATCTGATACAATGAAGTCCTTTCCTCTTTTGGAATGACTCAATGGATCAAAGAACCGACCCATAGACCTAGGAATAGCAGCTTGATCTACTTATCTCTTGTAGACAGAAAATAATTGCTTGGGAGCTTGGCAGATGATTATATTTCTACCTTAGCTCTACCTTAATGTAAAACCACAATAACCACCCAAAATGTCAGGAAACTTTGAGGTTCCTGAGAATGAAGCCGAAAGAAGTGTTGTTAGATCCATCATGCAAGATGGAAAGAGCTATCCCTATCTGACATGGTAAATTACTATGATTGCAAACTTACATCCTTAATAGATAAATATGCCCCATTTAAAGAAGCCAATATATTTCTACACAAACATGCTCCCTGGATGAGTGACCAGATCAAGAAAGAGAGGTCTCTTAAGAGAAGACTTGAGAGAGAGATGATTAAATCAAAACTACAGATTGATAAGGAAATATACAATGCTCAGAGAAATAAGTATAACTCCTTGCTAAAATCCTCACAGTCCAATTATTTCTCGAAATTGGTGGAGTTAAACAAGCATGACTCAAAAAGGTTGTGAAGGGTCATTGACTCCCATGCCACCTTCTGATGACCTCTCATCCCAAGAAGAAAAAGAATAAGGAATTCTTTCTTAAAAAGATTAAAAAATCTGGAGTCATATGGAAAGTTTTCCTCATACAATTGTTTTGCCATTAAATGAACAATGGTGACGCAACAACTAATAATATTTCCCCCATGGTAAACTTCACACCTTTAACATTAAATGATGTCCTTAAGCTGGCCAAGAAGGCTGCAAAGAAGCCGGGTGAGTTTGATCCTCTTCCTACATGATTTCTTGTATGAACTTTTTCTTTTCATCACTGTCGTATTAAACAAATCATTATCAGATGCGGAAGTACCTGTCAGTATGGAATAGCGTTCAATGCTCCACTCCTAAAGAAGCTGGGCCTAAAGCTGATTGAAAATAACTATAGACCAGTTTCCAATCTAACATATATATCCAAGCTTACTGAATGGGCAGTAGCTAACCCATTAGTACATCATATTGAGCAAAATTGATGTACTGTTAAGTTCCAATCTGCTTTATAAAGAATACAATAGCACAGACCGCTGTTTTGAATGGAAAAAAATACATCCTCAGGGACCTTCATAAGAGGAAGTCAGTAATACTACTGCTTTTGGACATTTCAGTCTCATTTGGTACAACAGATCATCAGATACTGCTAAACAGAATTAGGGAAACAATGTGTCAAAGTTGGACACAACAGATTCTCCTTAAAGTCCATAAAATACACAGTCAAACAGAGATTGGTTCTGATATATATGTCTTCTCTGGCTGATATCATTGCAAAATATGGTCTCCGCTTTAATAGTTATGCTGATGATACCTGGATCTACATCTCCATGGATCATATGAATAGACATAATATGGACACGTCTTGACTTGAACTTGAAAAATGTATTGAAAATAAGACAAAACAAAATGATGGCAAATCGGAGGTGGTGATCTGTGCTGACAAACACAGTATTGGCGTCTGACACAACATCAGCACTGTAAAAATTGTTGATGCTGACATTAGGCCTAGTGAGTCAGTTTCTGACCTAGGAATCACATTGGTCATGAGAACACAAATCTGATGTCATTACTAGAAATGGGAGACATTTAACCTGAAATGGATAGTACAAATCTTCATATTGCAGTGGGCGCATGGTGTCACTTTCACCCAGCATAAATTTTGCCAAAAATAAAATACATTCTGCAATTTATATGCATATTCAATGAATTTTAGCATGTTCCTCTCATGAAAGAAAAAAGAATAGAATATATAAAACATTGCAGAAAGATATCAGCAATTTAATGATGTAATCCATTTGTGTCTACATTTAATACATTTCTTGTCACCTAATTTTTTTCTATTGCAAATTTGGCACATTTTAACACACGTTTATCATTTTCTAATGCACCATTATGATTAGAACAACTTATTGGGGTTATTTTCTGAAATTACACTAATCTTATTTTAGATGTATGAATCTTTTGATTGCATTGGATCAATCTAAAGTCCATTTCATTTTTTGTATACCTACCACATTCAAGCTATTTCTTACCAAATCTAGCTTGTTAATAATTTTCAGAATTGTCAGATTTCTTTTCATTTTATTTTAAGCATTAAGGTTTTTCCATGCAGTATAACATGTACTTTCATGAATTAACCACCAATAAGTTGTTATTACAAATAATGTTTCAAAATAGCTCAGCATATCAAACTTTTCTGTAATTTGCCTTGCAGATTGGTTCAAAATTAAAATCTTATAATATTGTTAATTTTGAATGGATTTTTGAAGGTCACTTCAAGGTCACTGACAACATTTTATAAAAATAGCCTGCAAAGGTCCACATTCAGTTGTGTGTCATTCGTAGATGTTTCGCACACAGTAAAAATGTTATATGCCCATGTCTGTCATTTCAACTGATGGGAACTCAGTCAATCTTTGAGGAAGTTAACACCACATTTATGACAAAACAACAAAATTGTGATTTTTTTCTGTTAATTGAATTGGATAAAGGTCAATTGAAACTGTAATGGATGGTCCAGTCTAGTCTGCTAAAAATATTTTATTAAATATAAATCAGTGTTGAAGAATTTTCTAAGAAATCATACATCCATTAATACACATTAAAGTGAAAAAGGTCTGTGCACCTCAGAACAAATGGTGGCCCAATCAACTGAAAAAAAAAATTGGAGATATGTTTGGTTCAGGAAAAAAAAGTATGGATTCAGAAAGAATAGATAGGTCATATATTTTCCTTCATCCCCTCTGAATGAATAATGGTCTGTCTATTAATATCAGATATAGTAGTGCCCTCTGAGCATCGCAGGTCATTGATATGATGATCTGCAGATTTACAAATACAACAGGTGAGCCCTTCAGGCAACAATGTCTCAACATTCCAACAAGAATTTCTGGCATGGTCGAGAATCAAACCCATTATATTAGGATCAACACAGAGTTACTGGTGAAAAATAGCTGACTCTCTCACTCAGTTTTGGGCCACTAATTTCTTTTTCCTAGGGTGTACACATCCTGATTTTTTTATTTGATTTTTATATCCTGATTTTTATATTTTGGACCACCAATTTCTTTTTCCTGGGGTGTACACATCCTGATTTTTATATTCATATAATTATTATGTTTTAATGGATGCATGATTTATTAGAAAATGATACAATGTTACAGTAATTTAGTTACAGTAATTTATAGGTAATACAACTAACAGTCAACCTGTGACCATCAGAGAACTCATCGTGCACTGGTGCTAAACATGCTGTATGTTCTGGATTAAAACCCACAAATCAACCTCCTACTCAATTCCCAGACACATATGCCAGTTGCTTGTCAATGTGATAAGAAATAGTGAAATGTCAAAGTTACCGGAAACACTTTCAAAATTGGCCAGTGCCTCTAAGATATAGCAGAATATAGCAATATGTCTTTGGTTACTATTTGAAACCTGTGAAAAACAAATCAAAGTCATGATTGAGGTCATCATATTTAGGCATTTATGGATTGGAAATGTGTTTAATATTTAGAGTTTGTATCTTAAATAGCTGATAATATTGCAAAATATCAAAATTTCTGTTGACAGACGGACCCACAGACCGACAGACGGACCCATGGACAGACGGACCCATGGACCGGACCACAGATGGAATCTGATGCTTTAGCTTCTACACTGTTCAGGCACTAGGAGCTTAATATTATCAATAGATAATTATGATAGTTATAATAAGTAGTATTGATTTTTAATGGATTGACTACAAAGTATTTTCTCCGCCTGGTTGCCAAAAAAGGTTGGGCTTCAAAACTGCCCACTTCAAACAAAATTCAGACATCTGAATGTCTTTTGGTTTAAAACCTACTTTAAACCCCAATAAATATCAGCTAACTGTTGAATATGTGTAATTGATCAAATGTCATGGTAAAGATTAGGGCATCACATCATTGGATTTCATTGATATGATAATAATACTTTTATTGACCATCCATCCAAGAATTATTTACATTAACATGGTTATTACCTGTTGCATCAATATGACTCAGTTGCTCACTTCTTCTTTTAAAAATTAAATAGATACATTCTTAGCAAGATTCTGAATTAAGATATTTACATTGGATTGCATTATAACAATGAACCAGGTGTCTGAATCAATTGTATCAAGATATATAACATATTGTTTAGCAGTATCAATGAGTTCTAACCTGAGGTCCAAGTACTTATTAAATGACATTAAAACAAGTTTTTTCTGATTCAACCATTTATCATTTATAAGTTTACGACGCCATCTACTTTTTTCGATCTCAGGGTTATGAGTACTAATAGTCAAGTAGATAAGTCCATAAAAAGACCATGTTTGTGCACTTTTGGAAACAAGCACCAAACTTGGCACGGTTGTACATTGGATCATTGCGAGTCATTCTGGATATAGAAACACTTTGGTAGCGCCCCCTGGTGGCCGGGGGCGCCACCTGTACTTTTACACTTTCTTAATTTGAAGTAGCCTCAGAAAAAAAATCATAACTTCTTTAGTATTTGAGATATTTCTTTTCTGATTAAAGATTTGGAATGTAGGAAATATTCCCTAAAGAAAGACATGCCAAGCATATTTGATCTCCTGCCTTTACCATTTTCATAAATTTAATGTAATTTATTTTCACATTTGTCTCTAAATATTGAACTTAGTAATGTAAAATAATGCTTAAATGCTTTTTGGTTCATTAAATTAATTTTTTTGAATACATTTTAGAATCTAAAACTTCAATCAGAATATAAATTAGATTAATAGAAAAAAAGTTCTAAATTTTACAATGAAGGTACTTTATCTGTCCCGTTTTTTTCTCTACACTTATTCAATCATTTTTTTTTGTCTTTGTGTATGATCGAAATGACCACAATGCGTATTATACTATTTGTAAAATATGTACCAGCCTCTGCTGATCCTGATCAGCAGATGTACGTAAGATTGACCTACTTTTAAGGATCTTCTGAAACTGACCTACTTTTCCAACTGATCCCAATTAAAAGAGGATGAGGATCAGTGGTTTGACAGAGTAAAAGAACTTATTGGGAAGAGTGACCTGGAGAGAGATGACTACATTTCATGGGCAGCATTTAATGCATCACAGCAACATGGGGAGCCACCACAAATCACAATAAGTGCACTCCTACCTCTCTTCTATGAAAATGCTCATACGGTAGCAATGATGAAGCATGGCATGGATGTTGTATGAAAAGCAAACAACCATGTGTCTCCAGGACAGACACCAATTATAGCAGGAGATCAACCACTTTATGCTTCACTGAAGCAGATACAGTGGTGTTGGCCTGATTTGTATGGGGAACAGATGTACATAGTCATGTTGGGAGGGCTCCATATAGAGATGCTATTGGTACATGGTTGAAGGGTAGTGGATGGGTGGAAGCCTTGGTGTTGGCTGAGATAGCTAATGCTGGAACAGCAGACTCGTTCTTGAAGGTTGAGCATCTCACACGAACAAGGCATGCTCACCAGATAACAGCAGCATGCTTGTCCTTGCTGCTTGGTACCAACTATATAAAGCTGATCTGCCAGAGGGCCAGGAGAGCAAATCATTTGAATGTTGGGAACAGAATCGCATCGAAAACTGTCCCCATTTCCATTATTGGTGGATCTCACTGAAACTGCAAGAATTTATTATTTTGAAAACTTCCTTGCATGCTTTACGTGTAGCATCACAAAGCACGCAAGGAAGTTTTCAAAATAATAAATTCTTGCAACTGATGGTGCAGGCTGGCAACTTGCACATGTTTTGAGTCAAATAAAACAATTTTACACAGTCATAACTTTGTATATGTTCATGTTTTGAAAATATTGTGAAGAATGATAAGAATATTAAAGGGTTGCTTAAACTGCCCCCTATGGGTTTTTCCTCAAACTATCTTATTCTTTGCACTACCCATGAGCATAGTCTAAAAACATGTGGGTCGTTAGCAAGACTTAGTATAAATTTCTATCTTATCACCCCATAACAAATAAATTTTCAAAATGTAGTAAGTGTAATATTAGATAGAAATATTGAACTATTTCCAAGCCAACACAGACTCACGCTTGATACCTGCTACTCAATCAGTTATGAGAAGCTGTTATCTGTGCACGGTGCCGGCGAGCACTACAAAAACTCTATCAGAACAGCCAAAATAAATACTTTTAAGATGGAAACTACCAATCTACAGGACCTTCTACTTGTTCCTGACACAATTCCATCTCTTTCTCATAGAAACTCACTTTTTTCTTGTAGCAATCCCTCAAATTGTTCAGAGCCGTCTGCTTCGAGCTGTGCCTTCCATCCTCGTGGTAGCATACAACGTGGTGCTTTACGGAAATACTGGAGGTACGGGCTCTGGAGGTACGGACTCGTGAACGCCAATTGCTACCAATGTCTATCAAATCCGGAAACGCTCGAATCACATCGGCACATGAATACACGTGGTCGTAGCATAAATGTAAACAAATGCAATACACATTCGTCTGCTCTCCCAACCAATCACGTTGCAGGGTCCAGGTTGCCGGCCGGCTCAACAAGTGCTTCACTGCACAGTGTTATTATAGAGGGCGCCTCGAACACAAGGGCTCAGCCTAGCAACCAATACAGACCTAGGGCTCAGCCTAGCAACCAATACAGACCTAGCAACCAACTCCTAATTGGTTCATGTAATGCCCAAAGCATCTCAGGCAAGGTTCTACTTGTGAAAGACTATTTCTCTGAACATAACCTGGACGCACTCTTTGTGACTGAAACATGGTTACAGGACACAAATGAAGAGAAGGTTAAAAGGGAACTTGTGATGGGCTCCCTCAAATTTCACTCTTTCCCTCGCAAGGGACGCTTGGGTGGAGGTCTGGGTCTATTGCATCGTGTTGAGCTTCCCTTTGAAACCAACAGGTTGAACCAACCGGTGGTAGAGACAATGGAACTCCTCAAAGCAACCCTTCTAATCAAAGGTAAGAAGTTCACCTTTGTGACTATCTACTGACCTGAACCATCAGACAGGAATAGGTATACCTACTCTGAGTTCTATGATGAGTTCACTCAACTGGTAGCACACTATGGGTCATTCAGTCATGAAGTCATCTTCCTAGGTGACTACAATTTTCATGTCAAATAAACCTGATGTCATAAAGTTCAATGACATTTTATCTACCTTTGACATGAACCAATGGGTACATGAACCGACCCATAAATTAGGGAATACCTGATCATCACTTTCAAGGGAACAAGTTTCTCAAGGGCCACCTGGTGGATGAGTACATATCTAATCATAAAATGATTAAGCTATACCTAGGTATCTCACCCCCAAAACCCCCCAAAGAATCCATCAAGTACAGGAACTTTAAGGGATAGGATATTCAGTCCCTAAGGAACGACATCAAATCCCTAACCGGTGCAACTGCAACATGGGAACACTTATCCTTGAGTGACATGGTGGACTACTATGACAAGGCACTCACATCACTCATGGATAAACATGCTCCTATCAAGTCTGCCAAGATCACTCAGCGCAAACCTGTACCCTGGATGAGTGACCAACTAAGGCTGGAAAGATCTCTCAAGAGAAGGCTTGAGAGAAAAATGAACAAGACCGGCTCTCACATTGACAAGGAATTGTATAACTCCCAGAGAAACAAATATAATTCCATGCTGAAATCAGCTCAATCAACATACTTCTCCAACCTGGTTGAAGAAAACAAACATGACCCTAAAAAGCTTTTTAGAGTCATTGACACAGTCATTGACAAGAAAAAGGACATACCAATGCCCAAAAATGACTGTGAGGTTACTCAAGCTGAGAAGTTTAATACATTCTTTCTTGAAAAAATAGAAAGAATTCGCCTAGAAATTGATAAGGCTCCATCCTGCCAAAATTCACCGCCAGGTGACACTGCGAACAATAGTACAGCAAGTCTTGAGAGGTTCACACCCTTAACCATAGATGATGTACGAAAATTGGTCAAAAGGTCTGCAAAGAAGTCATGTGAGCTGGATCCTATTCCAACCTGGCTCCCACTTGACCTCTTAGATGACCTCTTACCGATAATTACTCCCATCATAAATAAATCACTGATGGAATCAGCAGTATCTGAAAATATGAAGATAGCCATCATAACACCCCTGCTGAAAAAACTGGGTCTTGAATTGATTGAGAAAAATTATAGACCTGTTTCCAACCTAACATATATTTCTAAACTAACAGAGAGGGCAGTAGCAGACCAATTGGTCCCCCATCTGGTAAGGAATGGCCTTACCGACAAGTTTCAATCCGTCTACAAAGAATATCACAGCACTGAAACTGCTCTGTTAAAGGTGCAAAATGATATCCTGTGTGCTCTTGACAATAAAAAGTCAGTCATCCTCCTGTTACTTGACCTCTCCACTGCCTTCGACACAATTGACCACCAAATTCTATTTGATAGACTGGAGATCATGCCCTCCCCTGGATTCGGTCATATCTAAGTAACAGGAAACAGTGTGTGAAAGTCCTGCCTCAAGTCCATACAATATGGGGTCCCACAGGGCTCAGTCCTTGGCCCCATACCTTTTACCATTTATATGACACCCCTTTCTGATATCCTAGCCAAATATGGTCTGAGCTATCATATTTATGCAGATGATACTCAGATTTACATCCCATACCACACTTCCCCCCATCAAGTTGATATAAGCAGACACAAACTGGAAGAGTGTGTCAGTGAGGTTAGATATAAATTCCTTATATCAAACAAGATGAAGATCAATGATTGAAAAACAGAAATGCTTATATGTACTGACAGGTACAATACTGCCACCAGCAGTAGTATTCCAGACACAATTAGGGTTGGGAGCACTGATACCTAGTGAGACGGTGGTTGACCTTAGCATCACCTTTGACTCCAACATGGACATGAAGGCCCAGATCAGAAAAAATGTGCCAGAAAGGCTATAACAACATTAGGAATCTAGCGGCCATCAGACATTGCCTAGACGAGAAGACAGCTGTAACACTTACCCATGCCTTTGTTACCTCCACTCTAGACTACGGCAATGGCCTACTTGCAGGTCTTCCTCAATCCGACACCAGGAAGCTACAATACCTCCAAAACTCTGCAGCAATTGTCGTAGTTAAAATCAGTAAATTTGATCACATTTCAGGAAAACTACGGGAGCTGGGCATTTCAGGAAAACTACGGGAGCTGGGCATAGTCAGTCGCACCCAGAAGTCCTCCGACGCCAGTAAACAACGTGCTAACAACGTGCTTCGTGATTTTAACCGGCTTTTAATATCATTATACTAACATTTTATTGCAAGCAGCTATTAGTATTATATTACTGGGAAATCCTTGCGACGGGATTTGGACATCTACAACATTTTTCTCTAAGGTAAATAATTTTCTATTATATTGAAATAATTATATCTGCCAAATGCGCAGCTCAAAAGTCTGTGTATATTGTTCTTTGGTGCTATTCTTTGGGCGTTTACTGACGCATCTACTGGTTTCTGTGGAAAAATTTGCTGGAATATTTTTTCTAGAAAATATTCTCATAGTCAAAGCTTATATATCATCTCGGGCGAGTGATATCTGTGAGACTATATTGTTTTGGTGAAACTTTATCTGTGGCAAAATTTTTGGAATATTTTTTCTGGAAAATATTCTCATAGTCAAAGCCTATATATCATCTCGGGTGAGTGATAGCGGTTAGACTATATTTTTTGGATAAAGCTCTAGTGAACATTAATTACTTTGGTGATTTTTAATTAAACATTGACTGTACATTGGTAATTATTAACTCCATCTTGGTGAACATTAATTGTATCTTGGTGAACTGGAATATATAGAGAGTATATACAATTTCTTCCTATCTGGTAAGAGAAAAAGAATATTCTCTCCTGGTGTAATCACTCCACAAATATATTGGAAAATCTCAATTCTATCGCAATTTGTGCATATATATTTTACAGTTTTTCAAATATCTACCCTAGTTATGGCTACTTGCGGCACTGAGCCGATGGAAGATGACGCAACTTTTAACGAAGATGACGCACCTTTTACGGGCAAACCAAAAACCACTGCGGCCAGAAAGAACACAACGAGGGTTAATGACAAATTGAAGCATGAAATTGAAGAACTAAAGGTGAACATTACTGCTCAAAAAGAGACTATTGATGAATTGACTATTATTAAAGAAAAATGTGAACGTGAATGTGTAGCAAAATTGGATTTTGCTAAGGATAAGAATATTGAACTTAAAGATATAATTACTGTTAAAGAAAGAGAAATTTTGTTACTTCATGAAAAGCTGAATTTTGAGAGGAAAACTAATGCGGACCTGGCTCTATTGAGCAAACCGGTTCACCCGAGTTAAACAGGAATCAACCTAAGATTGATGTCAAACCTAAAGTTCTTATTCTAACTGATGAATGTAACAGCAGGCGCATTGCTAAAATGAGTGATTGTAATGATGTTGAAGTGGTGCCATCTATCAAAATGGGGCTTGTAATAGGAAGATCAGGTATTACCATAAAGGCAATAAAGCAGATGAGTATGGCCAAAATAAGTAAAATTAAATGGAATACATCTGAAGGTACATCAGCCCCCAGTGAGGCACAAGCCCTACTTATTAGTGGCTCAACTTTGTCAAAATCTAATGCAATGGCGGGTATTGATGCAGCTTTAAAGGGACTTGATATTTATGACTATTTTGATATTGAGAGACCCATGGAGAGACCCATGGAAAATAGTAAAAATTTATGTCACAATTATTCGATGTATGGCGAATGTCATTTTGGCACAAATTGCAGGTTTATACATTCATATTCTGGTAAGAAAAGGAAAACTGAAAAATGATGTGTTCCGGGGGGCATGGGCGGTAAGCCTGTTTTAGGAGAATTTTTTAAAGCAAAATTAAAAGGTAATTTTTTCTGGAAATCTATTTCAGGACTCAGACAAAATTTCAGATAAAATTTTAGAGCCACACAATCTCTCTAAGTCAAAAGATCTATTTCATAGTCAATCTTGTTTTGATATTTATAAACATTCAAAGTCCCGCACATGTATGGGCGATTCGCATTGTGCTGGCCCTACATTTCAATTTAATGATAATGTGAAAAATTATAGTAATTTAAAAGACTCAAACTCACATGAAGGATCACACACTGTTTTGGAAAACTTCTGTAAAACTAAATTAACAGGTATCACATTAGAAATTTTTCAGGAAAGACTAATTGTAAGCCTAAGGGTGTTTTGCAATGTGCCGGCCCTACAGGTATTAATAGCAAGTCTAAAGGTGTTTTGCATTGTGCTGACCTCAGAGGCAATTACTCACATGAAGGATCACACACTGTTTTGGAAAACTTCTGTAAAACTAAATTAACAGGTATCACATTAGAAAATTTTTCAGGAAAGACTAATTGTAAGCCTAAGGGTGTTTTGCAATGTGCCGGCCCTACAGGTATTAATAGTTTTTCAGGAAAGATTAATTGTAATCCTAAGGGTGTTTTGAAATGTGCCGGCCCTACAGGTATTAATAGTAAGTATAAAGGTGTTTTGCATTGTGCTGACCTTAGAGGCAATTACTATGACAGTAAGCATTAAAGTTGTATTAATAATGATTCATATGGGTATTGCACTCATTCAATATCCTGTAAGTCCTGTAAGTCGACATCACCAAATTTATATAGAAAAAATTTAAAGAAGGTTAATTCTGGCAAAAGTTTGGATAAGATAAATAATAATCCTAAGGGTGATTTGCAATGTGCTGGCCCTTCTGGTATTAATTATTATCCTATTAGTGTTTTGCATAATGCTGGCCTTTCAGGAAATTATAATGAAAATATAAGTAATTTTGATACACAAAGTCATGCACGTGTACACCATATAACTGGTATAGTGCGACTAAGTGGCAAAAAACAAAAAATCTGTGATAATGTAACAAATATTAGGAGAAAACTTGCGATTAATGATAAGAAACTAACAGGTTTTAATGCTGGACAATGTTTTAAATATATAAATCATGGAATCTACAGTGAAAAAAATGACTTTAAAGAATGTGATATATCTGACAATATAACTGAGACAACAAGCTGTGATGATACTCAAAAATGTTTTAAACATATAAATGAGGGAATCAGTGATTTGCATGGTAAAACTGATTTAGCAAACTGTGATTTGCATGGTAAAACCGATTTGCACGCTCATATTGAACAAGGTAATCCGTGTAACAAATGTATTTATTGCTTGAAGAGAACGAGGTTTTTAATAAAAAACAATTATTTTAAACACACTGAAACAAAGGCTTCCATAACTCCATGCCCCCGCAGTCAATTAATGCTAAATAAAATCTATTCCTTCCAAAAAAATGAAGCATTAAATAAGCAGGCAGAATTATAAAAGCCCACATATGCTGAGGTTTTAAATATCTCAAATAACCAAAAAGAATTAATTTATATCGCAATGTATGTTTTGGTGGCACATCATCTTCAAATAAAATAGTAAGAAGTAATGATCATATTAGATACATAGCTAGGGGTGAAGGACTTCCCCAAGTGGACACTCTTAATGAAAAGCATCTCGGTAATAGCTCTAACATACGAAACGTAAAGAAACACTTTAACCAATCAGATGTCTCATCCTGGGCACGTGGTCTAAATAGACACGCCCACCGCAGTATGGTCCGTGAGAGCAGAACAGGATTTTCTGCGCCGTTAAAAGAACTATCGCTTTCAAATCGTTTTGAGTATCTTTCTGACAACAACCAAATTGTAACACATAACTCTGGTCAAAACGAACACAGTCCTTATATTGTTAATTCTCATACAAAGTCTCGAATCGATCGGATGTTGGCTCCGCCCCCTCGTAATCTGATTGGTCGTCGTGGGAGGCAATCTGCTGGGGGTGAAAGGAATTCCATACATAATGACGTCATGGGGTCGTTGACCGGATTCTTATCTGAAAGTTGTCTTAATGCTCAGGACAATATGAATAAAACTAACGTTAATAGAAACTTAATTAATAACAAACCGAATAGACATATAAAACGTAAATTTAAAAATGTTAAACATACTAAAATGAACAAAGATCTAATTATTGCAACAGCCAATGTTCAAAGTCTTGGAAAAAAGACGGAACTGATAAATTTATATATAAATGAAAATAATGTTGATCTTTTCTTCATAACTGAAACTTGGATTAATGAGATGAATGAACAAATCATTAGAGGCGAAATTAAAAGTAATAACTATGATATTGAACATATACTGCATGCCTTAAGGTCTGGCGGTTGTCTATAGACCTGAAATAGACATAAAGTAAATTAATCACACACATAAATTATTGACAATGGAAATGATGGAAATAAATATTAAAACTAACAATAAGATATGCACCATTATTACAATATACAGACCTGAGCCTTCTGATAAGAACAAATATACTTACACAGAATTTTTTGAAGAATTCAGTGAACTACTGTCTTATTATAGCACATATACTCATGAAGTTATATTAGTAGGTGACTATAACTTTCACATGAATAGACCCGAGAGGCCTATTGTAATAAAATTCAATGAAGTCCTAGATCTATATAATTTACATAATCATGTGACAGAACCAACGCATATTATGGGCAATACGCTCGACCTATTAATAACAGGCATACATAGTAATATAATTAAGGAACATATAGTTGATGAAAAAATATCAGATCACAATATATTAAGACTTACCTTGAATCTGCAGACTAAAACCAATAACAAAAAAACTGTATCGTATAGAAATTACAAAAAAATGAATATAGATGATTTTAAAAGAGACATTGAGGAAATGTTCAACGATAGTCAATCCTATCAAGATGCAGATCTAATTAAATTACTTGATAAATATAACAAATTGACAATGGTACTTGACAAACATTCTCCTAATGTGGAGAAAACCATAAATATTAGAAAACCGGCACCGTGGTTATCTGATGATGTAAGGATTGAAAAAAGAAAGAAAAGAAGACTTGAAAGGAAACATGATAAAACTCGCCTCTCCCCGGACAAGATACAATTTAAAGTACAGAGGAACAAATATAATAATATCATTAAGAATTCGAAAAACGACTATTATTCGGGAATAATAAATTCAAATAAATCGGATCCAAAAAAATTATTTAAAATATTAAATAAATTATTACATACTAAAG
This sequence comes from Amphiduros pacificus, assembly GCA_949316495.1. Taxonomy (NCBI): domain Eukaryota; kingdom Metazoa; phylum Annelida; class Polychaeta; order Phyllodocida; family Hesionidae; genus Amphiduros; species Amphiduros pacificus. The sequence goes on along the minus strand of OX439008.1, from coordinate 27,002,246 downwards.
AGGACACTCCTTTCCCTAGTTATAATGACAAAAAAGAATTGGCCTCAGAATTTAATAATTTTTTCCTTGAAAAAATTTCGAATCTTAGAGAGTCCATGGACAAAATTGATAATAATAATCAACAAATAAATGAGGAAGTCAGATTTGATACACAGTTGGTAAAATTCACATTGTTAAGTGATTCTGAAGTCAAAACAATAATTAAAGAATCTGCAAAGAAATCATGTGAGCTGGATCCGATCCCTACATGGCTTTTAAACGAATGTATGGGGAATTTATTGCCATTAATAAAGGCCATCATAAATAAATCAATCTCATTAGGAGACATGCCTGATGACCTGAAGATGGCAATCATTAGACCCTTAATTAAGAAACTGGGCCTGGAATTGATAAAAAAGAATTATAGACCAGCCTCGAACCTAGCCTACTTATCAAAATTAATAGAAAGAGCAGTAGCTAAACAATTTGTAGGACATCTGGTTAGAAATGATATTCAAGGTCTATTTCAATCAGCCTATAAGGAGTTCCATAGCACTGAAACTGCATTACTCAAAGTGCAGAATGACATCCTAATGGATATTGATGATGGTAAAACGGTAATGTTGGTACTACTCGATCTATCAGCGGCTTTTGACACTATTGATCATGAAATATTACTAAATAGACTGGAAAAAAGATGTGGTATCACAGGGACTGCCCTTAAATGGTTTAGATCATACTTGTCTAATAGAAAACAATGTGTTGTAATAGATGGTAAAAAATCTGATAATATCAATATTAAATATGGTGTCCCCCAAGGCTCAGTTTTAGGACCTTTGTTAATTACAGCATATATGGGGCCTTTATCAGATATAATTGGTAACTATGGTCTCAAGCATCACATCTATGCTGACGACACACAACTCTACATCACCATTGATCCTAAATCTGAAGAAATTAGAGTTAAGTCCTGCAGAGAGATGGAAAATTGTATTATAGAGGTTAAAAAATATTTAATAGAGAATAAGATGAAGATTAATGATGGAAAGACAGAAATGCTTTTATGTGGTAAAAGCTGTGAATTTAGAAAGAAAAATGTACCTGAAGACATTCTAGTGGGGGAAACTAGAATCCCTAGATCAAATGCTGTTAAGGATCTAGGGGTTATTCTGGATCAGGAACTATCTATGAAATCACAAATCAGAAAAATGTGTGAAAATGGTTTCTTCCATGTTAAAAATTTATCAAGAATAAGAAATTGTTTAGATGAGGGAACAGCCAACACCCTTGCACATGTATTTGTCACTTCTACCCTTGACTATGGAAATGCCCTTCTGGCGGGTCTACCTGAGTGTGAATTAGCCAAATTACAAAAAATTACAGAACGCTGCGGCCAGGGTAGTTGGGAAACTCAGGAAGAGAGATCATATCACGCAGAAACTTATGGAACTGCACTGGTTGCCAGTAAAAGCTAGGATTGATTTCAAAATATCTCTATTAACATGGAAAGTGCAGAATAGCTTTGCCCCAAAATATTTGTCTGATTTATGAGAATATAAACAGTTGGGTATAGGACTGCGATCTAATGATAAGAATGAATATGTAGTACCTAAGACTAATATGAAATCTTATGGTGATAGGGCTTTCATGACGTATGCGCCAAGGAACTGGAATGCGCTGCCCCTTGAGGTGAAAAATTGTAAAACTTTCAAGAAGAAACTTAAAACATTTCTATTTAGAAAACATTATCTCAATGAAGCGCTTCGAGCAGACTTTGTCTGAAATAGCGCTATATAAATCGTTATTATTATTAGTATTATTATAGCTGCACTGGCTCCCAGTTCACGCGAGAATTGACTTTAAAATCCTTCTCTCGACCCGGAAGGCCCTAAATGGTAAGGCTCCGCCTTACTTGTGTGATCTACTCCAAGTTAAACAAGGGGAATGCTGTCTGAGGTCAAACGACGGCACCCACTTACATGTTCCTAAGACCCGGCTGAGGACAGTGGGGGACAGGGCCTTCTCATCTGTTGGCCCTAGACTCTGGAATTCCTTGCCTAGTGAAATTAGGACTAGTGCCTCATTTAAGAGTAGACTGAAAACTCTTCAGGATGCACATCCTAAATACAGCGCTATGAACAGACTTGTCTGGTATCAGGGCTATACAAATTTTATTATTATTATTATTATTATTATTATTATCGTATCGATTTCTGCATATACCGGAATGTCAATATTGCATACCGGTGAGAGGCCCTAGTTACGTTATTATAATTGGTGTCAAGTTTAGAAATCCAGACTATGAAACATGATGTTTTGCCCAATAATAATTGTGTAAAGTAATCATGCTGAACCTTAAAAGATAAAAGATATTTGCAACTTTTAGGGCAACATATAACCTGACAGCAATATAACAATTACTATTGCTCTCAGGCAGTATGTTACCCTAAAGTTATGTTGTAAATTGTATTTATTGTCGATGTTTCAAAAATGGCTCCCTCAAACATGTTTTGGGTAGATTGTTTCTATTGTAGTGTGCTTTCTTTTCCTTTTTACATCTATAATTGACTTCTCCAAGCTCGAAACTCTATATTTTTCCCAAACATTTGGCCCCTTGTACAAAATTTTTCTGCAGATACGCCAGTCTCAATTAAATTTTCTCAATGTTGGCCTTCTTAATATTTTTTCCCGATCAAATGGTCTGACCGATATACTTTTTTTTACTTTTCTCCCCCTCCCTGAATGAATAAGGGTCTGCCCCTAACCACCTGCACCATATCTCGTGGCTCTTGATATGTAAGGAATACATATTTATACAGCACATTATATTTTGGCATTGGCTGTCTTGAAGATATCCCACCGTCATCAGTTCTTGTGCTCAGAACACGTGCTTTTGATAATCATGTAAACATAAATGTAAAACATTTAAAAATATCAAATATATGCACATGCATATTGAGGCACATGCCTCAAAAACCCACTCACATGACAAAGAAAAACTTCTTCCTCAATATCATTTTTCCATTGTTAACACAGAGCTAAGAGTAATTACGGATACGCGTTGGGGTTATCCTTGGAACAATGCTATGCTATGTATGTTCATTCAATCTGCTTTTTTAGAATTTGATAAATATCCCTTACCTGTGTAAATCAAGATACATAGAATTATACTTCTTATAGAATATTTCATCATGCACCGTCACTTAATTTGAGCAAATAATCCTCAAGTCTGATGAAAACTTCAAGTAGAATCAGTTGTCAAATGTTTTCTCTCTTTGAGCAAATCTTATTTTCTAGAATGTAACCTCAATCCCTATCAGTATGCCTATAAACTAGAATAATACCGTAAATATATCAATTTTTCATATTCCGACCGCAGACTGTATTAAATAAATCATCATTGAAGCAACACTCATTAGCACAGGCACGCAGCCGATAGCAACATGTCAATGTATGTGCAGCTGAAAAAACAATCTATTATTACTGCAAGTCTGAGACCTCTCTCAGATTCTGCACCTGCAAGTATTTTCCATCGTTATAGTACATGCTTCACGTCCATATCATATGTCTACACTTTTGAAGGCCAGGTCAAAAAAGTGTTTTTTAAACTTTAATAAAATGAAATGCAGACCTAAAATGATAGATATTTGGGTTTTTTGCTGGATATATATTAAAACCAGTTATGCTGATACATCTTCCACAATAAAGGAATGAAATGCTAAAATAATGATAATGATAATTGATTTGCACCACATCAGACATATGATATTTCATTTAAAATTGTGTTACTCTAAATGAGATTTTCTTAATTTCTATGTTCAATGATTGAGCTAAGTATAAATCAGCTTTAGTACAAGATGAATCTGATACAATATTGAGCCAACACCAGCAATCCATATTTCCACTTGATTTGGAAGACATTAAATAACAATGGTGTGCAATAAATTATTGTGCTGTGCAATGGTGCAAACATTTCTCCAACCTTAAACAGTATAAAACTGGTGAAGGTCTTGAGAAATGATGAAACGAGGAGGCGTCATCCTAGGCCTGCTAACCACAAAATACATATCTAGGTACATTTAGCACAGTATGCTTAGATGCAGAAGAGATTTGACAGGCAACCTCATATTTATAAACTTGTTGAGGGACATAGGTCTTGCCCCAATATGTGTTGCAAGTGCAAGTTCTTCGTGGCTTATATATTAATAAAAAATATTGGGCACAATCTTCAAGTTTTCAAGAACGTAGTTTCTGAATAGTTCGACCCTGAAACCAACACCACTCATCAAATTGAATTATCTCACACTTAAGCCCAAAGATTTATCATCTGACCAGTTAATACCTCAGTCACATTTGCGCCGATTTCAGTAAAGATGCCAGGCCGATGGGTATATTTTACAAAATCGGCCGGCAGTTCAGATTGCCGTGCGGGCATCGGGAGATCATCGGCCGCAATTGGGCATCTTTAAGACGTCGGGCGGGTCATCGGGAACTTTTAGCTGCAACATAAAAGTTGCCGGCGTTTCCCCGATGTATTTTCAGCGATTATCATCTTAAAGTACACGGCAGGGTCCCAGCAGTGTCCCGCAGGCACATCGGCAGATTGTCTTAGGGTTGCCGGTGGCATCGTGCGGTGAAAATATGATTTTTTTTTATTTCATGTGTTCACAGGCCATCGTCAGATGACCCAAACGGCTCCCTACGGTCTCATATAGACGTCTTTAGGATGTCCTTCAGACGTCTGTCAAATGATATAGACGTCTTTAGGATATCATACAGATGTCTGTCACATAATACAGACGTCTTTAAGATATCCTGCAGATGTCTGTATCATTTTCTTGCGGTAGCTGTGCGGTGCCCTTTAATAATGCTATGACCACACCTTCGGCATATCTCAGATTGTTGATGATAAACTCCCCGGCGTCCGGCAGACTGGGAAGTCGGTCAATTCTTACTTCCTGACCGGCGCCCGGTGCAAATGTCACTGAGGCATTAGGCGGTGCCATTAATCATAGTATATGAGTTCACTGAGGTTTAATTGCTCAATGAAATATCAATTCTATTACTGATAACAGTGCCATTTGTCAAGATGCATTATCTAAGTCATCATATCTGCACCAGCTATCATTGTTACTGAATAATGCAATGCCAATGAATTTCCAATCGGTTGCCTGAGACTGATCAATGAAACATAAAGTTTATCACTTACACAATATTATTAATCAAAATGCATCTTCAATTGTTTCTGCTCCATACACCATACATACTAAATATTGCAGGTAACAGCTCACTGAAGATTGACATTCAGCCCTGATCAAGACTGAGTACAATTGATCAAGACTGAGTACAATTGATCAAGACTTGGTACAGTTGATCAAGTTGCATCATCAATAAAAATGATAGCCCCACCCATCATAATCACTGAGCAATGTGTTAGTATTTCAACAAGCCTCAATGGACTCCAATATTATTCCAACAACAATAACTAAGCAAAGCAACTGAATAAAGATGATACCGATATTCTATTTAAATTATTGACCAAGGATGTTGTTTATTATTCAGCTTAAATGTAAATGAAGAGGCCACAGGCTGTGGCACAGTTGTTTTGAGCGCCAGCTTATAGGTATCAGTTCCTCTGTGGTGATCCAAAGGTCGTGGGTTCGAACCCCGGCCGTGCCGAGATTGAAATATTGGGAATACCTATATGAGAATAACATTGAATTCGGTGTCCAGAGTGTCAAACTGAAGATGGGTGGCGGGAGTACTCACCCCTTGTAATTCTACAACTACTCAAAAATCCTGATATCTTCTTCACGAAAGCTACTTGACCCTGGAATTCCTTTCTAACCAATAGATCCTTGGCAGCCAATCGTATTGTTTTTTTCTTGAATCTCTGACTATCTTAATCAGGGGGCTAAACTCTACTATGGGCTGACTACTTCTAAAAGTGGACTCACATTGGTTGGGTTTTCATCAGGCTGACTTCACTTATAATCATCTGTGCCACAAACCATTGTCCTAAATATTACACATATATATGACACTGTCAAGCTGTATTCTTCAATTCTTCTACTTAAACCAATTACAGTGCAATTTCTGGCATGTCTGGCCTATTTGATAATTGATATATGCAGGAATATATGTGACACGTGCTCTGATAACTGACATAATCTAAAATTATTTGCTTTTATTCTACATTAGACTCAGAGAACCAGTATCAAGATGCTTTAACCTGGAGATATTTTTTGGTTTAAACATATATTTATTTCTCCTCTAGCCTTAACTAATCACCAGATCATGCACAGGTGCATGCCCTGGCTGAGGATCAATAGATGAAAGTTACATTAAACAATATGGACAAAAAAACCCAGATGGCAGACAATATGCCATGTATAAATGAATATGAAACCTTTCTGAGAATAACTGTAATAATGATGATACCTACACAAGTGTAAATCTTTTTGTTTGTATGATATAGTTGTAAACATATTGAAAAAGAGACATATTCTGGGTCTCTGAAAGTGTTCTATTACCATACAAAGTTGGTAGAGTGGCTGACAGGTTAAATTTCATTCTTATACCATTGGTCATAATGTTCCGAAATACACTTTATCTTTTATATCTGAACAGATAATGTCTCTTTTTCAACACCACAATCACAAATATTATCTTCAATACAATTTCTCTTAAACAAATCAACTTTCAGGTCACTGAAGCCCATTCTAATTTGAGCAAATGCAACCTGAATAGGTCTACTAATATTGTGATGAAACACCATAGGTTAAACTCTAGTGAGCTTGGACAAACTTTAAAAGTGAGCTTGTTTGGACTGTTCTTAATGGAAAAATCTAAATTATATCACGGAATTAATTATTGTTGAGATAATGAAAAAAATCTGATAAAAGACATTAACACTTGATATTTCAGCAGCTTTATCTGCTTTAATTTTCGCATCAGCCTTCCTACACTCAGAAAGAAAACCAAATTTTTACACTGTCAAAACAAAGTGCCAATTGTTTCATCTTTGGTCTCATTATATTCTTTTTTGTCAGGTTGTTTCATGAGTTTCCGAATATCTGAATTCATAAATTCTTTATCACCAGGCCTGATAGTGGTCTGATAATGTGGCAGGACTCCACATTATAATCATCATAACAAGAATACCAAGGAGCATTTAATATTCTGTTTCTAAAATGATTGAATTCACCTTTTTCAAAATTCCAAACCCACCTTTTATAACATTGAGGTCTTTTATAATGATACTGTAAAGTAGGATAGATTGGACAGTGATCACAAACATCAACAATCTTATCATGAACACTGAATTATCAAAGCCATAAGACTTAAATGAAGCACACAATATACCTTCAGTGTTGGTCCTATCCTCATTCCAGAATAAATCATTTCTATCATTCATGTCACCAAGAAATACTATTTCAACAAATTCAGCACCTTAGTTATCAACAATGCAACTTGTTTCTTCACAAAAATCAACAGTAACGAAATTGGGTGCTCGATAACAATTACAAACTAGTATTTTATGATTACCAGCCTGCACGGCAATGCACATAATTTCCGCATCTTTGTGTTCTATTTCGGTTCTTCTACTAGCTGGTAAGTCCTTGGACACATAAACCGTTACACCACATTGATTTTTTGAGAAATCTCTTCTAATTGGCTTACAATATCCAGGTATTTCCAAGTCCTTATTAGTGATTGAATGATCAAGCCATGTTTCTGATATACTGAATATGTCATATTTGTGATGCAAAATGTGATTTTTAATCAAAATAAATTTTGAGACCTTTGAAACCGGTTTTGTAGGAATATCAATCATTGCTGTTAGACTCCTAACATTAGCATGACCAATTTCTATATTTTTGGTATGAGGTGGATGTTTAGGTCCTGGGTTCTCAGCTATATTGTAGGATATAGATTAGCCATCCATAGACTCTTATATGCAAGTATAGACAATCATGATATTTGGAGGTTACTGAGTGCAACGTGAAAGCCAACAAGTGCAGGCTAATGAGACACATTACTCATCCAGCAGAGAGATGACGTGATGCTCCAAACCGGAACTTCGCCAAGACGCTGCAGATGAGTCACGCAGGCAGACGCAGGCGATGCTTATTAGTATGCACACAGATTCACTCAGATTTCCTTAAAAAAGCCCCGAAATCCCTACTCGGGGAGCAGAAACCACTTGCCTAGAAGATCCACGATGCTCTGTCTCGTGACAGCCACTTGTATAGACTTGGGTGTTTTATGCATCCTCAGGACTTTGTCAGTATTAGCATTCGGATATTTTATATATCACGCTCTTGCCATGCCTTCCTAGCCAGACTCTAATGTATACAGCACCGAATAAAGAAGACTGTGCATTGTATATGCTGTGTCTGCAGTCCTTATTACCTCCCAACTCACATAGGTAGATTAGATAGCTAGGTTAAGGCCCCAACTCACAGGTAGCCAGCGAGTATAGTTCCGATCCCCGTCAGTGTCACCAAACACGATTGGTATCCAAAACCATTTGTAACAATATCTCCACAACAAAGCATTATCTGTGGTAACACAAAGTGACAAAATATAAAAATCATGAAAATAAACCTCCAAAAATAGAGTTCATATTGTTCTAGGGATATGGCCATGAGGTTTTACTTAACACACATAAATTTATATATATATATATATTTTTGCAGCATATATATCATCTGGTCCTATTTTAATATCTGCCAGCTCGCAGCCATAGTCTAATTCAAATAGTAATATATTTCTTGTAATAAAGAATAATACAACATAACTTGATTGCAGTAAAAGAATGCAGGCAGTCACAATGGACAATAAAATCAAATAAACAAACAAACAAACTTGAGAAAGAGAATCTTATTAAAAGATCCTTTTCATAGTAATGAATCATATTTTGTTACAAACTATCATGATCAAGAAAGCATGCTGTGCATTTGTGGAAGGTAACATCATATTCAGCGACAAATTAAAATAAATGTTAAATAGGGTTATTCTTTTGTAATGGAAGCATAAGATAACAAATTGTGACTTCCCTATGCTGCATTAATCCTAATATTGATTAACTGTCTAGTAGAATCCTACTGATAACATTGTGACTTTCCTACGCTGCATTAATCCTAATATTGATTAACTGTCTAGTAGAATCCTAATGATAACATTGTGACTCCCCTATGCTGCATTCATCCTAATATTGATTAACTGTCTAGTAGAATCCTACTGATAACATTGTGACTCCCCTATGCTGCATTAATCCTAATATTGGTTAACTGTCTAGTAGAATCCTACTGATAACATTTCCATGCAGAGCAACAGACTTGGAATGTGTCTGGCTGAGGTTTAATTTGATAATTATCAAATAATTATAAAGTAATTATATAATTACTTTATAATTATAAAAATATAAATTATAACTTATAGGAAACTTATAGAAAAAAATAAACAGACATTAGTCAGCCAAATCACTCCAGTGTACCTATCTAAAGGTGCCCCATTGTCAACAATCTTAACTGAGCAAAGGTTGTTGACAAAGTGTACAATGGATGATTTAGTAGAAGAATCATCTACTTTCAAATGGTACAGACATTGATGTAGGGGAAATGTGATGGGGAATAAAATTTGATCACAAAGTTTGAAGACTTCATGAAATGAGGTTTTCAAGCAAGTTTTCCTTGCAGAAAATAGATGTTTATACCTCAAACTTTGTCATGTCGCAGGTCCTTGACATGGCAATCCACCCACCCAATATGTTCATGCTTTGATTAGATACAAGTGGTAATGTGAGTGGGGAGAAGCTATGGATACCAAGTATAAAATCTACATTACAGTATAAAAACTTCATTAGGTAAAAATTATAATTCATGCCGCAACATGCATAGTGAAGAAGCGGTATTAATTCGGATTGGACTCATTTAACACATTGTTATTTGTTAAAAGGTGAATATCAGCCTGAATGTGTTTCATGTCAAACCCCTTTGACGGTGATGCATATCATGCTTGACTCTGTTGAATTTGATGATATTAGACATCAATATTCAACACAGTTGATGCCTCTTTATTTATTATTATTATTATTATTATTATTTTGTATAAAAGGTCCTTTCATATTTTAGTCCTTTCAAAAACATACTCAAACTCAACCAGTGCCCTCCTCAGATCAACACCACCATTAAAAATTATATAGTTTCTGTCTCTTAATTTAGTGATCATTATCATCATTATCATCATTATCATCATCATTTCAAATTCATTCCCTTTTTAGTTGGGAAGGCAATATGTTTTGCACATTGTTTTCTTTGTAAACAAACCTTCCCTCATTGTTGCTTTACATTGATCAATAGAATAATTGAAAAATCCAAAGATGAATTAGAAAAAAAATATTATCCTCCAGATTTCATTAGAAATCAATACAGAAAAACAATCTGCAGAAATATCTAGATCCTATATTGTAAAACGATATATTGGGTATAAGTAGGGCATCATATTCTGGAGAACTGATAATAGAAGTATAATATTTATTGAAAGTTGAAGAATGTTTCGAGGTCTGAATTAAAATATTAAATTGTTAAATAGTTTTTCATAAATGTAAAATAATGATGTTCTAGGGCAAGAAATGTATTTGATATTGTATTGATCGAATGATGATAAATTTAAGGTTTGATAATATAAAATGATTTTGCACTGCACTGTATAAATAAGGCATTTGGTAATATTTTGAGCTAATCTAAATTGATGAGATTTTAATAAAATATCTGTTAGCCCACTGACCTGGGTATATTTGTATAGTTACCTCTGCATTCATTTTCACATTTGACCGATATTTTATTGAAGTGTTAAGCAAGCTTCTGTTATAAGCCAAACAGTCCATAGAGTCAACATTTATCAAATAAAAATGAGGTCAGATTAAATATAGAAGACAACGTGTGGTTCTCCAATACAAATGTGAGATGATTCCATAATATATTTCCCTCTTGTCAACCAAAACAATAACAACCTCATATTATATATATAAAGGCTGTAGTGTTGGTATGACATATTGCTTAGCACTGAAATAGAGCCGTCCCCGTACTGATGTTTTACCAGACCATTCATCAGAACAAAACTGAAATTACTTTATAACTTGGGCTTCACACAATTGCATTACCATACAAACATCATTACCACACAAATATTTCAGACCTGGGGCCTGTCACCAAAGAGTTGAATCAATACATGTTGACACCTTTCTGTGTTGAGCTAAGGGGCTTATACACCAGAATAATGAATACGATGAGGCTTATTCTGTGGGATTAACATTTTAACGTATCAGATTTTATGAACATAATATTTGCTGGAAACATTATTACAATAAAATAATATAGAAATAAAGACCACCTGCTGGATAAAAGTGAAAAGATTAAGTCTAGTCTTTAATAATAAAATCATTTATTTATCCATATTTTACTCATATGTTCACTACAGCAAGGATCATTCCATATTAACATTAATGGATAAAATATGGCTTATGTTTTGGCAGGTTCGCTGTTGCCATTGTTCCAGCATGTTAGAAGTTACTATTTTATTGGTATATATACCAAACACTATTGTGGGTCAATATTATGCAATGTTTCTATGATTTTCAAACATTTTCTTCTATTGGGACAGAAATCAGAAAAATGCATGACAGAGATAACCTGTTGCCATAGTAATCTTTTCCAGAGAAGATATATGAATCAAGCACTTGCTGGTACGTGATCCATCATTTGCAGGAATAAGATGAATTATATTTATCGGTAGATGAAAATAAAGCTAGATTTTGGACTTAAAATAAATGTCATTGATAAACCACAAGGATAAACAATGAGCATGGTCATGAAGACGATATTCAGCTGTGGTGCAGTTGGTTAGGGTGCAAGCTTCCAGGCATCTCATTCAGTTCCTCTGTGATGATCCAAAGGTCATGGGGTTGAGTACCAGTTATCTTGGAATTGTATATTCATGTTACAGTTGCTCGTATGAACTAGGGCCCATGCCCAAAAGCCTCCATAAAGAATCAATGAAAGCTATCTTGTAATAATAGGTCCCAAAGCATGCCATTGAGTCTAGCATAAGAATCCTCCCATGTTTGCAAATCGAAAAGTTTAACATTTGTTTGGGGTACAAGTGTTTAGACAATAAAAGATTTGAAGTTGGTGACTTAAATTGATGACAATATCATAAATGCGTTTGAACTATGGGAAATCACAGAGAGAGATGCAAGATAAGATACTTACTCAATGTTGAAGCAGTAGCAGTATCACTAGTATCACTAATATTACTAGGATTACCAATATCTAGTATGTGTGTATGTAACCCGGGATGATTAAATAAGGAAAACCAACCACATAAAATGAAAGTGCAAAGTTAACAAATGTGTAAGCCAGTACTAAAGATTTAATAATAAGTAGTGATGTCAGCCTGATCCTATATTGCAGGACGTCGGTACTGATGTCAGCCTGACCCTACATTGTAGGACGTCCCTCTCGGCCTGACCCTACATTGCAGGACGTCGGTAGTGATGTCAGCCTGACCCTACATTGCAGAACGTCCCTCTCAGCCTGACCCTACATTGCAGGACGTCTCTCTCAGCCTGACCCTACATTGCAGGACGTCGGTAGTGATGTCTGCTTGACCCTACATTGTAGGACGTCCCTTTCAGCCTGACCTTACATTGTAGGACGTCCCTCTCAGCCTGACCCTACATTGTATGACGTCCCTCTCAGCCTGACCCTACATTGTAGGACGTCCCTCTCAGCCTGACCCTACATTGTAGGAAGTCCCTCTCAGCCTGACCCTACATTGTAGGACGTCTCTCTCAGCCTGACCCTACATTGTAGGACGTCCCTCTCAGCCTGACCCTACATTGCAGGACGTCCCTCTCAGCCTGACCCTACATTGCAGGACGTCGGTAGTGATGTCTGCCTGACCCTACATTGCAGGACGTCCCTCTCATCCTGACCCTACATTGTAGGACGTCCCTCTCAGTCTGACCCTCTATTGGAGGTCGTCCCTCTCAGCCTGACCCTACATTGCAAGACTTCGGTAGTGATGTCAGCCTGACCCTACATTGTAGGACGTATCTCTCAGCCTGACCCTACATTGTAGGACGTCCCTCTCAGCCTGACCCTACATTGCAGGACGTCCCTCTCAGCCTGACCCTACATTGTAGGACGTCCCTCTCAGCCCGACCCTACATTGCAGGACGTTGGTAGTGATGTCAGCCTGACCCTACATTGTAGGACGTATCTCTCAGCCTGAACCTACATTGTAGGACGTCGGTAGTGATGTCAGCCTGACCCTACATTGTAGGACGTCCCTCTCAGCCTGACCCTACATTGCAGGACGTCCCTCTCAGCCTGACCCTACATTGTAGGACGTCCCTCTCAGCCCGACCCTACATTGCAGGACGTTGGTAGTGATGTCAGCCTGACCCTACATTGTAGGACGTATCTCTCAGCCTGACCCTACATTGCAGGACGTCGGTAGTGATGTCAGCCTGGCCCTACATTGCAGGACGTCGGTAATGATGTCAGCCTGACCCTACATTGTAGGACATCCCTCTCAGCCTAACCCTATATTGCAGGACGTCTCTCTCAGCCTGACCCTACTTTGTAGGACATCCCTCTCAGCCTGACCCTATATTGGAGGACGTCCCTCTCAGCCTGATCCTATATTGCGGGATGTCCCTCTCAGCCTGACCCTACATTGCAGGACGTCGGTAGTGATGTCAGCCTGACCCTACATTGTAGGACATCCCTCTCAGCCTAACCCTATATTGCAGGACGTCTCTCTCAGCCTGACCCTACTTTGTAGGACATCCCTCTCAGCCTGACCCTATATTGGAGGACGTCCCTCTCAGCCTGATCCTATATTGCGGGATGTCCCTCTCAGCCTGACCCTACATTGCAGGACGTCGGTAGTGATGTCAGCCTGACCCTACATTGTAAGACATCCCTCTCAGCCTAACCCTATATTGTAGGACGTCCCTCTCAGCCTGACCCTACATTGTAGGACGTCCCTCTCAGCCTGACCCTATATTGGAGGACTTCCCTCTCAGCCTGACCCTACATTGTAGGACGTCGGTAGTGATGTCAGCCTGACCCTACATTGTTGGACGTCCCTCTCAGCCTGACCCTATATAAGAGGACGTCTCTCTCAGCCTGACCCTACATTGTAGGACGTCCCTCTCAGCCTGACCCTACATTGCAGGACGTCCCTCTCAGCCTGACCCTACATTGTAGGACGTCCCTTTGAGCCTGACCCTATATTAGAGGACGTCTCTCTCAGCCTGACCCTACATTGTAGGACGTCGGTAGTAATGTCAGCCTGACCCTACATTGAAGGACGTCCCTCTCAGCCTGACCCTACATTGAATGACGTCCCTCTCAGCCTGACCATACAATGCAGGACGTCGGTAGTAATGTCAGCCTGACCCTACATTGTAGGACGTCCCTCTCAGCCTGACCCTACATTGTAGGACGTCCCTCTCAGCCTGACCCTACATTGCAGGACGTCGGTAGTGATGTCAGCCTGACCCTACATTGCAGGACGTCCCTCTCAGCCTGACCCCTATATTGCAGGACGTCCCTCTCAGCCTGACCCTACATTGTAGGACGTCCCTCTCAGCCTGACCCTACATTGCAGGACGTCCCTCTCAGCCTGACCCTACATTGCAGGACGTCGGTAGTGATGTCAGCCTGACCCTACATTGCAGGACGTCCGTCTCAGCCTGACCCTACATTGCAGGATGTCCCTCCCAGCCTGACCCTACATTGCAGGACGTCTCTCTCAGCCTGACCCTACATTGCAGGACGTGGATAGTGATGTCTGCCTGACCCTACATTGTAGGACGTCCATCTGAGCCTGACCCTATATTGGAGGACGTCCCTCTCAGCCTGACCCTATATTGCAGGACCTCCCTCTCAGCCTGACCCTACATTGTAGGACGTCCCTCTCAGCCTGACCCTATATTGGAGGTCGTCCCTCTCAGCCCGACCCTACATTGCAGGACTTCGGTAGTGATGTCAGCCTGACCCTATATTGTAGGACGTATCTCTCAGCCTGACCCTACATTGTAGGACCTCCCTCTCAGCCTGACCCTACATTGCAGGACGTCCCTTTCAGCCTGACCCTACATTGTAGGACGTCGGTAGTGATATCAGCCTGACCCTACATTGTAGGACGTCCCTCTCAGCCTGACCCTACATTGCAGGACGTCCCTCTCAGCCTGACCCTACATTGCAGGACGTCCCTCTCAGCCTGACCCTACATTGTAGGACGTCCCTCTCAGCCTGACCCTACATTGTAGGACGTCCCTCTCAGCCTGACCCCTATATTGCAGGACGTCCCTCTCAGCCTGACCCTACATTGTAGGACGTCCCTCTCAGCCTGACCCTACATTGTAGGACGTTCCTCTCAGCCTGACCCTACATTGTAGGACGTCCCTCTCAGCCTGACCCTACATTGTAGGACGTCCCTCTCAGCCTGACCCTACATTGCAGGACGTCCCTCTCAGCCTGACCCTACATTGTAGGACGTCCCTCTCAGCCTGACCCTATATTGTAGGACGTCCCTCTAAGCCTGACCCTACATTGTAGGACGTCCCTCTCAGCCTGACCCTACATTGTAGGACGTCCCTCTCAGCCTGACCCTACATTGTAGGACGTCCCTTTCAGCCTGGCCCTACATTGTAGGACGTCCCTCTCAGCCTGACCCTACATTGTAGGACGTCCCTCTCAGCCTGACCCTACATTGCAGGACGTCCCTCTCAGCCTGACCCTACAATGTAGGACATCCCTCTCAGCCTGACCCAACATTGTAGGACGTCCCTCTCATATCAGTCACTGCCTTCATTGGTGAAAATGATTGAACACAAATCGTGACTTTTCATAAAATTCAGGCTGTGAAGGAAAAATAGAATTATTATTCATACAGATTCTATTTTGTATTGAGGCCTTTACATATTGGTCAGTTTATTGTCTATTCTGATTGGATGATATTTCGGTGGATAAAATGAGTATTTATGACTTGAAGAATTCCAAATTTCGAATGATATTAAATATAGGACAATGATGGCTTAGATAGTAAGATGAATGAACGACTTGCAATACTCCCAATGATATAGCATAGTTTATCGTTTCACTACTTCTGCCTTCATTGTATTGACGTTTGAAATCTGGAACTCCAAGGCTAGTCATGCATATGGGTCATGCCCATCAAAATATCATATAATCAGAATTGACCAACATCAGGTCATGACATGAACAGTTGGCTGACCAAGACACTTGCCAATCAGTATATAGCAGAATTTGAATGAATAATCATTTACTCTTTTACCAATCAGTCCAGAGCCTGATGTTTATAAATAGTCACGAGGCTGATCCTGAACTCACCTTTTCACCATTGACAGCAGGGACTGCAACACCCAGTCCAGTTCAGAACTGTATAAACATATCTAAATTTATTTTGTAAACATTCTCTAATCATTTTGTAACAAAATAGAAATAAATTAGACTAATGTTGAATAATATTATGGTGGCTATATTCTCTATAGCCACCCTAAACAAGAAATACTTCTTCAAAATTATACGAAACTATAATAGGAGGGCCCACAGGCTGCTGCCCGCTTGTGAGACTCCCCAGCTTAAATTTAGTGGAAATTGGGTTGTATGTAATCTCTCACAGGTGATTCAAACTTTGTTCAAATGTTTTCAAATTTGCTCGTATTGATAACAAGACATGTTCTGAGATGTCTGTGAAGTAATTATAATGCTTACGTTTTTTTCTCCAAAGATATGGGGCATTAAAGTTTGACAAATTTGCCCATTTATGCCTCCATCTTGCTGCCCATGGTACCCAGGCCAGTCTCAACCCTGTTCTCTTCCTTTCTAAATCGCCAAAAAGCTATTGCTCTGATTGACCTCATTCCAAGTGCAGTGAAAACTAGAGTCTTGTGTCTTTACAGGGGTGGGTTGTTGTAAGATTTATTTTAATTATTTTCATTAATAATTTTGCTGTAAATAGTTTGAGCCTGATTCTAACAAGGATTGGAAAGTCATATTTCTTGCAACAACCTACCATTTGAAAGCATTTTTTCTTGTTAATTGTATTAAAATTCGTTTTATGAAATGAATGCACACCCCTGTTGGCGATTTTGCTTTGAACACTTCATGCTGCCATCTGTTGCAAAAGGGCTATCTCCATATTTGGGATTTGACTCTAACCTGGCCCCTTGAAAATGTATACAATTGTAAATGACTGACCTAGTTACTGTACAATGAGAGTCTCAGTGCTCCAGACGCCAGGAATCAGAACAACTCAGTTTGCAGTAATCTTTCAAAGTTTGCATGTTTTATGAAAAGTATACAGTCATATTTACCTCACAACAATATGAATATTCATTGATAACAAGTCAACATGTCTAGCATTGATGTATAAGGGAAATTATCAGTACAAAGACGAAATGGAGGTTCAAAGAGAGGATCAATGTCAGGCTCAGTGTTCACACAGTGAGGTAATTATTTTTTTATTTCAATGTTAAATCATACAAAACCTTGAAAGATGAGTTGTGCAGAGCACAAAGTATTAACCATCAGACTTAAATGATATAAATCAGTTTTTCAAAGCCATTTTTTGTAATATTATTTATTTATCTATTTACTTATTTATTTATATTATTTTGCAGATGACAACAGTCTAATGACAGGTTAGCAGTATGCTGACAGTGACATGTATTCATCAAGGCTGTGTTGGATACTGAAAGTCTATCATTGCATGCTTGGTCTACAAAGGCTTTAAAGTCCACCGATAGGTTAGCAGTTTGCTGACAGGTACTCATCAAGGCTGTGTCAGACACTGAAAGTTCAACATTGCTTGCTCGGTGAACAAAGGCTTCAACATCCAGCTGACAGGTACTAATCAAGATTGTGTGGGATACTGACAATTCAGCATTGTATGCTTGGCCCACAAAGGATTCAACATCCACTGACAGGCTGCCAAGGCAATATGGGATACTGACAGTTCATTATTGCAAGTTGTGTCAACAAAGCTTTAACATCCATTTGTTGGTAAATCGTTTGACAATTTAAATCTTAGTCATGAAATTCTCTAGTCATGTGGTTTCAGTTTGGGATGAAGAATGATATAAAAATATTTATTTGATTTATTTATTTTTTAAAAGTAATGTCTTATTGTGTGATATATGTTGTTTAAAGATGTAATAAAAGTAGTGTGAGACTATCTATACATAAGAAATGTAAAATTCATTTGTGTCAAAGTTCTTAACTTAGATAAATATTTTGTTTTTTAGAAGGTGAAATCCAAATAAATTTACAAAAAATGTTTTTGGTGTCCTTTAATCACAATAAAAAAATATTTAAACTTTATAAGGAGGAAACAAAGATCTTTTAATTGTAAAAAATGAAAACAATTTATATTAACTAGAGGTAAAATTTTAATATTTTTTTTCAAGAATGTATAAATTATATGTATTGAGAAATGATCATGCATATTGATATGGGACTTGAAATAGCTATTTTATGATATGCCTATTAATGATTATATTTATTAAATTTAGAATAAGACATACAAAGTTAGGCAATATAACTTTGAATACAATAAAAAAATTTCAAGAGACATAAAAGAAAAATAGGAAAAAAATGTGATTTGTTGTAAAGTTTGTAGATTTTTACCAAACTTTTGATATGAAATTTACTGTATCAGAAATAATTATAACAGTAAAGCTCTTCTATTCTATAAGATCTATGTGGGGCTTTAGAATGTGATTCTTTAAAAAAAAAGTTTATGTAATTATCATTATTAGTTATTTTTTCGGTCCAAACACTTATTTTCTAAAGTTTGAGGTTCAATTTAAACCAGAAATTAATTCAGAACTTTACTATTCTTAATGAAATATCTTTATCTAGACCAAAAGTTTTAAATAAATGAAATAAAAGCCTTTCAACATATGAATTATGAATATACCATCCCTGTAAAAATGGCTATTTTGCTCTTTTTCCTCCCTGTATAAACCAGCGTCCCGAAAAAAGCCTCTATTTAGGGGTGAAAAATGGTCATAATTGACAACCGTTACTCTGATTTTGATAAATGAGACCTTGTTTAAATCGTCTTGTTAAGCTACATAACATAGGCTATTAAAATCAATATTTCAGTGACTTTGAAAAATTCATGACCTCCCCTAACTATAACGTGATATGAAAATTGTAAATGCACAGAAGCATGATGTGTGCAACGTCCTCTGCCTGTCTAGATGCCTGTCAGATAAGTACTTTGGTGGGTCACAATAAAAATAGCCACGGACAATCATATATATGATAGCCCAGCCTTGCAATTTGATGAGGCCCACAGCCTTGCATCATCACCCACTGGTCTAAGGCTGAAAAATGAGTGAATCGTGAGTCACCTAACAGCACCCATTGCAGTCCTACACATCTTGGTTACGTACATTTAGTAGAAGTAGAATTTGTGAGCACTTCTATATTTGGGAATATTTTTCTCATGTGAGTGCATCTTCGGTGCATGTTTATATATATATATATATATATATATATATATATATATATATATATATATATATATATATATATATATATATATATATATATATATATATATATATATATATATATATATATATATATATATATATATATATATAAACATGCACCGAAGATGCACTCACATGAGAAAAATATTCCCAAATATAGAAGTGCTCACAAATTCTACTTCTACTAAATGTACGTAACCAAGATGTGTAGGACTGCAATGGGTGCTGTTAGGTGACTCACGATTCACTCATTTTTCAGCCTTAGACCAGTGGGTGATGATGCAAGGCTGTGGGCCTCATCAAATGTGTGTGTGTGTGTGTGTGTGTGAATGTGTATTTGTGTGTGTGTGTGTGTGTGTGTGTGTTTGAATGTATATTAGATAATATGATATTTGGGAGGTCTCGCGAAATGTATTCATAATTATCAGAAACATGTGTTTGGAGAAAATAAAGTGAAGTTAACGGTTTTTCTCATCTGGTGGAACATCTTTGAGACAGGCATGACCAATTATACCATGTGCTCCATACATCAGTATCGAAAGATCTCAAAATAGTACATTGCAAAATATGAAATTACCAATGGAATATCATGATGCAAAATTGAGCTAAAATGTCTTCGCTTCCCAACATTTGAAGCCCACGTGTGCCAATTATAAATCATTCATTGCGCTTTTGATGTCTTACCTGTAAGATTATGATCCCATAAATTATTATTTTCATTATCTTTCCCTTTTCCATATCTATAAACCATAGTAGTAGTAACGATTTAATGTGTGAGCGAAAAATCACTCTCACTAATCAGCTGTATTACATAAAGTAACAATTGGTAAACATTATCCGATCCATACAAAACATGCTTTTTTTCACAAGCGGATATGCCTGAGATTAGAGGTGAAGCACTGGAGTAGGGAACGGTCGTGGGGGAGTAAATATTGAATGGGGAAGAACATTAAATGCATTCACATTTCCTTACACAGATGTTCTGAACATTTAGTTTGATATTATGAATATGTTCTAAGCATGAATATTGTCCTTGAAAGTAGATTGATCTACAGCTGAATGGGATACAATGCTGAATATTTCCTTCTCTCTGAAATGTTCAATCATGGCTCTGAACAGTTCCCAGTCACCAAATGTCATCTTAACCACAGACTTAAGGTCAGCCAGCTCACAGTGACGCAGCACCATCCCGCTAATGTTGTTTTCTCTCAAGGTTTCACAATATTTGCTGTGATTCAGTTTGCTAGTTCCTTCCAGTCTGCACAGCAGGTCACAGATCATTTCCACACTCATGGAGCTTAGCTGTCCCCCAGGATCTCCTCCCTGCAAATAAAACTGGCATTAACATTGACATCATCACACTCATGGAGCTGCAAATAAAACTGGCATTAACATTGACATCATCACTGACAATCAATAGCTGTACAGAATCTGCTAGTTACCAACATCAAACACTGTATTGTTTCATGAAAGGTCGGTAAACGTGCATTTTCTTACTTAACTTTTCTGTTGAAGGTAGAAAGTATCTAATCTACACAGGTAAGAGTATTGTGAAAATGAAAAGGGTATTAAGTAAAGTCAAAGAAATTAATAGTGCTAAAAAGAACGAATATTTATAAAAGAAATGATTTCATGAAAAACATTCTTTGAGATAATTAAGTTTAATTTCAAACTCAAGTTTTTCAAATGATGTCAAGCAGAAACCATGATTAATACAAAAAAACGATAAATGATCAAATAGTTGTCTTGCCTCAATATGGACATTGCAGAGGGATTTCATTGAGCTGAGGGTTCTGAGATATGTTTTACTGGGGGCGCTTTCCAGGGGCCTTTCAATCATCCTTGATATCATAGGTGTCAACTGCTGGTCAGAATGCCTTGTATCATTCGATGGAAAGTCTATCGGTGCGTAACCATTTGCTGCAGTTAAGCTGAATAAAATATAGTAAAAAACAAGAAATAAATATCTCATCTTTCTTTTTGCAGTTGACAAATGAGATCTTTTAATAACCATTACAGTTAAGGTTTACATATGTTACACATTTATCTCATTTATACAGGGAATAGATAAACCGCACCAAAAGAGACAAGTATAGTACAATTGCAGTGCAAGTTATTTAGTCAGTATTGTTGTAGTTTTTATGGTGCTCCATTGTGGCCTTTTTCTAGTCATCAGAAAATATGTATACCTTGGAGAAAAGCATTAAGATGTATATGGAGAGTTTCTCCAATGACACATTGAAATATAATTGCTGAATTGTCTGATGGTATGCCGTTAGAGATTGGCCTAAAATTGAGATTTTGTAAATTTGCAAAAGGTATAGACAAGTGTGGATCCAAGCTTTTAAAAAATGTAGCAAGTATTGCTCTTGGTAATCCTTTTTCTGTATATTGTAACAATTATATTCAAACTATTGGAGTATGTAATAATTATGACTCATGTAAAAGTGACATTATTCAAGAATGGAGAGGTGATATGAATGAAGAGACAAGCAGTAATGTTGCTGTGCTAAATGAATTGATTGATATGAGGGATGGCAGAAAAGAATGTGATATTTTAAATATGGACGAGATTTTATATATTATTGAAGATATATGTGTTAATTGAATATGTAATGTTTTTTACTTTTTATGTGTATCATCTGTATAATACTGAGACTATAGCTAAGTCTCACCTGGGTGTCTCCGAGTATTCTAGGCCTGTTTGTGTGGTCAGCGGCAAGCGCCAACGCCAGTGAGCGGTATCTTGCTGGAGAGTTGTAGATTCTGGAAGCCTTGGACTGCTGCCACAGCTAGGATTGCCTGCATCCAGGGGGAGCTGCCCATCTATGGCTATCCTATTAGCTGCATTATGCTGCATCTCTGTCACAAGTGACCAGAAATCAGACCAGAGTTTAGCAGTCATGGATCAGAAATTAAACTGAGTTTAGCAGTCATGGACCAGAAATTGAACTGAGTTTAGCAGTCATTACCAGAAATTAAACTAAGGTTATCAATCATTACCCTTAATTAAACTGAATTTAGCAGTCATGGACCCTTAATCAAACTGAATTTAGCAGTCATGGACCAGAAATTAAACTGATTTAACAGTCATGGATCCTAAATTAAACCGACTTTAGCAGTCGATGTACATCTGATATCTTTTTTAAAAACATGTACGTGAAGGTGAGTGACAACACCTTTAATGACTGTGCGTAGATAGGGATCCATATGTATAGTGCAGGCAAGGAACTTCCTGAGGTCGCCTACAACTAGGACTGGGGAGTGGCTGGCCAGGAACATCTCAAGCTCCATCTGTTTGTGATCTATCTCCAGCAAAGGATCTATCTCCTTAGATACTGGCATTCTAGGCATTATGCTGAAAGGTGATTAAAAATGATTTTACAACCAATTTCTGATGAACACTAGGTTCAATTTCATCTCAGATTATGTGTGTATGTGAAATTTTACATCACTTTAAACATTATTAGTCATTTGTATTTCAAATACTCTGAATGGATTGCATTGTATGCTTTATTTAAGTCTTACGGCTTTGATAATTCAATTCATGAACCAACCAGAATTGTTGGTGATACTAAAACTTGCATCAATCTATTATTTACCAATAGTCCATTTGCCTTTTCTAAAGTTGGTGTTCGTGATAAGATTGTTGATGTTTGTGATCACTGTCCAATCTATGCTACTTTACAGTATCATTATAACAGAACCCAATGTTATAAAAGGTGGGTTTGGAATTTTGAAAAAGGTGAATTCAATCATTTTAGAAAAAACAATATTGAATGCTCCTTGGTATTCTTGTTATGATGATTATAATGTGAAAAACACAGTGAAAAACTGGATGGATATGTTTTTGTCTATTGCAAAGTCCTGAATTCCACATTATCAGGCCACTATCAGGCCTGGTGATATAGAATTTATGAATTCAGATATCCGGAAACTCATGAAACAACGTGACAGGCTTAAAAAAGAATATAATGAGACCAAAAATGAAACAATTGGCGCTTTATTTCGATAGTGTAAAAATTTGGTTCTTTTTGAGTGTAGGAAGGCTAATGCGAAAATTAAAACAGATAAAGCTGCTGAAATATCAAGTGCAAATGTGTCTTCAAAGAAATGGTGGAAATTAATGAAAAACTCATTCTTTACTGCTACACCAGAAGCCAATGGGCCCGTAATAAGTAACGGTATCATTACCACTGATAATAATATTAAAGCTGAGTTATTTAATGATTTCTTTGCCTCACAAGCTACCTTAGATGAATCATCTCTTGTCTTCCTGTTAACCAACATGCTAGTAGATTCAAAATTGAAAGTTGGTCATACAACCTGAAGTATTATATCTTTACCTCAGTAAACTTGATATAAGTAAGGCTACTGGATCAGATGGTATAGGTAATAGAATAATCAAAGAAGCTGCAGTTACCTTGGCTCAGCCATTATCAAATCTTCTTAATTACTGCAATAGCCTTGGTCATTTTCCTGATATATGGAAAATCGCGAGCATTTGTTTAAAAAGGATGATCCTTTGGTGTGTAATAATTATAGACCAATCTCACTCCTGCCATATATATCAATGGTTTTAAAAAGAGGACTATTTAATCATATTTTTGAATTTCTTCACAGAAACAATATAATAAAAGGGAACCAGTCTGGTTTTACCCCGGGAGACGGCACCATCAATCAATTAATTGCTATATGTAATAAATCATACAAGTGTATTGATGAAGGAGATGAGATGGTGGCTGTCTTCCTGGATTTAACCAAGGCTTTTGATAAAGTTTGGCTTATTGTACAAAATGGAAAAGTGTGGAATCTGTGGTAGATTGTTGGACTTGTTAGCATCATATCTCACAAATCGGAAGCAATTTGTCACTATTGGGGGATCTCGCTCATCATTGTTAGACATAAAGGCTGGAGTACCTCAAGGATCTGTACTTTGTCCTTTATTATTTCACATTTATATCAATGACATATCTGATAATCTGCAGAGCGACAGCTTCCTTTTTGCTGATGATACATCTATTTTTTAAAGAATTCATGACAACTCCAACACTACTATCAGAATATTAAATAGAGATCTTGATATCATAAACAAATGGGCTTTACAATGGATGATAACAATTAATATTAAAAAAACTGTTGTTATGTTAATTTCTCGTAAAAGATCTCCATCTGTTTTACAACCAGTCATGATTGGCTTATCTAAATTATCGGTTGTTGAAGATGTCCTGCACAAACAGATAGGTTTAATCTTCTCAAGTAATCTCTCTTGGACAATCCATGTTAACAGCATATCAGCAAAATGTAACAAGATAATAGGCATGCTTACTAGATTCAAGTATGTATGCTCTAGATCGTCACTTGTGACTTGCTACAAGTCGTTTGTAAGACCTATTATAGAGTATGGTAGTGTAATTTATAACAATTGTACAATGGAGGATAGTAAAAACTTGAATCTGTCCAACTAAATGCTGCACAGCTAGCTACTGGAGCTAAATGTGGTACTTCACATCAATCTCTGTATAGTGAGCTTGGCTGTAACACTTTAAAAACCAGACAAGAAAACATTTGTCTAATTTACTTTTATAAAATAATGAATAAAACTGTTCCAGATTATTTATATAGACTCATAGGACCATTCCTCCCAAAGCACAATCAGTGTACAAGGTCCCATTCAAATAGAAAGCTGACTGTCCCAAAGTGTAACACTGTCTTATATCAGAACTTTTCCATTGACTCAACAATAATTCTGTGTAATAATTTAGATTTTTCTTTTAAGAACAGTCCAAACAAGCTCACTTTTAAACTAAGTTTGACCAAGCTCACTATAGCTTTACCTTTGGTGTTTAATCACATTAGCAGACTTATTCGGGTTGCTTTTGCTCAGATTAGAATGGGCTTCAGTGACCTGAAAGTTGACTTGTTTCAGAGAAATTGTATTAAAGATAATATTTGTGATTGTGGTGTAGAAAAAGAGGATGTCAAACATTATCTGTTCAGATGTAATAGATAAAGTGTATTTCGGAACATTATGACCAATAGTATAAGAATGAAATTTAACCTGTCAGCCACTCTACCAACTTTATTGTATGGTAATAGAACACTTTTAGAGACCCAGAATATGTCTCTTTTTCAATATGTTTGCAATATGTTTATCATACAAAGAAAAAGATTTACACTTGTGTAGGTATCATCATTATTACAGTGAATCTCAGAAATGTTTTATATTCATTCATACATGG
This sequence comes from Amphiduros pacificus, assembly GCA_949316495.1. NCBI lineage: Eukaryota > Metazoa > Annelida > Polychaeta > Phyllodocida > Hesionidae > Amphiduros > Amphiduros pacificus. Next base: position 26,976,416 of record OX439008.1, on the reverse strand, counting down.
CATATTGACTGCCATCTGGGGGCTTTTGTCCACATTGTGTAATGTAACTTTCATCTATTGATCCTCAGCCAGGGCATGTACATGTGCATGACCTGGTGATTAGTTAAGGCTAGAGGAGAAATAAATATATGTTTAAACCAATGCATTGCAAATGCCACCAAGATACATTTCCTCACACCTTGTTGAATCAAGTAAGAAACTGCAGCTTAACTCATGATCAACATAACATTGCAATGAACATTTTTGGAAATAATAAGGTTAAAAGGTTGGAAATAATACAGTTTCTTCTCTTTGAAATATACGGTTTGAAATAATGAATTTCCAATGCAGGAAAAGTCCCTAATAATTGTATGTTTATGTGTCACAAAGATGTAAAAGATAATTTATCTTTCTGGACCAAATATTTCATTACCTGTCATTAATAGTTTTCAATGTCATGTTATCCTCCACTTCTTCATTGTCTTCTATTTCCAGTATAATCCAGGATAATCGGTAAGGCCACTGTTCAGTCAGAAAAATCCACCCATAGAGCCTCTCCCATTGGAAGTCTATGTGACAAGCCCTGAGCAGGCGACCTGCATCGACCACCACATTCTATTAAGTGATATCCTATCCGCACAACATATGGTCTTGTCTTATTAACAAAATAACCTCAACCTCAAAAAGGAGGACACACACACACACACATACATAGACCAGTTATTCACCTAACAATTAATGGGAAAATAAGCTACCATGATGTAAATGTATATGCATAAAATATGATAAATATGTTTTATTTTTAAATATTCTGAATAAATCTACCAGTGACAGCCGCGATGTTCATTAACCTTCTCATTTTCCGAGGATTTAGGTCACGAAGGCACATGTTTTTGTCCAACGATTTTGGAAGGACAAAATTGAAAGATTGCTTGATACTTTCTGTTCTCACTGTCTTGTTCTGTTGGAATGAATAATAAACAATCAGTCAGGATTTAAAAGAAAATGAGTCAGAAGAGTTCATTTGTACAGTTCTTTCCAGCTAATTTTGGATCTAACCAAAAATATTTATTTAATTGATCAAATATGAAAGCAATATACTAGATTTATATTGCTTTCAGATCTAGTGTGAAAATAAGGAGAAAGTTCAGAAAACATCTTTTTTTTTATTCCAGTCAATATTTTATTTTTTATATTTTATATTAACTACAAACCCTACCTGACTACAGCTTTCTCCCTCTGAATGACTTATTTCAAGACCTCTAAATCTGGACCTGGGATAAGTTTGACCTTGGAGAAAGAAGGGAAGGTGAACTATGTTGCAGAGATAGTCATGTCCATTTATATTGGATTCTTGAAAACGTCCACGCACATTATGCTCAATGCCTTTGACGATGACCTGTGGATCCACTGTCAGGAGGGTGATAAATGGGCTATCTTGATCTCCAAATAGCAGATGCACTATGTCTAATACCTGCATAAGAAAGTATGCCCTATAACTCAGGTGAACAGACACAGGACAAAGTTACCTCCAGAACCTCAACAATTCTTCAAATCGAGTATGCAGTAGCATGCTAATTACCTTTAACAAACGCTCTTGTTCACAGTTGTCCAGTCCATCCACAACAATTACAAGTCGTGTGCAACTGTTCTGGAAAGCATCCATACATTTTGTCATCTTTGCTATCCACTCCACCTCTTCTTTGAGGCTTTGAATAAATGTTTCACTGTTTGACGTTTCCAAGTGGGATGCCATGTTATTAATTCGTTTTCTTGGTGACATGAGCAGATTAATGCAAATCTGCCATAATTTGTAGATATTGCTTAGGAACGCAATTCCTACGATAACACACATTGCAATAATAAGGGTGTCGATGCTTGTGTTTTTCTGCTCTGTTATATCCTGCACTCCATATGTAGCGATCAAGGTTGCCGCGGTGATCAGGCAGACCAGCACAAACACCACGATAACGTAGTATGGAATGCAGCACATGGACTTGAACTTGCCATCCTCAGATGCTGAAATATGTAGGAATTGAATTGAATTTTGTTGAAATATTCTGAAAGTTCTTAATGATAGGAACCCCAAATTATGTGGTCAATTCTCCAATTTGCTATTTATTTGTGTCAAATACCTATTCCGGGTTTCAGGACTCTATATAATCTGGTAACAACAGTCCCACATTCCTGCTCCAAAGCGTCTCCAAGTGTGTTCATCATTCCTGCAATTGAACTTTCCCCCACTAAACTGGCTGAACGTGTCTTGTCTGTGAACAAAAATCTAAAAAATATCAATGAAATCATAATCAGACTTTGAACTAGGATAGAATTCTGATGTTGAAGTTGCAATGGAAAGTTCTAGAGATAATTTTGAGGACAGAATGGAGCATCAAATTTGCCACTAATTTGCCATTAACCAGCAGTGCGTTGTTTCTGTGTAACCAGCAGTGCGTTGTTTCTGTGTAACCAGCAGTGCGTTGTTTATGTGTAACCAGCAGTGCGTTGTTTCTTTGTAACCAGCAGTGCGTTGTATCTTTGTAACCAGCAGTGCGTTGTATCTTTGTAACCAGCAGTGCGTTGTATCTTTGTAACCAGCAGTGCGTTGTTTCTTTGTAACCAGCAGTGCGTTGTTTCTGTGTAACCAGCAGTGCGTTGTTTCTTTGTAACCAGCAGTGCGTTGTATCTTTGTAACCAGCAGTGCGTTGCGTATTTTCAGTTAAGCTGTGGTTTTGCTCTATAAATCTGTTGACTTTAAAGGTTGATGTGACATGAAACGTGAGGCCTTACTTGACAGCAGCGGTTTCCTTGTTAGCTCTGCTTGGCTGGTTACAGAAGAGCACCTGCAGCAGGAGCTGTACAAGCTGTAGTTTACGTGCCAAGTAGACGCTCACGCTCTCCACCCAGTCCCAGTCACGATATCTCATACCAAACATAATAACAACTAAAATAATAATAAAGATTACATTAATAACATGAACAATGAAAACAGGCCTATTTCTCTGCCCCCTCAATGTTATCAAGCAGTTATTGGGCACGTTTAATCTGCTGCTACTACCATCGTCTTTTGGGCTAGTCCTATTAATTCTATATATGCATCCAATGGATGGAGATGTTTAGCACACAAGATTCATTGTATTGTCATAGAGATATTGGAATAAGATCTTTGAATTATATATAGTGAAAGGGAAGGTTAGATGAAATAGTGACTCTAAATGACCACATAAGTGACTTTAGATATTTATGTTACATGGATTCCACCTGACTTCCTTTCTTTCAAATGAGTTTGACAGACATGTTTCCATTGATTATGGTGCATATTTTATGAAAGCTGGTAATATCAAATCTTTATCTAATCCAGGGCATTGCACATTTGACCTACTAAGGAAGGCATACTGCACAGCTAGGATGCCCAGTCCAACGCCGACTCCTACCTCCCATCTGATGGTGAAGGTCAGGATAATCCCCAGGATTAAGCTCACAAAGAAACACAGTAAAAACTGCAGGACAGAAAACTCAAACACTGGGTCCAGATTGTGCTGTGTCAAGGCTTTCATTTCCTCTGAAGTGAAAACAAAAAATTTAGACAAGTTTAAATTAACCTTAGTATAAATTTGGATTGGATTTGAAAGTTTCAGAAATTAAAGCAAAATAGAATCTTTGTGGTACTCACTTATTAGCGTTCTGATAAGGAAAGATTTGCCACTTCCCCATTTAGCATAGAGACCGACAGTGATTGGAAGGCAAAGGAGTGGGTCACTCAAGACATCGACTATGGTGCTGCTGTACATATCGTAACCCTGGATGCTTAAATCCTCTGAATTCAGATTCCCTAACATAACAAGAAACATTTCTTTAAAAATTAACCAAAGTGTGCTGTAGGAAATGCTGTTATTTTCAAACGTACACAGTAAAATTTCCATAAAATTATCATAAGTATTCTTCATTTGGAAGTTTTTTTCACTTGCTTTTGTTCAATCAACCAATACTTTTACAAAGACTACTGGAGACTTAAGATGAACCATCACACCATCAATGTAGTCACAATCTGACTGTTGCGTTTATTTTTCTCCATCTTTGACAAATATGCAATGCTGTGTAATTTGGGGGATGGTGGAGCAATATCAATGAATATACAGATGATGAAGTTTTACACAATGAAATAGCCCCTTACTTGCACCAAATATTTCATCCAAGATACTTTTGTCATGATTTGAATCAATTTGATGTGGAGTTTCTCCCGCTTTGTTGGGTTTGTGGAGAAGACTGCTATTTTTTGGATTGCGAAGAAGGGCTACCACGATGTGTCTACTGCGCGCTCTCATCGCAATGTGCACTCCAGTATCGCCATGCTAAAAACGATTCTCACGCTATATTTTTGTTATATTTAAATACCAATATTGTGGTGGATCGTTAAATCTAAACAATATAATCCCTCTACAACTAGAATCATTCATATTGATGAGATATTATATGAATGGAAATATTGATAAGTTATAGAGATATAATATAGATAGAGGTCATACGTTTTACACGGTCACAAGTTTCACACAGGAATTAGGGACAAGGGAGGAGTGAGATTTTTAGGTTTAAGTTGACAGTGCAGAAGGTGGTTATTAGATAGGGTAGGTTTTTCATCAGTGTAGGGGCCCGCATCGGGCAGTCAGCACGAATGCTACTCACAGATTGGAGATAAATAGTGTGTATTGGATCTTCTCTCTAGCTGAGTAGCCATGCTGTGTAGGCTCTGAGTGTCCACGAGACAAAAGTGGAGCGGCCAACATATCAAATCAAATCAAATCAAATAGGTTTCTCACCTTATCAGTTGCAGATACTTTACAACCTTTCTCAACCAAACATTCCACTATTTCCTTGTGCCGGGATTTCACTGCCTTAATCAATGGTGTCACACCGTCCTGAAACAAGTTAATTTTGTTTGTTTGGGGTTTTACATCACTTTCAAAATTATTTCAGTCATTTTGTGATGAGACCTACTTGTAGCAGATATAGTGTTGCTTCACTAAATTGTCTTGTCGCAGGCCCTTGACATGACAACCCACCCAGTCACAGATTGCAAGGACAACGGGTAAACCCTTTGCCATACATCATACATACCTAAAGATATATGTATGATTCTTATAAACCAATTATAGTTTTTGTAGGGAAAAGGACAAAAGGGAATTGAATTCTGTTAAATTAATATTCATTAACGATACTGTTGTGCTAAAAATTACCCCCGGCTGGTATGTGTTTATCTTTATGGGATTTTTTTTTATAATGAATGTTTATTTTCATAAGCATCAAGTCATGTACATAGCTCAACATAATCATAGTAGGTCAAATAAAAAGTTAAATTTACTGAAATCTTTGTCTGTCTTATTTATACTGCATATTTTATGTTCCATATATAGTTTAGATTTCAATTGTATAAGGTACTGAAAAAAGTCAACAGCATTTTCGGTGTGAATACGTTGACAATAGATATAATACTTTGCTATCAGAATACAATAATTCAAGACAGTGAATACATCCCCCCCGATCTGGAATCCGAACAAAACATATTCCTCCAACTCACAATTTGATGAAATCTGAATGTCTCCCAATTTATTCCACCAATCAAAGAATAGATTCCAAAAATGTATTACTTTAGGACAAAAAAGAAAAAAGTGTACAATATCATCTGTGTCATCACAGTATAAGCATTGGGAGCTATCCACAATTTTCATATCACACAATTTTTCTCTACAAGTGGTTAGTCTATGTAGTAATTTGTATTGAAAAGATTGAATTCTAGTTTCTCTACATATAGTGAATGACAGGCGGAATATGTTTTGCCATAGGTCATCGTCAGTATTTTGAAAACCTGGGTAGTTCCCACACCATTTTGCAATACATGCTGGTCGTTTTTCTTTTTTTCTTATATAAACAATATATAGCATTTTTGTATCAAGAGATTCATAATTGTGTAACTTGCCATCAACAAAATTAACATCTTTACTGCTAGATTTCCTGTCTTTGGTGAACAATATTGATTTCCATGGAGATGTAATGCTTTGCCTTATTTGCAGCATATCTAGAAAATTACATTTTACATTAAATTTTTGGCTAATTTCAGTATGGTTCATCAATGTATTATTTTCTTTTAAAAGATCATTTATGGTGATAATTCCATTTTCTACCCACTTTGTCCACAAATATGGTTTACATGCTATTGTTATGTGTCTATTATTCCACAAAATTTGCTGTTTTATTAATTCTGGCGTCATTTTAATATGCTCTAATTGTCTTGTCTCTAACCAATTGTTATGTACATTTTCATAAAATTTTGATTTAAGGGTAATTGGCAACTGATTTGATCGAAAAAGTAGATTTTTGGAAATAAACTTTGGACAACAGATCAGGCTATGTACATAACATATGTGCATATTTGTGTAAATATGAGAATATGTGAGCCTTAACTATGCTTAGAAATGCATTTTATCTGAGAGCAATAATAAATATATTGCTCTCAGATTTTATTTAGGTTTGGAAGATTAAAATGGCCACCAAACAAATGCGTAATTCTAATTTCGGGGCCTGAGTGAATAGTGAGAATATTCAAAGAATTATATGCTGGACATGAGGTCTAATTACGGCGGAAAGTAGCTTATTAAGATTAAGATTGGCAGCTGACACTTGTACATCAGCGAGAATGAGTGACATAGCGCATGTAACGGGTTTATAGCAGTGGGAGGAGCGGACGTCCAGAAAGCACCCTGCAGAGCACTTTCAGTTTCATTTGATATTGGCCGTGCTCGACTTCCATTCACCAAATCAACCATATAGAATACCATTTTTTTCAAAAATTATCAAAACGTTATAACCCGATTGACTCTACATTCAATATATTTTTTATCATATTTTTTTTTTAATCATTTCTATTCATGACTAATTTTCTCATATTTTTCAGGGAATATTTCTTTTTTTTTAGGTATTATTATGATAAGAGCAACCTATTGCTGATTATTTTCTGAAATTAGATTAATATTGAATTTATCTTATATCTCCAAAAAAAATGTGAGGTCAAATTAAAGTCCGTCAATTTGTCACTTTTGTAACCCTACCGATTTAAGCTGTTTTTAATCATTTTAGCTTCATAATAAATCTTGAAATTGGCGGACTTTTTTTTCAATTTCTTTTAAGTATTAATGTGTTTTTCTCTGCAGTATTCTATATATTTTCATAAACTGTTCCCCAATAAGCTGGCATTTTAATATTATTTCAAAAAAACTTAGTGTTATGGTATTTTCCTCTGTTTTCCCTTAAAGATTGACCACAAAACTATAAATAAAATTGCTCTCAAATTGTTAATTATGAACAGATTTTGATTAATAAGGACTCTACGAGCTCTTATTTGAAAGATGTAGATGATAGGATAACAAAACATGTAGATAATTTCGTGGAAATAGGCTTTCTGTTTTCAAGATCATTGAAAGGTCACTTCAAGGTCACTGGCAATATTTGATCAAAATAGCCTAAGAAGGTTTACATTCGATCACATATCATTTGTAGATGTATTCTGAGTAGTAAAAAAGTGATATCCCTATGTCTGCCATTTCTAGTGATGAGATAATTTACATCGATAAAACATTCAAATTCAGCAGCTTGACCACGGTCCAATGTGGCGGTTCAATAGTGTGACCCAACAAATATCAAATCTAATATATGGTGATAAACAACATTCTAAGATTTAAATGCCCAGGATAAAGTCCTGATCACCAAGTGCAACCCCTTTCATGACCAAAAGGACATTATAAGAAAACCAGTTCTCTAGGGCGTATTTAGTTATGTTTTTTTTGCAATATTATTTTGTCCTTGTGTACATTTTATGTAAGTCTGCCAGTCAACCATCTATTGTTACCCACTAATGGAGAGTACCCGTCGTTGGGGGACATGGACGGGGGATCAATACTCTACCACAGATAGCTACTCTACTCTATTCTACTGTACTGTACTGTACAATAGGCATAACCCGTGAACTCGCTGGCTGTGAGTCGGGGCACGGATCCTAGCTACCCTATCTACCCAAGTGAAGGAGGCAGGTAATGAGGACTGCAGACACAGGATATACACGACACAATAGTTACCTTTATTCGGTGATGTATGTCTTCCTTGTCTGGCTAGGCCGGCATGGAAATGAGCGAGGCATATGAACTACCCAAATGCATGATACTTATGAGATCCTAGCTATACACAAAACACCCAAGTCTATGCGGTCACGATACTGAGAGTCGTGGATCTTCTGTGGCAAGCAGGCAGTCGCGGTCGTCTCCGTAGTCTAACTCCCCCGGATCCAATGGTTGCGGGCCGCTATATGGATCACTTTGTGTTGTGTGTGGAACTTGCCTGCGTCATCTCTGCACGCGGTACCATAATGACTCGTCCGTCCTGCCTGCGTATCCGACATAGGCTCGTCCGCCTGCACGTGATCTCTCAGTGTGGTGGTTATAGTTATGCATCAACCATCAATATTGCTCGTGAATGTCTATGAATGTCTATATGTTCCCAAGAGTCTCTGGGTGTGTAATCTATATCTTACACTATGGCCTGGGGTATAAAAAAGGTCCTCCCTGGTTGACCGGTGGGCCAGCCTAGAACGGCATTGTATCATGATGATGACAAATAACAGTTGAAACCGAACGGTACCGGCTTGAAGAATGATTTTCTCCCCTGAACTGTGATTTATCCCGTGACAACTGGTCATGGAGCTACGGTGGAGCTACGGTGACGGGCAGTAATAAAACAGTGGTGGGTGTGTATGTGTTTTGCGGCAGGATGGTTTAATAATTAATCTGACACATCTGATATGCATATTCTCTTTTATTTTTGTGACTTGATGTAAAATACATATTCTATTTATTTTGTGACTTAATTCTTATAGTCAAATGTCAAGAGAGGGTGAGCCCGTTAAAACAAGTGAATCAAAACAATTTGAGATTTCAGGGTCTTTTGGAAGATCTGTTCCATCATACTAAGAAATCACAGGTTATTCTACGAGCTTGAAGTTCTTTTGATATTTGATATTTGATATTTGATATTTGACGTTTTTTTTTCAAAAGGTGTCAACAAATATGTATCAGTGTGCCCTTCTGGGACATGGTGAAAAAAGTGATGCAAAAGGATATATATCCTGTCAAAAACGGATATATCCCTTTTCCTGTGACAAATGAGTTTGTCAGTACGATCAATGGCCTCCTCAACGTTTTAGCACTGTCTTAATCATTCGTTATCAATATATTTATGGAAAACAACTAGATACACCTTCATACCCTTTTGGTAATTGGGTAGAAACGTTATGCAATAGGATATATTTCCTGTAAAACACTCAAATATACCTTTAGCTATCACAAACACATTTTTTAGCATGTTAATAATTCCAAGGCACATTGTAAGAGTTACTACACTGTCTTCGCAGAATTTGAGGAACTAATGAGGGGTCAGACATACTTGCTAGACATGTCTAGAACATATCTAGTGACATTAGAAGGCGAGGAAAAATATATGAGTAGGAAATATAGCCCTTTTCCTGTGGCAAAATGTGCATATCCAATACAGCACATTCTAAGAGTTGCCGCACTGTCTTCCCAGATTTTGAGGGACTAATGAGGGTTCAGACATACTTGCTAGACATGTCTAGAACATATCTAGTGACATTAGAAGGCGAGTAAAAATATATGAATAGGCGATATGGCCCTTTTCCCTTGGCAAAATGTGCATATCCAATACGGCACATTCTAAGAGTTGCCGCACTGTCTTCACAGATTTTGAGGGACTAATGAGGGGTCAGACATACTTGCTAGACAAGACTTGATAATGTCTAGACGTTTCCACATCAAAGTATAAAATTTATTCAAACATATTCACTTCTTGTTTACTTTATTATGCAATGATATATTTGTTTAAAATTTGCACATAGCCGGTGGACAAATTAAATTTTTTATAAGTCCTGTTGGGGTTTGCAAATCTGTATATCTCCTACCTTATCTGCTTATTTAGACCATGAAACTAATAAATTTAATTAATGAATTCCTATTTGGACTTAGGTTTGGAGCTGGAAGATTTGCCATATAGTAGGTTAAAGTTGAATTCTCCCTATCTGCTCTCCCGTATCCGCTGCATTTTCAGAGCGCTACGATCGAATTTCACCTCGATTGTTGCACTGGGTACTTCCGGTCCAATTATACACCAGTCAAAACAAACGCACGCACGTTATTCCTCCATCATTTCAATCTGCTAGATAAGTGTGTACAGGTCTTCAACGGTCATCTTATGTTCACTAATTGATTAATCATGTTCCAATGTAAATAAACTGAACTGCAGTTTCAAAAATATGTGCTGCATGTGTCCCGAGTGCAGACATTCACTACGTGGGGTCCGTGGGCCTTGAGTGATCTGTCAGCTGTCAGTGCAGTGTAAACATGGACAGGCTGCTCGTTCCTCAGCTCAGAAATATACTCAAGAGAAAGGGAATACCTTTGAGTGGTAAAATCAAGAAAGAGCTCTCATAAACGGATAAACATGTAAACGTTTTGCCTTGTTTGTATTAGCTGTACACTCAGCTGATGCACAACTAAACCCCATCGTGAAAGTCAATCATTGCCAGACGCCAAACATGTGCCCCGGAAGTATAGCGTGCAACAAATCGGCCCACAATGCATTGCGAATCAACCGAGCTGACATCTGGTGTTCAATAAACCGGGAGAGCAGATAGCAAGAATTAAATAATGCCTTTTTGTGTATGAATTTCGAGGCAAATCCTTGAACATGCACATTTCTTCGTACATGTTCCCATTTAACCCATCATTGGCCTTCATGATGGCCTCAAGGACTCCTATCAAAGTTGATAGATTGGATGCAAATTTGAATGCATTAATCACTAGCATACATGTTTTCCTTAGGGTGATGATTATTCATGATGCAACAGCTTAGATTGGTCAATTTTGTTACTCAGCAACAATATTTGTATACACCATACAATGTAGTAAAGTATATAACTGTGATTTCATAGTGATGATTTCATCTGAGTTTCAAAATGGAATTTTTAAAACACATGTCAAGACCAGCTTGTGAATTGCAGCTGAAATGGTGAGATTACTTTGAACACAAAAACACCCAACTGTCAAAATTATCACAACCACATTCAAAGAAAGAAAACTTCTTAAATCAAAAGACAACTCATCTCCCTCAACTGCCAAACTATCTGCAAGTGATCCACCAAGGCAAAGTTCCAATAAATATTTAGAGTGAAAAGTAATTTCTTGCCATACTTAGTCAAGCTATATGAAAAGCCGTTTTGTACAGTAAAAGAAGCATCAGTTTCTAAAAACCAAAATGAATGCTTTTTAATTATTCATCTCCAAGTCATTCAGATATTTTTATTATTATAATATTATCAATACAACTAGTTATTGGTTACAACTTGTGAGCTCTGCTGACGTCTTTAAAGATTTAGGAGTGAGGAAAATGTCTGTCCATCCATCTGTCTACATTTCTTTAAAAATCTTCAAAACTACCAGTAGTATAATCCATGGGCCTTGATCTGTGACCGGATGTGCTGTAATGCCAAGGACCTGCAACATGACAATTCAGTGAGGCAGCACTTTATCTGCTACAAGTAGATCTCATCACGAAATGTCTGAAATAATGTTGAGTGATGTTAAACTACAAACAAACAAACAAAAAAAAAAGGTCGGGAACTGTTGGGAATTACATCTGACCTAAAATTAAGACAGTGTGGCACCTCTTGAATGTTTGCATTTTAAAACACAAAAAATGTTGAAATATGTGAATTTTAGCAGAGTAAATGGGCCATATCTCCTTCTCATATATTTTTCCTCGCTTTCTAGTGTCACTAGATATGTTCTAGACATGTCTAGCAAGTATGTCTGACCCCTCATTAGTCCCTCAAATTCTGCGAAGACTGCGCGGCAACTCTAAAAATGTGCTGTATTGGATATGCACATTTTGCCAAGGGAAAAGGGCCATATCTCCTATTCATATATTTCTCCGCGCCTTCTAATGTCACTAGATATGTTCTAGACAGGTCTAGCAAGTATGTCTGACCCCTCATTAGTCCCTCAAAATCTGTGCAGACATTGTGACAACTCTTAGAATGTGCCGTATTGGATATGCACATTTTGCCAAGGGAAAAGGGCCATATCACCTACTCATATATTTTTCCTCGCCTTCTAATGTCACTAGATATATTCTAGACAAATCTAGCAAGTGTGTCTAACCCTTTTTAAGTATATTCATGTTTGGGAAGGCTCTGCAACAATGCTTGTGAATCATTATCATGCTAAAAAATGTGTTTGTGATAGCTAAAGGTACATTTTAGTGTTTTAAAGGATATATATCCCTTTACATAACGTTTCTACCCAAATACCAAAAGGGTGAAGGTGTAGGTGTATACAGTTATTTTCCATTAACATATTGATAATAAATGATTAAGACTGTGCTACAATGTTGAGAAGGCCATTAAACATACTGAAAAACTCATTTGTCACCGGAAAAGGGATATATCCGTTTTTGACAGGATATATATCCTTTTACATAACTTTTTTCACCATGTCCCAAAAGGGTACACTGATACATACTTGTTGACACCTTTTGAAAAAAACGTCAAATATCAAATATCAAAAGAACTTCACGCTCGTGGTTATTCTGATTCATAATTTGGACCTGGTATGGATCAACGTCTCATCCTTGTCACTTCCGATCAATAAGTTAACTTTTTCTGGTAGGTAGACAGAATCGGCGGAAGATTTTATCAGGGAGCTCAAGTATCTTAAAATGGGCAATGGTTGGGATGATAAAAAATTAATGGGGAATGCGCTGGTCTCACTGAAAGCCAACGCCAAAGAGTGGTTTGAGCTTGAAGGTGAGGAAAGTTTTTATCGAGAGGGAGGTATTGCTCCTAGTTTTGCAATATTTGAGGAAAAACTTTCAGCCAGATTCATAGTTAGGAACTATGATTCTTATTTTAAGAATTATGCCAAATTAACCGACGTTGAGGTAAGAAACGTCAATTTACACCCAGAACCCAGCCTCCGGTGTGACTAAGAAATGGATTTCTGTATTATACACAATATTTTGAACTAGGAAACATCATCAAACCTTTTGCAACAAGACGGGTAATTAAATCTGACCTAGCTCTGGTGTTACTGTAAATCTAAGTAAAGAGTTGTTGGCAGCATAATTACGAGTAACTTAAAATGTGGTGGTTTAATATATTGATAATTATAACTTACAATAGACATATGTATGCAATTCTTTAAATGGACTTTAGATATCTTAAATAATCCCTCGACAGTTAGGGTATCGTTTCCAAGAGGTTTGCAAGAAATGTTGAGAATGTTTAATTCTTTTACGTTTGTGGTGTTCATGTATATAAAAGTATTAGGTCAAGAACAAAAATGACAGCACAGGACAAGGTGGGTGATTGTTTTCATCATATTTTATGTATTTGACTCAGAGTTTCAGAAATATTGGATCTTGATCGTAATTAGTTCAGTTTCTAATGAATAAACGCAACAGTCATTATTGCAGTAGATTTGTCAGTTATGTTATCTTTTATACAGTGCAAATATGTTTTTTTATAAAATAAAGATATATATATATATATATATATATATATATATATATATATATATATATATATATATATATATATATATATATATATATATATATATATATACATATATATTCAAGTTGTACCTCATCTGGAATCTCAGTGTCAGCATTGTACTCCAGAAGCATCTTGACAATCATAAGGTGGCCCCTATCTGAGGCCCAGAAGAGGGCGCTTTTCTGCTCCTAAAACATGTAAACAACCTTTTTATCTCAATGTTTGTATTCGGAGTTCGGAATATAATATTATCTAATAGTATTACCTTTCTTGGTGTCACAATTCTACACTGATGAAGATGGAGATTAACTAACACAAATTAATTTCTTTGTTTTGAAGACGTTTATAAGCACAAATAAGGTTTTATTATGTGAGATATAGCACCTGTCAATGGACATAATACCCCACTCTCCTTTATAAAACAATGACTGGGACCTTTATGAAAAGTTCACATCCAGAAATTATAAATTGTTGACAAGTTCGGAACCTCACCATGCCCACTTACATAAAATAGGACTTGATATGTGGTATTTAATGTACAGAAAGGTAGAAGTTCTCGTCTCAAATTTCTTTCTGTAGGTTTCTTCGGCTAAACTAGCAGTTAATTTGAAAGCAAGGAAGTTTGTTTGTAAATAGGTATAGACTCTTTATGTGCATTCCTTTAATATGATAATTGTCTCTTCTCATTACAAAATTATATTTCAATTAATACTGACCGATCCCTGGACGTTTACATCAGCATATTTCTTCAGCAGACTCCGTACCACCTCCGTATGACCGCCCTTCACCGCATGAATCAGAATTGTATCTCCATACTGAATACGTAAAGAAACAGTTTTGATTACATTTAATATCTATTGCTTACTGCTATGCCCAATCAATATTCACATCTTTATGGAGATTGGGATTTAGGTTACCTATTGTTTACTGCTATGACCAATCAATATCCACATCCTTTATGGAGAAGGGGATTTAGGTTACCTATTGCTTACTGCTATGCCCAATCAGAGCCCCAGTCCTGTAGCTGTCAATATCCACATCCTTTACGGAGATGGGGAATTAGGTTACCTATTGCTTACTGCTGTGACCAATCAGAGTCCCAGTCCTGTAGCTGTCAATATCCACATCCTTTATGGAGATGGGGAGTTAGGTTACCTATTGCTTACTGCTATGCCCAATCAGAGTCCCAGTCCTGTAGCTGTCAATATCCACATCCTTTATGGAGATGGGGAGTTAGGTTACCTATTGCTTACTGCTATGACCAATCAGAGTCCCAGTCCTGTAGCTGTCAATATCCACAGCCTTTATGGAGATGGGGAGTTAGGTTACCTATTGCTTACTGCTATGACCAATCAGAGCCCCAGTCCTGTAGCTGTCAATATCCACATCCTTTATGGAGATGGGGATTTAGGTTACCTATTGCTTACTGCTATGCCCAATCAATATCCACATCATTTATGGAGATGGGGATTTAGGTTACATATTGCTTACTGCTATGCCCAATCAGAGCCCCAGTCCTGTAGCTGTCAATATTCACATCTTTATGGAGATGGGGATTTAGGTTGCCTATTGCTTACTGCTATGCCCAATCAATATCCACATCCTTTATGGAGATGGGGATTTAGGTTACCTATTGCTTACTGCTATGCCCAATCAGAGCCCCAGTCCTGTAGCTGTCAATATCCACATCCTTTATGGAGATGAGGATTTAGGTTGCCTATTGCTTACTGCTATGACCAATCAGAGTCCCAGTCCTGTAGCTGTCAATATCCACATCCTTTATGGAGATGGGGATTTAGGTTACCTATTGCTTACTGCTATGCCCAATCAGAGTCCCAGTCCTGTAGCTGTCAATATCCACATCCTTTATGGAGATGGGGAGTTAGGTTACCTATTGCTTACTGCTATGCCCAATCAGAGTCCCAGTCCTGTAGCTGTCAATATCCACATCCTTTATGGAGATGGGGAGTTAGGTTACCTATTGCTTACTGCTATGACCAATCAGAGTCCCAGTCCTGTAGCTGTCAATATCCACAGCCTTTATGGAGATGGGGAGTTAGGTTACCTATTGCTTACTGCTATGACCAATCAGAGCCCCAGTCCTGTAGCTGTCAATATCCACATCCTTTATGGAGATGGGGATTTAGGTTACCTATTGCTTACTGCTATGCCCAATCAATATCCACATCATTTATGGAGATGGGGATTTAGGTTACATATTGCTTACTGCTATGCCCAATCAGAGCCCCAGTCCTGTAGCTGTCAATATTCACATCTTTATGGAGATGGGGATTTAGGTTGCCTATTGCTTACTGCTATGCCCAATCAATATCCACATCCTTTATGGAGATGGGGATTTAGGTTACCTATTGCTTACTGCTATGCCCAATCAGAGCCCCAGTCCTGTAGCTGTCAATATCCACATCCTTTATGGAGATGAGGATTTAGGTTGCCTATTGCTTACTGCTATGACCAATCAGAGTCCCAGTCCTGTAGCTGTCAATATCCACATCCTTTATGGAGATGGGGATTTAGGTTACCTATTGCTTACTGCTATGCCCAATCAGAGCCCCAGTCCTGTAGCTGTCAATATCCACATCCTTTATGGAGATGGGGATTTAGGTTACCTATTGCTTACTGCTGTGACCAATCAGAGTCCCAGTCCTGTAGCTGTCAATATCCACATCCTTTATGGAGATGGGGAGTTATGTTACCTATTGCTTACTGCTATGACCAATCAGAGCCCCAGTCCTGTAGCTGTCAATATCCACATCCTTTATGGAGATGAGGATTTAGGTTACCTATTGCTTACTGCTATGCTCAATCAGAGTCCCAGTCCTGTAGCTGCCCAATCAGAGTCCGAGTGCTGTAGCTGTCAATATCCACATCCTTTATGGAGATGAGGATTTAGGTTACCTATTGCTTACTGCTGTGACCAATCAGAGCCCCAGTCCTGTAGCTGTCAATATCCACATCCTTTATGGAAATGGGGATTTAGGTTACCTATTGCTTACTGCTGTGACCAATCAGAGTCCCAGTCCTGTAGCTGTCAATATCCACATCCTTTATGGAGATGGGGATTTAGGTTACCTATTGCTTACTGCTGTGACCAATCAGAGCCCCAGTCCTGTAGCTGTCAATATCCACATCCTTTATGGAGATGAGGATTTAGGTTACCGAGTGACACTGCTGGGGGTCTCATGGGAAGACTATGACTATTGACATTGATTGAGCAAGGAGAGAATGCCAACAAATATCATTTCCAACAAATTAAACTTGATTGTTCCTTTCTCAGTAAGAGTGCATCACATTCTACATATTAATAAATACAACTGTGTTATCAAGGATAACATGCAGTTCAATCAGGAAACAGTTCTCTGCGGCCGCAGTAGTATTAACAAGTGATAATTTAGACTCAGGACTCAAATTTCATTTATTCAGGCCTTTTTAAGATTACAGAAAATCAGTTACATAATACGTTTTTACATGGAAACTATATGTAAAGGCCAGGGAGACCCCGTTAAGGTGGGTTTAAACACCGCTATCACTGGGGCCACCCTGTAAGTGTAATAGAAATTCAGTACACAATATTATTATCCTGATATATAGTGGACATGAGTTATCAAAAAGTATCTGAAGTAACGTACCATTTGTTTAATGTAGTAAAAATTGATACTAATGTGTCAGACATAAAACTTGTAAACTATATATGTGTATACAATGACATGACTTATTTGAAGTCTTCAAAACAACATGACATATAAGAAACACTTGGCTAGAGTGTTTGATTAAGTCCTCCACATACATAACAATTATCAATAGTACATTTGTCTTTATACCGATTCACAAAAAAATTCTTAATGTATTTTGATTCACACAACTGTACCCTCCCAGTAACTATTATTCAAAGGATTATGGCTGAGCCAAAGAGTTAAATGCATTCATGTGGGGAGTGATTACAGGGTAAAAGCAAGTGGTGATTACCTTTCAAAACATTACATTTTAAGCAGCATGAATCTTTGTCTCAGTCGATTCCATGCCAATGTTCTTGTTGGTTCTATCAGGAATGCCTCAAGTTCTTGATTCCGACCAAGGTGTATGTTGTTGCATTTGCATTGCATCTAACTTGATCAGTTCAAATAGGTAAGTCTGGCGCACAGTTTGGCGACTCCATAATGATATAATGGATACTTTATCACTGAAGCATACAGAGTGACATAGTGGGCCCGATTTGCTTGGTGAAAGCTAACTGTATCAGGCAGATGATATTGGCCTCTTTTCCTTGTCAGAAGCTTGGAATATAATACATGTAGTTAGGACGTCTAAACTCGTGTGCATGATGCAACAGCAATCCATTGTTGGAATAGTTTCCCTCTGACCTAATATGTGAAGTGCCCTCAGTGAAGTGTTAAGCATTTCACAATGAACAGGTTTGGGTAATCTTATCGTGAAATGTGGGATATTTCCAATTGAATAGTCTATTCATTCCAACCCATAACATTGATATGTACATATACATTTTACCAATAACTACAAAGCCAATTAAAATATTGTATACAGATACAGAATGATTTTCATAGCTACATTATGCTCGTGATATGTTTAGGTCTAAAACCAGTCTGTAGCAAAGATGAATAATGTCAAAATCGTCATGTATTCGGCTCATATGGCACCCGTTGTGCTTAGAAGAACATTACTTTACAAGGTAGATTGACATAAGCCCCTTTTTGCCTAGTAGAAGCTTACCCTCTCAGGTAGATTGACATAGGCCCCTTTATGCCTAGTAGAAGCTTACCCTCTCAGGTAGATTGACATAAACCCCTTTTTGATCAATAGAAGCTTACCCTATCAGGTGGATTGACATAAACCCCTTTTTGCTCAGTAGAAGCTTACCCTATCAGGAAGATTGACATATGCCCCTTTTTGCCTAGTAGAAGCTTACCCTATCAGGTAGATTGACATAAGCCCCTTTTTACCCAGTAGAAGCTTACCCTATCAGGAAGATTGACATATGCCCCTTTTTGCCTAGTAGAAGGTTACCCTATCAGGTAGATTGACATAAGCCCCTTTTTACCCAGTAGAAGCTTACCCTATCAGGTAGATTGACATAAGCCCCTTTTTGCCTAGTAGAAGTTTACCCTCTCAGGTAGATTGACATACGCCCCTTTTTGCTCAGTAGAAGCTTACCCTATCAGGTAGATTGACATACGCCCCTTTTTGCTCAGTAGAACTTACCCTATCAGGTAGATTGACATAAGCTCCTTTTTGCCTAATAGAAGCTTACCCTATCAGGTAGATTGATATAAGCCCCTTTTTGCCTAGTAGAAGTTTACCCTATCAGGTAGATTGACATAAGCCCATTTTTACCCAGTAGAAGCTTACCCTATCAGGTAGATTGACATAAGCCCCTTTTTGCCCACTAGAAGCTTACCCTATCAGGTAGATTGACATAAGCCTCTTTTTGCCTATTAGAAGCGTACCCTATCAGGTGGATTGACATAAGTCCCTTTTTGATCAATAGAAGCTTACCCTCTCAGGTAGATTGACATAAGCCCCTTTTTGATCAATAGAAGCTTACCCTATCAGGTGGATTGACATAAGCCCCTTTTTGCTCAGTAAAAGCTTACCCTATCAGGAAGATTGACATACGCCCCTTTTTGCCTAGTAGAAGCTTACCCTATCAGGTAGATTGACATAAGCCCCTTTTACCCAGTAGAAGCTTACCCTATCAGGTAGATTGACATAAGCCCCTTTTTGCCTAGTAGAAGCTTACCCTCTCAGGTAGATTGACATACGCCCCTTTTTGCTCAGTAGAAGCTTACCCTATCAGGTAGATTGACATACGCCCCTTTTTGCTCAGTAGAACTTACCCTATCAGGTAGATTGCCATAAGCTCCTTTTTGCCTAATAGAAACTTACCCTATCAGGTAGATTGATATAAGCCCCTTTTTGCCTAGTAGAAGCTTACCCTATCAGGTAGATTGACAAAAGCCCCTTTTTACCCAGTAGAAGCTTACCCTATCAGGTAGATTGACATAAGCCCCTTTTTGCCTAGTAGAAGCTTACCCTATCAGGTAGATTGACATAAGCCCCTTTTTGCCCACTAGAAGCTTACCCTATCAGGTAGATTGACATAAGCCTCTTTTTGCCTATTAGAAGCGTACCCTATCAGGTAGATTGACATAAGCCCCCTTTTGCCCAGTAGAAGCTTACCCTATCAGGTAGATTGACATAAGCCCCTTTTTGCCTACTAGAAGCTTACCCTATCAGGTAGATTGACATAAGCCCCTTTTTGCCTAGTAGAAGCTTACCCTATCAGGTAGATTGACATAAGGCCATTTTCGCCTAGTAGAAGCTTACCCTATCAGGTAGATTGACATAAGCCCCTTTTTGCTTAGTAGAAGCTTACCCTATCAGGTAGATTGACATAAGGCCATTTTCGCCTAGTAGAAGATTACCCTATCAAGTAGATTGACATAAGCCCCTTTATGCTTAGTAGAAGCTTACCCTATCAGGTAGATTGACATGAGCCCCTTTTTGCCTAGTAGAAGCTTACCCTATCAGGTAGATTGACATGAGCCCCTTTTTGCCTAGTAGTAGCAGCTTACCCTATCAGGTAGATTGACATACGCCCCTTTTTGCCTAGTAGCAGCTTACCCTATCAGGTAGATTGACATAGGCCCCTTTCTCCAGCAGTTGGTAGACTATTTCTTGGTGTCCATCCTTAGCAGCCCAGGTGAGGGCTGTGTAGCCATCCTTATCTACTGCATTCATATTGGGGTTGTTCTCCAGCAGCATCTCCACCACATCTGTGTACCCACCCCTGGCTGCCACCAGCAGGGCCGTCCAAGAATGCTTCAAGCAGTGTTAAAACTCTTTATTGAGAAATGGAATGCAATGCTTCATTGCGAGATTTTACATTAATTTGAACACATACAATAAATTTTAAAAAAAAGGAAAGATTATATGTTATATTTGCTAAAAAAAATCAAATACAGCCTTAAGATGTTGAGAAAGATGACATTAAGAGGTTTACAGAAAAAAAAACAAAAAAACCACATATAAATAACAGTACACATCTATGCCTAAATATTGAAGATCACAGACATTTTGAAGGGAAATACAGATGCTGAAATCATGGCTTTATTTCTATCAGAAAGTATGGCCCTAAGATTATATATTTATATCCGTTTTGTAGAATGATTTGTTAAGTTTTAAATAATTAAATCACTTAACGATTACTGAGAAGAATATAATTGAAAGAGTGACCACTGAGAGAGAGTAAATGTTTGAAACTTTATAATTTCACATATAATATAGTGTTTTTATTAATAACTAATATTGAATACATTTTTACACATTTCTATTCACTAATATTAAAAACAAAATTTACTGTTATATGACCAATAAATCCGAATAGTTGCTCTTCATGCCTTCAGTGATTTGATATTTTACATTTTTTTCTATCTTGTTCATGAACTCTGAATAGTTTTTGATACTCCTATTACATAAGAACTACGTCTGCTGTACATTGACTATTTGAAATAAACACAGTGGTTTTAGAAAACATTCTAGTAACTGAAATAATCTTCATGACCCTTAATTTTTTATTGCATGATGAGGTCATGACCTTCCCATATACTCCATACTGATTATGAGTCGGTGGAAGAATATGATGTATTTACTAGCTTACCATTCCGCTATTGTCAATTGTGGCACCCTCTTCCAGCAGTTTCTTTACAATATCTTTATGCCCTTTCCGAGCTGCCCAGATAAGTGGGGTAGTTCCATACTGCAATGAGGACAATACGATAACATAGTAACAAAGGGAAAATTATTAAGGTCTATAATCCACAATCAGTTTGAAGCATCTGGAGAGAACTTCGTGTGGTCTCGTGTATTTACGTAACTGCCTTTGGCACACATGGCGGACAAACTCGTTTGCGTGAGATTTTTAAATACCCAAATCTTTTAGGTATAATTCATATTTATGCCATGATTATATCTAAAATGTCCCAAAAAAGCTTGATTATTCTTTGGATGGCATTAAATAAAGAAAATATAAATACTTCATAATAGTGGCCACCTGCAAAACGGGTTCAATCTAAATAATAAAAATTTAAGACTAGCTGGTTAAGTTTACTTTTTCTGTGCTAAATTAACAAATAACATAACTTTGAACACATTAAAACAAAAAGTTCCCAGTTTTTCATTGTGGATTATAGACCTTAACTCATTACTAGTAACCACTAAACATTTCTTATGAAAAATTGACATCGAGTTGCATTTCAATTAAAAAATAAGGGATGGAGTATAAATTTGAAATTCCGATTATGTTTTCACGATGAGAGATTTTCTCAACTATACCCAAAGACATCGGCAAAATAGACTTGAAATCCACTGATTCTCGAAACACCATGCACTGCCCATCATATTGAAGTTTCCCCAGTAAATAAACTCAACCTCCGGCGATTGACTGTTGCCGTTCTGACCCATGCCACTATCTTTCCCAGTCATAATGTCTAAAAATGCAAATCCGTGTGCATTCTGTAGTGTTTTTTCTCCAGTTTTTGTAACACAGATAGTTCCACAGGCAATGAGTGTCAAAAAAAGGAACTATCTGTGTTATTCTGTGATCGGTACGATCACGGGAAATTCGTATTCATTTCCTGTGGTTTGTGATTTGTTTTTTTCTGTGGTCATAATTGTTAAAGCAACTGACGCCACTGTGGAGTGTTCGTCGTCTGCTTACGAAAGATTCCAATTCGCGCATGCGTCCGGCGAATGAATACATATCTAAAAGAAGTGATCAATAGTCTAGCTAATGGCAGCTGCTGAAGGAATACATCAAGAGACGTCTCAGTCCAAATAGTCTAGCTAATGGCAGCTGCTGAAGGAATACATCAAGAGACGTCTCAGTCCAAATAGTCTAGCTAATGGCAGCTGCTGGAGGAATACATCAAGAGACGTCTCAGTCCAAATAGTCTAGCTAATGGCAGCTGCTGGAGGAATACATCAAGAGACGTCTCAGTCCAAATAGTCTAGCTAATGGCAGCATGAACAAAAGAAAAGAAGTGCGTCATGTCAACAAAGCAGAACGTTCAAAACGATGTCATCGTGTTCGCCCATCGTTGCATTAAATTATCTCTTTAAAATGCTTCCCAATCGCTAGAACAAGGAATTTTCAGTAAGTTTAGTTCAAATTTGGTGTAAATCGGACAATTACAACAGAAATGACATGCGAACGTCTGATCTCCGATGATTTGCGATAGCGTTTGAGCCATAGAGCAACTTTACCCAAAGACATCGTCAAAAAAGACTTGAAATCCACTGTTTCCAGAAACATCACGCACTGCCCACCCATTTTAAGTCCTGACTCCAATAGAACTCGTTTTCCAGCAACAGGTTTTAAAGGAACCATGTTTCCATTAATTCAACATTAGATTTTAGGCTTGTAAGAAAAAAATTCTTTGTCTTTTCCTGATCTCAGCATCGTTTCGCCATTGTTTACGAGTTTGCGCAATCAGGTGAAAGTGGGTCAGTTTATTCATAGTTTAAGCGAAACGGCATTTGGTCCTCCTTGTTTTCTTCTGGCTGGGCTGGTCGGAGCAATATGACCGTTTCAGTGTCACCCCATTCACCTATGAAGAGATTCCAAACCACACACCTAGTGTGACATTCTCATGACAGATATGTGGTGACAAATGAAAAAGTTGATTTTCTGGTACTTAAATCTAATCACTTGGTGTGCTTTTATATTTGTTCGGATCACGGGAGCTCGATACAACTAAATTTCTGACAGAATACTGTTTTACATGTGCAACAAACTTGGGGCCTCTCCTTGACCTACTTACGATACAGCCAATCGGTAGGTGTTAGGACGCACACTCCAAACACCTACGATGGCTCATCAGTGGGAGGTATTCACTGCCTCTGAAGTGTAATCCCTTATAACTTCTTCAAATGATTTTATTCAGACATGAAACTCGCGAGAAAGCAAGATTAGATGTGTCAGACATTTGAGATATTTTAATAATAAGTGTACAGTGTGTGTGGTGTTCACTCTGAGGTCGCGACCTGTCTCTTCACGAGAGATAGGACACACCTCACAACCCGACGTAGCTTCCAGAGCTCTGCTCGCGCAAGTCGGGGTTCCACAGCTAGTTTATTCACGGGAGTGACAGCAACGATCTGAAATTCCACAACGTTGTGGTCCTTCTGACGTCATATGAAGATTCTCCCTTTGCGTTTCCATGACGTCATCACTTGGACTCTCCTAAATGCCATTTCACGTTGTCAGGTTTAATATCGGGTAAAAAACTGGAGAAAAAACGCTACAGAAAGCTCACGGATTTGCAATTATAGATATTATGACTGGGAAAGACGATGACATGGATCAGAACTGCAACAATCAATTGCCGAAAGTCGAGTTTAATTAGTGGGGAAACTTCAATATGATGGGCAGTGTGTGGTGTTTCTAGAAACAGTGGATTTCAAGTCTATTTTGCCGATGTCTTCAGGTATAACGTAATCGGGCCTGAAAGTTGTGCTAAAAAATTCGTTCAAATACCAAATTAAATGTTTTTAAAAGATGAATAAAATTAATTTCAACTACCCCATCAGTTTGTAATGATTTTTTGTGTTTAAATGTATTTTGTTGTTTATTTAAAGTTTGGTTTTTGTTTATTGTAATTTTTGTTTTGTTTATTGTAATTTTTCTTTTGTTTGCTATTTTATTCCCATCCGTGTTACACGTGGAGCACCACTTTTTCTTGTTTGACGATGTCTTTGGGTATAGTGTCTATATTTGAAGACACATAATATGTCATCTATCTTCTCTGACACAATCAGAGTCAGTTATGCGATGAGTATTTAACAACGCAGTGGTATTGCATTATGTCTGACTCAATTTGTTTTCAAAAATGAGATTTTTGTATAAGGCATGCGTGGCCCTCCCGGGGCTTTCCCTCTGCATAAACTGCGTTGCCATAGCTTTATCTGCGGATAGGCAGTGACCTTGGAGTTCACTTGGAGTTCACATACGTGTTTGGAGTTCTTGTAGAACTGAAAGAAGGTTTTTCAGTGCCATGAAGGGAATTATATTAATGAGGAGTAGAAAAAGCACAAAATAAACTAGGACATTGAATAGCATATTATACGAACACGGTTCTATCACAATCACAATTCTAAACAATCTTTCCTTAATATGAATCATCTGAAAAGGTGATATCTTTGCAATGATATTTGCTTATAGAGAAAAGTTTTTTTTCTTAGAAAAAGGTTCTAAACAATTATGAAAATATTTTTTATATGTCTTAAACCTGTTTGAATGGTGCAGGTTTTTCATTATTTCCATCCCGTGTGAACCTTTATTATGCTGTGAGGCATAAATGAGGTTTTCCCCATGAAAGCATATAAACCTATAAAGTGTCATGATTTCCAAGAATATGATTGGCTGGTGCCTGTTCTGACACATGAACATTGATCTGAATATCAACATGACAACATATTTAGGTCTGCAAATTCATTTCATGGCTATTTTGCCTACTCTTTTTACTTGGTGGCTTGCATGTTTTTATATCTATTTCCAGGTGAACAGGTACACAAGGCTCTAAATAACATTACATAACTATCCTATCTGTATTCTAGCACACACACCACATCATGACCTTTCATTTTGTACCTACTAACACATATCAGAACGTCTACATTGATCATGACATTCACATACATTTCTTTTATAATTAATAATTCATCTATCACCATATATCTGGACAATGGACAGACGTAAACATCATGATAAATATATACGATTTCAATCTCAGTAATAGAAAAAAAACATAAGTTAAGGAATAAAGGCAGTTCAGAACATGTGCCTGTTGAAACACTTTAAGAATCTCTACATATCATAATTAAGGAAAGGTCTGTAAGAGGTTAAATAGGGCATAGTGGCGTGCTCTGCTATTCTCAAATCATTTGGCATGACGCTAAAAACATTTGTTTGGAGTGATGTACCTTATCCGTGGTGTTAATTAAAGTCTCGTTGTCCAGGAGAGCTATGACAATGTCCAGGAAACCTCGCCCTGCCGCCCAGGTCAAACAAGATATATGATGCTACAACAAACATCACCACATGAACACTCACATCAAATAGTCGACTTGACATTATCTCTTACAGTTCTTACATTCGTCATGATGATAAACTTTAAGTTCTCAGAGAGAGCAACTCTTGATCACCCAGTTGTCATTACGCGTGTTTGAACAATGTACCTCTCCTTTGACGTTGGGGCTGGCTCCTCTTTCTAGCAGCAGTTTACAGACATCAAGTTGATTCTTGTAACAAGCCCACATCAGGGCCGTCCATCTTCCCTGCAAAGTAACACAGAAGGCTTTATTCACTTTATTCCTAATTATTCTTTGAACAAATAATTGAAAACCATAAATGCCAGTTTGCCATGTTTGGTATGTTGCAGGTACTCACCATATCTCTGTGTTCAATGTTGGCGCCTCTGTCCAGTAGTTGCTCCACCACCTCCACGAAGCCTCCCTTGGCTGCATTCAACAGAGCTGTCCAATTATCCTACCATGTCACATAAAGAGAAGCTTTCAATATCTAATCAATATATATTGAGGCAGTTCTGATACAAGCTTAAGCAAAATGACAAAAATGAGATTAAATGACTGACCAATATTATTCTTCATTCCCATGTGGTGAATGTAACAGCTATATTATGATGAAACGAAGAACTTTTTTTTGTAGTGATAGCAACTGGCTCAATATGTTTTCAACCACCAACAAATGATCATTTACAGTTTTGATAAAAAATATTTGTAACATAGTCTCACTTTGTCTGTAGCATCAATATCAATATCCGGAATCTCCAGTAAATCCCGGACGACGGTCTTCTGTCCACTTGCACATGCGGACATCAAAAACGTCTGCCCTTCCTTTTACACAACATCCAATATCAATATCATTATAAGAAGAGTGTGTATACCGGTTGCAAGACAATTTTATTTGCTAATGATTTTTTATTTGTATCAGGAGAGTTTTCAAAGCATTAAACATAGCACAATCATATCATAGGTTATTGATACCTCTGCATCCAGCATGAGAGCCAGATTTTGTACAATCTTGGTGGAAGCATCTGGAGTTTTCCCTCCTCTCCTTCTTCGTCTTGATGTTATGTACTTTATCTGCAATGATACTATGATGGCTAGAGTATATTCTGTATTACGTAAAACGAATTTCTTTAAACCAAGCTTAAAAAGACACCTCTAAGTCTATTCAGCTAAACCACCATGTTTGGACTGTAACTCATTCAAGTGCTTTAATGCTGCATCTGAAAAGTTGTTACACAAGCAACTAAAACAAAAATATTTGCCAGCCTATAAAAATTGCATTTTTAAAGAGTATAGTTACACAAAACGTTTCCCAACTCTACGATCTTTACAAATCGTATATCTTATTTCATAATATATACACTCCCCTGTGGGTGCAGGAATTAATGAATATCTCCACTGCCACCAACACGCCCCCCCCCCCCCCCACCTCCCAACCCGGCATTTCGTAAAAGGCAACTAAAGGGGCATCCTGTTTGCCCTAGGATGCGACCTGTGGCGGGGAGGATATGGAATCCTGACGGGCTGAGCACTGGGCTGGTTTGGCAGTAATAGCGGTCCAGTTGCAACATGCCCATCTCGGATCCAGATGGGCAGTTCAGATTAGGCCCAGGTCTAATTTAACCAGCTTGTGGTATATCTCCTTTAGTCTATTCTGGATATTTGAGATTTATTGATGAAAATTTCAATATTTGAAATCTAGGAATTAATAAATTTTTAATTCTAAAATTTTGCTGAAAGGAGATCACTGCTGATTGGGTCTATCCAGGGATAAAGATAAGATCCGAAAGGATGGAGTTTTTAGTGCCATTTCAGACTTTGTCTGCTCATAGCGCTTTTGAGATAATATTTGGTGTATAAATAAGTTTTAAGTTTAACTTTCGTCTAACTTTCTGCAGTTTTTTTTACTTCAGGGGGGAGGGCATTCCAGGTTTTGGGTGCATATGCTGCACCCAAAATGTGGTCATTCTTCCTCATTTTTCCCACTACCCTGGCTGCAGAATTCTGCAATTTTTGCAATTTGGCTATTTCAAATTTAGGCATTCCTGCTAATGAGGAATTGCCATAGTCTGGAGTTGATATAACAAATGCATGTGCCAGGGTATTTGCAGTTTTTACATCTATACAATTTCTTACTTGTGATATTTTCTTTATATGAGAACAAAAACTTTTTACACATTTTCTTTATTTGTTGCCTCATGGTAAATTCTTGATCAAAGATAACACCTAAGTCTTTGACTATATCAGATCTTGATATTTTTTCATCACCAACCTTGATTCCAGATGGAATTTCTCCATTTTTAAAATTTGAGTTTTTTCCACAAATGATCAATTCAGTCTTATCATCATTCATCTTCATTTTATTATCCAGTAAACATTTTCTAACACTTTTTATACATCTTTCCATTTCATCACATGATATTTTAGTGTCATTTTCAGAATTTGAATCCAAAGTGATGTAGAGCTGAGTATCATCTGTATATATATGATGTTTCAGCCCATACTGTCCGATGATTTCAACCAAAGGTTCCACATATGTTGTGAATAACACCATAATTAATATTAAGTGGGGATGGGGTCCAGCTCACATGTCTTCTTTGCTGCTTATTTAAGTAATATCTTCACTTCAGATTCCTTCAATGGGGTAAATCAGACATTGGGTAAATTTAGGTTTTTCTCCATATTCAGTTTTGTTACTTTTTCTGTCCATTTCTTTTCTTAGATTGTCAATTTTGTTGAAATTGAAATTATTAATTTCAGTCGCTAAATGTGTTGTGTCCTCATGTTTTGGGAAGGGAGGTTCATCCTTAGTATGTAAGAGTCCATTTAAGATTTTGAAGAGTTTTTTGGGATCTGATTTGTTTGAGTCAATCATGTTAGAGTAGTATTTGTTTCTCGCCGATTTAAGTGTACTGTTGTATTTATTTTTTGTGAATTTCTTTGAAATTGGGAATGAGTATATTTTACATAGGATAAGACTTTTTAAGCCCATGCCCCCAAAAAACCCTCAATTGTCAGGGGACCCTTCCTGGGGTGCAAGATATTTTTATTTGCGGCCATAATGCAAAATATCACTGTTCATTCAATACTCTCACCCAAGAAATATTTCAGCTTCAGTACTTTGTAATTAACCACGATCCTCAGGGGATGGAGTTACCGGCCCAGAAAGGTGTCCTCTTGTTGGGCTCAGTGGTGGGTATGGGACCTAATTGAAGAAATTTAAAAAACACACTTGACACAAAACAAACAAAAACGACCAAGGAATGACATAGACAGTGCTGATGATTCAAATAAAATAGAAAAATGGTATTTGGTACATGATATTTGGCAAGAGATCACAGAGGTTACAGAGTGCAACGTGGAGGCCAACAAATGCAGGCTAATAAGATACATTACTCACCCGGCAGAGAGATGACGTGATGGTCCAAGCCGGAACGACGCCAGGCAATGCAGAAGAGCCACGCAGACAGACGCTTATTAGTATGCACTCGGATCCAGTTAAAAAGGCTAATGAGATGCATTGCTGATCCGACAGAAAGATGACGTGATGGTCCAAGACGGAACTGCGCTGGAGGCTGCAGTGAAGCCAGCAGGCCAATGCTCATTAGTATGCACACAGATCCAGTTAAAAGGGCCCCGAAATCGCTACTCAGGGAGCAGAAACCACTTGCCTAGAAGATCCATGACACTCTGTCTCATGACTGCCACTTGTATAGACTTTGGGTGCATTAACAAGCCTGAGGGCTCTGAACAGTTTTCAGCATTTGGATATTTCATATATCACACTCTTGCCATGCCTTCCTAGCCAGACTGTAGTGCATATGAGCACAGAATAAAGACGACTATTGTGCATTGTATACACTGAGTCTGCAGTCCTTCTTACCCCCCAACCAGATAGGTAGAGTAGGTAGCTAGGTTAAGGCCCCAGCTCACAGTCGCAAGCATCTATAGTCCCATATCACCAGTTGTGTCCCCTTAGGCACGATACGTACAAACCATACGTAACAATTGGTGGAGCAATCCAAATCGTTCCATGGCATAGAGTGTTGCTGATGCTGTATGGAATTTCTCTTGGCCACCCTGCTACTTGATTTTAGGTCTATGTGGCTCTGATCTTCGAAACTTCTTTCAATGAAGTTGCAAGTGGCACACGACCCACCAGCGAAAGGTCCAGACGTCTCTACATCACAAGGTAAGTCACGCTCCATTACTTCTAAATTACCCGCTCGTCAGGGGGACAATATGGCAGACTCCTTGAGAGTAGCCCCTCCCTCTGACTCACCATTGTCAGATCGTACTGCGGTGACTGGTAATTCATCTGCAAGTGGTGACAACGCGCCGTTGTCACATACGTCCACAAGTGGAGAGAGACCGGAGAGTTTAGACTTACCTAGCTCGAATTCAGACGTTCACTTTAGCCTCCACCCTGCTGTAGATAATGACCAGGAATCTTACACCTTGTCTGAAATATCTGATCTTCACCCTGATCCTGATCATTCTGGTTCTGAACGTGCCGTTTTGCCTTTATTCGAAATGGCTGAAGAACAAAATGTTCAGGATATGCTCCAGCAAGTGCTTGGTCACCTGCGTAAAATTGATATAGGTGGTGTTAAGACAGATATAGTTGATATGCTGCAGGCTCAATCTCGTGATACTAAGATACATCAACAGAGGCAGGGCTCTAAAGCACTTTAGCCCCCTTTATTTTACAGCAAGTCCTCGGATGACCCACTACGCTTCATGAATAAATTTCTCACCTATGCCCAACTCTCTCGCACTCCAGAGGAGCTGAGAGTCCCTGCATGCCTTATGCTGCTTTACGGT
Source organism: Amphiduros pacificus (assembly GCA_949316495.1). Taxonomy (NCBI): domain Eukaryota; kingdom Metazoa; phylum Annelida; class Polychaeta; order Phyllodocida; family Hesionidae; genus Amphiduros; species Amphiduros pacificus. The sequence continues at coordinate 26,945,824 of OX439008.1, read as the reverse complement.
GCGGCTGATGTGTGGTACACTTCGTTACCTGCAGATATTACGGCGACGTGGGCAACATTCCATGAATCCTTTCTCAAATTTTTTGGTAGTGAGACAAATGCCTGGCTGTTAGAGCAATCTCTAGATAATAGGGTTCAGAAAAAGACTGAGAGTGCAGAAACGTATATTAATGATCTTTACAATGCCAGAGGATGATATAGAGACAAAAAAGATCTTGATCTGTGGGCTTTTGCCTAAGATAAAAGCTTCCGTAGTGGGTAAGTCACCTAAATTACTATTCAGCAAATTAAGTTAGCCGAGACGGTTTGCAAATGTCTGGTGATACTTCCATGACCTTAAATGGCTTAAAGACGCCTGACATGACCTCTCAGGCTTTATCCCAGCAAACTTCCACACTTGCTGCAATTAAGGAGGAAGTCGCTGACGTGACAAAAGAGGTCCAGAGCCTCAAATCTCCACAAGGGCCTGACGAGTGTTTCTGTTTCTTCTGCAGAAACCCTGGCCATTGGATTCGGGATTGCAAAGCCCGGCATAATTCCATACCACGAGATCTCCTGGACCACGCAATAATTTTGATCGTGGTCCTGCCCGGTTTGGAGCTGGGTATAATACAAAATACAAATACAAAATACAAAAATCTTTATTTATAGTCACAAAATTAAAACAAATAACATTAGCTAAAAGCTATTATATGACTGTGATGAAATGAATATATACAATATTTACAGGTTAGCAGGTTAAAATCATTTAGCACCATTCCATACAATTGCAAGGCTGCCAGTCCTTCATTCTCTCTTTAAAAACATTTAGCGATACACTTGATTTTGTATCAATGGGCAGCATGTTCCATAGTTTAGCACCTGAGTATGAGAATGTTTTCAGACCATTATGTATGGTGTTCCATTTGTTCTGGACCAGTTTCTTGTGATCTCTCATATCATATGGAACATTTTGCTCCTTGAATAGGTCACATAAATACACAGGTGAGATTTCATTTACACATTTGTAGACTTCAATTGCTAATGAACGTATTCGGGATATAATCAGTTTGCTTTCTCCACTTCGTTCCAATAGCTCCTCATATGTTGAATTGAAATCATTGAATACAAATCGTAATGCACGGCACTGAAGTCTTTCCATTTTCCTCACATTTCCTATACCACAGTTCATCCATACTACTGGACAATAGTTAAAGTTGGAGAGGATGAGAGGATAACAGGTTTAACGGTCGCAATGGATTCCGAGAGAATCGTGATAGTCAACGCAGTTGTAACAATAGGTCTTATCAGGGCAATTGGTTTGAAGGTAACGGTCGTGGTGACTCCAGGCGCCCTTCCTGGAATGGCCGACGCCGCCCTATGGGACGGCCTGACAATAGACCATGGCATCAGGGAAACTATTAACTCCTGTCCCGCCCCGTGAGCCACGCTATAGGAGTAGTGATTCATTCAATATATCTCCAGTTCAGAGCAAATATTGAATGAGGTTCACTTATTTTGCAGATATGCCTCCGAGTTCACAAGTAGTGCCCGTTGGTCCGGTGGCGCTGGAGAAATCAACGCCTATCTTTACAAACGATGATTTCATCCCTCTCTCAAAGGATAGTAGAATTGCGGTCACTACTGAGTTTAGTACTGTAACAGTACTGGCCTTATTAGATACAGGTGCCCAACGTAGCATTATTACCTTTGAATCCTTACATAAGTTGTTCCCTGACGGCTCGTTTCCAGTGGAGCCATCTCAAAGCAAGAAAGTCGTTGTTGCTGGAGGTAGGTCTATTCCCATTTGTTTTCAAACCTTGATTAACATTAAAATTGGCAGTCAGCTGTGCACTGTATGAACACCGTAGTATCGCCATGAAATTGAATCCCAAGTTACGTTTATCAGAGACCATAAAAATTCCCGCCAAATCTGAATATATCATGCAGGCTCGCGTTAAGCCAGGAAATATACCAGGTGTGTTGGGTGTATGCACGATGAAGAACGAATTACCTCTTTACCATGAAATAGCTATGGCTTGAGTATTTACGTCTGTCCAAGACCGACGTGTGCCCGTTGAACATGAGTGACAAAGCCGTTACTCTACAAAAAGGTGTTTTAGTGGGATATTTTGACCCGATACCGCTTGGTTCTGAGCCTCCTTCTCTCGACCTTGCATGGGGGACCAATAGTTCTGCAGGTCGTGAGGATATTGAAGCGGCTCAACTCACTGCCCCGCTAGACGATTCTAGCTCTTATCTTAAAATTGACCACACTGAGTCGGATTTAACCCCCAGTCAGAAAGAATCCCTTAAAAACCTCATCTTTTTATTAAGTGATATATTCACCACCTGAGACGGTGAGTTTGGTGAAACTAGTGTAGTAAAACATACCATCTACTTAAAAGGCACGGTAAGCCCCATTAAGCTTCGACCTTATCGTGCTTGGTACAAACAACGAGATGTTATTGACAAAGAGGTCCAACGCCTTCTCGATAAGGACATTATTCGCCCTTCAAACAGCCCCTGGGCTTTTCCTGCAGTCCTTGCAGAGAAACCCTCCACAGACGGTACAGTTTCATACCGTATGTGCATAGACTTTAGGAAATTAAATGAGGTCACAGTCCCAGATTCTTTTCCATTGCTGCATATACAAGATACGTTAGATAGCTTAGGAGCTCGTTAATTAAGCCACATCAGCACATTAGATCTGTTGGGCAGCTTTCATCAAGTGAGCGTTCATCCTGACTCTCGACCGCTAGCTGCATTCATAACTCACAGAGGGCTTTACGAATATAAGCGCTTGCCGTTCGGAGTTATTAACGGTCCGCCTACATTCCAGGTTCCAGGTTGATGGAAACTGTGTTACAGGGCCTTACTGACCTATTGTAAAATCCAGACCTTTGGATTTATAAGTGTTCTTACAATTTTGAAAGCATTTCCTAAAGTTGAGATCCTAGGCACAGGAATAATTTCACACAACACTTTCAGCTTTAAGTTACTTTGTAGAATCTGATTTTATTATTTTATTGTACAGGTTTATATACTGGCTTGGCCTACACACAAATATGCTGAGCCTTTCCCCTACAGGAAACAATGTGGGTTTCTCACCTGGTCATTAGGTCCTGTTAACCCTAACTAGTTGAGTACAAATTGAGGGCAGTTAGAGACAAAAGTACATATATGGTATAATGTTGATAGTGATACATACAGTTCTCTGTAGAGCCCACACACATGGTCCTTATTCTAGGAGGACAAGGTCATAGAGTGACCCCAAGATGCAGCAACCCGTAACTGCTTGATTAATGACATTTCTTGTGAAGTGGCTACGTATATAGTACTGGTGAATAATACAGGATTAAAATATATAAATTCTAAGTAATACAAACTATGACTGATCATACAATTATGAGACAATAATATATTAATATGACATAATAATAATAGTGATACTTTTATGGATATTAATAATATTATGGAGCATTAATTTAGGTGAGAAGTATATATTTTACATACCTCCCCCACTTAAAGTTTTGTGGCCCTATACTAGGACACAAAACTCTGAACTTGCTATATTAGCATATTTATGAGATAAATGAGGTTACTGCATATAGCATTTATAGTACTAACTTTGTTACAATAAGTTAAACAGTCAAAATAGCTTATTCATCTAAAGACATTTCATCTAATTTCGGTGTAGCATTTACATTAGTTCTCTTTTCCTGCCTAGGCTTTGCTTTATTTTTCCTAAATAAATAAACACCTAAGACTAATACTAGTCCAATACCAGCCAATAATAACAATATGCTTGATATCTCAGCATGATAAGGTAAGTGTACTTTGACATAGCCATCTTCCAGCTTTTTGATATCAATTAGGGGAATGTCTAATCTATTTTTAAATTTTAGCGCTTCAACAGTTTTCACACTCAAATGTTGTGGCCATGTGAGGTTTATACCTTTGTTATATACAAGCACTTTGTTATGTTTTATGACTTTGCTATTACCTTTTCTAGTGCCACTCACACTCCATTCAGTAGTTTCCAATTTACAATTTCCAGGTATGCTCATTTTTGTAGGGACAATTAATTCTTTTATGACTGGAACTTGACCTGTACATCTCAAAGTGGTAATTAATTTTGTATAAGGAATAATTACAAGTCTACCAATATCAATCCAAAATACATCAGAATTTCTATTATTTCTTTTTGACACTTGAATTGTACATAAGTTCAAAGAATTATTTGTCACTAAACCCCACTCGCAAGTACGATCTAAAACTTCTTTCTGTGGCATGCACATCTGTGGTTTATGTCCATAACAATTTTCTGGCCAAAATACACTGCCAGTGTCAGTATTCACTACAACCTTGGGGTTGCCCTTGACCTGACGAATCAAATCTTGATTTATTGCAACAGGAAAATATGAAAGTTTATACTGTAAATAATGTGTCCTTCCAGCAGCAGGTATTTCAACCTTAAATACTAATCTACTGCCTTCTGTCCATAATGGCTTTATCTGTAGATTTTCATAATACCATTCTGGAATGGGTGTTTCATAGCCCCAATGTCTTAGCTTAGCTAGAATAGATTCTAGCTCAGAGGTAGCCAGGGTATTCTCCGTCAGCCAACCTCTTTCAATTTCTCTTTTCTGTTGCATGAATGTGTCCCATTGTTTCATGTATTCATGGTATACAATTTCCAACTCAGAAATTGTTCCATCTATAGACCTTGTGACTGACAGTCTATTTACTTTTTCATCAAGAGCAGACAGTTTATCACTATATTCACGTAACTGGTTTTGCAGGGCAACTTCATGTTTTTGTAAGTCTCTTATATCAAACTGGTTATCTTGTACATACTTTCTAGTTTGGTTGATAATTGTCACCATTGCGTCTATTTTATGTACAATGACATCATCATTGTTCGACACTTGAGTTACAATATTGCGTAATTCTTTTACCTCTGATGTTGTGGCTGTTCCAAAGAGTGTCCTGCTGATCTCTCCAACTGCATCAATCAGCCCTCTTTTCATTCTTTTAATCCGTACTATAGACCTAGTGAGTCGGCCTAGGTAGAGCTCTGCCTCTTGCGCGCCAGGTAGGTCAAGAGCTTTTAGCCTAGCCTCCCATGTTTGCTGGTCTATTTCTGTCACATGTGACCCCACTACTTGGATACCGTCTTTAACTTTACTCACCCACGCCTGCATGGGGATCTGGTTAGGTGGGTTAATCACAACTAGTGCAGTCCATATTGCCTCAATGGTTCTGGTGGAACCCATTTCTTCAATGAGAATGCCATCTTCTTGGAACAGCTCTGCTTCAGATAATCCTATTATTAGCACAGTTAAAACAAAACAGATACCAGTGCTATACATTGTCTCTTTGCTTCCAGGTTCTCTTCACTGTCAGCAATGTGTCGCTTCCTATTGTCTGCTATGTCTTCTCTTTGCATAGGCTCTGCCGGTTGTCCTGCTAGACGTCTACTGCGCCTTACTTCAGGATAGTGACAGTTATCTTCACACAGAGGGGAAGAGCTTCTTCGCCGTTTGCGTGAAATCTCTGGTGCTTGATCTGGTGTGTGTTGCTGGGCCGGTACTGCTGATTCCGTCTGAGCTGCTTGTGGGTTTGGAACATTTACAAGTAGCCGGCGCCTAGTCCTTGTAGGACGGGGAATTACCTCATTCCACTCGAGATCCAGGTTGACCAACTTGACCTTGTCACGGTTAATCACCTTTCGTTTCCCATTCCTTTGGTTTACAATGGTGAGTACTGGGCCTTGTACGCGTATAACAGTGTACTGATGATCCCATTTACCATCTAGTGGTGCCCTCTCTTGAGCAATCACAACAACCTGATCTCCTGGTCGTACTTGACCTGCAGATGCCCTTTTTGTTAACCGCTCAAGGTTGTATCTTCGGCTTTCTTCTGTAGCCCTTGCAGCATCTTAGTAATTTCTTTTTTGACTTGATTTCTCTTACTCAATGGGAGGCGATAAGGTCTCTGCCGGATAGGGTCACTATTTCCTGTATTTATCTTCATGGACACCGATGGCATTTTGCCATTTGGGGATTCTTCATCTGCAAAAAGTTGGGGCCTCTCCTTCACATACTCATCCACAGAGGCAGCCGCAACTCTTAAAGTCTTTTTCTTTTGCTTTTTGTACCTCAATTCCTGTCCATCCAATAAGACTACCTGTTTCTTGTAGTCAATGACAGCTCCTAGGCTACGGAGGCTGTCATCTCCTAACAGAAGGTCATGGGACATAGTTTCTATAACAGTTACTTCCAAAAACTTTCCACAGAGTTCTATTAATGTCCTACCTTTTGTTCTTATTGGATGACCCGACAGCGAATGAAGTATTTCTGCTGGCCTCATAATAGCATTTCTATGATACATTTTACAAATATCTCTCCAGAGATCTTCCTTTATTTATGTTCTACAGGCACGGGTATCCACTAGAGTATTCGCGTTCAAAGTTTTAGTTACAGGTAAATGGATACATACTCTTGTGTCCGGTGCCCCTAGGCGTTTCCCGCCGCCATTTGCTTTTTGCAATCCCTGGCAAAATGTCCAGCCTCGCCACATTGGAAACAGTTTGGTGTTCCATCTTCGTTAAAAGCTGGCTTATTAAATTTCTTTAGCCCTCTAGGTCCACCTCTGAGCTGCGGTTATGGCATCCAGCCAGTCTCTCAGCTGCTCTCTGACACTACCATCACAGCTGTTAATGTGACGGCCATGTTGTTCTAACCTTTTTCTGATCTGTTCATCAGCTCTCTGTCTGTTTCTGTCTTCTTGTGCTTGCACTAATTGTTCTGCCATTTTGACTTAAAAAGTTCCAATAATAACTGTGAGTTAACTGTGTATTAGAATCAGTTTTAGGTCTCGTCGTGGTCGCCAATGTAAAATCCAGACCTTTGGATTTATAAGTGTTCTTACAATTTTGAAAGCATTTCCTAAAGTTGAGATCCTAGGCACAGGAATAATTTCACACAACACTTTCAGCTTTAAGTTACTTTGTAGAATCTGATTTTATTATTTTATTGTACAGGTTTATATACTGGCTTGGCCTACACACAAATATGCTGAGCCTTTCCCCTACAGGAAACAATGTGGGTTTCTCACCTGGTCATTAGGTCCTGTTAACCCTAACTAGTTGAGTACAAATTGAGGGCAGTTAGAGACAAAAGTACATATATGGTATAATGTTGATAGTGATACATACAGTTCTCTGTAGAGCCCACACACATGGTCCTTATTCTAGGAGGACAAGGTCATAGAGTGACCCCAAGATGCAGCAACCCGTAACTGCTTGATTAATGACATTTCTTGTGAAGTGGCTACGTATATAGTACTGGTGAATAATACAGGATTAAAATATATAAATTCTAAGTAATACAAACTATGACTGATCATACAATTATGAGACAATAATATATTAATATGACATAATAATAATAGTGATACTTTTATGGATATTAATAATATTATGGAGCATTAATTTAGGTGAGAAGTATATATTTTACACTATGTCTCATATATTTGGACGATGTCCTCGTACATAGTCCGTCTTTTGAACGCCACCTGGAGGATCTCTCTCAAGTTTTCACTCGTTTCAGAAAGACTAAACTGAAGCTCAGGACTGAAAAATGTTTTTTCCCTAAAAAATAGGTCAAATACCTCGGTCACTTAATCTCTAAAAAGGGTATAGAGGTTGACCCCGGCAAAACAAAGGCCGTTGATGACTACTCCGTCCCCACTTCTTGCAAGGACGTCTGAGCTTTCCTTTGTTGTCAGGATATTACCATAGATTCGTAGAGGGGTATGCTAAAATAGCACAGCCCCTCAATGTTCTGACCAGCAAGAAATGTACCTTCGAGTGGGACGACACAAAGCAGGCTGCTTTTGATGCTCTTAAGGCTAAACTAGTCTCTGCGCCAATTCTAGCCTTCCCTCGCATTGAAGAAGATAACCCTTTCATAATTACCACAGATGATAGTCTTTTTGCAATTGGTAATATTTTGAGTCAAGTACAAGATGGGATTGAACGGGTTATAGCTTACAGGGGACACGCCCTAAACCTGGCAGAACAGAATTATACGTGCACTGAAAGAGAGTGTCTCAGCATTATAGCTGCTTGTAAAATGTATGAGCCCTTTTTAAAATTTGACAAATTCACGATAGTTACTAACCACTCGGCTTTACAGTGGCTATTTCATTCCGAACCGAAAGGCGGACTTGGCAGGTGGATGCTGACCTTACAACAATTTTGTCACCAAATTGTTCACAAAAGGGGAAACTCTATCCCACATGCCACAGCTTAGTCATCATACGTACCCCCCCCCCCCATCCCCCAATCAAACCCCACCCCCGAGTTAGAACTCAAATTGGCCGCTGTCAAATAACGACGACACTGACGATACGCCTCACAGTTCACTAGATTACGCTCGTTCTTCCTTGACAGATTTCAATCAAGTTGTTAAGGAGACATTCACGTTTGATGTTATTAGTGACAAACAGATGTCAGACCCGCCTTTCAACCCCTCATTGCTTACTTCAAAAAGGCTGTCCTCCCCTCCACTCAACGTGAGACGAGGAAACTCCTCGCCCACGTGGGTGATTACTACATGAAAGAAGGTGTTTTATTCCATCTTTACATCATGCCCGGTAGGGGTCCAGTTAAAGATAGGTGCAAGATGCAATTGATCATCCCCCCTACATTGATACACAAATTACTTCTCGGAACTGATAAGCTTTACGCTACTATTCGCCAGAAATACTATTGGCAAGGCATGCACAGTGATATCATGAACTGGGTTCAGTCTTGTCACGTTTGTAGTAAGACGAGTAAACTGCCGAAAAACAGGCAAGGATCATTACAGCCAATCCCTGTCTCTCAACTTTTCCTGCGAGTCCACACTGACCTAATAGGGCCTCTCCAGAAAACAGATCGTGGAAATAAATACATTTTAGTTTTCCAAGATGCCCTTACTCGCTTTCCAGAGGCATTCCCCTTGCCTGACCAGTCGGCTGTTTATGTAGCCGAACGTCTCTTTGAGGATATTTGGTGTCGATGGGGAAATGTAGAATCTATTATTAGTGATCGTGGTGGTTGTTATGCTAGTGAGATTGCCAAGGAGCTTTGTAAGCTAATGGCCGCAAGAAAGGTCATGACGACACCATATCGCCCTCATAGTAACGAAATGGCAGAACGTAGTGTGCAGTCTATTTTGAAAAAATTGACACGCCCCTGTCACGATAAACCTACTTCATAGGATTTATTCCTCCCGTCAGCCTTGTTTGCTATGCCTGCTTCTGTACATCAGGCTACAATGTAGAGCCCCCTCTTCTTGATGACAGGTCGAGATGCCAAGCATCCTTTTGAGACAGCACTCCCTGACACCACCCACCCTAGCCCCTCTGTTCGCCATTACGTGAAGAACATGTTCGAACATGTCGAGACAGCACGTAAGTGGGCCAAAGAAAACAATGAGGTCATGCAGTCTAAGATGAAATCATTTCACGACATGAAAAATAACGGTTGGCATTTTCAGGTCGGTGATAAAGTGTGGATTTATTCTCCCGCTACTAAGTCCCCAGGAGAGAGCTTAAGTCTCCGTACAGTGGCCCATATTATTTAACTGAGCAGACCGCCCATTGAATTTCAAAGTCTGTGCTTGTGACACGCATGTTGAGCCGAATTCTTAAATACATGTTAATCGATTTTGTCCCGGTATCACGCTTTGACTGCCCTGTTTCCCTGCTTCAATTTGAAGACGGCGATCCACAGGTGATGCAATTCCCCCCGCAGACCTTTCACCAGAAAATGACCTTGAAGATTCTCAAAACACTACTGGTGACACGCATGTTGCAGACACCCCTGTTTCTAACACGGAGGATGATGATAATGCCTCTGAACCGCAATATAAGATCGAAAGAATTCTGAAACAACGTCAAGGGCCTCAGGAAATGGAGTATCTAATTAAATGGAAAAATTATAGTGCGAAGCATAATTCGTGGGAACCTTTCTCTTTTCTGAATAAACAGGCTCAAACAGACGTTCTTGCCAACCCTCCTTGTTCAACTCGTGAACTAAAAAAATAATATTCGTTTCTTGAACGACACTGCGTTCACATCAATGTTCTTCCTTGCTACACAATTTTCCACAACCAAACTTCACACATGGGTTATTAGAAAACTGCACTCACAGAAAGGTTACAATGATTATTTGATTTCCATTTCTGCCCAGCATTGCCATGGGTTACTAACTTACATTTGATGACTCATAACCACTCCATGACCCGGTCATTCTCTGTACTGCACAACATTAACTTCGACTAAGCATAGGTTGATGCTGATTGAGCTCTCAAAATAGTAATTGTTATCATTTAAAGACGATTACTGAATATGAACAACAGTAATAACTCTATATCGCTGTGTTTAATCCTCTTGGAACGGTCCGAGTGAAAAGGCTGGCGTTCCCTAAATGGCGATGACCAAGTTTAATGGACCTACGTTAACTATGTACCAAGTTGCCCTTATTGATACATATCGCTTTTGAAGTGCCAATTGACTTTTCTCACCCCTCTGACCCTCATTAACAGATTTACACGCTGCAACCGTGTGGGAGCTATGTGGGTGTGGGTGTGCGGATGTGTGGTGTATGTATGAAGGAGCCACGATGTTGACTTCACTTGTCTCCTGCACTCCTCTACCCTTACATCTCCACCGTACCCTGCGTACATTGTTCTCCTACTTTTGTTGATGACGTTCTGTTGTAACAAGTTATCTTTGTGTATTGCCGACTGGCAGGTAATTTAAGTCAAAACTTTCCTGAAGATTAAACCGTGAGTATTCTCGTTCTTTGTTTGTTTCCTCAATTATGGTAGTACCAATATTTCTTGTTCATTCTTGCTTCCCCTTTCGACATACTTCCGTATTATAATGCACTTTGGCACGAATATTGATTATAGACATATCTATTCCAAGCTTACTCAGGCTTCCTTGAATGATACTTCTGTTCTCTTACCATATTGTCGCAACAGTAATCAGTTGGAATGATGCTGCATTCCACGAGGTCGTAGGTTTGACCGTTCTGGCATAATCCTGTTAAGATTTCGGCAAGACGACAATGAAAGCAAGTGACACTGACGATGATTCTATTTCTTATTTATATATTATATGATTTGGACTTGTTGATTGTTCATCAACATATTTTCTTTGGGCTATATTATGTGATAGTAAGTAGTTACGATGACGGTGCAAACCCAAGCTGTGGTAGGTTTGACCGTTCTGGTATAATCCTGACAGATTTCGGCATAACAACCGTAAAAAGCAGGTGACTCTGATAGATTAATTTGTATGGTACAGAAAAAAAAAAAAAAATAATCACTTCCATAATTAATCACAAATTATGAAGACAGTGCAGTCACACAGAGAAGGCTGACTGTTTAATGGATACTCCTGACAGATTTCGGCATAACGTCCGTGAAAGCAGGTGATGTTTATGACTTTTTCGAAGTAACAACTTGACTCTGATTTCAGTGTTCTGATTATAACGCATCCTAGTGCTATTTTGAGATACGTAGGCTTTGACCGCCTGACAATTTTCTTCCAACTGAATACCCTGAGTAACTCAGATTAGTAACATTGTAGTGCAATGAACCCGTCACACTCAGATTATTAACTGTATGCTGATATTAAATTCCATTCTTGAGTGTAACGTAATAATATTGAATCCACCCAACTTTCTTCAGTCAAGTACAAAATTACCAAAAGATGTAAGAAATGTACGCATATTTCATCTAGACTAAAAAGCACCTCAGCTATCTTTTCTTTGACCAAGAATACCACTTGTTTCACATTTTATATTTCAACTTCAAATTTTTTAAAAATTACAAACCCTCCATGAGCATTTGACACAAACAGATAAAATCGTATTATATGGTTATTGTAATTACCTCATCTTCATCAGACCCATATTCCATAATGTCTGGCACTGACTTCATCCTTTGTTTGATGAAATTCTTTCCAGTCTGCCACAGTGATGTCCTTATTTTGTTCAGAGGTCCATCTGGTGGAATGTCCACAGTGCTATCCGGGACATTCTTCCACTTAACATTTCTATTGTATGTCTTGCCACTGCTTTGAGACAGTTGCCCTGCTTGATAAATATGTGATCTGACACCACCTAATGCTCCATTATCAATACAAAAATTCTCCACAGTAGTCTCAATTTTCTGCACATTCTCCTCCTGAGCTCTGTCTATGTCTAAAACAAAAGAATTTGTTGGTTTATTTGTTATTAATAGTCTTTCCGAATGTGTCAGAGCACTGGGATTGAGAACTACTCCAGAATCAATATTTTCATGATATTTCGTCATTGCATGCATTTCCTCATCATCTTCCACAGTGACATCATTCTGATATCGCTTTACATCATCCACAGCAATGCCATCTTCCTTATCTTTGCATACATCATCTACAGCAGTTTCATGCTCCTGATATATAAACACATCCTCTGCAATGATGAGTTTATCCAACCATACTTGTCACTGTTGTATATTTTATCTAAAATATCAACATTCTCTCTCTTCTCCATATTGTTTATGTTAGGTTTTAGTTATGTTATCATTCTATTTTCTATCCTCCTTCATGGATGAATCTTTAAAGAGGTAATAGTGTTTATTGCCTTGTTTATATGATGGTCAACCTAATCAAAAGGTTTCTGGACTGTCCTAGTTTCTTCTCAGACCATAGAATATCATATAAGCACTGTACCGTACTGTAACTCTTCATGTGTACTATTCCATGACTACAGAGTGAAGATATTTTAAATAACCTAGTCTTACAGTCAGAGGCAAATATATACAGAACAAGATTCAAAGTTTGGTATGCTTGATTAAAAGCCAAACAACTTGCAACACTATACTCTATTGAAATTAAAGTGTCATTTGTGTTTGACTTACATAGCAATAAATTCGAAACAATAATTCCAATCAAGATATGATGATGGATGTGCCCTTACCTTTCATCAACAATGATCAAGTATATTATGATAAAATATCAAAGAATATCATATTCTATTATCAGTTTTGAAGCTGGGTGATAAGCATGAACTTTATGCTATTATTATTATTATTATTATTATTATTATTATTATTATTATTATTATTATTATTATTATTATTATTATTATTATTATTATTATTATTATTATTATTATTATTATTATTATTATTATTATTATTATTATTATTATTATTATTATTATTATTATTATTATTATTATTATTATTATTATTATTATTATTATTATCCTCGCCCACGTGGGTGATTACTACATGAAAGAAGGTGTTTTATTCCATCTTTACATCATGCCCGGTAGGGGTCCAGTTAAAGATAGGTGCAAGATGCAATTAGTCATCCCCCCTACATTGATACACAAATTACTAGAGGCGTTTCATGACAGCTCAATGGGTGCTCTTCTCGGAACTGATAAGCTTTACGCTACTATTCGCCAGAAATACTATTGGCAAAGCATGCACAGTGATATCATGAACTGGGTTCAGTCTTGTCATGTTTGTAGTAAGACGAGTAAACTGCCGAAAAACAGGCAAGGATCATTACAGCCAATCCCTGTCTCTCAACTTTTCCTGCGAGTCCACACTGACCTAATAGGGCCTCTCCCGAAAACAGATCGTGGAAATAAATACATTTTAGTTTTCCAAGATGCCCTTACTCGCTTTCCAGAGGCATTCCCCTTGCCTGACCAATCGGCTGTTTATGTAGCCGAACGTCTCTTTGAGGATATTTGGTGTCGATGGGGAAATGTAGAATCTATTATTAGTGATCGTGGTGGTTGTTATGCTAGTGAGATTGCCAAGGAGCTTTGTAAGCTAATGGCCGCAAGAAAGGTCATGACGACACCATATCGCCCTCGTAGTAACGAAATGGCAGAACGTAGTGTGCAGTCTATTTTGAAAAAATTGACACGCCCCTGTCACGATAAACCTACTTCATGGGATTTTTCCTCCCGTCAGCCTTGTTTGCTATGCCTGCTTCTGTACATCAGGCTACAATGTAGAGCCCCCTCTTCTTGATGACAGGTCGAGATGCCAAGCATCCTTTTGAGACAGCACTCCCTGACACCACCCACCCTAGCCCCTCTGTTCGCCATTACGTGAAGAACATGTTCGAACATGTCGAGACAGCACGTAAGTGGGCCAAAGAAAACAATGAGGTCATGCAGTCTAAGATGAAATCATTTCACGACATGAAAAATAACGGTTGGCATTTTCAGGTCGGTGATAAAGTGTGGATTTATTCTCCCGCTACTAAGTCCCCAGGAGAGAGCTTAAGTCTCCGTACAGTGGCCCATATTATTTAACTGAGCAGACCGCCCGTTGAATTTCAAAGTCTGTGCTTGTGACACGCACTTTGAGCCAAATTCTTAAATACATGTTAATCGGTTTTGTCCTGGTATCACGCTTTGACCGCCCTGTTTCCCTGCTTCAATTTGAAGACGGCGATCCACAGGTGATGCAATTCCCCCCGCAGACCTTTCACCAGAAAATGACCTTGAAGATTCTCAAAACTTTTTTTTTTTTTCAAAAATAAAGTTTATTATACAAAAACATAGTATTATATGGTACAATTAATTTCAAAGGTTGAGTTCTATTACCATTTCAAGCAGGTCATATTCTTATACATATACAGCTAGTAAATCATGTGCTATATAACAAGGTCAATGGTTATAATGCATCGTAAATGGGAATAAATTTATCAAATTTAAATAGTCTATTTTCTTTTGTACAGATATATTTTTCTACAGTTAGTGAGCTTTTTAAACATTTGAGAAATTCATAGAAATCTACATTATTTTCATTAAAGAGTCTTTGTTTATATATATAAAATTTACATTGTAATATGACATAATTAAGCACAATTGACACATTTTCATCATCTAGAAATCCAAATATAATACATTCTTCTAGTTCGTCTTCATCAATAATTTGTACGTCACTAGTTCGGTTCCACCACCTAAAGAAACTTTTCCAAAATTCTTGGACCCTTGTACAGTATATTAAACAGTGTTCAATAGTATCCTTATTTGTACAATAATCACACATATCTGTTTCTTTTATACTTATATTGTACAGCCATCTGTTACATGCAATTGTTCTGTGTATGAGTCTATATTGGAAGGACTGGAGTTTTGTCTCTCTTGTAGTAATAAATGGCATCTTGTATATATTGTTCCATATTTGCTCATTTTCGCCTTCAAGCCTAGGATAAGTTTCTTGCCACTTCTGCACACATGTTGGTATAATCTGTTTTTTATTTATGAAATGCCAGTAATAATTTTTACATTTTAGAAGACTAATATTTTTACATAATGGAGGGTTATATATATGAACCATGATTTTGGTGCAGTTTACAGATTTACAGTTTGATTCTTGAATTTTTTTCCTCCAATTACCTGGTATGCTTTGTCTAATTTGTAATACTTGTAGAAAATTACATTTAACATTATAAATTTGATGCAATTCATTTTGATTGTAGAATGGACCATTATCATTTAACAAGTCTCTAATTTTATTTATACCATTTTTACTCCAGCCCTCCCAATATATTGGTTTGTGGTTCATTGTAATATATTGGTTGTTCCATATGATCTCATTTTGGATATCCTTTATGTTCACAGGTTCTATGCTATGTATTTCAACCCATATGTTGTGTATATCTTGATAAAATTTTGGCATGCATACATTTTTATCATATTTTGACTGTTTCATCCTAAAATAATTATTCAAGCTATCAGTGTTGAAAAATTGTTGTGGCAAACATTTCCATCTTGCTTTTTCATTGCCGTTTGCTAGTCTGTTTACCCATGACATAAGGAGTGCTTTAACTTTTATCTCAAAAATGCACAACTTCAAACCACCATTTTCAATACTTAAAGATAAAGTATCTCCAGCTATCTTGGGACTTCCACCATTCCATTTGAAATCCCTCAGTATCTTTTTGACTTCATTAAACACTCTAGTTGGAGTTGTTTTAACACTTGAGATATAAACTAAGGGTGCAATTGCTACACTATTAATAATTGTAATCTTTCCCTTAATGGAGAGATCTCTTTGCTTCCAAATTTGGAGTAAATTCTGCATTTTGATAAGTCTGGGTCTAAAATTGTGTATGTAATTTTCTTCTTCAGATAATGTACATAAAACACCAAGAGTTTGAATAGAGTCTTTGATCCAGGACAGACCATGTGGATAGTATTCTGAACTTTGTAAAGGTCCTATGTATTTAGCTGTTGTTTTTTCTAGGTTAACATTAAGACCTGCACATATGGAGAATAATTTAAAAGTCTTCAATAGGTTTGTAAGAGATTTGTGATCTGCAACAAAGCATGTGGTATCATCAGCTAGTTGACTGATTTTTAAGATAGCATCTCTAAGTGATAAACCATGGATTTCTGGATCTTGCCTTATTTTTTCTGCTAATATTTCAACTACGACTAGAAAAAGATAAGCAGATAGGGAACATCCCTGTCTGACACCTCGATATAATTTAAAATATTCAGTTGTATGTCCATTGTTGAGCACTGTTGATTCAATATTAGTATACATGATCTGAACCCATTTTCTAAATTTTTTACCAAAGCCAAATTTTTGCAAAGCGGCATCTAAAAAATTCCAGTCGACTGTATCAAAGGCTTTTGTGAAATCTACAGATAGAATGATTCCTGGTTTTCCGTCTTTCTCAGCCATATATATCACGTCTTCTATTATTCTGATGTTTTGGCCTACATATCTTCCTTTAAGATATGCTGTTTGGTCATCACTGATAATAAAAGGCAAGACTGTTCGTAATCTAGAAGCTAATAATTTAGCTAAGATCTTATAATCTGCATTCAATAGACTAATAGGCCGCCAGTTTTTCAAGAGTAATCTATTTTTGTCCTTTTTTGGAATAAGAGTTAATATGCCTCGCCGCTGTTCAACTGATAGAGTACCATTTGCAAAGGCATACTGAAAACTATCTAAGAGCAAGTCTTTTATATCTATCCAGAAAAATTTATAAAAGTCAGAGGAAAGGCCATCGGTTCCAGGAGTTTTACCATTTTTAAGCTCTTTTAAACTCTTTAATATTTCATCTTCAGTAATATCAGACTCACATAAATGATTGGACTCATCATCAATTTTCAGTGTATTTAAATTGTCAAGACAGCTTTTCATTGATTTTTTGTACTCCTCAGACCTATAATCTATATTATTACTGTATAGCTGTTCATAGAATTTCATTTGTTTTGTTCTTATAACTTTTGCATCTTTGATCACAGTGCCCTCAATATCTAATTGTGAAATAACTTTATTTATATAATTCTTCCGTTCTAGAGATAGAAAATATTTAGAGTTCTTTTCGCCCTCTTCTACCCATTGAGTTCTAGATCTAAATATTGTGCTAGCTGCAGCTTGTTTTTCAATCTGTTCTAACTCACTTTTAACAGAGAAATATTCTTCTAGATGATCAGGATCTTCTTTTTCATCTATGACTAACTCTAGATCACAAAGTCTTGTTTCTAGTTCATTTCTATATTTCTGACTTTCTTTCTTTTTATTTACACAATATGGAATCGTGAAGGATCTTATTTTAAGTTTTACTAATTCCCATAACAATCCCTTGTCTTCTAGATTAAGATAAAACTGTTTGGTTTCAGATATGATTTTCTTTACCTCTTTAACATAGTCAATATCATGTAGCAGTGTGTTATTGAATTTCCATAACCCCTTACCCCGTCTTTCTGATGCATTATTTTCTATTGAAACAGACACTATACTGTGGTCAGAGCAAACACCTGGGTTAATATCACAGTTTGAGACAATATTACATAGTTCTTCTGAAATGAAAAGGTAGTCAAGTCTAGAAGCTAAGCCTCTGCTGTGCCATGTATACCTACGTACATTTGGATTCATTACTCTCCATATATCAATTAAATTGAGAGACTCCAGTGAAGAGAGCATAATTCTTGTCTATATTCTAGGTTATCATTAGCATTAGACATGGTATCTAGTTTATCAAGCCTGGGATTATGATACAGGTTGAAATCTCCACCCAAAAATATAAATTTGTCATCAAATTGTGTAATTTGTGTTTTGACAAAGTCAATAAAGGAAATCTGCTCTTTCCTCATATCTCTAGTAGGAGCATATACATTTACAAAAACATATTGTGCCTCATCATGTTTAAAATCAATAGCCACAAATCTTCCCTCTGTATCTCTATGTATGTTCACAGTTTCAACATCAACACCTTCAGGTATCAAAATACATACACCTTTGCTGTTACTAGTGCCATGTGAGAATACAATGTCTCCTCCCCATTCTGACTTCCATTTCTTTTCATCTTTTACAGTACTGTGAGTCTCTTGTAACATAATGCCACCTTTGCATCTGTACGGCTTTTTAAAGATAGCTATTCTTTTAGTCCTATCTCTAATCCCATTTACATTAAAAGAGTATACTTTGATTTGGTTACTAGTGAATGTTTATATATATTGTATAAAAGAACTGCAAGTTGGTTGACACTATATGTTGCTACGACATATGCAAGTCTTTGATAAATAATTGTACCACACATTTTATAGGTCACAGTGTAATATATACAGTAGTAAAGTAAAAAAAATATGGATAGTAGATAACATTGGATAAAGTGATATGAGATAGTTGTGGGAGTACACAAAGTATACAGTTCTATTATATATGTCTATAACAACCCTTGTATATCTATGGTGATACAATTATAGGATAGTTAAGTCAAGAAAAAGTTGTTTTTTTTGTAAATAATATACAAAAGGTAGACAGTGGATACTGGCTATATGCAATATTTAGTAATACAGTACATAGCAAATATGTATAGTAGCTGATCAGAATACATAATAAATATGTAGATATACAGATGCTGATATGCTTAACCTATTACAAGTTTTTCAGCTTCTGCCTAACATTACATAGGGAGATACCAAGCTTGTTTTGTCCAGACCATCTGCTGTCCTCAGCTGCATGGGGGTGAAATAGACTCAGACCCGTTCCCCAGAACAAGTCGCGGGGGGCACACTCCACAAGCTCTGTATCACCTGTGCCCAGCAGAGCCCTCTTGAGGGTCTCATCTGAGAATTTGGCATGTAATCCTGCTTCCATTGCTGGTATTGCTGGGCCTGCATACCATTTGGCCTGGTCATAGCCTTTTACACTGTTTCCAGCCTGCCACTGCTTGTAGGGATTGTCCGTGTCCATTATGAGTTTGTGGGCTGAGTCATCATTGAAGAAGGATGCCTTTTTTGATTGGTAGTATTGTTCGCTGCTGTTGTATGTCACATTGTCCACTGAAAATTTACAAGGGTGGAAGTTTGAAAATGGAGATTCCTTTCTAAAAAAGAGAGTCTTGTTATTGAGACGGCGCGTGGCAATCTGCTCTGGGCGTAGTCCATCTGGTAGGTCGTCGAGTTGGTCGTGGCGAAAGGGGCGTCCATCTACGATGAGTTTGTCCACCTGCATCCGGACCTTGCCTTTGAACTTGTCGTTGGATCTGGCTGCTTGTATCACAGGTCTCAGCTTAGCCCTGCGCTCCTCATATACATCAGGGAAGTCCTCCCGCAACCAATACTTGGTGCCTTTGAGCTTGCTGCGTTGCTTCCACACAGTGTCTCTGTCAACATAAGAGTTGAATTTGGCAATTATAGGACGTGGTCGGCCTTTGGGTCCAGGACGACGATGACACCTTTCAATTTTAATTTCATCAACATTGGGTACTTCCATTGTCTTCAATATTTCCATGAAAATTTTCAAAGTGTCAGATGGTTTCTCATTGGCTATTTCCGGAACCATGTCCATATTCAGGTTGGAGCGCCTGGATTGACTTTCCTGACGCAGATTTTGCTCAATGAGATTTGACAGACTTGATTTCAGATTTAAATTCTCCTGTTTCAGCTCACATATATCTTTATCAAAGTCAATACATTTATTTTCCACTTTTGTTGCTACATTTTTGGCCTCATTTGCTGTTTTAATGGCATCAGTAACAGAGAGTTGCAGGCTGGCAAAATTGTTTTCAATTTGGGTCACTTTGCTTTCTATAGAGTCTAGTTTGTCCAGCTGTTTACTTATCTTGGCCAGTATAGGGGTCAACTCTGGGCCGGCGTCCATTTCACCAGGTGTGTAATCATGTCTGACCCTCTTGTCTGGTGAGTCCTGATTTTCCTTTCCAGGGGACATGGCTAAATATAACCTGTGCATGTTCACTGAACCTTTATGCTGTTGCTATACAATTGTCACTTTTGTAAATCCACTGTGAGTCTGTATTTCTGAAGAAAATGTGCACTCCCACAGAGCTAGGAAACTAGGCAGCCATTGTGACCTCTGACTCATCAAGATTCTCAAAACACTACTGGTGACACGCATGTTGCAGACACCCCTGTTTCTAACACGGAGGATGATGATAATGCCTCTGAACCGCAATATAAGATCGAAAGAATTCTGAAACAACGTCAAGGGCCTCAGGAAATGGAGTATCTAATTAAATGGAAAAATTATAGTGCGAAGCATAATTCGTGGGAACCTTTCTCTTTTCTGAATAAACAGGCTCAAACAGACGTTCTTGCCAACCCTCCTCGTTCCACTCGTGAACGAAAAAAAAAATATTCGTTTCTTGAACGACACTGCGTTCACATCAATGTTCTTCCTTGCTACTCAATTTTCCACAACCAAACTTCACACATGGGTTATTAGAAAACTGCACTCACAGAAAGGTTACAATGAACATTTGATTTCCATTTCTGCCCAGCATTGCCATGGGTTACTAACTTACATTTGATGACTCATAACCTCTCCATGACCCGGTCATCCTCTGTACTGCACAACATTAATTTCGACTAAGCATAGATAGATGCTGATTGAGCTCTCAAAATAGTAATTGTTATCATTTAAAGACGATTGAATATGAATATGAACAACAGTAATAACTCTATATCGCTGTGTTTAATCCTCTTGGAACGGTCCGAGTGAAAAGGCTGGCGTTCCCTAAATGGCGATGACCAAGTTTAATGGACCTACGTTAACTATGTACCAAGTTGCCCTTATTGATACATATCGCTTTTGAAGTGCCAATTGACTTTTCTCACCCCTCTGACCCTCATTAACAAATTTACACGCTACAACTGTGTGGGAGCTATGTGCGTGTGAGTGTGCGGATGTGTGGTGTATGTATGAAGGAGCCGCGATGTTGACTTCACTTGTCTCCTGCACTCCTCTACCCTTACATCTCCACCGTACCCTGCGTACATTGTTCTCCTACTTTTGTTGATGACGTTCTGTTGTAACAAGTTATCTTTGTGTATTGCCAACTAAAGATTAAACTTTCCTGAAGATTAAACCGTGAGTATTCTCGTTCTTTGTTTGTTTCCTCAATTATGGTAGTACCAATGTTTCTTGTTCATACTGCTTCCCCTTTCGACATACTTCCGTATTATAATGCACTTTGGCACGAATATTGATTATAGACATATCTATTCCAAGCTTACTCAGGCTTCCTTGAATGATACTTCTGTTCTCCTACCATATTGTCGCAACAGTAATCAGTTGGAATGATGCTGCATTCCACGAGGTCGTAGGTTTGACCGTTCTGGCATAATCCTGTTAAGATTTCGGCAAGACGACAATGAAAGCAGGTGACACTGACGATGATTCTATTTCTTATTTATATATTATATGATTTGGACTTGTTGATTGTTCATCAACATATTTTCTTTGGGCTATATTATGTGACAGTAAGTAGTTACGATGACGGTGCAAACCCAAGCTGTGGTAGGTTTGACCGTTCTGGTATAATCCTGACAGATTTCGGCATAACAACCGTAAAAAGCAGGTGACTCTGATAGATTAATTTGTATGGTACAAAAAAAAACGAAAATTAATCACTTCCATAATTAATCACAAGTTATGAAGACAGTGCAGTCACACAGAGTAGGCTGACTGTTTAATGGATACTCCTGACAGATTTCGGCACAACGTCCGTGAAAGCAGGTGACGTTTATGACTTTTTCGAAGTAACAACTTGACTCTGATTTCAGTGTTCTGATTATAACGCATCCTAGTGCTATTTTGAGATACGTAGGCTTTGACCGCCTGACAATTTTCTTCAAACTGAATACCCTAAGTAACTCAGATTAGTAACATTGTAGTGCAATGAACCCGTCACACTCAGATTATTAACTGTATGCTGATATTAAATTCCATTCTTGAGTGTAACGTAATAATATTGAATCCACCCAACTTTCTTCAGTCAAGTACAAAATTACCAAAAGATGTAAAAAATGTACACACATTTCATCTAGACTAAAAAGCACCTCAGCTATCTTTTCTTTGACCAAGAATACCACTTGAGCATTTGACACAAACAGATAAAATCGTATTATATGGTTATTGTAATTACCTCATCTTCATCAGACCCATATTCCATAATGTCTGGCACTGACTTCATCCTTTGTTTGATGAAATTCTTTCCAGTCTGCCACAGTGATGTCCTTCTTTTGTTCAGAGCTCCATCTGGTGGAATGTCCACAGTGCTATCCGGGACATTCTTCCACTTAACATGTCTATTGTATGTCTTGCCACTGCTTTGAGACAGTTGCCCTGCTTGATAAATATGTGATCTGACACTACCTAATGCTCCATTATCAATACAAAAATTCTCCACAGTGGTCTCAATTTTCTGCACATTCTCCTCCTGAGCACAATTTGATGACAAATTTATATTTTTGGGTGGAGATTTCAACCTGTATCATAATCCCAGGCTTGATAAACTAGATACCATGTCTAATGCTAATGATAACCTAGAATATAGACAAGAATTATGCTCTCTCCTGGAGTCTCTCAATTTAATTGATATATGGAGAGTAATGAATCCAAATGTACGTAGGTATACATGGCACAGCAGAGGCTTAGCTTCTAGACTTGACTACCTTTTCATTTCAGTAGAACTATGTAATATTGTCTCAAACTGTGATATTAACCCAGGTGTTTGCTCTGACCACAGTATAGTGTCTGTTTCAATAGAAAATAATGCATCAGAAAGACGGGGTAAGGGGTTATGGAAATTCAATAACACACTGCTACATGATATTGACTATGTTAAAGAGGTAAAGAAAATCATATCTGAAACCAAACAGTTTTATCTTAATCTAGAAGACAAGGGATTGTTATGGGAATTAGTAAAACTTAAAATAAGATCCTTCACGATTCCATATTGTGTAAATAAAAAGAAATAAGTCAGAAATATAGAAATGAACTAGAAACAAGACTTTGTGATCTAGAGTTAGTCATAGATGAAAAAGAAGATCCTGATCATCTAGAAGAATATTTCTCTGTTAAAAGTGAGTTAGAACAGATTGAAAAACAAGCTGCAGCTAGCACAATATTTAGATCTAGAACTCAATGGGCAGAAGAGGGCGAAAAGAACTCTAAATATTTTCTATCTCTAGAACGGAAGAATTATATAAATAAAGTTATTTCACAATTAGATATTGAGGGCACTGTGATCAAAGATGCAAAAGTTATAAGAACAAAACAAATGAAATTCTATGAACAGCTATACAGTAATAATATAGATTATAGGTCTGAGGAGTACAAAAAATCAATGAAAAGCTGTCTTGACATTTAAATACACTGAAAATTGATGATGAGTCCAATCATTTATGTGAGTCTGATATTACTGAAGATGAAATATTAAAGAGTTTAAAAGAGCTTAAAAATGGTAAAACTCCTGGAACCGATGGCCTTTCCTCTGACTTTTATAAATTTTTCTGGATAGATATAAAAGACTTGCTCTTAGATAGTTTTCAGTATGCCTTTGCAAATGGTACTCTATCAGTTGAACAGCGGCGAGGCATATTAACTCTTATTCCAAAAAAGGACAAAAATAGATTACTCTTGAAAAACTGGCGGCCTATTAGTCTAGTGATATATATGGCTGAGAAAGACGGAAAACCAGGAATCATTCTATCTGTAGATTTCACAAAAGCCTTTGATACAGTCGACTGGAATTTTTTAGATGCCGCTTTGTAAAAATTTGGCTTTGGTAAAAAATTTAGAAAATGGGTTCAGATCATGTATACTAATATTGAATCAACAGTGCTCAACAATGGACATACAACTGAATATTTTAAATTATATCGAGGTGTCAGACAGGGATGTTCCCTATCTGCTTATCTTTTTCTAGTCGTAGTTGAAATATTAGCAGAAAAAATAAGGCAAGATCCAGAAATCCATGGTTTATCACTTAGAGATGCTATCTTAAAAATCAGTCAACTAGCTGATGATACCACATGCTTTGTTGCAGATCACAAATCTCTTACAAACCTATTGAAGACTTTTAAATTATTCTCCATATGTGCAGGTCTTAATGTTAACCTAGAAAAAACAACAGCTAAATACATAGGACCTTTACAAAGTTCAGAATACTATCCACATGGTCTGTCCTGGATCAAAGACTCTATTCAAACTCTTGGTGTTTTATGTACATTATCTGAAGAAGAAAATTACATACACAATTTTAGACCCAGACTTATCAAAATGCAGAATTTACTCCAAATTTGGAAGCAAAGAGATCTCTCCATTAAGGGAAAGATTACAATTATTAATAGTGTAGCAATTGCACCCTTAGTTTATATCTCAAGTGTTAAAACAACACCAACTAGAGTGTTTAATGAAGTCAAAAAGATACTGAGGGATTTCAAATGGAATGGTGGAAGTCCCAAGATAGCTGGAGATACTTTATCTTTAAGTATTGAAAATGGTGGTTTGAAGTTGTGCATTTTTGAGATAAAAGTTAAAGCACTCCTTATGTCATGGGTAAACAGACTAGCAAACGGCAATGAAAAAGCAAGATGGAAATGTTTGCCACAACAATTTTTCAACACTGATAGCTTGAATAATTATTTTAGGATGAAACAGTCAAAATATGATAAAAATGTATGCATGCCAAAATTTTATCAAGATATACACAACATATGGGTTGAAATACATAGCATAGAACCTGTGAACATAAAGGATATCCAAAATGAGATCATATGGAACAACCAATATATTACAATGAACCACAAACCAATATATTGGGAGGGCTGGAGTAAAAATGGTATAAATAAAATTAGAGACTTGTTAAATGATAATGGTCCATTCTACAATCAAAATGAATTGCATCAAATTTATAATGTTAAATGTAATTTTCTACAAGTATTACAAATTAGACAAAGCATACCAGGTAATTGGAGGAAAAAAATTCAAGAATCAAACTGTAAATCTGTAAACTGCACCAAAATCATGGTTCATATATATAACCCTCCATTATGTAAAAATATTAGTCTTCTAAAATGTAAAAATTATTACTGGCATTTCATAAATAAAAAACAGATTATACCAACATGTGTGCAGAAGTGGCAAGAAACTTATCCTAGGCTTGAAGGCGAAAATGAGCAAATATGGAACAATATATACAAGATGCCATTTATTACTACAAGAGAGACAAAACTCCAGTCCTTCCAATATAGACTCATACACAGAACAATTGCATGTAACAGATGGCTGTACAATATAAGTATAAAAGAAACAGATATGTGTGATTATTGTACAAATAAGGATACTATTGAACACTGTTTAATATACTGTACAAGGGTCCAAGAATTTTGGAAAAGTTTCTTTAGGTGGTGGAACCGAACTAGTGACGTACAAATTATTGATGAAGACGAACTAGAAGAATGTATTATATTTGGATTTCTAGATGATGAAAATGTGTCAATTGTGCTTAATTATGTCATATTACAATGTAAATTTTATATATATAAACAAAGACTCTTTAATGAAAATAATGTAGATTTCTATGAATTTCTCAAATGTTTAAAAAGCTCACTAACTGTAGAAAAATATATCTGTACAAAAGAAAATAGACTATTTAAATTTGATAAATTTATTCCTATTTACGATGCATTATAACCATTGACCTTGTTATATAGCACATGATTTACTAGCTGTATATGTATAAGAATATGAACTGCTTGAAATGGTAATAGAACTCAACCTTTGAAATTAATTGTACCATATAATACTATGTTTTTGTATAATAAACTTTATTTTTGAAAAAAAAAAAAAGTTTTGAGAATCTTCAAGGTCATTTTCTGGTGAAAGGTCTGCGGGGGGAATTGCATCACCTGTGGATCGCCGTCTTCAAATTGAAGCAGGGAAACAGGGCAGTCAAAGCGTGATACCAGGACAAAATCGATTAACATGTATTTAAGAATTTGGCTCAAAGTGCGTGTCACAAGCACAGACTTTGAAATTCAACGGGCGGTCTGCTCAGTTAAATAATATGGGCCACTGTACGGAGACTTAAGCTCTCTCCTGGGGACTTAGTAGCGGGAGAATAAATCCACACTTTATCACCAACCTGAAAATGCCAACCGTTATTTTTCATGTCGTGAAAAGATTTCATCTTAGACTGCATGACCTCATTGTTTTCTTTGGCCCACTTACGCGCTGTCTCGACATGTTCGAACATGTTCTTCACGTAATGGCGAACAGAGGGGCTAGGGTGGGTGGTGTCAGGGAGTGCTGTCTCAAAAGGATGCTTGGCATCTCGACCTGTCATCAAGAAGAGGGGGCTCTACATTGTAGCCTGATGTACAGAAGCAGGCATAGCAAACAAGGCTGACGGGAGGAAAAATCCCATGAAGTAGGTTTATCGTGACAGGGGCGTGTCAATTTTTTCAAAATAGACTGCACACTACGTTCTGCCATTTCGTTACTACGAGGGCGATATGGTGTCGTCATGACCTTTCTTGCGGCCATTAGCTTACAAAGCTCCTTGGCAATCTCACTAGCATAACAACCACCACGATCACTAATAATAGATTCTACATTTCCCCATCGACACCAAATATCCTCAAAGAGACGTTCGGCTACATAAACAGCCGATTGGTCAGGCAAGGGGAATGCCTCTGGAAAGCGAGTAAGGGCATCTTGGAAAACTAAAATGTATTTATTTCCACGATCTGTTTTCGGGAGAGGCCCTATTAGGTCAGTGTGGACTCGCAGGAAAAGTTGAGAGACAGGGATTGGCTGTAATGATCCTTGCCTGTTTTTCGGCAGTTTACTCGTCTTACTACAAACATGACAAGACTGAACCCAGTTCATGATATCACTGTGCATGCTTTGCCAATAGTATTTCTGGCGAATAGTAGCGTAAAGCTTATCAGTTCCGAGAAGAGCACCCATTGAGCTGTCATGAAACGCCTCTAGTAATTTGTGTATCAATGTAGGGGGGATGACTAATTGCATCTTGCACCTATCTTTAACTGGACCCCTACCGGGCATGATGTAAAGATGGAATAAAACACCTTCTTTCATGTAGTAATCACCCACGTGGGCGAGGATAATAATAATAATAATAATAATAATAATAATAATAATAATAATAATAATAATAATAATAATAATAATAATAATAATAATAATAATAATAATAATAATAATAATAATAATAATAATAATAATAATAATAATAATAATAATAATAATAATTATAATAATAATAATAATAATAATAATAATAATAATAATAATAAAAATAATAATAATAATAATAATAATAATAATAATAATAGCATAAAGTTCATGCTTATCACCCAGCTTCAAAACTGATAATAGAATATGATATTCTTTGATATTTTATCATAATATACTTGATCATTGTTGATGAAAGGTAAGGGCACATCCATCATCATATCTTTTTTGGAATTATTGTTTCGAATTTATTGCTATGTAAGTCAAACACAAATGACACTTTAATTTCAATAGAGTATAGTGTTGCAAGTTGTTTGGCTTTTAATCAAGCATACCAAACTTTGAATCTTGTTCTGTATATATTTGCCTCTGACTGTAAGACTAGGTTATTTAAAATATCTTCACTCTGTAGTCATGGAATAGTACACATGAAGAGTTACAGTACGGTACAGTGCTTATATGATATTCTATGGTCTGAGAAGAAACTAGGACAGTCCAGAAACTTTTTGATTAGGTTGACCATCATATAAACAAGGCAATAAACACTATTACCTCTTTAAAGATTCATCCATGAAGGAGGATAGAAAATAGAATGATAACATAACTAAAACCTAACATAAACAATATGGAGAAGAAAGAGAATGTTGATATTTTAGATAAAATATACAACAGTGACAAGTATGGAATGGATAAACTCATCATTGCAGAGGATGTGTTTATATATCAGGAGCATGAAACTGCTGTAGATGATGTATGCAAAGATAAGGAAGATGGCATTGCTGTGGATGATGTAAAGCGATATCAGAATGATGTCACTGTGGAAGATGATGAGGAAATGCATGCAATGACGAAATATCATGAAAATATTGATTCTGGAGTAGTTCTCAATCCCAGTGCTCTGACACATTCGGAAAGACTATTAATAACAAATAAACCAACAAATTCTATTGTTTTAGACATAGACAGAGCTCGGGAGGAGAATGTGCAGAAAATTGAGACTACTGTGGAGAATTTTTGTATTGATAATGGAGCATTAGGTGGTGTCAGATCACATATTTATCAAGCAGGGCAACTGTCTCAAAGCAGTGGCAAGACATACAATAGAAATGTTAAGTGGAAGAATGTCCCGGATAGCACTGTGGACATTCCACCAGATGGACCTCTGAACAAAATAAGGACATCACTGTGGCAGACTGGAAAGAATTTCATCAAACAAAGGATGAAGTCAGTGCCAGACATTATGGAATATGGGTCTGATGAAGATGAGGTAATTACAATAACCATATAATACGATTTTATCTGTTTGTGTCAAATGCTCATGGAGGGTTTGTAATTTTTAAAAAATTTGAAGTTGAAATATAAAATGTGAAACAAGTGGTATTCTTGGTCAAAGAAAAGATAGCTGAGGTGCTTTTTAGTCTAGATGAAATATGCGTACATTTTTTACATCTTTTGGTAATTTTGTACTTGACTGAAGAAAGTTGGGTGGATTCAATATTATTACGTTACACTCAAGAATGGAATTTAATATCAGCATACAGTTAATAATCTGAGTGTGACGGGTTCATTGCACTACAATGTTACTAATCTGAGTTACTCAGGGTATTCAGTTGGAAGAAAATTGTCAGGCGGTCAAAGCCTACGTATCTCAAAATAGCACTAGGATGCGTTATAATCAGAACACTGAAATCACAGTCAAGTTGTTACTTCGAAAAAGTCATAAACATCACCTGCTTTCACGGACGTTATGCCGAAATCTGTCAGGAGTATCCATTAAACAGTCAGCCTTCTCTGTGTGACTGCACTGTCTTCATAATTTGTGATTAATTATGGAAGTGATTAATTTTTTTTTTTTTTTCTGTACCATACAAATTAATCTATCAGAGTCACCTGCTTTTTACGGTTGTTATGCCGAAATCTGTCAGGATTATACCAGAACGGTCAAACCTACCACAGCTTGGGTTTGCACCGTCATCGTAACTACTTACTATCACATAATATAGCCCAAAGAAAATATGTTGATGAACAATCAACAAGTCCAAATCATATAATATATAAATAAGAAATAGAATCATCGTCAGTGTCACTTGCTTTCATTGTCGTCTTGCCGAAATCTTAACAGGATTATGCCAGAACGGTCAAACCTACGACCTCGTGGAATGCAGCATCATTCCAACTGATTACTGTTGCGACAATATGGTAAGAGAACAGAAGTATCATTCAAGGAAGCCTGAGTAAGCTTGGAATAGATATGTCTATAATCAATATTCGTGCCAAAGTGCATTATAATACGGAAGTATGTCGAAAGGGGAAGCAAGAATGAACAAGAAATATTGGTACTACCATAATTGAGGAAACAAACAAAGAACGAGAATACTCACGGTTTAATCTTCAGGAAAGTTTTGACTTAATTACCTGCCAGTCGGCAATACACAAAGATAACTTGTTACAACAGAACGTCATCAACCAAAGTAGGAGAACAATGTACGCAGGGTACGGTGGAGATGTAAGGGTAGAGGAGTGCAGGAGACAAGTGAAGTCAACATCGCGGCTCCTTCATACATACACCACACATCCGCACACCCACACGCACATAGCTCCCACACGGTTGCAGCGTGTAAATTTGTTAATGAGGGTCAGAGGGGTGAGAAAAGTCAATTGGCACTTCAAAAGCGATATGTATCAATAAGGGCAACTTGGTACATAGTTAACGTAGGTCCATTAAACTTGGTCATCGCCATTTAGGGAACGCCAGCCTTTTCACTCGGACCGTTCCAAGAGGATTAAACACAGCGATATAGAGTTATTACTGTTGTTCATATTCAGTATTCAGTAAATGATAACAATTACTATTTTGAGAGCTCAATCAGCATCAACCTATGCTTAGTCGAAGTTAATGTTGTGCAGTACAGAGAATGACCGGGTCATGGAGAGGTTATGAGTCATCAAATGTAAGTTAGTAACCCATGGCAATGCTGGGCAGAAATGGAAATCAAATGTTCATTGTAACCTTTCTGTGAGTGCAGTTTTCTAATAACCCATTTGTGAAGTTTGGTTGTGGAAAATTGTGTAGCAAGGAAGAACATTGATGTGAACGCAGTGTCGTTCAAGAAACGAATATTATTTTTTTAGTTCACGAGTGGAACGAGGAGGGTTGGCAAGAACGTCTGTTTGAGCCTGTTTAATCAGAAAAGAGAAAGGTTCCCACGAATTATGCTTCACACTATAATTTTTCCATTTAATTAGATACTCCATTTCCTGAGGCCCTTGACGTTGTTTCAGAATTCTTTCGATCTTACATTGCGGTTCAGAGGCATTATCATCATCCTCCGTGTTAGAAACAGGGGTGTCTGCAACATGCGTGTCACCAGTAGTGTTTTGAGAATCTTCAAGGTCATTTTCTGGTGAAAGGTCTGCGGGGGGAATTGCATCACCTGTGGATCGCCGTCTTCAAATTGAAGCAGGGAAACAGGGCAGTCAAAGCGTGATACCGGGACAAAATCGATTAACATGTATTTAAGAATTTGGCTCAACGTGCGTGTCACAAGCACAGACTTTGAAATTCAACGGGCGGTCTGCTCAGTTAAATAATATGGGCCACTGTACGGAGACTTAAGCTCTCTCCTGGGGACTTAGTAGCGGGAGAATAAATCCACACTTTATCACCGACCTGAAAATGCCAACCGTTATTTTTCATGTCGTGAAAAGATTTCATCTTAGACTGCATGACCTCATTGTTTTCTTTGGCCCACTTACGTGCTGTCTCGACATGTTCGAACATGTTCTTCACGTAATGGCGAACAGAGGGGCTAGGGTGGGTGGTGTCAGGGAGTGCTGTCTCAAAAGGATGCTTGGCATCTCGACCTGTCATCAAGAATAGGGGGCTCTACATTGTAGCCTGATGTACAGAAGCAGGCATAGCAAACAAGGCTGACGGGAGGAATAAATCCCATGAAGTAGGTTTATCGTGACAGGGGCGTGTCAATTTTTTCAAAATAGACTGCACACTACGTTCTGCCATTTCGTTACTATGAGGGCGATATGGTGTCGTCATGACCTATCTTGCGGCCATTAGCTTACAAAGCTCCTTGGCAATCTCACTAGCATAACAACCACCACGATCACTAATAATAGATTCTACATTTCCCCATCGACACCAAATATCCTCAAAGAGACGTTCGGCTACATAAACAGCCGATTGGTCAGGCAAGGGGAATGCCTCTGGAAAGCGAGTAAGGGCATCTTGGAAAACTAAAATGTATTTATTTCCACGATCTGTTTTCGGGAGAGGCCCTATTAGGTCAGTGTGGACTCGCAGGAAAAGTTGAGAGACAGGGATTGGCTGTAATGATCCTTGCCTGTTTTTCGGCAGTTTACTCGTCTTACTACAAACGTGACAAGACTGAACCCAGTTCATGATATCACTGTGCATGCCTTGCCAATAGTATTTCTGGCGAATAGTAGCGTAAAGCTTATCAGTTCCGAGAAGTAATTTGTGTATCAATGTAGGGGGGATGATCAATTGCATCTTGCACCTATCTTTAACTGGACCCCTACCGGGCATGATGTAAAGATGGAATAAAACACCTTCTTTCATGTAGTAATCACCCACGTGGGCGAGGAGTTTCCTCGTCTCACGTTGAGTGGAGGGGAGGACAGCCTTTTTGAAGTAAGCAATGAGGGGTTGAAAGGCGGGTCTGACATCTGTTTGTCACTAATAACATCAAACGTGAATGTCTCCTTAACAACTTGATTGAAATCTGTCAAGGAAGAACGAGCGTAATCTAGTGAACTGTGAGGCGTATCGTCAGTGTCGTCGTTATTTGACAGCGGCCAATTTGAGTTCTAACTTGGGGGTGGGGTTTGATTGGGGGGGGGGGGTACGTACGATGACTAAGCTGTGGCATGTGGGATAGAGTTTCCCCTTTTGTGAACAATTTGGTGACAAAATTGTTGTAAGGTCAGCATCCACCTGCCAAGTCGGCCTTTCGGTTCGGAATGAAATAGCCACTGTAAAGCCGAGTGGTTAGTAACTATCGTGAATTTGTCAAATTTTAAATAGGGCTCATACATTTTACAAGCAGCTATAATGCTGAGACACTCTCTTTCAGTGCACGTATAATTCTGTTCTGCCAGGTTTAGGGCGTGTCCCCTGTAAGCTATAACCCGTTCAATCCCATCTTGTACTTGACTCAAAATATTACCAATTGCAAAAAGACTATCATCTGTGGTAATTATGAAAGGGTTATCTTCTTCAATGCGAGGGAAGGCTAGAATTGGCGCAGAGACTAGTTTAGCCTTAAGAGCATCAAAAGCAGCCTGCTTTGTGTCGTCCCACTCGAAGGTACATTTCTTGCTGGTCAGAACATTGAGGGGCTGTGCTATTTTAGCATACCCCTCTACGAATCTATGGTAATATCCTGACAACAAAGGAAAGCTCAGACGTCCTTGCAAGAAGTGGGGACGGAATAGTCATCAACGGCCTTTGTTTTGCCGGGGTCAACCTCTATACCCTTTTTAGAGATTAAGTGACCGAGGTATTTGACCTATTTTTTAGGGAAAAAACATTTTTCAGTCCTGAGCTTCAGTTTAGTCTTTCTGAAACGAGTGAAAACTTGAGAGAGATCCTCCAGGTGGCGTTCAAAAGACGGACTATGTACGAGGACATCGTCCAAATATATGAGACATAGGTCAGTAAGGCCCTGTAACACAGTTTCCATCAACCTGGAACCTGGAATGTAGGCGGACCGTTAATAACTCCGAACGGCAAGCGCTTATATTCGTATAGCCCTCTGTGAGTTGTGAATGCAGTTAGCGGTCGAGAGTCAGGATGAACGCTCACTTGATGAAAGCTGCCCATCAGATCTAATGTGCTGATGTGGCTTAATCAACGAGCTCCTAAGCTATCTAACGTATCTTGTATATGAGGCAATGGAAAAGAATCTGGGACTGTGACCTCGTTTAATTTCCTAAAGTCTATGCACATACGGTATGAAACTGTACCGTCTGTGGAGGGTTTCTCTGCAAGGACTGCAAGAAAAGCCCAGGGGCTGTTTGAAGGGCGAATAATGTCCTTATCGAGAAGGCGTTGGACCTCTTTGTCAATAACATCTCGTTGTTTGTACCAAGCACGATAAGGTCGAAGCTTAATGGGGCTTACCGTGCCTTTTAAGTAGATGGTATGTTTTACTACACTAGTTTCACCAGACTGGGGGTTAAATCCGACTCATTGTGGTCAATTTTAAGATAAGAGCTAGAATCGTCTAGCGGGGCAGTGAGTTGAGCCGCTTCAATATCCTCACGACCTGCAGAACTATTGGTCCCCCATGCAAGGTCGAGAGAAGGAGGCTCAGAACCAAGCGGTATCGGGTCAAAATATCCCACTAAAACACCTTTTTGTAGAGTAACAGCTTTGTCACTCATGTTCAACGGGCACACGTCGGTCTTGGACAGACTTAAATACTCAAGCCATAGCTATTTCATGGTAAAGAGGTAATTCGTTCTTCATCGTGCATACACCCAACACACCTGGTATATTTCCTGGCTTAACGCGAGCCTGCATGATATATTCAGATTTGGCGGGAATTTTTATCGTCTCTGATAAACGTAACTTGGGATTCAATTTCATGGCGATACTACGGTGTTCATACAGTGCACAGCTGACTGCCAATTTTAATGTTAATCAAGGTTTGAAAACAAATGGGAATAGACCTACCTCCAGCAACAACGACTTTCTTGCTTTGAGATGGCTCCACTGGAAACGAGCCGTCAGGGAACAACTTATGTAAGGATTCAAAGGTAATAATGCTACGTTGGGCACCTGTATCTAATAAGGCGAGTACTGTTACAGTACTGAACTCTGTAGTGACCGCAATTCTACTATCCTGTGAGAGAGGGATGAAATCATCGTTTGTAAAGATAGGCGTTGATTTCTCCAGCGCCACCGGACCAACGGGCACTACTTGTGAACTCGGAGGCATATCTGCAAAATAAGTGAACCTCATTCAATATTTGCTCTGAACTGGAGATATATTGAATGAATCACTACTCCTATAGCGTGGCTCACGGGGCGGGACAGGAGTTAATAGTTTCCCTGATGCCATGGTCTATTGTCAGGCCGTCCCATAGGGCGGCGTCGGCCATTCCAGGAAGGGCGCCTGGAGTCACCACGACCGTTACCTTCAAACCAATTGCCCTGATAAGACCTATTGTTACAACTGCGTTGACTATCACGATTCTCTCGGAATCCATTGCGACCGTTAAACCTGTTATCCTCTCATCCTCTCCAACTTTAACTATTGTCCAGTAGTATGGATGAACTGTGGTATAGGAAATGTGAGGAAAATGGAAAGTCTTCAGTGCCGTGCATTACGATTTGTATTCAATGATTTCAATTCAACATATGAGGAGCTATTGGAACGAAGTGGAGAAAGCAAACTGATTATATCCCGAATACGTTCATTAGCAATTGAAGTCTACAAATGTGTAAATGAAATCTCACCTGTGTATTTATGTGACCTATTCAAGGAGCAAAATGTTCCATATGATATGAGAGATCACAAGAAACTGGTCCAGAACAAATGGAACACCATACATAATGGTCTGAAAACATTCTCATACTCAGGTGCTAAACTATGGAACATGCTGCCCATTGATACAAAATCAAGTGTATCGCTAAATGTTTTTAAAGAGAGAATGAAGGACTGGCAGCCTTGCAATTGTATGGAATGGTGCTAAATGATTTTAACCTGCTAACCTGTAAATATTGTATATATTCATTTCATCACAGTCATATAATAGCTTTTAGCTAATGTTATTTGTTTTAATTTTGTGACTATAAATAAAGATTTTTGTATTTTGTATTTGTATTTTGTATTATACCCAGCTCCAAACCGGGCAGGACCACGATCAAAATTATTGCGTGGTCCAGGAGATCTCGTGGTATGGAATTATGCCGGGCTTTGCAATCCCGAATCCAATGGCCAGGGTTTCTGCAGAAGAAACAGAAACACTCGTCAGGCCCTTGTGGAGATTTGAGGCTCTGGACCTCTTTTGTCACGTCAGCGACTTCCTCCCTAATTGCAGCAAGTGTGGAAGTTTGCTGGGATAAAACCTCAGAGGTCATGTCAGGCGTCTTTAAGCCATTTAAGGTCATGGAAGTATCACCAGACATTTGCAAACCGTCTCGGCTAACTTAATTTGCTGAATAGTAATTTAGGTGACTTACCCACTACGGAAGCTTTTATCTTAGGCAAAAGCCCACAGATCAAGATCTTTTTTGTCTCTATATCATCCTCTGGCATTGTAAAGATCATTAATATACGTTTCTGCACTCTCAGTCTTTTTCTGAACCCTATTATCTAGAGATTGCTCTAACAGCCAGGCATTTGTCTCACTACCAAAAAATTTGAGAAAGGATTCATGGAATGTTGCCCACGTCGCCGTAATATCTGCAGGTAACGAAGTGTACCACACATCAGCCGCACCGTAAAGCAGCATAAGGCATGCAGGGACTCTCAGCTCCTCTGGAGTGCGAGAGAGTTGGGCATAGGTGAGAAATTTATTCATGAAGCGTAGTGGGTCATCCGAGGACTTGCCGTAAAATAAAGGGGGCTAAAGTGCTTTAGAGCCCTGCCTCTGTTGATGTATCTTAGTATCACGAGATTGAGCCTGCAGCATATCAACTATATCAGTCTTAACACCACCTATATCAATTTTACGCAGGTGACCAAGCACTTGCTGGAGCATATCCTGAACATTTTGTTCTTCAGCCATTTCGAATAAAGGCAAAACGGCACGTTCAGAACCAGAATGATCAGGATCAGGGTGAAGATCAGATATTTCAGACAAGGTGTAAGATTCCTGGTCATTATCTACAGCAGGGTGGAGGCTAAAGTGAACGTCTGAATTCGAGCTAGGTAAGTCTAAACTCTCCGGTCTCTCTCCACTTGTGGACGTATGTGACAACGGCGCGTTGTCACCACTTGCAGATGAATTACCAGTCACCGCAGTACGATCTGACAATGGTGAATCAGAGGGAGGGGCTACTCTCAAGGAGTCTGCCATATTGTCCCCCTGACGAGCGGGTAATTTAGAAGTAATGGAGCGTGACTTACCTTGTGATGTAGAAACGTCTGGACCTTTCGCTGGTGGGTCGTGTGCCACTTGCAACTTCATTGAAAGAAGTTTCGAAGATCAGAGCCACATAGACCTAAAATCAAGTAGCAGGGTGGCCAAGAGAAATTCCATACAGCATCAGCAACACTCTATGCCATGGAACGATTTGGATTGCTCCACCAATTGTTACGTATGGTTTGTACGTATCGTGCCTAAGGGGACACAACTGGTGATATGGGACTATAAATGCTTGCGACTGTGAGCTGGGGCCTTAACCTAGCTACCTACTCTACCTATCTGGTTGGGGGGTAAGAAGGACTGCAGACTCAGTGTATACAATGCACAATAGTCGTCTTTATTCTGTGCTCATATGCACTACAGTCTGGCTAGGAAGGCATGGCAAGAGTGTGATATATGAAATATCCAAATGCTGAAAACTGTTCAGAGCCCTCAGGCTTGTTAATGCACCCAAAGTCTATACAAGTGGCAGTCATGAGACAGAGTGTCATGGATCTTCTAGGCAAGTGGTTTCTGCTCCCTGAGTAGCGATTTCGGGGCCCTTTTAACTGGATCTGTGTGCATACTAATGAGCATTGGCCTGCTGGCTTCACTGCAGCCTCCAGCGCAGTTCCGTCTTGGACCATCACGTCATCTTTCTGTCGGATCAGCAATGCATCTCATTAGCCTTTTTAACTGGATCCGAGTGCATACTAATAAGCGTCTGTCTGCGTGGCTCTTCTGCATTGCCTGGCGTAGTTCCGGCTTGGACCATCACGTCATCTCTCTGCTGGGTGAGTAATGTATCTTATTAGCCTGCATTTGTTGGCCTCCACGTTGCACTCTGTAACCTCTGTGATCTCTTGCCAAATATCATGTACCAAATACCATTTTTCTATTTTATTTGAATCATCAGCACTGTCTATGTCATTCCTTGGTCGTTTTTGTTTGTTTTGTGTCAAGTGTGTTTTTTAAATTTCTTCAGTTAGGTCCCATACCCACCACTGAGCCCAACAAGAGGACACCTTTCTGGGCCGGTAACTCCATCCCCTGAGGATCGTGGTTAATTACAAAGTACTGAAGCTGAAATATTTCTTGGGTGAGAGTATTGAATGAACAGTGATATTTTGCATTATGGCCGCAAATAAAAATATCTTGCACCCCAGGAAGGGTCCCCTGACAATTGAGGGTTTTTTGGGGGCATGGGCTTAAAAAGTCTTATCCTATGTAAAATATACTCATTCCCAATTTCAAAGAAATTCACAAAAAATAAATACAACAGTACACTTAAATCGGCGAGAAACAAATACTACTCTAACATGATTGACTCAAACAAATCAGATCCCCAAAAACTCTTCAAAATCTTAAATGGACTCTTACATACTAAGGATGAACCTCCCTTCCCAAAACATGAGGACACAACAAATTTAGCGACTGAAATTAATAATTTCTTTTTCAACAAAATTGACAATCTAAGAAAAGAAATGGACAGAAAAAGTAACAAAACTGAATATGGAGAAAGACCTAAATTTACCCAATGTCTGATTTACCCCATTGAAGGAATCTGAAGTGAAGATATTACTTAAATAAGCAGCAAAGAAGACATGTGAGCTGGACCCCATCCCCACTTAATATTAATTATGGTGTTATTCACAACATATGTGGAACCTTTGGTTGAAATCATCGGACAGTATGGGCTGAAACATCATATATATACAGATGATACTCAGCTCTACATCACTTTGGATTCAAATTCTGAAAATGACACTAAAATATCATGTGAAGAAATGGAAAGATGTATAAAAAGTGTTAGAAAATGTTTACTGGATAATAAAATGAAGATGAATGATGATAAGACTGAATTGATCATTTGTGGAAAAAACTCAAATTTTAAAAATGGAGAAATTCCATCTGGAATCAAGGTTGGTGATGAAAAAATATCAAGATCTGATATAGTCAAAGACTTAGGTGTTATCTTTGATCAAGAATTTACCATGAGGCAACAAATAAAGAAAATGTGTAAAAAGTTTTTGTTCTCATATAAGGAAAATATCACAAGTAAGAAATTGTATAGATGTAAAAACTGCAAATACCCTGGCACATGCATTTGTTATATCAACTCCAGACTATGGCAATTCCTCATTAGCAGGAATGCCTAAATTTGAAATAGCCAAATTGCAAAAATTGCAGAATTCTGCAGCCAGGGTAGTGGGAAAAATGAGGAAGAATGACCACATTTTGGGTGCAGCATATGCACCCAAAACCTGGAATGCCCTCCCCCCTGAAGTAAAAAAAACTGCAGAAAGTTAGACAAAAGTTAAACTTAAAACTTATTTATACACCAAATATTATCTCAAAAGTGCTATGAGCAGACAAAGTCTGAAATGGCACTATAAACTCCACCTTTTCGGATCTTATCTTTATCCCTGGATAGACCCAATCAGCAGTGATCTCCTTTCAGCAAAATTTTAGAATTAAAAATTTATTAATTCCTAGATTTCAAATATTGAAATTTTCATCAATAAATCTCAAATATCCAGAAAAGACTAAAGGAGATATACCACAAGCTGGTTAAATTAGGCCTGGGCCTAATCTGAACTGCCCATCTGGATCCGAGATGGGCATGTTGCAACTGGACCGCTATTACTGCCAAACCAGCCCAGTGCTCAGCCCGTCAGGATTCCATATCCTCCCCGCCACAGGTCGCATCCTAGGGCAAACAGGATGCCCCTTTAGTTTCCTTTTACGACATGCCGGGTGGGGAGGTGGGGGGGGGGGGGGTGTTGGTGGCAGTGGAGATATTCATTAATCCCTGCACCCACAGGGGAGTGTATATATTATGAAGTAAGATATACGATTTGTAAAGATCGTAGAGTTGGGAAACGTTTTGTGTAACTATACTAAATGCAATTTTTATAGGCTGGCAAATATTTTTGTTTTAGTTGCTTGTGTAACAACTTTTCAGATGCAGCATTAAAGCACTTGAATGAGTTACAGTCCAAACATGGTGGTTTAGCTGAATAGACTTAGAGGTGTCTTTTTAAGCTTGGTTTAAAGAAATTCGTTTTACGTAATACAGAATATACTCTAGCCATCATAGTATCATTGCAGATAAAGTACATTACATCAAGACGAAGAAGGAGAGGAGGGAAAACTCCAGATGCATCCACCAAGATTGTACAAAATCTGGCTCTCATGCTGGATGCAGAGGTATCAATAACCTATGATATGATTGTGCTATGTTTAATGCTTTGAAAACTCTCCTGATACAAATAAAAAATCATTAGCAAATAAAATTGTCTTGCAACCGGTATACACACTCTTCTTATAATGATATTGATATTGGATGTTGTGTAAAAGGAAGGGCAGACGTTTTTGATGTCCGCATGTGCAAGTGGACAGAAGACCGTCGTCCGGGATTTACTGGAGATTCCGGATATTGATATTGATGCTACAGACAAAGTGAGACTATGTTACAAATATTTTTTATCAAAACTGTAAATGATCATTTGTTGGTGGTTGAAAACATATTGAGCCAGTTGCTATCACTACAAAAAAAAGTTCTTCGTTTCATCATAATATAGCTGTTACATTCACCACATGGGAATGAAGAATAATATTGGTCAGTCATTTAATCTCATTTTTGTCATTTTGCTTAAGCTTGTATCAGAACTGCCTTAATATATATTGATTAGATATTGAAAGCTTCTCTTTATGTGACATGGTAGGATAATTGGACAGCTCTGTTGAATGCAGCCAAGGGAGGCTTCTTGGAGGTGGTGGAGCAACTACTGGACAGAGGCGCCAACATTGAACACAGAGATATGGTGAGTACCTGCAACATACCAAACATGGCAAACTGGCATTTATGGTTTTCAATTATTTGTTCAAAGAATAATTAGGAAAAAAGTGAATAAAGCCTTCTGTGTTACTTTGCAGGGAAGATGGACGGCCCTGATGTGGGCTTGTTACAAGAATCAACTTGATGTCTGTAAACTGCTGCTAGAAAGAGGAGCCAGCCCCAACGTCAAAGGAGAGGTACATTGTTCAAACACGCGTAATGACAACTGGGTGATCAAGAGTTGCTCTCTCTGAGAACTTAAAGTTTATCATCATGACGAATGTAAGAACTGTAAGAGATAATGTCAAGTCGACTATTTGATGTGAGTGTTCATGTGGTGATGTTTGTTGCAGCATCATATATCTTGTTTGACCTGGGCGGCAGGGCGAGGTTTCCTGGACATTGTCATAGCTCTCCTGGACAACGAGGCTTTAATTAACACCACGGATAAGGTACATCACTCCAAACAAATGTTTTTAGCGTCATGCCAAATGATTTGAGAATAGCAGAGCACGCCACTATGCCCTATTTAACCTCTTACAGACCTTTCCTTAATTATGATATGTAGAGATTTTTAAAGTGTTTCAACAGGCACATGTTCTGAACTGCCTTTATTCCTTAACTTATGTTTTTTTTCTAATACTGAGATTGAAATCGTATATATTTATCATGATGTTTACGTCTGTCCATTGTCCAGATATATGGTGATAGATGAATTATTAATTATAAAAGAAATGTATGTGAATGTCATGATCAATGTAGACGTTCTGATATGTGTTAGTAGGTACAAAATGAAAGGTCATGATGTGGTGTGTGTGCTAGAATACAGATAGGATAGTTATGTAATGTTATTTAGAGCCTTGTGTACCTGTTCACTTGGAAATAGATATAAAAACATGCAAGCCACCAAGTAAAAAGAGTAGGCAAAATAGCCATGAAATGAATTTGCAGACCTAAATATGTTGTCATGTTGATATTCAGATCAATGTTCATGTGTCAGAACAGGCACCAGCCAATCATATTCTTGGAAATCATGACACTTTATTGTAGTAAAGAAACAAAAATATATTGTACCTCAAAATATCACAATACGTAACAGTTCTTTAATTTCCCAGGACTGTTCTTTACTCTAGTGCGCATGCTCCACCTCCAAAGACAGGTTTATATGCTTTCATGGGGAAAACCTCATATATGCCTCACAGCATAATAAAGGTTCACACGGGATGGAAATAATGAAAAACCTGCACCATTCAAACAGGTTTAAGACATATAAAAAATATTTTCATAATTGTTTAGAACCTTTTTCTAAGAAAAAAAACTTTTCTCTATAGGCAAATATCATTGCAAAGATATCACCTTTTCAGATGATTCATATTAAGGAAAGATTGTTTAGAATTGTGATTGTGATAGAACCGTGTTCGTATAATATGCTATTCAATGTCCTAGTTTATTTTGTGCTTTTTCTACTCCTCATTAATATAATTCCCTTCATGGCACTGAAAAACCTTCTTTCAGTTCTACAAGAACTCCAAACACGTATGTGAACTCCAAGTGAACTCCAAGGTCACTGCCTATCCGCAGATAAAGCTATGGCAACGCAGTTTATGCAGAGGGAAAGCCCCGGGAGGGCCACGCATGCCTTATACAAAAATCTCATTTTTGAAAACAAATTGAGTCAGACATAATGCAATACCACTGCGTTGTTAAATACTCATCGCATAACTGACTCTGATTGTGTCAGAGAAGATAGATGACATATTATGTGTCTTCAAATATAGTCACTATACCCAAAGACATCGTCAAACAAGAAAAAGTGGTGCTCCACGTGTAACACGGATGGGAATAAAATAGCAAACAAAAGAAAAATTACAATAAACAAAACAAAAATTACAATAAACAAAAACCAAACTTTAAATAAACACCAAAATTCATTTAAACACAAACAATCATTACAAACTGATGGGGTAGTTGAAATTAATTTTATTCATCTTTTAAAAACATTTAATTTGGTATTTGAACGAATTTTTTAGCACAACTTTCAGGCCCGATTACGTTATACCCGAAGACATCGGCAAAATAGACTTGAAATCCACTGTTTCTAGAAACACCACACACTGCCCATCATATTGAAGTTTCCCCACTAATTAAACTCGACTTTCGGCGATTGATTGTTGCAGTTCTGATCCATGTCATCCTCTTTCCCAGTCATAATATCTATAATTGCAAATCCGTGAGCTTTCTGTAGCGTTTTTTCTCCAGTTTTTTACCCGATATTAAACCTGACAACGTGAAATGGCATTTAGGAGAGTCCAAGTGATGACGTCATGGAAACGCAAAGGGAGAATCTTCATATGACGTCAGAAGGACCACAACGTTGTGGAATTTCAGATCGTTGCTGTCACTCCCGTGAATAAACTAGCTGTGGAACCCCGACTTGCGCGAGCAGAGCTCTGGAAGCTACGTCGGGTTGTGAGGTGTGTCCTATCTCTCGTGAAGAGACAGGTCGCGACACGGTGTCGCGACCTCAGAGTGAACACCACACACACTGTACACTTATTATTAAAATATCTCAAATGTCTGACACATCTAATCTTGCTTTCTCGCGAGTTTCATGTCTGAATAAAATCACTTGAAGAAGTTATGAGGGATTACACTTCAGAGGCAGTGAATACCTCCCACTGATGAGCCATTGTAGGTGTTTGGAGTGTGCGTCCTAACACCTACCGATTGGCTGTATCGTAAGTAGGTCAAGGAGAGGCCCCAAGTTTGTTGCACATGTAAAACAGTATTCTGTCAGAAATTTAGTTGTATCGAGCTCCCGTGATCCGAACAAATATAAAAGCACACCAAGTGATTAGATTTAAGTACCAGAAAATCAACTTTTTCATTTGTCACCACATATCTGTCATGAGAATGTCACACTAGGTGTGTGGTTTGGAATCTCTTCATAGGTGAATGGGGTGACACTGAAACGGTCATATTGCTCCGACCAGCCCAGCCAGAAGAAAACAAGGAGGACCAAATGCCGTTTCGCTTAAACTATGAATAAACTGACCCACTTTCACCTGATTGCGCAAACTCGTAAACAATGGCGAAACGATGCTGAGATCAGGAAAAGACAAAGAAATTTTTTCTTACAAGCCTAAAATCTAATGTTGAATTAATGGAAACATGGTTCCTTTAAAACCTGTTGCTGGAAAACGAGTTCTATTGGAGTCAGGACTTAAAATGGGTGGGCAGTGCGTGATGTTTCTGGAAACAGTGGATTTCAAGTCTTTTTTGACGATGTCTTTGGGTAAAGTTGCTCTATGGCTCAAACGCTATCGCAAATCATCGGAGATCAGACGTTCGCATGTCATTTCTGTTGTAATTGTCCGATTTACACCAAATTTGAACTAAACTTACTGAAAATTCCTTGTTCTAGCGATTGGGAAGCATTTTAAAGAGATAATTTAATGCAACGATGGGCGAACACGAT
Source organism: Amphiduros pacificus (assembly GCA_949316495.1). Taxonomy (NCBI): domain Eukaryota; kingdom Metazoa; phylum Annelida; class Polychaeta; order Phyllodocida; family Hesionidae; genus Amphiduros; species Amphiduros pacificus. The sequence goes on along the minus strand of OX439008.1, from coordinate 26,901,802 downwards.
GACATCGTTTTGAACGTTCTGCTTTGTTGACATGACGCACTTCTTTTCTTTTGTTCATGCTGCCATTAGCTAGACTATTTGGACTGAGACGTCTCTTGATGTATTCCTCCAGCAGCTGCCATTAGCTAGACTATTTGGACTGAGACGTCTCTTGATGTATTCCTTCAGCAGCTGCCATTAGCTAGACTATTTGGACTGAGACGTCTCTTGATGTATTCCTTCAGCAGCTGCCATTAGCTAGACTATTGATCACTTCTTTTAGATATGTATTCATTCGCCGGACGCATGCGCGAATTGGAATCTTTCGTAAGCAGACGACGAACACTCCACAGTGGCGTCAGTTGCTTTAACAATTATGACCACAGAAAAAAAACAAATCACAAACCACAGGAAATGAATACGAATTTCCCGTGATCGTACCGATCACAGAATAACACAGATAGTTCCTTTTTTTGACACTCATTGCCTGTGGAACTATCTGTGTTACAAAAACTGGAGAAAAAACACTACAGAATGCACACGGATTTGCATTTTTGGACATTATGACTGGGAAAGATAGTGGCATGGGTCAGAACGGCAACAGTCAATCGCCGGAGGTTGAGTTTATTTACTGGGGAAACTTCAATATGATGGGCAGTGCATGGTGTTTCGAGAATCAGTGGATTTCAAGTCTATTTTGCCGATGTCTTTGGGTATAGTTGAGAAAATCTCTCATCGTGAAAACATAATCGGAATTTCAAATTTATACTCCATCCCTTATTTTTTAATTGAAATGCAACTCGATGTCAATTTTTCATAAGAAATGTTTAGTGGTTTCTAGTAATGAGTTAAGGTCTATAATCCACAATGAAAAACTGGGAACTTTTTGTTTTAATGTGTTCAAAGTTATGTTATTTGTTAATTTAGCACAGAAAAAGTAAACTTAACCAGCTAGTCTTAAATTTTTATTATTTAGATTGAACCCGTTTTGCAGGTGGCCACTATTATGAAGTATTTATATTTTCTTTATTTAATGCCATCCAAAGAATAATCAAGCTTTTTTGGGACATTTTAGATATAATCATGGCATAAATATGAATTATACCTAAAAGATTTGGGTATTTAAAAATCTCACGCAAACGAGTTTGTCCGCCATGTGTGCCAAAGGCAGTTACGTAAATACACGAGACCACACGAAGTTCTCTCCAGATGCTTCAAACTGATTGTGGATAATAGACCTTAATAATTTTCCCTTTGTTACTATGTTATTGTATTGTCCTCATTGCAGTATGGAACTACCCCACTTATCTGGGCAGCTAGGAAAGGGCATAAGGATATTGTAAAGAAACTGCTGGAAGAGGGTGCCACAATTGACAATAGCGGAATGGTAAGCTAGTAAATACATCATATTCTTCCACCGACTCATAATCAGTATGGAGTATATGGGAAGGTCATGACCTCATCATGCAATAAAAAATTAAGGGTCATGAAGATTATTTCAGTTACTAGAATGTTTTCTAAAACCACTGTGTTTATTTCAAATAGTCAATGTACAGCAGACGTAGTTCTCATGTAATAGGAGTATCAAAAACTATTCAGAGTTCATGAACAAGATAGAAAAAAATGTAAAATATCAAATCACTGAAGGCATGAAGAGCAACTATTCGGATTTATTGGTCATATAACAGTAAATTTTGTTTTTAATATTAGTGAATTAATAATATTAATAAAAACAATATATTATATGTGAAATTATAAAGTTTCAAACATTTACTCTCTCTCAGTGGTCACTCTTTCAATTATATTCTTCTCAGTAATCGTTAAGTGATTTAATTATTTAAAACTTAACAAATCATTCTACAAAACGGATATAAATATATAATCTTAGGGCCATACTTTCTGATAGAAATAAAGCCATGATTTCAGCATCTGTATTTCCCTTCAAAATGTCTGTGATCTTCAATATTTAGGCATAGATGTGTACTGTTATTTATATGTGGTTTTTTTTTTTTCTGTAAACCTCTTAATGTCATCTTTTCTCAACATCTTAAGGCTGTATTTGATTTTTTTTAGCAAATATAACATATAATCTTTCCTTTTTTTTAAAATTTATTGTATGTGTTCAAATTAATGTAAAATCTCGCAATGAAGCATTGCATTCCATTTCTCAATAAAGAGTTTTAACACTGCTTGAAGCATTCTTGGACGGCCCTGCTGGTGGCAGCCAGGGGTGGGTACACAGATGTGGTGGAGATGCTGCTGGAGAACAACCCCAATGTGAATGCAGTAGATAAGGATGGCTACACAGCCCTCACCTGGGCTGCTAAGGATGGACGCCAAGAAATAGTCTACCAACTGCTGGAGAAAGGGGCCTATGTCAATCTACCTGATAGGGTAAGCTGCTACTAGGCAAAAAGGGGCGTATGTCAATCTACCTGATAGGGTAAGCTGCTACTACTAGGCAAAAAGGGGCTCATGTCAATCTACCTGATAGGGTAAGCTTCTACTAGGCAAAAAGGGGCTCATGTCAATCTACCTGATAGGGTAAGCTTCTACTAAGCATAAAGGGGCTTATGTCAATCTACCTGATAGGGTAATCTTCTACTAGGCGAAAATGGCCTTATGTCAATCTACCTAATAGGGTAAGCTTCTACTAAGCAAAAAGGGGCTTATGTCAATCTACCTGATAGGGTAAGCTTCTACTAGGCGAAAATGGCCTTATGTCAATCTACCTGATAGGGTAAGCTTCTACTAGGCAAAAAGGGGCTTATGTCAATCTACCTGATAGGGTAAGCTTCTAGGAGGCAAAAAGGGGCTTATGTCAATCTACCTGATAGGGTAAGCTTCTACTGGGCAAAAGGGGGCTTATGTCAATCTACCTGATAGGGTACGCTTCTAATAGGCAAAAAGAGGCTTATGTCAATCTACCTGATAGGGTAAGCTTCTAGTGGGCAAAAAGGGGCTTATGTCAATCTACCTGATAGGGTAAGCTTCTACTAGGCAAAAAGGGGCTTATGTCAATCTACCTGATAGGGTAAGCTTCTACTGGGTAAAAAGGGGCTTATGTCAATCTACCTGATAGGGTAAGCTTCTACTAGGCAAAAAGGGGCTTATATCAATCTACCTGATAGGGTAAGTTTCTATTAGGCAAAAAGGAGCTTATGTCAATCTACCTGATAGGGTAAGTTCTACTGAGCAAAAAGGGGCGTATGTCTATCTACCTGATAGGGTAAGCTTCTACTGAGCAAAAAGGGGCGTATGTCAATCTACCTGAGAGGGTAAGCTTCTACTAGGCAAAAAGGGGCTTATGTCAATCTACCTGATAGGGTAAGCTTCTACTGGGTAAAAGGGGCTTATGTCAATCTACCTGATAGGGTAAGCTTCTACTAGGCAAAAAGGGGCTTATGTCAATCTACCTGATAGGGTAAGCTTCTACTGGGTAAAAAGGGGCTTATGTCAATCTACCTGATAGGGTAAGCTTCTACTAGGCAAAAAGGGGCTCATATCAATCTACCTGATAGGGTAAGCTTCTATTAGACAAAATGGGGCATATGTCAATCTACCTGATAGGGTAAGCTTCTACTGAGCAAAAAGGGGCGTATGTCAATCTACCTGATAGGGTAAGCTTCTACTGGGTAAAAAGGGGCTTATGTCAATCTACCTGATAGGGTAAGCTTCTACTGGGTAAAAGGGGCTTATGTCAATCTACCTGATAGGGTAAGCTTCTACTAGGCAAAAAGGGGCTTATGTCAATCTACCTGATAGGGTAAGCTTCTACTGGGTAAAAAGGGGCTTATGTCAATCTACCTGAAAGGGTAAGCTTCTACTAGGCAAAAAGGGGCTCATATCAATCTACCTGATAGGGTAAGCTTCTATTAGACAAAAAGGAGCTTATGTCAATCTACCTGATAGGGTATGTTCTACTGAGCAAAAAGGGGCGTATGTCAATCTACCTGATAGGGTAAGCTTCTACTAGGCAAAAAAGGGCTTATGTCAATCTACCTGATAGGGTAAGCTTCTACTGGGTAAAAAGGGGCTTATGTCAATCTACCTGATAGGGTAAGCTTCTACTAGGCAAAAAGGGGCGTATGTCAATCTTCCTGATAGGGTAAGCTTCTACTGAGCAAAAAGGGGCTTATGTCAATCCACCTGATAGGGTAAGCTTCTATTGATCAAAAAGGGGCTTATGTCAATCTACCTGAGAGGGTAAGCTGCTACTAGGCAAAAAGGGGCGTATGTCAATCTACCTGATAGGGTAAGCTGCTACTACTAGGCAAAAAGGGGCTCATGTCAATCTACCTGATAGGGTAAGCTTCTACTAGGCAAAAAGGGGCTCATGTCAATCTACCTGATAGGGTAAGCTTCTACTAAGCATAAAGGGGCTTATGTCAATCTACCTGATAGGGTAATCTTCTACTAGGCGAAAATGGCCTTATGTCAATCTACCTGATAGGGTAAGCTTCTACTAAGCAAAAAGGGGCTTATGTCAATCTACCTGATAGGGTAAGCTTCTACTAGGCGAAAATGGCCTTATGTCAATCTACCTGATAGGGTAAGCTTCTACTAGGCAAAAAGGGGCTTATGTCAATCTACCTGATAGGGTAAGCTTCTAGGAGGCAAAAAGGGGCTTATGTCAATCTACCTGATAGGGTAAGCTTCTACTGGGCAAAAGGGGGCTTATGTCAATCTACCTGATAGGGTACGCTTCTAATAGGTAAAAAGAGGCTTATGTCAATCTACCTGATAGGGTAAGCTTCTACTAGGCAAAAAGGGGCTTATGTCAATCTACCTGATAGGGTAAGCTTCTACTAGGCAAAAAGGGGCTTATGTCAATCTACCTGATAGGGTAAGCTTCTACTGGGTAAAAAGGGGCTTATGTCAATCTACCTGATAGGGTAAGCTTCTACTAGGCAAAAAGGGGCTTATATCAATCTACCTGATAGGGTAAGTTTCTATTAGGCAAAAAGGAGCTTATGTCAATCTACCTGATAGGGTAAGTTCTACTGAGCAAAAAGGGGCGTATGTCTAACTACCTGATAGGGTAAGCTTCTACTGAGCAAAAAGGGGCGTATGTCAATCTACCTGAGAGGGTAAGCTTCTACTAGGCAAAAAGGGGCTTATGTCAATCTACCTGATAGGGTAAGCTTCTACTGGGTAAAAGGGGCTTATGTCAATCTACCTGATAGGGTAAGCTTCTACTAGGCAAAAAGGGGCTTATGTCAATCTACCTGATAGGGTAAGCTTCTACTAGGCAAAAAGGGGCTTATGTCAATCTACCTGATAGGGTAAGCTTCTACTGGGTAAAAAGGGGCTTATGTCAATCTACCTGATAGGGTAAGCTTCTACTAGGCAAAAAGGGGCTCATATCAATCTACCTGATAGGGTAAGCTTCTATTAGACAAAAAGGGGCGTATGTCAATCTACCTGATAGGGTATGTTCTACTGAGCAAAAAGGGGCGTATGTCAATCTACCTGATAGGGTAAGCTTCTACTGAGCAAAAAGGGGCGTATGTCAATCTACCTGAGAGGGTAAGCTTCTACTAGGCAAAAAGGGGCTTATGTCAATCTACCTGATAGGGTAAGCTTCTACTGGGTAAAAAGGGGCTTATGTCAATCTACCTGATAGGGTAAGCTTCTACTAGGCAAAAAGGGGCGTATGTCAATCTTCCTGATAGGGTAAGCTTCTACTGAGCAAAAAGGGGCTTATGTCAATCCACCTGATAGGGTAAGCTTCTATTGATCAAAAAGGGGCTTATGTCAATCTACCTGAGAGGGTAAGCTTCTACTAGGCATAAAGGGGCCTATGTCAATCTACCTGAGAGGGTAAGCTTCTACTAGGCAAAAAGGGGCTTATGTCAATCTACCTTGTAAAGTAATGTTCTTCTAAGCACAACGGGTGCCATATGAGCCGAATACATGACGATTTTGACATTATTCATCTTTGCTACAGACTGGTTTTAGACCTAAACATATCACGAGCATAATGTAGCTATGAAAATCATTCTGTATCTGTATACAATATTTTAATTGGCTTTGTAGTTATTGGTAAAATGTATATGTACATATCAATGTTATGGGTTGGAATGAATAGACTATTCAATTGGAAATATCCCACATTTCACGATAAGATTACCCAAACCTGTTCATTGTGAAATGCTAAACACTTCACTGAGGGCACTTTACATATTAGGTCAGAGGGAAACTATTCCAACAATGGATTGCTGTTGCATCATGCACACGAGTTTAGACGTCCTAACTACATGTATTATACTCCAAGCTTCTGACAAGGAAAAGAGGCCAATATCATCTGCCTGATACAGTTAGCTTTCACCAAGCAAATCGGGCCCACTATGTCACTCTGTATGCTTCAGTGATAAAGTATCCATTATATCATTATGGAGTCGCCAAACTGTGCGCCAGACTTACCTATTTGAACTGATCAAGTTAGATGCAATGCAAATGCAACAACATACACCTTGGTCGGAATCAAGAACTTGAGGCATTCCTGATAGAACCAACAAGAACATTGGCATGGAATCGACTGAGACAAAGATTCATGCTGCTTAAAATGTAATGTTTTGAAAGGTAATCACCACTTGCTTTTACCCTGTAATCACTCCCCACATGAATGCATTTAACTCTTTGGCTCAGCCATAATCCTTTGAATAATAGTTACTGGGAGGGTACAGTTGTGTGAATCAAAATACATTAAGAATTTTTTTGTGAATCGGTATAAAGACAAATGTACTATTGATAATTGTTATGTATGTGGAGGACTTAATCAAGCACTCTAGCCAAGTGTTTCTTATATGTCATGTTGTTTTGAAGACTTCAAATAAGTCATGTCATTGTATACACATATATAGTTTACAAGTTTTATGTCTGACACATTAGTATCAATTTTTACTACATTAAACAAATGGTACGTTACTTCAGATACTTTTTGATAACTCATGTCCACTATATATCAGGATAATAATATTGTGTACTGAATTTCTATTACACTTACAGGGTGGCCCCAGTGATAGCGGTGTTTAAACCCACCTTAACGGGGTCTCCCTGGCCTTTACATATAGTTTCCATGTAAAAACTTATTATGTAACTGATTTTCTGTAATCTTAAAAAGGCCTGAATAAATGAAATTTGAGTCTTGAGTCTAAATTATCACTTGTTAATACTACTGCGGCCGCAGAGAAATGTTTCCTGATTGAACTGCATGTTATCCTTGATAACACAGTTGTATTTATTAATATGTAGAATGTGATGCACTCTTACTGAGAAAGGAACAATCAAGTTTAATTTGTTGGAAATGATATTTGTTGGCATTCTCTCCTTGCTCAATCAATGTCAATAGTCAGAGTCTTCCCATGAGACCCCCAGCAGTGTCACTCGGTAACCTAAATCCTCATCTCCATAAAGGATGTGGATATTGACAGCTACAGGACTGGGACTCTGATTGGTCACAGCAGTAAGCAATAGCTAACCTAAATCCCCATCTCCATAAAGGATGTGGATATTGACAGCTACAGGACTGGGGCTCTGATTGGTCACAGCAGTAAGCAATAGGTAACCTAAATCCTCATCTCCATAAAGGATGTGGATATTGACAGCTACAGGACTCGGACTCTGATTGGGCAGCTAAAGGACTGGGACTCTCATTGGGCATAGCAGTAAGCAATAGGTAACCTAAATCCTCATCTCCATAAAGGATGTGGATATTGACAGCTACAGGACTGGGGCTCTGATTGGTCATAGCAGTAAGCAATAGGTAACCTAACTCCCCATCTCCATAAAGGATGTGGATATTGACAGCTACAGGACTGGGACTCTGATTGGTCACAGCAGTAAGCAATAGGTAACCTAAATCCCCATCTCCATAAAGGATGTGGATATTGACAGCTACAGGACTGGGACTCTGATTGGTCACAGCAGTAAGCAATAGGTAACCTAACTCCCCATCTCCATAAAGGATGTGGATATTGACAGCTACAGGACTGGGGCTCTGATTGGGCATAGCAGTAAGCAATAGGTAACCTAACTCCCCATCTCCATAAAGGATGTGGATATTGACAGCTACAGGACTGGGACTCTGATTGGTCATAGCAGTAAGCAATAGGTAACCTAACTCCCCATCTCCATAAAGGATGAGGATATTGACAGCTACAGGACTGGGACTCTGATTGGTCACAGCAGTAAGCAATAGGTAACCTAAATCCCCATCTCCATAAAGGATGTGGATATTGACAGCTACATGACTGGGGCTCTGATTGGGCATAGCAGTAAGCAATAGGTAACCTAAATCCCCATCTCCATAAAGGATGTGGATATTGATTGGGCATAGCAGTAAGCAATAGGTAACCTAAATCCCCATCTCCATAAAGATGTGAATATTGACAGCTACAGGACTGGGGTTCTGATTGGGCATAGCAGTAAGCAATAGGTAACCTAAATCCCCATCTCCATAAAGGATGTGGATATTGATTGGGCATAGCAGTAAGCAATAGGTAACCTAAATCCCCTTCTCCATAAAGGATGTGGATATTGATTGGTCATAGCAGTAAACAGTAGGTAACCTAAATCCCCATCTCCATAAAGATGTGAATATTGATTGGGCATAGCAGTAAGCAATAGATATTAAATGTAATCAAAACTGTTTCTTTACGTATTCAGTATGGAGATACAATTCTGATTCATGCGGTGAAGGGCGGTCATACGGAGGTGGTACGGAGTCTGCTGAAGAAATATGCTGATGTAAACGTCCAGGGATCGGTCAGTATTAATTGAAATATAATTTTGTAATGAGAAGAGACAATTATCATATTAAAGGAATGCACATAAAGAGTCTATACCTATTTACAAACAAACTTCCTTGCTTTCAAATTAACTGCTAGTTTAGCCGAAGAAACCTACAGAAAGAAATTTGAGACGAGAACTTCTACCTTTCTGTACATTAAATACCACATATCAAGTCCTATTTTATGTAAGTGGGCATGGTGAGGTTCCGAACTTGTCAACAATTTATAATTTCTTTATAAGGTCCCAGTCATTGTTTTATAAAGGGGAGTGGGGTATTATGTCCATTGACAGGTGCTATATCTCACATAATAAAACCTTATTTGTGCTTATATACGTCTTCAAAACAAAGAAATTAATTTGTGTTAGTTAATCTCCATCTTCATCAGTGTAGAATTGTGACACCAAGAAAGGTAATACTATTAGATAATATTATATTCCGAACTCCGAATACAAACATTGAGATAAAAAGGTTGTTTACATGTTTTAGGAGCAGAAAAGCGCCCTCTTCTGGGCCTCAGATAGGGGCCACCTTTTGATTGTCAAGATGCTTCTGGAGTACAATGCTGACACTGAGATTCCAGATGAGGTACAACTTGAATATATATATATATATATATATATATCTTTATTTTATGAAAACATATTTGCACTGGGGCTTATGTCAATAAAAGATAACATAACTGACAAATCTACTGCAATAATGACTGTTGCGTTTATTCATTAGAAACTGAACCAATTACGATTAAGATCCAATATTTCTGAAACTCTGAGTCAAATACATAAAATATGATGAAAACAACCACCCACCTTGTCCTGTGCTGTCATTTTTGTTCTTGACCTAATACTTTTATATACATGAACACCACAAACGTAAAAGAATTAAACATTCTCAACATTTCTTGCAAACCTCTTGGAAACGATACCCTAACTGTCGAGAGATTATTTAAGATATCTAAAGTCCATTTAATGAAATGCATACATATGTCTGTTGTAAGTTATAATTATCAATATATTAAACCACCACATTTTAAGTTACTCGTAATTATGCTGCCAACAACTCTTTACTTAGATTTACAGTAACACCAGAGCTAGGTCAGATTTAATTACCCGTCTTGTTGCAAAAGGTTTGATGATGTTTCCTAGTTCAAAATATTGTGTAGAATACAGAAATCTATTTCTTAGTCACACCGGAGGCTGGGTTCTGGGTGTAAATTGACGTTTCTTACCTCAACGTCGGTTAATTTGGCATAATTCTTAAAATAAGAATCATAGTTCCTAACTATGAATCTGGCTGAAAGTTTTTCCTCAAATATTGCAAAACTAGGAGCAATACCTCCCTCTCGATAAAAACTTTCCTCACCTTCAAGCTCAAACCACTCTTTGGCGTTGGCTTTCAGTGAGACCAGCGCATTCCCCATTAATTTTTTATCATCCCAACCATTGCCCATTTTAAGATACTTGAGCTCCCTGATAAAATCTTCCGCCGATTCTGTCTACCTACCAGAAAAAGTTAACTTATTGATCAGAAGTGACAAGGATGAGACGTTGATCCCTACCAGGTCCAAATTATGAATCAGAATAACCACGAGCGTGAAGTTCTTTTGATATTTGATATTTGACGTTTTTTTCAAAAGGTGTCAACAAGTATGTATCAGTGTACCCTTTTGGGACATGGTGAAAAAAGTTATGTAAAAGGATATATATCCTGTCAAAAACGGATATATCCCTTTTCCGGTGACAAATGAGTTTTTCAGTATGTTTAATGGCCTTCTCAACGTTGTAGCACTGTCTTAATCATTTGTTATCAATATATTAATGGAGAATAACTGTATACACCTTCATACCCTTTTGGTATTTGGGTAGAAACGTTATGTAAAGGGATATATATCCTTTAAAACACTAAAATGTACCTTTAGCTATCACAAACACATTTTTTAGCATGTTAATAATTCCAAGGCACATTGTAAGAGTTATTACACTGTCTTCGCAGATTTTGAGGAACTAATGAGGGGTCAGAAATACTTGCTAGACATGTCTAGAACATATGTATTGATAATATAATAATTGGATTGCAATATTTGAATTTATTTCAAATATAGAAATTCTAATTCAATATTGTTAGTAGTGTTTAAACAACTGTGAAACTAGAGAACTATTTTAGAGGTATCGACACCATTTCCAAGAGGTGATCTTTGCACATATGAGTACATGCATTGTTGGCTGATCTCCTGATGTCCTGACATACATATTGCTCAAATATTACCCCAGTATGAAGATTTTATATTTGTTCACTATATAAAGTCAATATTATTCATATTGTCTATGTTTGCAAAATAAAATAATAAAAATTATATTCTTCTGGTATGCAAATTGCTCAATAAGAACTCCAATATAAAGATTTCATTTTTTGGGGGGTATCAAATCATTTCTATTATTTTATATTCTTCTGCATTTGCAATAGACAAATCAATTTATGTTTCCTGAAGTACATATCACTCAAACAGAACCCCAATATTAAGATTTCACCTTCAGCTCGAAAATAATACTTTTCCCAACCAGGATTCGAACCCTGGACCTTTAGCATAGAAGATAGACATCTTAACCACTGAGCCATGTATCACCCTGTGTCAGTAGTGTAGAAAACTTGGAGTCACAGCATTGTATGAAAATTGAAATTGTTCCATATCTTTGCTAATAAAGACATTTTATTTTTTTGGTATTTTCTCCATTTGCAAAAGAAAAACAAAAGAAAAACAAAACAAAAGAAAAAACACATTTTATGTGTTCTGACTTTCACTCTGCTCTAAAAAGACCCCAACATGAAGATTTCACCTTTGAAGATTTCACCTTTGTTTATTGTATCGTCATTATTTTTTATAATTTCTATCAAAACAAAAAATGTTTCAATTCTATATGTTCTGAGGTGCATGTTGCGAAAACTTCAAAATGAAGATTTCAGTTTCAGCATGAATAAAAAAAAATATATTGTTCCCGGTGGGAATCGAACCCCAGACCTTTAGCATGGGAGACAGATGTCTTACCCACTGAGCCATGCTGATTAGTATAATTTGACCTTCTCACTGGTAAATCACACAAAGAGTCAACATCTTTATCACTTTGTCAAGTTATTTTATAAAGGGATATTCCGTTATTTCACACAACAGCCTAAATTAAATTTATAGAGTAAAATTTTCCCAAAAATGTTTGTCTAAGATGATATCAATAGTAATGCAAATCGATAAAAAGAAACAGATATCTTTAACTCATCTCTCATTTAAATCTAACCATTTTCTAGTTGATTCTCTGTAGGTAGGAAACACCATTCACCAGCAAATCATTGGAATTCCAATGGGCATATCTTGTGCTCCTCTGCTGGCTAATTTGTTCCTCATGTCACATGAATACAAGTTCATGGAGAAGTTGGAAAAGAATAACATTCATAAAGCTAAATCTTTTAATTATACTTTTCGGTTCATAGATGACCTTGTAAGCTTTAACAACAAAGACTTCAGTGAGAGCGTGTCCAATATTTACCCTAAAGAACTCAGCATCAACAGGAAAACACTCACAGTGATAGGGCTTCCTACCTTGATCTTTACACTGAGATCAACAACAAACAATTTCACACTAAACTCTATGACAAACGAGACAGCTTTAAGTTTGATATTGTGAACTATCCCTTTGTGAAGGATTCAAACATTCCAGAAAAGCCTGCCTATGGAGTTTATGCCTCTAGACTCATCAGCATTGCTCGCGCATGTGACTCATTCAAAGACTTTAAGGATAGACATGAATTTCTGTGTTTGAAGCTGATGAGACAGGGCTTTCATTATAAATCATTAGTGAAACAGCTACACAAAACTAAGCATAAACACAGAGATCTCTTTGCTAAATACCAGTCAGTCATTGAAGTTCCTTTGCCCATCAACATCTCAAATCAACGGCATGTTACATTACGCTGATACTCATCTCACTGTATTCCTTCATTTTCATCCCTTCATTTTATCACTAGTGGAATCCTGCTTAAGATCGCGAGGGGGCGTAGTTTCCAACTATGAAGGTGTACGAGTAATGTTCCAGCATGCATGCCATTGATCTGTGTTTTCAGATCATGTGTTGGTACATGAAGCCTACACCCTGCTAGTTATAATCATCTGTTTGGTTCATTTTCATACAGTTTTAATTACTTCCATTGCATGCTTATACATTCTCATGTTATCATACTAGTCTTGTTAAATTTGTTTCTGTTAGTCATTCCAGTTGTTAAACATAGCATATAAGGATAGTATGTAGTTATTTATATTGAGTATGAGGTGAGTCATATAATGTCCGTACACATTTTATATATTTAACTCAAACACATAAAACAGAGAATTGAAATTAGCCAAAGAAAATCAGTTACTGGAGTGGTGCACATTTTTCTGGAGAAGTCATATGGAAAGTAGTCCGGCAGGATGTTAATTTCATAGGGAGTTAATGTGTTAATATGTACTCAATGAGTTCACTCATAACAGAAATCAAGATGGCCGAATGTTGGTTGAGAAAGTGCTTGATTTCTCTTAAGGGGAGTACACGTCATGTGTTATTTGTCATCATCATGATACAATGCCGTTCCAGGCTGGCCCACCGGTCAACCAGGGAGGACCTTTTTTATACCCCAGGCCATAGATGGTTGACTGGCAGACTTACATAAAATGTACACAAGGACAAAATAATATTGCAAAAAAAACATAACTAAATACGCCCTAGAGAACTGGTTTTCTTATAATGTCCTTTTGGTCATGAAAGGGGTTGCACTTGGTGATCAGGACTTTATCCTGGGCATTTAAATCTTAGAATGTTGTTTATCACCATATATTAGATTTGATATTTGTTGGGTCACACTATTGAACCGCCACATTGGACCGTGGTCAAGCTGCTGAATTTGAATATTTTATCGATGTAAATTATCTCATCACTAGAAATGGCAGACATAGGGATATCACTTTTTTAATACTCAGAATACATCTACAAATGATATGTGATCGAATGTAAACCTTCTAAGGCTATTTTGACCTTGAAGTGACCTTTCAATGATCTTGAAAACAGAAAGCCTATTTCCACGAAATTATCTACATGTTTTGTTATCCTATCATCTACATCTTTCAAATACGAGCTCGTAGAGTCCTTATTAATCAAAATCTGTTCATAATTAACAATATGAGAGCAATTTAATTTATAGTTTTGTGGTCAATCTTTAAGGGGAAACAGAGGAAAATACCATAACACTAAGTTTTTTTGAAATAATATTAAAATGCCAGCTTATTGGGGGTTAGTTTATGAAAATATATAGAATACTGCAGAGAAAAGCACATTAATACTTAAAAGAAATTGAAAAAAAGGTCCGCCAATTTCAAGATTTATTATGAAGCTAAAATGATTAAAAATAGCTTAAATCGGTAGGGTTACAAAAGTGACAAATTGACGGACTTTAATTTGACCTCACATTTTTTTTTTGGAGATATTAGATAAATTCAATATTAATCTAATTTCAGAAAGTAATCAGCAATAAGTTGCTCTTATCATAATAATACCTAAAAAAGAAGAAATATTCCCTGAAAAATATGAGAAAATTAGTCATGAATAGAAATGATTAAAAAAAAATATGATAAAAAATATATTGAATGTAGAGTCAATTGGGTTATAACGTTTTGATAATTTTTTATAAAATGGCATTTTATATGGTTGATTTGGTGAATGGAAGTCAAGCACGGCCAATATCAAATGAACTGAAAGTGCTCTGCAGGGTGCTTTCTGGACGTCCGCTCCTCCCACTGCTATAAACCCGTTACATGCGCTATGTCACTCATTCTCGCTGATGTACAAGTGTCAGCTGCCAATCTTAATCTTAATAAGCTACTTTCCGCTGTAATTAGACCTCATGTCCAGCATATAATTCTTTGAATATTCTCACTATTCACTCAGGCCCCGAAATTAGAATTATGCATTTGTTTGGCGGCCATTTTAATCTTCCAAACGTAAATAAAATCTGAGAGCAATATATTTATTATTGCTCTCAGATAAAATGCATTTCTAAGCATAGTTAAGGCTCACATATTCTTATATTTACACAAATATGCACATATGTTATGTACATAACCTGATCTGTTGTCCAAAGTTTATTTCCAAAAATCCCATAAAGATAAACACATACCGGCCGGGGGTAATTTTTAGCGCAACAGTATCGTTAATGAATATTAATTTAACAATATTCAATTCCCTTTTGTCCTTTTCCCTACAAGTATAATTGGTTTATAAGAATCATACATATATCTTTAGGTATGTATGATGTATGGCAAAGGGTTTACCCATTGTCCTTGCAATCTGTGACTGGGTGGGTTGTCATGTCAAGGGCCTGCGACAAGACAATTCAGTGAAGCAACACTATATCTGCTACAAGTAGGTCTCATCACAAAATGACTGAAATAATGTTGAAAGTGATGTAAAACCCCAAACAAACAAAATTAACTTGTTTCAGGACGGTGTGACACCATTGATTAAGGCAGTGAAATCCCGGCACAAGGAAATAGTGGAATGTTTGGTTGAGAAAGGTTGTAAAGTATCTGCAACTGATAAGGTGAGAAACCTATTTGATTTGATTTGATTTGATTTGATATGTTGGCCGCTCCACTTTTGTCTCGTGGACACTCAGAGCCTACACAGCATGGCTACTCAGCTAGAGAGAAGATCCAATACACACTATTTATCTCCAATCTGTGAGTAGCATTCGTGCTGACTGCCCGATGCGGGCCCCTACATTGATGAAAAACCTACCCTATCTAATAACCACCTTCTGCACTGTCAACTTTAACCTAAAAATCTCACTCCTCCCTTGTCCCTAATTCCTGTGTGAAACTTGTGACCGTGTAAAACGTATGACCTCTATCTATATTATATTTCTATAAGTTATCAATATTTCCATTCAGATAATATCTCATCAATATGAATGATTCTAGCTGTAGAGGGATTATATTGTTTAAATTTAACGATCCACCACAATATTGGTATTTAAATATAACAAAAATATAGCATGAGAATCGTTTTTAGCATGGCGATACTGGAGTGCACATTGCGATGAGAGCGCGCAGTAGACACATCGTGGTAGCCCTTCTTCGCAATCCAAAAAATAGCAGTCTTCTCCACAAACCCAACAAAGCGGGAGAAACTCCACATCAAATTGATTCAAATCATGACAAAAGTATCTTGGATGAAATATTTGGTGCAAGTAAGGGGCTATTTCATTGTGTAAAACTTCATCATCTGTATATTCATTGATATTGCTCCACCATCCCCCAAATTACGCAGCATTGCATCTTTGTCAAAGATGGAGAAAAATAAACGCTACAGTCAGATTGTGACGACATTGATGGTGTGATGGTTCATCTTAAGTCTCCAGTAGTCTTTGTAAAAGTATTGGTTGATTGAACAAAAGCAAGTGAAAAAAACTTCCAAATGAAGAATACTTTTATGGAATTTTATGAAAATTTTATGGAAATTTTACTGTGTAAGTTTGAAAATAACAGCATTTCCTACAGCACACTTTAGTTAATTTTTAAAGAAATGTTTCTTGTTATGTTAGGGAATCTGAATTCAGAGGATTTAAGCATCCAGGGTTACGATATGTACAGCAGCACCATAGTCGATGTTTTGAGTGACCCACTCCTTTGCCTTCCAATCACTGTCGGTCTCTATGCTAAATGGGGAAGTGGCAAATCTTTCCTTATCAGAACGCTAATAAGTGAGTACCAAAAAGATTCTATTTTGCTTTAATTTCTGAAACTTTCAAATCCAATCCAAATTTATACTAAGGTTAAATTAAACTTGTCTAAATATTTTGTTTTCACTTCAGAGGAAATGAAAGCCTTGACACAGCACAATCTGGACCAAGTGTTTGAGTTTTCTGTCCTGCAGTTTTTACTGTGTTTCTTTGTGAGCTTAATCCTGGGGATTATCCTGACCTTCACCATCAGATGGGAGGTAGGAGTCGGCGTTGGACTGGGCATCCTAGCTGTGCAGTATGCCTTCCTTAGTAGGTCAAATGTGCAATGCCCTGGATTAGATCAAGATTTGATATTACCAGCTTTCATAAAATATGCACCATAATCAATGGAAACATGTCTGTCAAACTCATTTGAAAGAAAGGAAGTCATTATAAGTCAGGTGGAATCCATGTAACACAAATATCTAAAGTCACTTATGTGGTCATTTAGAGTCACTATTTCATCTAACCTTCCCTTTCACTATATATAATTCAAAGATCTTATTCCAATATCTCTATGACAATACAATGAATCTTGTGTGCTAAACATCTCCATCCATTGGATGCATATATAGAATTAATAGGACTAGCCCAAAAGACGATGGTAGTAGCAGCAGATTAAACGTGCCCAATAACTGCTTGATAACATTGAGGGGGCAGAGAAATAGGCCTGTGTTCATTGTTCATGTTATTAATGTAATCTTAATTATTATTTTAGTTGTTATTATGTTTGGTATGAGATATCGTGACTGGGACTGGGTGGAGAGCGTGAGCGTCTACTTGGCACGTAAACTACAGCTTGTACAGCTCCTGCTGCAGGTGCTCTTCTGTAACCAGCCAAGCAGAGTTAACAAGGAAACCGCTGCAGTCAAGTAAGGCCTCACGTTTCATGTCACATCAACCTTTAAAGTCAACAGATTTTTAGAGCAAAACCACAGCTTAACTGAAAATATGCAACGCACTGCTGGTTACAAAGATACAACGCACTGCTGGTTACAAAGAAACAACGCACTGCTGGTTACAAAGATACAACGCACTGCTGGTTACAAAGATACAACGCACTGCTGGTTACAAAGAAACAACGCACTGCTGGTTACAAAGAAACAACGCACTGCTGGTTACACAGAAACAACGCACTGCTGGTTACACAGAAACAACGCAAAGTGGCAAATTTGATGCTCCATTCTGTCCTCAATATTATCTCTAGAACTTTCCATTGCAACCTCAACATCAGAATTCTATCCTAGTTCAAAGTCTGATTATGATTTCATTGATATTTTTTAGATTTTTGTTCACAGACAAGACACGTTCAGCCAGTTTAGTGGGGGAAAGTTCAATTGCAGGAATGATGAACACACTTGGAGACGCTTTGGAGCAGGAATGTGGGACTGTTGTTACCAGATTATATAGAGTCCTGAAACCCGGAATAGGTATTTGACACAAATAAATAGCAAATTGGAGAATTGACCACATAATTTGGGGTTCCTATCATTAAGAACTTTCAGAATATTTCAACAAAATTCAATTCAATTCCTACATATTTCAGCATCTGAGGATGGCAAGTTCAAGTCCATGTGCTGCATTCCATACTACGTTATCGTGGTGTTTGTGCTGGTCTGCCTGATCACCGCGGCAACCTTGATCGCTACATATGGAGTGCAGGATATAACAGAGCAGAAAAACACAAGCATCGACACCCTTATTATTGCAATGTGTGTTATCGTAGGAATTGCGTTCCTAAGCAATATCTACAAATTATGGCAGATTTGCATTAATCTGCTCATGTCACCAAGAAAACGAATTAATAACATGGCATCCCACTTGGAAACGTCAAACAGTGAAACATTTATTCAAAGCCTCAAAGAAGAGGTGGAGTGGATAGCAAAGATGACAAAATGTATGGATGCTTTCCAGAACAGTTGCACACGACTTGTAATTGTTGTGGATGGACTGGACAACTGTGAACAAGAGCGTTTGTTAAAGGTAATTCGCATGCTACTGCATACTCGATTTAAGAATTGTTGAGGTTCTGGAGGTAACTTTGTCTTGTGTCTGTTCACCTGAGTTATAGGGCATACTTTCTTATGCAGGTATTAGACATAGTGCATCTGCTATTTGGAGATCAAGATAGCCCATTTATCACCCTCCTGACAGTGGATCCACAGGTCATCGTCAAAGGCATTGAGCATAATGTGCGTGGACGTTTTCAAGAATCCAATATAAATGGACATGACTATCTCTGCAACATAGTTCACCTTCCCTTCTTTCTCCAAGGTCAAACTTATCCCAGGTCCAGATTTAGAGGTCTTGAAATAAGTCATTCAGAGGGAGAAAGCTGTAGTCAGGTAGGGTTTGTAGTTAATATAAAATATAAAAAATAAAATATTGACTGGAATAAAAAAAAAGATGTTTTCTGAACTTTCTCCTTATTTTCACACTAGATCTGAGAGCAATATAAATCTAGTATATTGCTTTCATATTTGATCAATAAAATAAATATTTTTGGTTAGATCCAAAATTAGCTGGAAAAGAACTGTACAAACTCTTCTGACTCATTTTCTTTTAAATCCTGACTGATTGTTTATTATTCATTCCAACAGAACAAGACAGTGAGAACAGAAAGTATCAAGCAATCTTTCAATTTTGTCCTTCCAAAATTGTTGGACAAAAACATGTGCCTTCGTGACCTAAATCCTCGGAAAATGAGAAGGTTAATGAACATCGCGGCTGTCACTGGTAGATTTATTCAGAATATTTAAAAATAAAACATATTTATCATATTTTATGCATATACATTTACATCATGGTAGCTTATTTTCCCATTAATTGTTAGGTGAATAACTGGTCTATGTATGTGTGTGTGTGTGTTCCCTCCTTTTTGAGGTTGAGGCTATTTTGTTAATAAGACAAGACCATATGTTGTGCGGATAGAATATCACTGAATAGAATGTGGTGGTCGATGCAGGTCGCCTGCTCAGGGCTTGTCACATAGACTTCCAATGGGAGAGGCTCTATGGGTGGATTTTTCTGACTGAACAGTGGCCTTACCGATTATCCTGGATTATACTGGAAATAGAAGACAATGAAGAAGTGGAGGATAACATGACATTGAAAACTATTAATGACAGGTAATGAAATATTTGGTCCAGAAAGATAAATTATCTTTTACACCTTTATTATTTCCAAAAATGTTCATTGCAATGTTATGTTGATCATGAGTTAAGCTGCAGTTTCTTACTTCATTCAACAAGGTGTGAGGAAATGTATCTTGGTGGCATTTGCAATGCATTGGTTTAAACATATATTTATTTCTCCTCTAGCCTTAACTAATCACCAGGTCATGCACATGTGCATGCCCTGGCTGAGGATCAATAGATGAAAGTTACTGCCCAGATGGCAGACAATATGCCATGTATGAATGAATATAAAACATTTCTGAGATTCACTGTAACAATGATGATACCTACACAAGTGTAAATCTTTTTCTTTGTATGATAAACATATTGCAAACATATTGAAAAAGAGACATATTCTGGGTCTCTAAAAGTGTTCTATTACCATACAATAAAGTTGGTAGAGTGGCTGACAGGTTAAATTTCATTCTTATACTATTGGTCATAATGTTCCGAAATACACTTAATCTATTACATCTGAACAGATAATGTTTGACATTCTCTTTTTCTACACCACAATAAGATAAGATAAGATAAGATAAGATAAGATAAAATACCTTTATTTTACCTGGATAGCATATTCAACATATTTAAACATTGATTTTCAATATGGTCCAGACAAATAAACATGTATCAAGGACATACAGATGTATATACAAAACACACAAGTAAAATTAAATAACAATAAGTTAAAAACTGATAAAAACTGCACTCAATTACTAAAACGTGCCTTGAGGTATGATGTCTTAAAAGCATTCAGACTAGATGATTCTCTTGTTACAGGATCCAGTTCATTCCACATTTTAGCACCACTATATGTAAAAGATCTCTTAAGTTGATTATTTTTAGGTTTGACTAGAATAAGATTATTTTGTGTACTGTTCCTGGTTTCATGCTCATGTTGGCTTTTAACATTGTCAAATAGCTGTGTAATATAATTTGGTGCAAGATCATTCCTGCATTTGTACATGAGACACATTTTATGAAAGTCCACTCTGTCCTTTACATTCATCCATTTAAGATCATTTAGCATGTCTGCAGTGTGAGTTCTGTAATCACAGCCTAGTAGTAAACGTGCCCCCTTGTTTTGCAGCATTTGGAGTCTCTTCAGAGCACTTACACTGCAATTTCCATACACTACATCACCATAATCAAATAAGGGTAGCACAATTGCATTGTATAACATGTGAAGGGTTTTTTGCGGGAGGTTGTATTTGATTCGCCTTAATATGCCCAATCACAAATATTATCTTTAATACAATTTCTCTGGAACAAGTCAACTTTCAGGTCACTGAAGCCCATTCTAATCTGAGCAAAAACAACCCGAATAAGTCTGCTAATGTGATTAAACACCAAAGGTAAAGCTATAGTGAGCTTGGTCAAACTTAGTTTAAAAGTGAGCTTGTTTGGACAGTTCTTAAAAGAAAAATCTAAATTATTCCACAGAATTATTGTTGAGTCAATGAAAAAGTTCTTATATAAGACAGTGTTACACTTTGGGACAGTCAGCTTTCTATTTGAATGGGACCTTGTACACTGATTGTGCTTTGGGAGGAATGGTCCTATGAGTCTATATAAATAATCTGGAACAGTTTTATTCATTATTTTATAAAAGTAAATTAGACAAATGTTTTCTTGTCTGGTTTTTAAAGTGTTACAGCCAAGCTCACTATACAGAGATTGATGTGAAGTACCACATTTAGCTCCAGTAGCTAGCTGTGCAGCATTTAGTTGGACAGATTCAAGTTTTTACTATCCTCCATTGTACAATTGTTATAAATTACACTACCATACTCTATAATAGGTCTTACAAACGACTTGTAGCAAGTCACAAGTGACGATCTAGAGCATACATACTTGAATCTAGTAAGCATGCCTATTATCTTGTTACATTTTGCTGATATGCTGTTAACATGGATTGTCCAAGAGAGATTACTTGAGAAGATTAAACCTATCTGTTTGTGATCTTCAACAACCGATAATTTAGATAAGCCAATCATGACTGGTTGTAAAACAGATGGAGATCTTTTACGAGAAATTAACACAACAACAGTTTTTTTAATATTAATTGTTATCATCCATTGTAAAGCCCATTTGTTTATGATATCAAGATCTCTATTTAATATTCTGATAGTAGT
Organism: Amphiduros pacificus; assembly: GCA_949316495.1. Taxonomy (NCBI): domain Eukaryota; kingdom Metazoa; phylum Annelida; class Polychaeta; order Phyllodocida; family Hesionidae; genus Amphiduros; species Amphiduros pacificus. Next base: position 26,879,918 of record OX439008.1, on the reverse strand, counting down.
GTTGGAGTTGTCATGAATTCTTTAAAATATAGATGTATCATCAGCAAAAAGGAAGCTGTCGCTCTGCAGATTATCAGATATGTCATTGATATAAATGTGAAATAATAAAGGACAAAGTACAGATCCTTGAGGTACTCCAGCCTTTATGTCTAACAATGATGAGCGAGATCTCCCAATAGTGACAAATTGCTTCCGATTTGTGAGATATGATGCTAACAAGTCCAACAATCTACCACAGATTCCACACTTTTCCATTTTGTACAATAAGCCAAACTTTATCAAAAGCCTTGGTTAAATCCAGGAAGACAGCCACCATCTCATCTCCTTCATCAATACACTTGTATGATTTATTACATATAGCAATTAATTGATTGATGGTGCCGTCTCCCGGGGTAAAACCAGACTGGTTCCCTTTTATTATATTGTTTCTGTGAAGAAATTCAAAAATATGATTAAATAGTCCTCTTTTTAAAACCATTGATATATATGGCAGGAGTGAGATTGGTCTATAATTATTACACACCAAAGGATCATCCTTTTTAAACAAATGCTCGCGATTTTCCATATATCAGGAAAATGACCAAGGCTATTGCAGTAATTAAGAAGATTTGATAATGGCTGAGCCAAGGGAACTGCAGCTTCTTTGATTATTCTATTACCTATACCATCTGATCCAGTAGCCTTACTTATATCAAGTTTACTGAGGTAAAGATATAATACTTCAGGTTGTATGACCAACTTTCAATTTTGAATCTACTAGCATGTTGGTTAACAGGAAGACAAGAGATGATTCATCTAAGGTAGCTTGTGAGGCAAAGAAATCATTAAATAACTCAGCTTTAATATTATTATCAGTGGTAATGATACCGTTACTTATTACGGGCCCATTGGCTCCTGGTGTAGGAGTAAAGAATGAGTTTTTCATTAATTTCCACCATTTCTTTGAAGACACATTTGCACTTGATATTTCAGCAGCTTTATCTGTTTTAATTTTCGCATTAGCCTTCCTACACTCAAAAAGAACCAAATTTTTACACTATCGAAATAAAGCGCCAATTGTTTCATCTTTGGTCTCATTATATTCTTTTTTAAGCCTGTCACGTTGTTTCATGAGTTTCCGGATATCTGAATTCATAAATTCTATATCACCAGGCCTGATAGTGGCCTGATAATGTGGAATTCAGGACTTTGCAATAGACAAAAACATATCCATCCAGTTTTTAACTGTGTTTTCCACATTATAATCATCATAACAAGAATACCAAGGAGCATTTAATATTGTTTTTTCTAAAATGATTGAATTCACCTTTTTCAAAATTCCAAACCCACCTTTTATAACATTGAGTTCTGTTATAATGATACTGTAAAGTAGCATAGATTGGACAGTGATCACAAACATCAACAATCTTATCACGAACACCAACTTTAGAAAAGGCAAATGGACTATTGGTAAATAATAGATCGATGCAAGTTTTAGTATCACCAACAATTCTGGTTGGTTCATGAATTGAATTATCAAAGCCGTAAGACTTAAATAAAGCATACAATGCAATCCATTCAGAGTATTTGAAATACAAATGACTAATAATGTTGAAAGTGATGTAAAATTCCACATACACACATAATCTGAGATGAAATTGAACCTAGTGTTCATCAGAAATTGGTTGTAAAATCATTTTTAATCACCTTTCAGCATAATGCCTAGAATGCCAGTATCTAAGGAGATAGATCCTTTGCTGGAGATAGATCACAAACAGATGGAGCTTGAGATGTTCCTGGCCAGCCACTCCCCAGTCCTAGTTGTAGGCGACCTCAGGAAGTTCCTTGCCTGCACTATACATATGGATCCCTATCTACGCACAGTCATCAAAGGTGTTGTCACTCACCTTCACGTACATGTTTTTAAAAAAGATGTCAGATGTACATTGACTGCTAAAGTCGGTTTAATTTAGGATCCATGACTGTTAAATCAGTTTAATTTCTGGTCCATGACTGCTAAATTCAGTTTGATTAAGGGTCCATGACTGCTAAATTCAGTTTAATTAAGGGTAATGATTGATAACCTTAGTTTAATTTCTGGTAATGACTTCTAAACTCAGTTCAATATCTGGTCCATGACTGCTAAACTCAGTTTAATTTCTGATCCATGACTGCTAAACTCTGGTCTGATTTCTGGTCACTTGTGACAGAGATGCAGCATAATGCAGCTAATAGGATAGCCATAGATGGGCAGCTCCCCCTGGATGCAGGCAATCCTAGCTGTGGCAGCAGTCCAAGGCTTCCAGAATCTACAACTCTCCAGCAAGATACCGCTCACTGGCGTTGGCGCTTGCCGCTGACCACACAAACAGGCCTAGAATACTCGGAGACACCCAGGTGAGACTTAGCTATAGTCTCAGTATTATACAGATGATACACATGCCATTACTGGGATTGACCATTTATCTCATACTTCAAGAGGGTGCTCTGCACCTATGAGATATTCTTTTGCAGATCACCCCTCTGCCGAACTACTTTCGCAGATCACCCATGTGCCGAACTACTTTTGTATATCATCCCTGTGCCAAACTATGTTCCTTCAGACTCTTGAGATCCTTCCACCAGAATCAGGTTGAGAGATCTTTTAGCATGAACACTGCACACAGATGTTCTTGCCTTAGTATTCTTTGTCACTACTAGTAATGACTAGGTATTAGTGAGCAATGAGTGTAGATTCAATGTTGATTGTACTATACTTGTCTCTTTTGGTGCGGTTTATCTATTCCCTGTATAAATGAGATAAATGTGTAACATATGTAAACCTTAACTGTAATGGTTATTAAAAGATCTCATTTGTCAACTGAAAAAAGATGAGATATTTATTTCTTGTTTTTTACTATATTTTATTCAGCTTAACTGCAGCAAATGGTTACGCACCGATAGACTTTCCATCGAATAATACAAGGCATTCTGACCAGCAGTTGACACCTATGATATCAAGGATGATTGAAAGGCCCCTGGAAAGCGCCCCCAGTAAAACATATCTCAGAACTCTCAGCTCAATGAAATCCCTCTGCAATGTCCATATTGAGGCAAGACAACTATTTGATCATTTATTGTTTCTTTGTATTAATCATGGTTTCTGCTTGACATCATTTGAAAAACTTGAGTTTGAAATTAAACTTTATTATCTCAAAGAATGTTTTTCATGAAATCATTTCTTTTATCAATATTCGTTCTTGTTAGCACTATTAATTTCTTTGACTTTACTTAATACCCTTTTCATTTTCACAATACTCTTACCTGTGTAGCTTAGATACTTTCTACCTTCAACAGAAAAGTTAAGTAAGAAAATGCACGTTTACCGACCTTTCATGAAACAATACAGTGTTTGATGTTGGTAACTAGCAGAGTCTGTACAGCTATTGATTGTCAGTGATGATGTTAATGTTAATGCCAGTTTTATTTGCAGCTCCATGAGTGTTAATGTTAATGTTAATGCCAGTTTTATTTGCAGCTCCATGAGTGTGATGATGTCAATGTTAATGCCAGTTTTATTTGCAGCTCCATGAGTGTGATGATGTCAATGTTAATGCCAGTTTTATTTGCAGGGAGGAGATCCTGGGGGACAGCTAAGCTCCATGAGTGTGGAAATGATCTGTGACCTGCTGTGCAGACTGGAAGGAACTAGCAAACTGAATCACAGCAAATATTGTGAAACCTTGAGAGAAAACAACATCAGCGGGATGGTGCTGCTTCACTGTGAGCTGGCTGAGCTTAAGTCTGTGGTTAAGATGACATTTGGTGACTGGGAACTGTTCAGAGCCATGATTGAACATTTCAGAGAGAAGGAAATATTCAGCATTGTGTCCCATTCAGCTGTAGATCAATCTACCTTCAAGGACAATATTCATGCTTAGAACATATTCAAAATATCAAACTAAATGTTCAGAACATCTGTGTAAGGAAATGTGAATGCATTTAATGTTCTTCCCCATTCAATATTTACTCCCCCACGACCGTTCCCTACTCCAGTGCTTCACCTCTAATCTCAGGCATATCCGCTTGTGAAAAAAAGCATGTTTTGTATGGATCGGATAATGTTTACCAATTGTTACTTTATGTAATACAGCTGATTAGTGAGAGTGATTTTTCGCTCACACATTAAATCGTTACTACTACTATGGTTTATAGATATGGAAAAGGGAAAGATAATGAAAATAATAATTTATGGGATCATAATCTTACAGGTAAGGCATCAAAAGCGCAATGAATGATTTATAATTGGCACACGTGGGCTTCAAATGTTGGGAAGCGAAGACATTTTAGCTCAATTTTGCATCATTATATTCCATTGGTAATTTCATATTTTGCAATGTACTATTTTGAGATCTTTCGATACTGATGTATGGAGCACATGGTATAATTGGTCATGCTTGTCTCAAAGATGTTCAACCAGATGAGAAAAACCGTTAACTTCACTTTATTTTCTCCAAACACATGTTTCTGATAATTATGAATACATTTCGCGAGACCTCCCAAACATCATATTATCTGATATACATTCACACACACACACACACACACACACACACACACACACACACACACACACACACATACACACACACACATATATATATATATATATATATATATATATATATATATATATATATATATATATATATATATATATATATATATATATATATATATATATAGTTAACTGTATGACATGCGCTTCATAGCGCTAGAACTTTAAGCGCTGCGAGCAAGCTTGTCTTGGTGTATGCGCTATATAAATATTTATTATTATTATTATATATATATAGTCCAAAGTAAAAAGGTAGTTGTATACAGTGTTATGGTGATAAAAGTAATCCAACAAAGTTCGTGGTGACAAAGAGTTAAAACCTTTTATTGCGACATGTTTCAGTCCTTCAAGGGACTTCTTCAGGCTTAACTAACAAACCATTGAAAGTGTTCACTTATATATCATTACAAGAGTATATAGCAAACAAGCTTGTACTAGCTGATAAACAAACAGATAAACAAGCAGATTAACAAGCTGATTAATAAGCTGATAAACAAGCGGATTAACAAGAAGATAAGAGACACAGTTAAGTTAATTGCACTTGTCTGCTTGCTGTATCGGGGTGTCAAAAAGCTGTTGACAACTCTGTCATATTGGGCATTGCTATAATCATATCTTAACTATACATACATTAAAGAGATTAAGGCAATGCTTAATAAAATTGAGTGAAAAATATAACATGGAAAACCTTAAAATATATCATGAAATAAAGTAAAATATAAAAAATTATAATAAGAGGACAATATACAGGTGTAGGAGAAACTAACATATGGGTAATCCCATTGCTATCGAGTTTGAAGTACTGTTCAACACTGGTTTACATTTTTCAATTAAAGAGTGTTCTATTCTGAGGAGTACATGGGGATTCTCTTTTTGTATTTTTTAAAAATATATATATTTATATATATATATATATATATATATATATATATATATATATATATATATATATATATATATATATATATATATATATATATATAAACATGCACCGAAGATGCACTCACATGAGAAAAATATTCCCAAATATAGAAGTGCTCACAAATTCTACTTCTACTAAATGTACGTAACCAAGATGTGTAGGACTGCAATGGGTGCTGTTAGGTGACTCACGATTCACTCATTTTTCAGCCTTAGACCAGTGGGTGATGATGCAAGGCTGTGGGCCTCATCAAATTGCAAGGCTGGGCTATCATATATATGATTGTCCGTGGCTATTTTTATTGTGACCCACCAAAGTAATAATAATAATAATAATAATGATTTATATAGCGCTATATCAGACTAAGTCTGCTCTAAGCGCTTCTCGAGATAATGCTTCCTGAATAAAAACGTCTTTAGTTTTTTCTTGAAAGTGTCCACTGTTTTACAGTTTTTCACCTCAAGGGGCAGGGCATTCCAATTTCTTGGAGCATATACCATGAAGGCCCTGTCACCATATGTTTTCATATTAGTCTTGGGCACTGTATATTCATTTTTTTCATTAGATCTCAGTCCCAAATCAGATTTTTTACAATTTAATAATTGAGAAAGGTATTTTGGGGCAAAGCCATTCTGTACCTTCCATGTTAATAGAGATATTTTAAAGTCAATCCGCGCCTCTACAGGCAACCAGTGAAGGTCCATAAGTTTTTGCGTAATATGATCCCTCTTTTTAAGTTTACCTACCACTCTTGCTGCAGCATTCTGCAATTTCTGCAATTTGGCTAATTCACACCTTGGTAAACCAGCCAGAAGTGAATTTCCATAATCAAGAGTGGAAGTAACAAAAGCATGAGCAAGCGTATTTGCAGTTTTCTCATCTAAACAATTTCTGATCTGTGCTAGATTTTTTACATGAAAAAAACCATTCTTACACATTTTTTTAATTTGTGATTTCATCGATAATTCTTGATCTAGGATAACCCCAAGATCCTTAACTGTATTTGATCTAGGGATATTAGTTTCACCTACTAGGATTCCATTAGGTACATTGTCTTTTCTGAAATCACAGCTTTTACCACATAAAAGCATTTCTGTTTTCCCATCATTTATCTTCATTTTATTTTCTATTAAGAATTTCCTTATTAGTTTAATACACTTTTCCATTTCTCTACAGGATCTATTTCTAGCTTCTTCAGATTTTGGATCAATTGTAATGTATAGCTGTGTATCATCAGCATAGATATGATGTTTGAGACCATAATTACCAATAATGTCAGACAGAGGCTCCATATATGCTGTGAACAATAAGGGTCCCAAAACGGAGCCCTGAGGAACTCCATAACTAATATTCATATTTTCCGATCTCTTACCCTCAATTGTTACACATTGTTTTCTTTTTGATAGATATGACTTGAACCACTGCAGAGCTGTGCCCCTAATACCACATCTTCTTTCTAATCTGTTTAATAGTATATTATGATCAATAGTATCAAATGCTGCTGATAAATCAAGTAGTACCAGCATTACCGTTTTACCATCATCAATATCCATTAAAATATCATTTTGTACCCTAAGCAATGCAGTCTCAGTGCTATGCAATTCTTTATATGCAGATTGAAATATACCTTGAATATCATTTCTTATAAGGTGACCTACGAATTGTGTAGCAACCGCCCTTTCTATTAATTTTGATAAATAAGCAAGATTTGAGACCGGTCTATAATTTTTCTTTACCAATTCTAGGCCCAACTTTTTAATTAAAGGTCTAATGATGGCCATCTTTAGGTCATCAGGCATGCTTCCCATTGAAATAGATTTATTTATAATTGCTTTTATTAGTGGTAGTACTTATCTGACAGGCATCTAGACAGGCAGAGGACGTTGCACACATCATGCTTCTGTGCATTTACAATTTTCATATCACGTTATAGTTAGGGGAGGTCATGAATTTTTCAAAGTCACTGAAATATTGATTTTAATAGCCTATGTTATGTAGCTTAACAAGACGATTTAAACAAGGTCTCATTTATCAAAATCAGAGTAACGGTTGTCAAGTTATGACCATTTTTCACCCCTAAATAGAGGCTTTTTTCGGGACGCTGGTTTATACAGGGAGGAAAAAGAGCAAAATAGCCATTTTTACAGGGATGGTATATTCATAATTCATATGTTGAAAGGTTTTTATTTCATTTATTTAAAACTATTGGTCTAGATTAAGATATTTCATTAAGAATAGTAAAGTTCTGAATTAATTTCTGGTTTAAATTGAACCTCAAACTTTAGAAAATAAGTGTTTGGACCGAAAAAATAGCCTTATATTTAACAAAAAATGAGATAACTTTATAACTAAAAATGATAATTACATAAACTTTTTTTTTTAAAGAATCACATTCTAAAGCCCAACATAGATCTTAAAGAATAGAAGAGCTTTACTGTTATAATTATTTCTGATACAGTAAATTTCATATCAAAAGTTTGGTAAAAATCTACAAACTTTACAACAAATCACATTTTTTTCCAATTTTTCTTTTATGTCTCTTGAAATTTTTTTATTGTATTCAAAGTTATAACTTTGTATGTCTTATTCTAAATTTAATAAATATAATCATTAATAGGCATATCATAAAATAGCTATTTCAAGTCCAATATCAATATGCATGATCATTTCTCAATCCATATAATTTATACATTCTTGAAAAAAAATATTAAAATTTTACCTCTAGTTAATATAAATTGTTTTCATTTTTTACAATTAAAAGATCTTTGTTTCCTCCTTATAAAGTTTAAATATTTTTTTATTGTGATTAAAGGACACCAAAAACATTTTTTGTAAATTTATTTGGATTTCACCTTCTAAAAACCAAAATATTTATCTAAGTTAAGAACTTTGACACAAATGAATTTTACATTTCTTATGTATAGATAGTCTCACACTACTTTTATTACATCTTTAAACAACATATATCACACAATAAGACATTACTTTTAAAAAATAAATAAATCAAATAAATATTTTTATATCATTCTTCATCCCAAACTGAAACCACATGACTAGAGAATTTCATGACTCAGATTTAAATTGTCAAATGATTTACCAACAAATGGATGTTAAAGCTTTGTTGACACAACTTGCAATAATGAACTGTCAGTATCCCATATTGCCTTGGCAGCCTGTCAGTGGATGTTGAATCCTTTGTGGGCCAAGCATACAATGCTGAATTGTCAGTATCCCACACAATCTTGATTAGTACCTGTCAGCTGGATGTTGAAGCCTTTGTTCACCGAGCAAGCAATGTTGAACTTTCAGTGTCTGACACAGCCTTGATGAGTACCTGTCAGCAAACTGCTAACCTATCGGTGGACTTTAAAGCCTTTGTAGACCAAGCATGCAATGATAGACTTTCTGTATCCAACACAGCCTCGATGAGTACATGTCACTGTCAGCATACTTCTAACCTGTCATTAGACTGTTGTCATCTGCAAAATAATATAAATAAATAAGTAAAAAGATTAATAAATAATATTACAAAAAATGGCTTTGAAAAACTGATCTATATCATTTAAGTCTGATGGTTAATACTTTGTGCTCTGCACAACTCATCTTTCAAGGTTTTGTATGATTTAACATTGAAATAAAAAAATAATTACCTCACTGTGTGAACACTGAGCCTGACATTGATCCTCTCTTTGAACCTCCATTTCGTCTTTGTACTGATAATTTCCCTTATACATCAATGCTAGACATGTTGACTTGTTATCAATGAATATTCATGTTGTTGTGAGGTAAATATGACTGTATATTTTTCATAAAACATGCAAACTTTGAAAGATTACTGCAAACTGAGTTGTTCTGATTCCTGGCGTCTGGAGCACTGAGACTCTCATTGTACAGTAACTAGGTCAGTCATTTACAATTGTATACATTTTCAAGGGGCCAGGTTAGAGTCAAATCCCAAATATGGAGATAGTGTTACCCACTGGTGGTGAGCATCCGTCTTTGGGGGACGTGGACGGGGGATCAATGCTCTACCACCTAGATAGATACTCTAACCTACTCTGCTGTACTGTACTGTACTGTACTGTACCATCAGTATAGCTCGCTAACTCGCTGGCTGTGAGTTTGGGCACGGATCCTAGCTACCATGTTATACCCTCATATGGATGATGGGAAATAAGGACTGCAGACACAGGATTTACACAGTGCAATAGTTACCTTTATTCAGTGCTGTGATTCCTCCTTGTCTGGCTAGGCCGGCATGGCAATGAGCGAGGCATATGAATTACCAACTTTGCATGATACTTATGAAACCCTGACTATACGCAAAACACCCAAGTCTATAGAGACACGATACTGTGAGTCGTGGATCTTCAGTGGCAAGTGGTCGCTGATCTCCTCCTCGGGCTCTTCTGAAACTGGGAACTTCTAACTACCCCAGATCCACGGTTGCGCGTCTCTTTTAAGGGGCCACTCCGCGTCTTCCCTGGGGGCTTGCCTACGTGGCTTCCTCACGCACCATCAGATGGACTCGTCCTGCCTGCGTATCTAACTTCGGCTCGTCCGTCTAACACGTGATCTCACGGAGTGGTGGTTATGGTGACTCATCAACCATCAGTATCGTGTATTATTGTCTATGAATGTCTATATAATTCCAAGAGTCTCTGGGTGTGTATTCTATATCCTACAATAGCCCTTTTGCAACAGATGGCAGCATGAAGTGTTCAAAGCAAAATCGCCAACAGGGGTGTGCATTCATTTCATAAAACGAATTTTAATACAATTAACAAGAAAAAATGCTTTCAAATGGTAGGTTGTTACAAGAAATATGACTTTCCAATCCTTGTTAGAATCAGGCTCAAACTATTTACAGCAAAATTATTCATGAAAATAATTAAAATAAATATTACAACAACCCACCCCTGTAAAGACACAAGACTCTAGTTTTCACTGCACTTGGAATGAGGTCAATCAGAGCAATAGCTTTTTGGCGATTTAGAAAGGAAGAGACCAGGGTTGAGACTGGCCTGGGTACCACGGGCAGCAAGATGGAGGCATAAATGGGCAAATTTGTCAAACTTTAATGCCCCATATCTTTGGAGAAAAAAATGTAAGCATTATAATTACTTCACAGACATCTCAGAACATGTCTTGTTATCAATACGAGCAAATTTGAAAACATTTGAACAAAGTTTGAATCACCTGTGAGAGATTACATACAACCCAATTTCCACTAAATTTAAGCTGGGGAGTCTCACAAGCGGGCAGCAGCCTGTGGGCCCTCCTATTATAGTTTCGTATAATTTTGAAGAAGTATTTCTTGTTTAGGGTGGCTATAGAGAATATAGCCACCATAATATTATTCAACATCAGTCTAATTTATTTCTATTTTGTTACAAAATGATTAGAGAATGTTTACCAAATAAATTTAGATATGTTTATACAGTTCTGAACTGGACTGGGTGTTGCAGTCCCTGCTGTCAATGGTGAAAAGGTGAGTTCAGGATCAGCCTCGTGACTATTTATAAACATCAGGCTCTGGACTGATTGGTGAAAGAGTAAATGATTATTCATTCAAATTCTGCTATATACTGATTGGCAGAAGTAGTGAAACGATACACTATGCTATATCATTGGGAGTATTGCAAGTCGTTCATTCATCTTACTATCTAAGCCATCATTGTCCTTTATTTAATATCATTCGAAATTTGGAATTCTTCAAGTCATAAATACTCATTTTATCCACCGAAATATCATCCAATCAGAATAGACAACAAACTGACCAATGTGTAAAGGCCTCAATACAAAGTAAAATCTGTATGAATAATCATTCTATTTTTCCTCCACAGCCTGAATTTTATGAAAAGTCACGATTTGTGTTCAATCATTTTCACCAATGAAGGCATTGACTGACATGAGAGGGACGTCCTGCAATAAAGGGTCAGGCTGAGAGGGACGTCCTACAATATAGGGTCAGGCTGAGAGGGACGTCCTGCAATATAGGGTCAGGCTGAGAGGGACGTCCTGCAATATAGGGTCAGGCTGAGAGGGACGTCCTACAATATAGGGTCAGGCTGAGAGGGATGTCCTGCAATATAGGGTCAGGCTGAGAGGGACGTCCTACAATATAGGGTCAGGCTGAGAGGGATGGCCTGCAATATAGGGTCAGGCTGAGAGGGACGTCCTACAATATAGGGTCAGGCTGAGAGGGACGTCCTGCAATATAGGGTCAGGCTGAGAGGGAGTCCTGCAATATAGGGTCAGGCTGAGTGGGACGTCCTGCAATATAGGGTCAGGCTGAGAGGGACGTCCTACAATGCAGGGTCAGGCTGAGAGGGACGTCCTGCAATATAGGGTCAGGCTGAGAGGGACGTCCTACAATATAGGGTCAGGCTGAGAGGGACGTCCTACAATGTAGGGTCAGGCTGAAAGGGACGTCATACAATGTAGGGTCAGGCTGAAAGGGACGTCCTACAATGTAAGGTCAGGTTGAAAGGGACGTCCTGCAATGTAGGGTCAGGCAGACATCACTACCGACGTCCTACAATGTAGGGTCAGGCTGACATCACTACCAACGTCCTGCAATGTAGGGTCAGGCTGACATCAGTACCGACGTCCTGCAGTATAGGGTCAGGCTGACATCACTACTTATTATTAAATCTTTAGTACTGGCTTACACATTTGTTAACTTTGCACTTTCATTTTATGTGGTTGGTTTTCCCTATTTAATCATCCCGGGTTACATACACACATACTAGATATTAGTAATACTGCTACTGCTTCAACATTGAGTAAGTATCTTATCTTGCATCTCTCTCTGTGATTTCCCATAGTTCAAACGCATTTATGATATTGTCATCAATTTAAGTCACCAACTTCAAATCTTTTATTGTCTAAACACTTGTACCCCAAACAAATGTTTAACTTTTCGATTTCAAAACATGGGAGGATTCTTATGCTAGACTCAATGGCATGCTTTGGGACCTATTATTACAAGATAGCTTTCATTGATTCTTTATGGAGGCTTTTGGGCATGAGCCCTAGTATACGAGCAACTGTAACATGAATATACAATTCCAAGATAACTGGTACTCAACCCCATGACCTTTGGATCATCACAGAGGAACTGAATGAGATGCCTGGAAGCTTGCACCCTAACCAACTGCACCACAGCTGAATATCGTCTTCATGACCATGCTCATTGTTTATCCTTGTGGTTTATCAATGACAATTTAGATTAGCTCAAAATATTACCAAATGCCTTATTTATACAGTGCAGTGCAAAATCATTTTATATTATCAAACCTTAAATTTATCATCATTCGATCAATACAATATCAAATACATTTCTTGCCCTAGAACATCATTATTTTACATTTATGAAAAACTATTTAACAATTTAATATTTTAATTCAGACCTCGAAACATTCTTCAACTTTCAATAAATATTATACTTCTATTATCAGTTCTCCAGAATATGATGCCCTACTTATACCCAATATATCGTTTTACAATATAGGATCTAGATATTTCTGCAGATTGTTTTTCTGTATTGATTTCTTATGAAATCTGGAGGATAATATTTTTTTTCTAATTCATCTTTGGATTTTTCAATTATTCTATTGATCAATGTAAAGCAACAATGAGGGAAGGTTTGTTTACAAAGAAAACAATGTGCAAAACATATTGCCTTCCCAACTAAAAGGGGAATGAATTTGAAATGATGATGATAATGATGATAATGATGATAATGATCACTAAATTAAGAGACAGAAACTATATAATTTTTAATGGTGGTGTTGATCTGAGGAGGGCACTGGTTGAGTTTGAGTATGTTTTTGAAAGGACTAAAATATGAAAGGACCTTTTATACAAAATAATAATAATAATAATAATAAATAAAGAGGCATCAACTGTGTTGAATATTGATGTCTAATATCATCAAATTCAACATAGTCAAGCATGATATGCATCACCGTCAAAGGGGTTTGACATGAAACACATTCAGGCTGATATTCACCTTTTAACAAATAACAATGTGTTAAATGAGTCCAATCCGAATTAATACTGCCTCTTCACTATGCATGTTGCGGCATGAATTATAATTTTTACCTAATGAAGTTTTTATACTGTAATGTAGATTTTATACTTGGTATCCATAGCTTCTCCCCACTCACATTACCACTTGTATCTAATCAAAGCATGAACATATTGGGTGGGTGGATTGCCATGTCAAGGACCTGCGACATGACAAAGTTTGAGGTATAAACATCTATTTTCTGCAAGGAAAACTTGCTTGAAAACCTCATTTCATGAAGTCTTCAAACTTTGTGATCAAATTTTATTCCCCATCACATTTCCCCTACATCAATGTCTGTACCATTTGAAAGTAGATGATTCTTCTACTAAATCATCCATTGTACACTTTCTCAACAACCTTTGCTCAGTTAAGATTGTTGACAATGGGGCACCTTTAGATAGGTACACTGGAGTGATTTGGCTGACTAATGTCTGTTAATGTTTTTCTCTAAGTTTCCTATAAGTTATAATTTATATTTTTATAATTATAAAGTAATTATATAATTACTTTATAATTATTTGATAATTATCAAATTAAACCTCAGCCAGACACATTCCAAGTCTGTTGTTCTGCATGGAAATGTTATCAGTAGGATTTTACTAGACAGTTAACCAATATTAGGATTAATGCAGCATAGGAAAGTCACAATGTTATCAGTAGGATTCTACTAGACAGTTAATCAATATTAGGATTAATGCAGCGTAGGAAAGTCACAATGTTATCAGTAGGATTCTACTAGACAGTTAATCAATATTAGGATTAATGCAGCGTAGGAAAGTCACAATGTTATCAGTAGGATTCTACTAGACAGTTAACCAATATTAGGATTAATGCAGCATAGGGGAGTCACAATGTTATCAGTAGGATTCTACTTGACAGTTAATCAATATTAGGATTAATGCAGCGTAGGAAAGTCACAATGTTATCAGTAGGATTCTACTAGACAGTTAATCAATATTAGGATTAATGCAGCATAGGGAAGTCACAATTTGTTATCTTATGCTTCCATTACAAAAGAATAACCCTATTTAACATTTATTTTAATTTGTCGCTGAATATGATGTTACCTTCCACAAATGCACAGCATGCTTTCTTGATCATGATAGTTTGTAACAAAATATGATTCATTACTATGAAAAGGATCTTTTAATAAGATTCTCTTTCTCAAGTTTGTTTGTTTATTTGATTTTATTGTCCATTGTGACTGCCTGCATTCTTTCACTGCAATCAAGTTATGTTGTATTATTCTTTATTACAAGAAATATATTACTATTTGAATTAGACTATGGCTGCGAGCTGGCAGATATTAAAATAGGACCAGATGATATATATGCTGCAAAAATATATATATATATAAATTTATGTGTGTTAAGTAAAACCTCATGGCCATATCCCTAGAACAATATGAACTCTATTTTTGGAGGTTTATTTTCATGATTTTTATATTTTGTCACTTTGTGTTACCACAGATAATGCTTTGTTGTGGAGATATTGTTACAAATGGTTTTGGATACCAATCGTGTTTGGTGACACTGACGGGGATCGGAACTATACTCGCTGGCTACCTGTGAGTTGGGGCCTTAACCTAGCTATCTAATCTACCTATGTGAGTTGGGAGGTAATAAGGACTGCAGACACAGCATATACAATGCACAGTCTTCTTTATTCGGTGCTGTATACATTAGAGTCTGGCTAGGAAGGCATGGCAAGAGCGTGATATATAAAATATCCGATTGCTAATACTGACAAAGTCCTGAGGATGCATAAAACACCCAAGTCTATACAAGTGGCTGTCACGAGACAGAGCATCGTGGATCTTCTAGGCAAGTGGTTTCTGCTCCCCGAGTAGCGATTTCGGGGCTTTTTTAAGGAAATCTGAGTGAATCTGTGTGCATACTAATAAGCATCGCCTGCGTCTGCCTGCGTGACTCATCTGCAGCGTCTTGGCGAAGTTCCGGTTTGGAGCATCACGTCATCTCTCTGCTGGATGAGTAATGTGTCTCATTAGCCTGCACTTGTTGGCTTTCACGTTGCACTCAGTAACCTCCAAATATCATGATTGTCTATACTTGCATATAAGAGTCTATGGATGGGTAATCTATATCCTACAATATAGCTGAGAACCCAGGACCTAAACATCCACCTCATACCAAAAATATAGAAATTGGTCATGCTAATGTTAGGAGTCTAACAGCAATGATTGATATTGCTACAAAACCGGTTTCAAAGGTCTCAAAATTTATTTTGATTAAAAATCACATTTTGCATCACAAATATGACATATTCAGTATATCAGAAACATGGCTTGATCATTCAATCACTAATAAGGACTTGGAAATACCTGGATATTGTAAGCCAATTAGAAGAGATTTCTCAAAAAATCAATGTGGTGTAACGGTTTATGTGTCCAAGGACTTACCAGCTAGTAGAAGAACCGAAATAGAACACAAAGATGCGGAAATTATCTGCATTGCCGTGCAGGCTGGTAATCATAAAATACTAGTTTGTAATTGTTATCGAGCACCCAATTTCGTTACTGTTGATTTTTGTGAAGAAACAAGTTGCATTGGTGATAACTACGGTGCTGAATTTGTTGAAATAGTATTTCTTGGTGACATGAATGATAGAAATGATTTATTCTGGAATGAGGATAGGACCAACACTGAAGGTATATTGTGTGCTTCATTTAAGTCTTATGGCTTTGATAATTCAGTGTTCATGATAAGATTGTTGATGTTTGTGATCACTGTCCAATCTATCCTACTTTACAGTATCATTATAAAAGACCTCAATGTTATAAAAGGTGGGTTTGGAATTTTGAAAAAGGTGAATTCAATCATTTTAGAAACACAATATTAAATGCTCCTTGGTATTCTTGTTATGATGATTATAATGTGGAGTCCTGCCACATTATCAGACCACTATCAGGCCTGGTGATAAAGAATTTATGAATTCAGATATTCAGAAACTCATGAAACAACCTGACAAAAAAGAATATAATGAGACCAAAGATGAAACAATTGGCACTTTGTTTTGACAGTGTAAAAATTTGGTTTTCTTTCTGAGTGTAGGAAGGCTGATGCGAAAACTAAAGCAGATAAAGCTGCTGAAATATCAAGTGTTAATGTCTTTTATCAGATTTTTTTCATTATCTCAACAATAATTAATTCTGTGATATAATTTAGATTTTTCTATTAAGAACAGTCCAAACAAGCTCACTTTTAAAGTTTGTCCAAGCTCACTAGAGTTTTACCTATGGTGTTTCATCACAATATTAGTAGACCTATTCAGGTTGCATTTGCTCAAATTAGAATGGGCTTCAGTGACCTGAAAATTGATTTGTTTAAGAGAAATTGTATTGAAGATAATATTTGTGATTGTGGTGTTGAAAAAGAGACATTATCTGTTCAGATGTAAAAGATAAAGTGTATTTCGGAACATTATGACCAATGGTATAAGAATGAAATTTAACCTCTCAGCCACTCTACCAACTTTGTATGGTAATAGAACACTTTCAGAGACCCAGAATATGTCTCTTTTTCAATATGTTTACAACTATATCATACAAACAAAAAGATTTACACTTGTGTAGGTATCATAATTATTACAGTTATTCTCAGAAAGGTTTCATATTCATTTATACATGGCATATTGTCTGTCATCTGGGTTTTTTTGTCCACATTGTTTAATGTAACTTTCATCTATTGACCCTCAGCCAGGGCATGCACCTGTGCATGATCTGGTGATTAGTTAAGGCTAGAGGAGAAATAAATATATGTTTAAACCAAAAAATATCTCCAGGTTAAAGCATCTTGATACTGGTTCTCTGAGTCTAATGTAGAATAAAAGCAAATAATTTTAGATTATGTCAGTTATCAGAGCACGTGTCACATATTTTCCTGCATATATCAATTATCAAATAAGCCAGACATGCCAGAAATTGCACTGTAATTGGTTTAAGTAGAAGAATTGAAGAATACAGCTTGCAATTGACAGTGTCATATATATGTGTAATATTTAGGACAATGGTTTGTGGCACAGATGATTATAAGTGAAGTCAGCCTGATGAAAACCCAACCAATGTGAGTCCACTTTTAGAAGTAGTCAGCCCATAGTAGAGTTTAGCCCCCTGATTAAGATAGTCAGAGATTCAAGAAAAAAACAATACGATTGGCTGCCAAGGATCTATTGGTTAGAAAGGAATTCCAGGGTCAAGTAGCTTTCGTGAAGAAGATATCAGGATTTTTGAGTAGTTGTAGAATTACAAGGGGTGAGTACTCCCGCCACCCATCTTCAGTTTGACACTCTGGACACCGAATTCAATGTTATTCTCATATAGGTATTCCCAATATTTCAATCTCGGCACGGCCGGGGTTCGAACCCACGACCTTTGGATCACCACAGAGGAACTGATACCTATAAGCTGGCGCTCAAAACAACTGTGCCACAGCCTGTGGCCTCTTCATTTACATTTAAGCTGAATAATAAACAACATCCTTGGTCAATAATTTAAATAGAATATCGGTATCATCTTTATTCAGTTGCTTTGCTTAGTTATTGTTGTTGGAATAATATTGGAGTCCATTGAGGCTTGTTGAAATACTAACACATTGCTCAGTGATTATGATGGGTGGGGCTATCATTTTTATTGATGATGCAACTTGATCAACTGTACCAAGTCTTGATCAATTGTACTCAGTCTTGATCAATTGTACTCAGTCTTGATCAGGGCTGAATGTCAATCTTCAGTGAGCTGTTACCTGCAATATTTAGTATGTATGGTGTATGGAGCAGAAACAATTGAAGATGCATTTTGATTAATAATATTGTGTAAGTGATAAACTTTATGTTTCATTGATCAGTCTCAGGCAACCGATTGAAAATTCATTGGCATTGCATGATTCAGTAACAATGATAGCTGGTGCAGATATGATGACTTAGATAATGCATCTTGACAAATGGCACTGTTATCAGTAATAGAATTGATATTTCATTGAGCAATTAAACCTCAGTGAACTCATATACTATGATTAATGGCACCGCCTAATGCCTCAGTGACATTTGCACCGGGCGCCGGTCAGGAAGTAAGAATTGACCGACTTCCCAGTCTGCCGGACGCCGGGGAGTTTATCATCAACAATCTGAGATATGCCGAAGGTGTGGTCATAGCATTATTAAAGGGCACCGCACAGCTACCGCAAGAAAATGATACAGACATCTGCAGGATATCTTAAAGACGTCTGTATTATGTGACAAACATCTGTATGATATCCTAAAGACGTCTATATCATTTGACAGACGTCTGAAGGACATCCTAAAGACGTCTATATGAGACCGTAGGGAGCCGGTTGGGTCATCTGACGATGGCCTGTGAACACATGAAATAAAAAAAAAATCATATTTTCACCGCACGATGCCACCGGCAACCCTAAGACAATCTGCCGATGTGCCTGCCGGTCACTGCTGGGACCCTGCCGTGTACTTTAAGATGATAATTGCTGAAAATACATCGGGGAAACGCCGGCAACTTTTATGTTGCAGCTAAAAGTTCCGATGACCCGCCCGACGTCTTAAAGATGCCCAATTGCGGCCGATGATCTCCCGATGCCCGCACGGCAATCTGAACTGCCGGCCGATTTTGTAAAATATACCCATCGGCCTGGCATCTTTACTGAAATCGGCGCAAATGTGACTGAGGTATTAACTGGTCAGATGATAAATCTTTGGGATTAAGTGTGAGATAATTCAATTTGATGAGTGGTGTTGGTTTCAGGGTCGAACTATTCAGAAACTACGTTCTTGAAAACTTGAAGATTGTGCCCAATATTTTTTATTAATATATAAGCCACGAAGAACTTGCACTTGCAACACATATTGGGGCAAGACCTATGTCCCTCAACAAGTTTATAAATATGAGGTTGCCTGTCAAATCTCTTCTGCATCTAAGCATACTGTGCTAAATGTACCTAGATATGTATTTTGTGGTTAGCAGGCCTAGGATGACGCCTCCTCGTTTCATCATTTCTCAAGACCTTCACCAGTTTTATACTGTTTAAGGTTGGAGAAATGTTTGCACCATTGCACAGCACAATAATTTATTGCACACCATTGTTATTTAATGTCTAGTGGAAATATGGATTGCTGGTGTTGGCTCAATATTGTATCAGATTCATCTTGTATTAAAGCTGATTTATACTTAGCTCAATCATTGAACATAGAAATTAAGAAAATCTCATTTAGAGTAACACAATTTTAAGTGAAATATCATATGTCTGATGTGGTGCAAATCAATTATCATTATCATTATTTTAGCATTTCATTCCTTTATTGTGGAATATGTATCAGCATAACTGGTTTTAATATATATCCAGCAAAAAACCCAAATATCTATCATTTTAGGTCTGCATTTCATTTTATTAAAGTTTAAAAAACACTTTTTTGACCTGGCCTTCAAAAGTGTAGACATATGATATGGACGTGAAGCATGTACTATAACGATGGAAAATATTTGCAGGTGCAGAATCTGAGAGAGGTTTCAGACTTGCAGTAATAATAGATTGTTTTTTCAGCTGCACATACATTGACATGTTGCTATCGGCTGCGTGCCTGTGCTAATGAGTGTTGCTTCAATGATGATTTATTTAATACAGTCTGCGGTCGGAATATGAAAAATTGATATATTTACGGTATTATTCTAGTTTATAGGCATACTGATAGGGATTGAGGTTACATTCTAGAAAATAAGATTTGCTCAAAGAGAGAAAACATTTGACAACTGATTCTACTTGAAGTTTTCATCAGACTTGAGGATTATTTGCTCAAATTAAGTGACGGTGCATGATGAAATATTCTATAAGAAGTATAATTCTATGTATCTTGATTTACACAGGTAAGGGATATTTATCAAATTCCAAAAAAGCAGATGGAATGAACATACATAGCATAGCATTGTTTCAAGGATTACCCCAACGCGTATCCGTAATTACTCTTAGCTCTGTGTTAACAATGGAAAAATGATATTGAGGAAGAAGTTTTTCTTTATCATGTGAGTGGGTTTTTGAGGCATGTGCCTCAATATGCATGTGCATATATTTGATATTTTTAAATGTTTTACATTTATGTTTACATGATTATCAAAAGCACGTGTTCTGAGCACAAGAACTGATGACGGTGGGATATCTTCAAGACAGCCAATGCCAAAATATAATGTGCTGTATAAATATGTATTCCTTACATATCAAGAGCCACGAGATATGGTGCAGGTGGTTAGGGGCAGACCCTTATTCATTCAGGGAGGGGGAGAAAAGTAAAAAAAAGTATATCGGTCAGACCATTTGATCGGGAAAAAATATTAAGAAGGCCAACATTGAGAAAATTTAATTGAGACTGGCGTATCTGCAGAAAAAATATTGTACAAAGGGCCAAATGTTTGGGAAAAATATAGAGTTTCGAGCTTGGAGAAGTCAATTATAGATGTATAAAGGAAAAGAAAGCACACTACAATAGAAACAATCTACCCAAAACATGTTTGAGGGAGCCATTTATGAAACATCGACAATAAATACAATTTACAACATAACTTTAGGGTAACATACTGCCTGAGAGCAATAGTAAATGTTATATTGCTGTCAGGTTATATGTTGCCCTAAAAGTTGCAAATATCTTTTATCTTTTAAGGTTCAGCATGATTACTTTACACAATTATTATTGGGCAAAACATCATGTTTCATAGTCTGGATTTCTAAACTTGACACCAATTATAATAACTTAACTAGGGCCTCTCACCGGTATGCAATATTGACATTCCGGTATATACAGAAATCGATAGGATAATAATAATAATAATAATAATAATAATAATAGTAATAATAGTAATAATAATAATAATAATAATAATAATAATAATAATAATAATAATAATAATAATAATAATAATAATAATAATAATAATAATAATAATAATAATAATAATAATAATAATAATAATAATAATAATAATAATAATAATAATAATAATAATAATAATAATAATAATAATAATAATAATAATAATAATAATAAAAATAATAATAATAATAATAATAATAATAAAATTTGTATAGCCCTGATACCAGACAAGTCTGTTCATAGCGCTGTATTTAGGATGAGCATCCTGAAGAGATGAGTTTTCAGTCTACTCTTAAATGAGGAGACTGAGGCACTAGTCCTAATTTCACTAGGCAAGGAATTCCAGAGTCTAGGGCCAACAGATGAGAAGGCCCTGTCCCCCACTGTCCTCAGCCGGGTCTTAGGAACATGTAAGTGGGTGCCGTCGTTTGACCTCAGACAGCATTCCCCTTGTTTAACTTGGAGTAGATCACACAAGTAAGGCGGAGCCTTACCATTTAGGGCCTTCCGGGTCAAAAGAAGGATTTTAAAGTCAATTCTCGCGCGAACTGGGCGCCAGTGCAGCTATAATAATAATAATAATAATAACGATTTATATAGCGCTATTTCAGACAAAGTCTGCTCGAAGCGCTTCATTGAGATAATGTTTTCTAAATAGAAATGTTTTAAGTTTCTTCTTGAAAGTTTCAACAGTTTTACAATTTTTCACCTCAAGGGGCAGCGCATTCCAGTTCCTTGGCGCATACGTCATGAAAGCCCTATCACCATAAGATTTCATATTAGTCTTAGGTACTACATATTCATTCTAATCATTAGATCGCAGTCCCATACCCAACTGTTTATATTCTAATAAATCAGACAAATATTTTGGGGCAAAGCCATTCTGCATCTTCCATGTTAATAGAGATATTTTGAAATCAATCCTAGCTTTTACTGGCAACTAGTGCAGTTCCATAAGTTTATGCGTGATATGATCTCTCTTCCTGAGTTTCCCAACTACCCTGGCCGCAGCGTTCTGTAATTTTTGTAATTTGACTAATTCACACTCAGGTAGACCCGCCAGAAGGGCATTTCCATAGTCAAGGGTAGAAGTGACAAATGCATGTGCAAGGGTGTTGGCTGTTCCCTCATCTAAACAATTTCTTATTCTTGATAAATTTTTAACATGGAAGAAACCATTTTTACACATTTTTCTGATTTGTGATTTCATAGATAGTTCCTGATCCAGAATAACCCCTAGATCCTTAACAGCATTTGATCTAGGGATTCTAGTTTCCCCCACTAGAATGTCTTCAGGTACATTTTTCTTTCTAAATTCACAGCTTTTACCACAAAAAAGCATTTCTGTCTTTCCATCATTTATCTTCATCTTATTCTCTATTAAATATTTTTTAACCTCTATAATACAATTTTCCATCTCTCTGCAGGACTTAACTCTAATTTCTTCAGATTTAGGATCAATGGTGATGTAGTGTTGTGTGTCATCAGCATAGATGATGCTTGAGACCATAGTTACCAATTATATCTGATAAAGGCTCCATATACGCTGTAAATAACAAAGGTCCTAAAACTGAGCCTTGGGGGACACCATATTTAATATTGATATTATCAGATTTTTTACCATCTATTACAACACATTGTTTTCTATTAGACAAGTATGATCTAAACCATTTAAGGGCAGTCCCTGTGATACCACATCTTTTTTCCAGTCTATTTAGTAATATTTCATGATCAATAGTGTCAAAAGCCGCTGATAGATCGAGTAGTACCAACATTACCGTTTTACCATCATCAATATCCATTAGGATGTCATTCTGCACTTTGAGTAATGCAGTTTCAGTGCTATGGAACTCCTTATAGGCTGATTGAAATAGACCTTGAATATCATTTCTAACCAGATGTCCTACAAATTGTTTAGCTACTGCTCTTTCTATTAATTTTGATAAGTAGGCTAGGTTCGAGACTGGTTTATAATTCTTTTTTATCAATTCCAGGCCCAGTTTCTTAATTAAGGGTCTAATGATGGCCATCTTCAGGTCATCAGGCATGTCTCCTAATGAGATTGATTTATTTATGATGGCCTTTATTAATGGCAATAAATTCCCCATACATTCGTTTAAAAGCCATGTAGGGATCGGATCCAGCTCACATGATTTCTTTGCAGATTCTTTATTGTTTTGACTTCAGAATCACTTAACAATGTGAATTTTACCAACTGTGTATCAAATCTGACTTCCTCATTTATTTGTTGATTATTATTATCAATTTTGTCCATGGACTCTCTAAGATTCAAAATTTTTTCAAGGAAAAAATTATTAAATTCTGAGGCCAATTCTTTTTTGTCATTATAACTAGGGAAAGGAGTGTCCTCTTTAGTATGTA
Organism: Amphiduros pacificus; assembly: GCA_949316495.1. Lineage (NCBI taxonomy): Eukaryota > Metazoa > Annelida > Polychaeta > Phyllodocida > Hesionidae > Amphiduros > Amphiduros pacificus. The sequence continues at coordinate 26,856,074 of OX439008.1, read as the reverse complement.
ATAATTTATTTAATATTTTAAATAATTTTTTTGGATCCGATTTATTTTCATGCTAGCATTCAAGATGGCTGCCTGGCTGTTTTCAACTGTGTTAGCTCTCACCTTTTTGAATATTTCTAGTGGATTGTGGCAATATGGATGTATACAAAGTATGGACAATGATGCAACAACACTGTGTGGAACATATAATGGACTAGTAAACCTGACTAAAGACCTAGGAATACTTATCTCCCACTCAAAAGTGTTTGGACACTTGATCTCTTTGTTCTCACATGGAGGCAAAAATGGAGGCATACACAAACAGGGCAAAGGAGGGGTGACAAAAAGGAAAATGTCATGGATTACATACTGGACTGTGATTATGCTGCTTATGGCAGGGGATATTGAGCAAAATCCTGGCCCTAGGACAACAACTGGCTGTGGTGAGTGTGGAAATAATGTCAAAACATCTCAGAACAGATTATTGTGTAATGGATGTGACACCTGGTACCATGCCAAGTGCCAGGGTCTTGCCACAAAAGACTATTTTGAAATTGTGCACAATGAACATTTTAAAGATTGGATGTGTACAAAATGTGTGCTACCACAGTTTACAGACTCATTTATTGGGGATATTTTAAATGACATAAATGCAGACCAAAATGCTGGGCAAAACACAGGTGTGGATACAGGAGAGGATTATACACCTTTCACTAATATCCAGTTCAAAAGAGGATTAAGGATTGGCCACCTCAATGTACAGAAGCTGTCAGCCCATTTCAATGAACTAAAGCTAGTTATGATAAACAAGCCTTTGGATATACTGACAGTCTCAGAGACTTGGCTTACAGACACCAACCATGAAAAGGGTGATTATGATATCCCAGGCTATAACTTTATATATAGAAATAGGCCTCAAGGGATTACATGGGCCCCAGATGGTGCAGGAGGAGTAGGGATATATATCTCTGACCACCTTGATTATGCAGAGAGACCAGAGCTGAATGAGGAAAACTTGGAGATTATGTGGATTGACATCAAATTACCCAACACCAAGCCAATATTAGTGGGATCAGTGTATAGGCACCCCAGATCACCTGCTGAGTACTACACCAATCTAAGTACTCACTTAGACAAAGTCAGCTCTGAGGATAAGGAAATGTATATGCTTGGTGATATGAACTCAGATGTTCTCATACCTGATGGGTATCTGGCCCGGAAGGTACAGGAGTTATGTGAGAACCAAACAATGGACCAATTAGTGGATGAGCCAACCAGAGTAACAGCAACATCATCCACAGGTATTGACCTAACATTTGTAACACATAGGGAAAAGGTCATACAAAATGGAGTTATTCAAACAGGAATAACAGATCACTACCTTCCATTTGTTGTTAGAAAGGCATTTATACCGAAAAAACCACCAAAAACCATCATCACTAGGAATTTTAAAAATTACAATGAGCGAAACTTCTTGGAACATTTGTATAGATTCCCATGGACTGTGATAGAAGCACTTGATGATCCCAGAGATCAACTACACATATTTTTGACATTCTTTCAAGAGGCAGCAAAACAGCATGCGCCAATTATGGAAAAAAGGATAAGAGCTTTTGATATTCCATGGAAAACAAATGAAATAAACAAAATGATGGAAGAACGTGATCGGATCAAAACAAAAGCTCAGAAAGCTAGAGATCAAGATCTCTATGAGAAATATAAGAAGTTGAGAAACAATGTAAATAGTGCTCTTAGAAAGGCCAAGGCAGAGTATTACAAAGCTCTGATCATGGAAAACAGAAATAAGCCTGATCAGCTGTGGAAAGCCATTAAAACTATACTACCAAAAGGAAAGAAAGGTGTACAAAACACCAAACTTATTGATGATGAAGGGGAACATACTGATCCAAATGGAGTGGCCTCATCATTCAACAGATTTTTCTCCACCATTGGTAGTAAACTTGCAGCCAGCTTTGCTGGACAGCCACTCCCTCAGCAAAACCCTTATGCTGAACATGATTCCATTTTCACATTTGAGGATATAACAGTGGATTTCACATTAAAACAACTATGTCACTTGGATACTAAAAAGTCCAGTGGACTAGATGGAGTTAATGCACGGCTTCTGCGGGATGCAGCTCCAGCCATAGCAGGTCCACTGACTGCCATCATGAACACCTCATTACACTCAGGAATTATACCATCAGAGTGGAAATTAGCCAAAGTTACTGCTATACACAAGGATGGGCCTCAAACTAATCCAACCAACTACAGACCCATCTCAGTGCTATCCATATGTATGAAAGTCTTTGAAAGGGCTGTTCATAATCAATTGGAGGGTTACCTAACTAGATAGGGGTATCTCTGTTCCCAGCAATCTGGGTTCAGAAGAAACCACTCCACATTGACTGCCCTTGTGGATGTCACAGAATACATATTGGATAGTATGAACAGGAGTAATTTAACTGGAGTTGTTTATTTGGATTTACGCAAGGCATTTGATACTGTTGACCCAGAGGTAATGATACACAAGTTATCCTGGGTAGGAGTCAGAGGTGGTGCCTTAGAGTGGTTCCGGTGCTATTTACATGACCGCTCTCAAAAAGTCAGCCATGGTGGGACTACCTCTGATGCTCTTCCTATATCACACGGAGTCCCACAAGGAAGCATATTGGGACCGTTATTGTTTATATTATTTATTAATGATCTTCCAACATGCATTAAATATTGTAAAATCGGATTATATGCAGATGACACGGTTTTATTATTCTCTGCCAAAAATACCACGGAAGCTCAAGAAAAGCTGCAGTATGACTTGGACAAAGCTCACAAGTGGTTCCAGGAAAATAGACTACACCTAAATATCAGTAAGACAAAGTGGAGCCTCTTAGGGACACAGCAAAAACTGTCTAGGTCAACTGCTATGTCGCTCCACGTTGGTGACTCACCACTTGAACAGGTGTCACAATACAAATACCTCGGGATGTGGATTGATGAAAATTTAAATTGGAACTATCATATAGACAAAATGTGCTCAAAGATATCCAGGAGGTTGGGCATATTAAGGCGAATCAAATACAACCTCCCGCAAAAAACCCTTCACATGTTATACAATGCAATTGTGCTACCCTTATTTGATTATGGTGATGTAGTGTATGGAAATTGCAGTGTAAGTGCTCTGAAGAGACTCCAGATGCTGCAAAACAAGGGGGCACGTTTACTACTAGGCTGTGATTACAGAACTCACACTGCAGACATGCTAAATGATCTTAAATGGATGAATGTAAAGGACAGAGTGGACTTTCATAAAATGTGTCTCATGTACAAATGCAGGAATGATCTTGCACCAAATTATATTACACAGCTATTTAACAATGTTAAAAGCCAACATGAGCATGAAACCAGGAACAGTACACAAAATAATCTTATTCTAGTCAAACCTAAAAATAATCAACTTAAGAGATCTTTTACATATAGTGGTGCTAAAATGTGGAATGAACTGGATCCTGTAACAAGAGAATCATCTAGTCTGAATGCTTTTAAGACATCATACCTCAAGGCACATTTTAGTCATTGAGTGCAGTTTTTATCAGTTTTTAACTTATTGTTATTTAATTTTACTTGTGTGTTTTGTATATACATCTGTGTGTCCTTGATACATGTTTATTTGTCTGGACCATATTGAAAATCAATGTTTAAATATGTTGAATATGCTATCCAGGTAAGATAAAGGTATCTTATCTTATCTTATCTTATCTTATCTTATATATCTTATCTTATATCTATCTTATCTATATCTATCTTATCTTATCTTATCTTATCTTATCTATCTTATCTTATCTTATCTTATCTTATCTATATCTATCTATCTATTTATTATTCCCGAATAATAGTCGTTTTTCGAATTCTTAATGATATTATTATATTTGTTCCTCTGTACTTTAAATTGTATCTTGTCCGAGGAGAGGCCAGTTTTATCATGTTTCCTTTCAAGTCTTCTTTTCTTTCTTTTTTCAATCCTTACATCATAAATTAACCGTAGAGAAGAGTCTGTATTAACCCGTATAAGAATAGGACATAGTCATTTGACACACTGTTATCTGCTTAAAGGTGAAGATCAACCGGAATGTATTGGTTGTCAAAGGGCTTTGACTATTAAACATATTTTAATTGAGTGTATCTATTTTGATATTATACGAACTCAATATTTTAATGTACAAGATTTACATACGTTATTTGATACTGTAGATACTTCTGTGATAGTATCGTTTTTAACTCACATAGGACTTTATAATCAGTTTTAAGGGCAGAGCTTTTGTTTATTTATGTCATTGACTTATTTATCAAGAACTGCAAAACATCATACTGATAAAGTCTTTTAAACAAATTATACATATTTATTATATTTGATTGATATTATATAAATGCTGTTCACAGTTGATAAATTCTTGTGTTATCTACATATTGTATTAACATTTACATTTTGTTTCTAGTCAATATTACGTTTTGTATTTTTACTGTTTTGGCACTTTATTGTGTCAATGAGAAACCATACATTCATTTTTACCATTTTTAGGCACTAAATAACCTTAGTGGTTGATGTGCCTCTAAGCAACCATTCATTCATTACATCATCAGATAACGACGGTTCCGGTTTTCTAATATTTATGGTTTTCTCCACATTAGGAGCATGTTTGTCAAGTACCATTGTCAATTTGTTATATTTATCAAGTAATTTATTTAGATCTGCATCTTGATAGGATTGACTATCGTTGAACATTTCCTCAATGTCTCTTTTAAAATCATCTATATTCATTTTTTTGTAATTTCTATATGATACAGTTTTTTTGTTATTGGTTTTAGTCTGCAGATTCAAGGTAAGTCTTAATATATTGTGATCTGATATTTTTTCATCAACTATATGTTCCTTAATTATATTACTATGTATGCCTGTTATTAATAGGTCGAGCGTATTGCCCATAATATGCGTTAGTTCTGTCACATGATTATGTAAATTATATAGATCTAGGACTTCATTGAATTTTATTACATTAGGCCTCTCGGGTCTATTCATGTGAAAGTTATAGTCACCTAATAACTTCATGAGTATATGTGCTATAAAAAGACAGTAGTTCACTGAATTCTTCAAAAAATTCTGTGTAAGTATATTTGTTCTTATCAGAAGGCTCAGGTCTGTATATTGTAATAATGGTGCATATCTTATTGTTAGTTTTAATATTTATTTCCATCATTTCCATTGTCAATAATTTATGTGTGTGATTAATTTTTTTTATGTCTATTTTAGGTCTACAGACAACCGCCAGACCTCCGCCAGACCTTAAGTCACGCGGTATATGTTCAATATCATAGTTATTACTTTTAATTTCTCCTCTAATGATTTGTTCATTCATCTCATTAATCCAAGTTTCAGTTATGAAGAAAAGATCAACATTATTTTCATTTATATATAAATTTATCAGTTCCGTCTTTTTTCCAAGACTTTGAACATTGGCTGTTGCAATAATTAGATCTTTGTTCATTTTAGTATGTTTAACATTTTTAAATTTACGTTTTATATGTCTATTTGTTTTGTTATTAATTAAGTTTCTATTAACGTTAGTTTTATTCATATTCTCCTGAGCATTAAGACAACTTTCAGATAAGAATCCGGTCAACGACCCCATGACGTCATTATGTATGGAATTCCTTTCACCCCCAGCAGATTGCCTTCCACGACGACCAATCAGATTACGAGGGGGCGGAGCCAACATCCGATCGATTCAAGACTTTGTATGAGAATTAACAATATAAGGACTGTGTTCGTTTTGACCAGAGTTATGTGTTACAATTTGGTTGTTGTTAGAAAGATATTCAAAACGATTTGAAAGCGATAGTTCTTTTAACGGCGCAGAAAATCCTGTTCTGCTCTCACAGACCATACTGTGGTGGGCGTGTCTATTTAGACCACGTGCCCAGGATGAGACATCTGATTGGTTAAAGTGTTTCTTTACGTTTCGTATGTTAGAGCTATTACCGAGATGCTTTTCATTAAGAGTGTCCACTTGGGGAAGTCCTTCACCCCTAGCTATGTATCTAATACGATCATTACTTCTTACTATTTTATTTGAAGATGATGTGCCACCAAAACATACATTGCGATATAAATTAAATTCTTTTTGGTTATTTGAGATATTTAAAACCTCAGCATATGTGGGCTTTAAGAATTCTAAGTTTATAACAATACTTATTTGTTTACCATAAAATGTATACTTTCTTTTCTTTTAATATTGTATCAAGATAACTTTCTTGTTGAGATGAAAAATACAACTCTGCTTTCTAAGCAGCAAAAAGCATAGAAATTTTGGATCTACAGTTCTTATTGACATTAATAATTAAGATTTGTCCATATCAAGAAAATCCTCATCATATTAAAAGCTATTATCTAAATCAAGCAGGATCTGGGTTACCAATATTTATTGGTAAACAATATCACTCTGGATATGGTTTTGGTAATTTACTAGGTGGTCTCTTTAGATCTGTAATTCCTTTGGTTAAAAGTACAGTTATACCACTAGTAAAAAAAGCTGTTCTTCTTGTTTTAAAAAGAACAGCTAAAGTTGCTGGAAAACATGCCTTGTCTGCTGGGGGAGATATTGTCAGTGACATTCTTTCTGGCCAGAATGTAGGAAGATCTATAAAGCGTAGATCTTTACAAAGACTACAGCAAATACCCCAAGCACTTGTTAATGAACATAAAACCCCTGATGTGAAGAAAAGACCCCGTAGAAGAACTATAAATAAGAAACGTCATCAAGATATATTTGACAAATAATGGCTTTAGCTGATTCAACTTCCTGTCCTTGTGTCAGTTCACAACTCGATCTTTTTACTGTGCCTCCAACACAGATCTCTATAGATGAATCTAGATATGTAAAATACCATCCACTAACTAACATAGAACGAAGTGCTTCTTTAGAATTTCTAATTCAAGTACCAGATTTCCAATATTTAGATCCATCAAGTATTATATATTTCCTTAAAAGTAGAATTCTTACATCAAATAATGAACCATTACCACCACCAGCTGAGGGTGATGATTTAACGGCAGTCAAAAAAGTATTTCCAATCAATTTATTTCATGCCACCCAATTCAAATCAGTTGAGATATATTTAAATAATAAATTGATAAGTAGTTCAGATAATCTTTATCCATATAGAGCATATCTAGAAACATTATTTACATACAATCGGCTTACTAAACAAGAACAATTAACGTGTAGTCTATATTTTAAAACCTAAATCCTATGGATGAAACTGATGATTTAGAAGGGACTAATAATACAGGAGCAAAATCACGGTTCAACCTTACCAAATTTTCCAAATAATTTGAATCATTTGGTCGCATATATAGTGATATTACATCACAACCAAAACTATTAATGCCAGGTACAGAACTCCGCATCAGATTTATTAGAGCAGATAATGATTTTTGTCTCATGGCAGCTTCAAATGAAAAAAATTCTCACTGAAAAAGCTTATCTGCTGGCTAAACATGTTAATGTATCAAACTCAGTTCGTCTTGCTCATGAAGCTGCTCTCCTTACCTCTCGTGCTAAATATCCCATTGAAAAAATTACTACCAAATTTTACTCTAAAGCAGCAGGAGGTACAGATTTGAGTATTAATAACCTTGTTACTGGTATCTTACCCAAAAAAATTATTATAGGTTTCCTAAAAAGTACATCATTCACAGGAAAACAAACGGAAAATCCATTTAATTTTCAACATTTCTCAATGCAATCTTTTGTATTGAGAAAAAATGGGGTTGCCATCCCATTTGAAGAAATCAAAATGGATTGGGACAATGATAACTATTTCGAGGCCTATATGTCATTTATTCAAGGTAGTGGACGTCTTTACACAGACAGTAGTATGGGTATTAGACCCATATCAGATTATCCAAAAGGATATATGTTCTTCATATTTGATTTAGATGCAACTCAAAATAGTGATGGCAGTATGTCTCTTATAAGAGAAGGAAAGATAAGTGCAGAAATAACTCTATCTAGACCTGCCACTGATCCAATCACTAATTTTGTCATGTTTAGCTATGATTATATCCTTGAAATAGACAAAAATGGATTAGTTTATTTTGATTAAAACAATCATCTATTTACTTTTAACCAGTAATAAGGTTTACAATACAAAAACAGCTTTAGTTTAGATAATTTATCCAAAAGGTGTGACATACAGCGTCTTTATAAATATCAACCTCCCTGCACACATGATATTTTCTCCCCTCTTAGAAGGCAGGCAAACTAAGATTGTCTATTGAACTAAATGAATTTCATTCTTCTCTTCTACTTTCTTTAATACATCTTTTTTGCTTCCAGTTTCTTCAGAACAGTGCTGTACTTGTATCATTTTTGAAAAAGTGTGAAATCACATTTTATTTTTCTTCAAGAAAAAAACGGAATGTGTGTAATTTTCGAAGGTATTTGGAAAGATCTCCACTTTTTTCAAAGAAATAATGAATACACTGCAAATAGATCAATTATTAAATACTCATCCTATCACAAATAAATCATTTATTGGGGTCTACCCTATAGATTTATTACCACTCACCAATCGTCCTGCCAACTTTAGTGTTGTCATAAATAGTGAAAAACATGATTCACCCAGGAATATGGGTCACTGGTGGAGTATTTATAAACCAATAAAAGGTCCTTATGAATTTTTTGTTCTTATGGTCTAAGTCCTCCAGATCAATTATCAAAATATATGGATAACAACTTTATCACTAATCCTATTAGATTACAAGGAACATTATCAGCAACATGTGGACAATATGTCTGTTATTTCATATACAAACGTAATTGTGGTTATAGTATTGATGAAATAGTATCAGAATTCAGTACATCCAATTTATATTCAAATGATTATTTTGTAAGTAAAAGTGTTGAAACAATTTTCGACACTAGCAACTTACAAATATATCATCAACCATACATTGAATTACAACTCGGTATTTCTTTGTATCAATATATCAATAATATTTCACAACAATAATTATTACCTGAGATAAAGAAGAAATGGTACCTTGTATAGAAAAATATTTCTATCAAATATTTTCAAAGAAATATATCATCAACCATATATTGAATTGCAAATATATCAATATTTTTCACACCAAATAATTTATAATACTCTATTCAATTATTACCTAAGGTGAAGAAAAAATAGTACCTTGCATAGAAAATATATTGCTATCAAATATTTTCAAACAAAACATCTTTTTCCAAGTATTGAAGAAGGAAAATAAAATTTCAAAAGAAGATAATTATGGCTTCAACTATTGATGACTCTACTACTACTTCACAACAGGATACCACAAGAAATCTACCAACTCTAACAAAACTTATGTCAACTGTAAATGATGCTATAACTTCAAAAAACACACAAGACAGTGACAATAGTGAACAACACACAGATAATGAACTGGATGAAAAAGATACTGTTCTGATCAATAATGAAGAACAAGAACAACAAATAGAAGATGACACAGAAGATAGTGATGATGATTATGCTAAAAATATGACATATATACCTAAATATAGTAAAGTCAAATATGTTTCTTCATCCCCACAAAGAAATGGTCCATGGACGTGGTGTGTTTTTCATGATAAAAATGCTCAATTACCTCGACACTCAACATCAAAATCTGCTGGACTAGACCTCTGTTCTAAAGATAATGTATATCTTGGTCCCAATAAAATGAAAGTAGTAGACACTGGTATATCTATAGGCTTACCATATGGATGCTATGGAAGGATAGCAGAAAAATCTGGAAATACCACTAATCATCATCTTCTTGTCATGGCTGGTGTTATAGATCCCGACTATACAGGTACCATTAAAATTTGTCTTTACAATCTCAAAAAGAGATCAGTATATCTTACCAAAGGGTTTAAAATTGCTCAAATCATCTTTGAAAAATTTGTCCGGGTTGAAGTTGGATTAGTGCAAGACAAAAGTCATACACATCGTGGAGCAAAAGGTTTTGGTGAATGTGATAAATAAATAGCACTTGGCCTGAAACATAATCACCTGCTCCTTAATTTCTTTGTGGTGTAATTCTTTACCTTCAACAATGCCCTTGGATGTAACCGAGGCATTACTTAATATCAATACAAATATTTAAAACTTCTTGTTTAAATATAAGGAAGTATTGATATTTATAACTTCTTGTTTGAATGTAAGGAAAAATATGTCATAGGATATAAACCAGGCATATTTTTTTCCTCAACATTATATAAAGAAAATGTCATAGGATGTTAACCAGACATTTTTTTTATATCCTACCTCTTTAAAAAATGTTCACGGATGGAACCGGACATTTTTAAAACATTTCATTTTAAGGGTTATTACGGGGTCACTTGAAGTTGTAATATATATGTGTGTTTATGTACATGTATATATATTATATATTTACTTGAGGGAAGGCATAGATGTATACTTAAAAATGTTATGTAATATCAATATTTTACATAACCCACCAATATATATCCACAAACAACCAGCATTATCAAATAAGAATTTTATAAAAATATAAACCAATACAGTGACTGATATGTATACAGCCTTGGTTCGCTAATCCACAATTTGTGAAGGTTTTCCTCTTTTTTTAATAGTTGTTCTTGTCATGATCAATGACTTTGCCTACCTTCATGACCTTAAAGTCATTCCTCATGTCGTCTGATAGCCCTGTCAGGAAGCACAGCTCTGGTATGAGGCAAATAAAGGTCGCATACAGCCTTGGTTCGCTAATCCACAATTTGTAAAGGTTTTCCTCTTTTTTTAAATAGTTGTTCTTGTCATGAACAATGACTTTGCCTACCTTCATGACCTTGAAGTCAGAGGAGAATATCTATTCAAGTAATATCTTCTGATAACTTTTTTTCCACTGTAGTGAAATTATATTTTTGTCATCTTCTTTTACCTTGAAAACAAAATAGCTCCAAGTAATGTGGTAATTATGATTCTGTTACTACCAAATGTTGCCTCTTCCAATAGCACAAATCATGTCAATCCACCAAAAAACAAAACATGTAATGCCTCTTCCAATAGCACAAATCATGTAAATCCCCCAAAAACCGAAACATGTGACATTATGAAACTGTGATATTTGACTAAGTTAGTGTGATGAACTAAATGTGATATTTGAATTAGTAATATTTATGATATTATGATGAACTAAAAATGTATATAAGTACAATATAAAATTTATGTGTGGAAAAAATATATATACGCCCTAAAAAATATAAAATCCCTTTAGCAAAGTGTGAAAATGTATAATTTCTTGTGATATATAAGTGTCAAAATATAAATGTATTATTCTTAATAATTTGTTTGGATATATACTTGTGACTATGTATTTGTGAAATGAAAACTATTTTCTTTGTAATATAAAATACCTTGTGTAGACAAAAAAATATACAATATTTATTGTGTGGGTTTGTGGAAAAAAATATATCCACTAAAAAAGAATGAAAACATATAAAATTCCTTTTAAAAAATACAAAAAATACCCTGTGTGTGTAGACTCCACTAAAAAAAAAGAAATGAAAAAATATAAAATCTCCTGGAAAAATAGAATAAATACCCGTGTGGAAAAAAAAAGAAAAAAAACCAAAAAAACAACAAAAAAAACCCACATGGGGATTGTTAGTTAAATGGTCTGTTTTTTGTAATTCGGATCTTTAACACAATCCTTGTTTGGGTACCAAAAAAGCAACAAAACTGTAAGCCGCATAGAAATCGCGGAGCATGGAACCAACAAGATTCATAGGAGCATGGAACCAACAAGATTCATCAATAAATTAGGTAAGTGGAAAAATTGGAGTAATAAGGTAAGTTTTTATTTCTCTTCTTCCAACACATACATATAGATAAAAAACACTCTCAAAAATTTTTTTAAATGCTATTTTTCCCCTATTGCATGTATACACAAAATAGGAAAGAGAGAATCTAATTAACACAACTTGCCTTTAGTTAGTATAGTAATTGGTGAGGCATGCAGCTGGGCTCAAAAGGACTACGCGCTGCACCTCCCTATCTACAGAAAACACTCTAGCTCAAAGTGTACCATAGAATCGGTGTAGCATTGACTCTCCAATGCTGTCCTCTTGTGGTGAATGTGAGAGTTGAATTAAGGGTAAATGAAATCATAAAGTACAAGTTTATGTTTTTATATTTTAGTGATGCCTCTGGTGTTGAGCATAAGAACTATACATAAAATGGATTATAAAGTGAACATAGGTCTTAATTGATTTGTTCACTGAAAACTGACGACATAAATTATATATAAATATATCTTCATTTTGCCTCACCCACAACAAGGGGCGAATGTGCTATAATAGGTAACACACACAGCTAGACATCACAAGGACTACGCACTCAACTTTACTTCACCATAGACAGGAGGAAGATTCCCCCTCCCCCCTCCTCAGGTAAGTTAAGCGCGTAGTCCTTGTGATGCTAGCTGTGTGTGTTACTTCCTACTACTGACGAGCACTATCAGTTAGACTTGACCGGAAGGGTGGCATGGAAAGTGTCACACATGCATGTTATTGTATTTGATCGTTTGTTTGATGAAAACCAATTCTATGTACCACCGGAAGTCATACTAGAGAATGCCAACGATATGAAAGACGACAAGGATGGCCAATAGGATGAAGGGGATGAAGAAGGCGACCAAGGTCAAATGCCAGATTTAAGTGATGAACAAATCCTTGTGGCAAATCATCAAGATGCCATGGATATTTTAAAGGGCAAAACAAATGTCACTGGCATGTATAAGCCAACTCTCTACCCTGCATTGGACTATCTGAAAAGAGAATTTCATCACATTGCCAGCACCGAAGACCAAGCCCATGTCACGACCCTCTTCCTGGACAGAACATACCAGTCACTTTTCATGAATCGCTACAAAGATATCATGAACAATCGCAACCAGGAAATGGGGAAGGCCAGACAGGTACAAAACATGGCTGTCCTGATCATCCGAAGGAAGGTGTTTCCACGTGCATGTCTCAATGCAGACAAAAACGATTTGACGGGAAAACTGAACTGCTCGTTGGTCTGCACGTTGTCTGATGTAGACCACTACCAAGACATTTTTGCCAGCCAACTCATGACCATGGCATCCACAACTGGCGTGTGCCATTTGAGTGTCGAATTCTTCATGTTTCTTGTCAGCAACATCATCAGCTTCTCTCCAATGAAACACAAACCAATTGTTTTGGACGGTCCCACTGGGGCAGGCAAGTCGTTTGCAACTCAAGTCCTTCAAATGATTGCCAATGGGCGTGGTGTCGTGAGAAATGAGTTTGCCTCCCAGCATGAACACAATGCCACCACCAGGTCTCATACACTGGTTTCGGAGAATGAGTATGAAAGCGTTCTCAGACAAAAATTGATCGAGGAATGGCAGTCTGATGAAGGTGGCAAGAGTGCCTTCAGCAACAACACCTCGATGGAATCAGTGACACTGAAAAATACATATGACCATGGGGTCACTACCAACCTCAGGGGCAGAATGACGAAGACCCAACACGGAGAAAGATGGGTGAAGTCCATGGACTATGCTATGGACGACAGGTCGGCCATCTTTCTCGCCAACGGTTTCTATGTATGTTCCAGCTTGAGGAACAGGTGCACGGTGTTTCACATTCCCAGCCTGAACGTGGGAGTGAATCAGAGGGAGGAGGAGTCTGTGCTGGAAACATTGGACAGGGCACACATCCTGCAACAGTTTGCTCTGATCTGATATCTCATATCGGAGGACCTCAACAGACAATATATACTCAATACCATAAAACCTGATGAGAGTGATTCACTCGATAAGACAGAGACTGAGCTGACATTGAAGAGGATTCAACAGGTGATGACCGAAATGGGCTTTGTCACAGAAGAGGTTTTGACCAGTAGAAAGATGACGTTGATCAAGTATGTTGCAGAAGTGTTTGCACAGTGGAGGGCTTTGCTGGAAGTATATGCAAGCATTCATTCAGACTGCAAGGTGGTGCCACCAGAACCGTCAATGAGCTTGGACGAATATAACCAGTATTTGGCAATGGTCATGAAAAGACATTTGAGAATGTTGCCAGAGACGAAAGCTACAACCAAGCATGTTACAAGGGTAGTGGTGGACCCATCAGATGTGTTGTGTGCCACCACACTAGTTATTCAGTTGACTGAACCTGACCGTCAACTGATGAATGTCATCTGCTCACAACTTGCTGATCCCTCTGAGTACGAAGAAATGGACACGTGGAAAATGAATTACTTGGTGATAAGCAACACAAGCTTCAGCTTGATTTGCGAGGAACTGAAGAGGCATCACACAAAGGTGTTGGACGAGTCTCTGAGCAAGTTATTCTTGAAATTCGAGGAGAAATACATCCTCAAAGGCAATACCAGAGTGCGATGGACCTTTTGAGGAGAAATACTTTCCAGAGATGGCCATCGGCGAGAGAATGATAAACAGGAACCCATGTTGGAGATTGAATGAGGATAATTTCCAAAAGAAGCACTTTTATACCATTTTAGTCTCATTATCTAGTCACACATGCCTTTTGAAAATAGGTGATCTTTTTGGGGTTAGACCAATCAGAATGAAGTTTCAGTGGAGCTAATTAAATATGCACAGCAAATGAAGGGTGGGCATCTCATTAAGTATGCACAGCTCATTAGGTAAGCTCAGTTCTTTGATTGAATACAGCACATATATGAATATTCATAGCTGGCTCATTAGGTAGGCACAGTTCATTAGGTAGGCACAGCTCATTAAGTAGGCACAGCTCATTAAGTAGGCACAGCTCATTATCTAGGCACAACATTTAATAATGTCATTGCAACAAAAGGAAATAGATCCAAAAAGGTAATTTTTATGATATTAAAAATTGTACTTTTGGCTTATGCCACATGAACATATCCTCTCCATTTCTAAGCATTGTCTAAACACAAATCAAAGAGATAAGAGATAAAACAATGAGGCATGGCCAATGCCCCCCTCTAATTTCCAACAACCCATGCAATTCCAACAACACATATATCAATCCCAACAAGTGATTGAAGTGTACTGAAGATATTTGATAAATCAGATCTATCTTATATGTTATATTTATCTAGAAATATGGTTGTATTCTATAAAGGAGAAGATTTGAACAAATCTAATTGTATGTGTCCATCAATTCCAACAATTCCATCTATCCCATGAACCAATATAATTCAATATTGATCATACCTTCAGTAAGTATTCTATGTACAGACCTGCACAGTTCATAAGCTCTGTATATTTTCCTACACATATCTGGTAAACCCCATATTTCTAGAAATGAGAAGAATCGGATGTATCTGAACAATTCCATCTTTGGCTACTTCCTATAAATTCCAACAATTCTATCAATCCCATCTATAGCATGTCCTGTCCTTCTGTCTTGATAAACTGAAAGAAACCCATTTATCTGAACTTTCTTCACATATATCAAACCACCCTGCTAATCTATTGATGGTGTTAATGAGGCCCACCTATGGCGAGGTGTGCAATTAATGACTTTATTGTTTCTATCAACCATTTCAATCAGCCCCCTTGTAATCATAATCAGATGAAACAGAACTAATGCATGTCTATTTGTAATCTACCCCTTGACTGTTACCATCCTTTATCAACCTTTTTATGCTGTGGGGGTCTATCAGAAAGAGGGATGAAGCTCAGTCAAATCTACTTCATACACTTATCAGAAAAGAATGAACGACTTAGTGGATTCCTTCATGTCTGCATGTCCCCCTATAAAAAATGGGATGTGTCTGGACAATACACTATAAGCGTGTTTTCTATAAATTTATTTTTCTAAATGGTTGGAAATGATGTTAAGATGAATCATTTTTCATCCAATATCTAAGTTGACCAACTCATATTGCTCAAAAGATCAAGAATTCATTTGTGGAATGATAGTCCTGTCTTCTGTATGTGTTAATTGGTATTATGTCATGCCACCTGGGGTACCCACATCTACCCTCTGACCTTCCCTCTGCTCTTACATACATCACCCAACTTGTTGTCAATGGTCTGTCAGAGCAAGATATATTCCTGCACTTTGAGGACATGGTCTCACATCAAAGCATAACAGTGTAAACATTATGTAATAGTAAACAAAGGACAGGGTGTTCCTCTGACTAAGATGGCACAGATACAATGTTAGCTAGAAATCTGCACATCAATTTGTGTGCTTTTTTTCATGGATTTACCATTTTCAAAAGAAAGAAACTTAAAATGTATGAATAGATATGCTAATAATTATGTGATTTCTAGAGATAGTTTTCCAACAAAGATTTGTATATTACAAAATATTGTGTCAAAAAAATAAAGTAAAAATCATCTTGATGAGATGATGTATAACAGTAACATTCTAAGATCAAAATGTGTACAAAATATCACCAAGTGACAAAGCAATCTGATATCATTCGGCATCATTGTAGTGTCCATGGTGGTGGAGCATCTGTCACACCTCACAAATTGCAAAGTGCCTATATCAATTTTATAGGGTCTTTTCTGAATGTGTAATCACAACATTTGACACGGTGGTGTGGGTCACAGAAGGTTTGGTTATGGCATGGTCTTATCAGTCTAAATAATTACATGCATCACATAACTTGAAAGACCTTAAATGCAGTGCTTGATTCTATGTGATGAAGTACTAATTCTATGTGATGAACTGATGACTTTATTGCCCCATTTAGCCACATGTGTTCTGTAGAATGTAAGTCAATCCACATTCGATTGATGGGATAGATATACATATTGTTGGAAAGATGGGATTGATGGTGAATTGCTTGGGCTTTTGGTTATGGATGAAAACAATATAATTATATAACTGTAGTGAACTCTAAACTGGCCATTATGTCTAAAACAATAGAATTTGTTGGTTTATTTGTTATTAATAGTCTTTCCGAATGTGTCAGAGCACTGGGATTGAGAACTACTCCAGAATCAATATTTTCATGATATTTCGTCATTGCATGCATTTCCTCATCATCTTCCACAGTGACATCATTCTGATATCGCTTTACATCATCTACAGCAATGCCATCTTCCTTATCTTTGCAAACATCATCTACAGCAGTTTCATGCTCCTGATATATAAACACATCCTCTGCAATGATGAGTTTATCCATTCCATACTTGTCACTGTTGTATATTTTATCTAAAATATCAACATTCTCTCTCTTCTCCATATTGTTTATGTTAGGTTTTAGTTATGTTATCATTCTATTTTCTATCCTCCTTCATGGATGAATCTTTAAAGAGGTAATAGTGTTTATTGCCTTGTTTATATGATGGTCAACCTAATCAAACAGTTTCTGGACTGTCCTAGTTTCTTCTCAGACCATAGAATATCATATAAGCACTGTACCGTACTCTAACTCTTCATGTGTACTATTCCATGACTACAAAATGAAGATATTTTAAATAACCTAGTCTTACAGTCAGAGGCAAATATATACAGAACAAGATTCAAAGTTTGGTATGCTTGATTAAAAGCCAAACAACTTGCAACATTATTATTATTATTATTATTATTATTATTATTATTATTATTATTATTATTATTATTATTATTATTATTATTATTATTATTATTATTATTATTATTATTATTATTATTATTATTATTATTATTATTATTATTATTATTATTATTATTATTATTATTATTATTATTATTATTATTATTATTATTATTATTATTATTATTATTATTATCATTATTATTATTATTATTATTTTTAAGTGGACCAACAATAATATGAAATTGCAGAAGTGTAAATCAATTTTTGGAGTAAAAAGATTTAACTTGAAATGGAGAAGTCTGAATGTTGCGAGACACAGTTGCATGAGACTACGAGATACACACTTCTTTCAACTGAATATTACGTTTACACAAAAGTTGATTACCGATGTTTATCACCAATTTTTATCACACCACTTGACCTTGTTGCAATGTTGGCACACGCAGGTGTCAGAGAATGATCTGATGTGAATATTTTCAAGAGTACAGATGTACTTTAAATGTAACCTTGAGTGAAGTCCTCTTGACATTATGAGCAAGGTAAACACAGTTCAGCTGACCGTTGCCTGAGGCTGCTAGATACACATTTCTTTCCACTGAATATCGTATATACAAATTACCACAGTTTCTTCAATAATTGGAGCATAAAGATGATTTAACCTTGAGTGAAGTCCTAGGTAAACACAGTTGTGTGAGGCTACGAGATGCACATTTCTATCCACTGAATATCATATATACAAATGACCACAGTTTCGTCAATAATTGGAGTAAAAAAATGATTTGACCTGCTCTGAAAACGTAATGATGCTGCGAGCAAGGTAAATACAGTTGTGTGAGGCTTCAAGATGCACATTTCTTTCCACTGAATATCATATATAAAAATGACCACAGTTTCTTCAATAATTGGAGTAGAAACCTGCTCTGAAAACGTTGTGATGCTGCGATCAAGGTAAACACAGTTGCGTGAGGTTACGAGATGTACAATTCTTTTAATTGAATATTACACATACAAAAGACCACAGTTTCGTCAATAATTGGAATAGAAAGACCTTTGTCAATAATAGGAAAGATCATATTGACATTGCAAGCAAGATAAACATGATGATGTCATACAGGAAAGTTTCATCATAATGACATCAGACAGGAAGATGTTGTCATAGTGATGTCGGACATAATGACGTCATGTTAACATCATAAATTATGTTAATATGATCATGTACAATACAGCTTTTACCTTTTGGTAAGCTCCTCCCTCTGCACTGCTTGAAATACCAGTTTTTGGCTATTTTGTCTAATAATAAAAGAAATGTATGCTATGTCCCTTCCACCTTTCTTAATATTTCATCTTTTCCTTTCCTATGAGATCAAGCCGATCGGTGCAGCGGATGCTCTGTTTGAATTAATTAATGACTTTCTCATTCCTTTTCATATTATTGATAATTATTATTATTATTATTATTGTTGTTGTTGTTGTTGCTGTTGTTGTTTTTGTAACGCACGATACTGATGGTTGATGAGTCACCATAACCACCACTCTGTGAGATGACGTGTTAGACGGACGAGCCGAAGTTAGATACGCAGGCAGGACGAGTCCATCTGATGACGCGTGAAGAAGCCACGTAGGCAAGCCCCGACAGATGACGCGGAGTGGTCCCTTAAAAGAGGCGCGCAACCGTGGATCCGGGTAGTTAGAAGTTCCCAGTTCAGAAGAGCCCGAGGTAGAGATCAGCGACCACTTGCCACTGAAGATCCACGACTCTCAGTATCGTGACTCTATAGACTTGGGTGTTTTGCGTATAGTCAGGGTTTCATAAGTATCATGCAAAGTTGGTAGTTCATATGCCTCGCTCATTGCCATGCCGGCCTAGCCAGACAAGGAGGAATCACAGCACTGAATAAAGGTAACTATTGCACTGTGTATATCCTGTGTCTGCAGTCCTTGCCTGTCATCCATATGAGGGTATAACATGGTAGCTAGGATCCGTGCCCCAACTCACAGCCAGCGAGTTAGCGAGCTATGCTTATGGTACAGTACAGTACAGTAGAGTAGAACAGGTTAGAGTATCTATCTATTTGGTAGAGTATTGATCCCCCGTCCACGTCCCCCCAACGACGGATACTCACCAATAGTGGGTAACAGTATAACCTCATTTTTGAACTTTTCAAAGACAATTTCTTTGATGACGTCATAAGTATATTGAGAATAAAATAAGACTCAAAAGTAATTACTTACATTAATATAATGATATATAATTGTCATGTTTGACAGCATAACAATTTTATGCATATATACAAATACTAGATGAACTTTGATATGCCTGGTTTCACATCTGAGGACACAACAGATTTCATATCATATACGTCCTCCTTCATATTATAATATGTTGGCATTAAATTTTTTTTTTTTTGGAGTTTCAAAAGTTAGGTCGGGCCCGCACTAGACCATATCGAGGGGAAATGACACATGTTTTCATGGGTCCAGAACATGGCAGAACATGGCTAAGTCACTAAGTGGCCCTTTTGTGCATATGAAAAGTGGCAAGTCTCGTCTAAAAGGTTACCTCGGGCTAGCAGAGGCACTAGGTCGGGCTAGCGCTAGTCACTGCGCACCAGTTCAGCACAGCCTTTTTGGGTGAAATGGTACTATTCACCCTACTTCGGGCTAATGGGCATTTACAACATTTTGAGTTCACACCACACGAAACTGGCACTTGGTGTCTTATTTCCAGATGAGATTGACAATGGTGTATACCATTAGATCCACTTTGGAGTCCATTGAAGTGCCCCATATGGTTCTATTTTTTATCACACAGAGTGGGGTTTAGACATGCTCATTAGATGGTATATGGTCTTATCACTTATACCATGAGTGTCAGTTTGGAGCAACCAGAAGATCCCTGTATGGTTCTATTTCTTATCGTTTTGAGTGGTGTTTAGACATGTTAATTGAGTAACATGTGGTCCTATCAATTATACTATGAGTGCCAGTTTGAAGCTCTGAGAAGATCCCTGTATGGTTCTATTTCTTATCACCTTGATTGGTGTTTAGACATGATCAATAGATTGTATGTGGTCTTATCAATAATACAAAGAGTGCCAGTTTAGAGTTCACTGAAATTACTTCTATGGTTCTATTTCTTAAGACTTTGATTGATGTTTAGACATGATCAATACATGGTTTGTGGTCTTGTACTTTTTACCAAGAGTGCCAGTTTAGAGTTCATTAATTTAAAAGTTACTTCTATGGCTCAAATTTTTATCACATTGAGCAGTGCTTAGACATCTTCATTCAATGGTATGTGGTCTTATCAATTATACAAATAGTGCCAGTTTAGAGTTCTCTAAAATTACTTCTATGGTTCTATTTATTAACACTTTGATTGATGTTTAGACATGATCAATACATGGTTTATGTAGATAGCATATGGTCTGATTACTCAAACCATAATGGCCAGTTTAGAGTTCACTACAGTTCTATAATTATATTGTTTTCATCCATGGCCAAAAGCCCAAGCAATTCACCATCAATCCCATCTTTCCAACAATATGTATATCTATCCCATCAATCGAATGTGGATTGACTTACATTCTACAGAACACATGTGGCTAAATGGGGCAATAAAGTCATCAGTTCATCACATAGAATTAGTACTTCATCACATAGAATCAAGCACTGCATTTAAGGTCTTTCAAGTTATGTGATGCATGTAATTATTTAGACTGATAAGACCATGCCATAACCAAACCTTCTGTGACCCACACCACCGTGTCAAATGTTGTGATTACACATTCAGAAAAGACCCTATAAAATTGATATAGGCACTTTGCAATTTGTGAGGTGTGACAGATGCTCCACCACCATGGACACTACAATGATGCCGAATGATATCAGATTGCTTTGTCACTTGGTGATATTTTGTACACATTTTGATCTTAGAATGTTACTGTTATACATCATCTCATCAAGATGATTTTTACTTTATTTTTTTGACACAATATTTTGTAATATACAAATCTTTGTTGGAAAACTATCTCTAGAAATCACATAATTATTAGCATATCTATTCATACATTTTAAGTTTCTTTCTTTTGAAAATGGTAAATCCATGAAAAAAAGCACACAAATTGATGTGCAGATTTCTAGCTAACATTGTATCTGTGCCATCTTAGTCAGAGGAACACCCTGTCCTTTGTTTACTATTACATAATGTTTACACTGTTATGCTTTGATGTGAGACCATGTCCTCAAAGTGCAGGAATATATCTTGCTCTGACAGACCATTGACAACAAGTTGGGTGATGTATGTAAGAGCAGAGGGAAGGTCAGAGGGTAGATGTGGGTACCCCAGGTGGCATGACATAATACCAATTAACACATACAGAAGACAGGACTATCATTCCACAAATGAATTCTTGATCTTTTGAGCAATATGAGTTGGTCAACTTAGATATTGGATGAAAAATGATTCATCTTAACATCATTTCCAACCATTTAGAAAAATAAATTTATAGAAAACATGCTTATAGTGTATTGTCCAGACACATCCCATTTTTTGTAGGGGGACATGCAGACATGAAGGAATCCACTAAGTCGTTCATGCTTTTCTGATAAGTGTATGAAGTAGATTTGACTGAGCTTCATCCCTCTTTCTGATAGACCCCCACAGCATAAAAAGGTTGATAAAGGATGGTAACAGTCAAGGGGTAGATTACAAATAGACATGCATTAGTTCTGTTTCATCTGATTCTGATTACAAGGGGGCTGATTGAAATGGTTGATAGAAACAATAAAGTCATTAATTGCACACCTCACCATAGGTGGGCCTCATTAACACCATCAATAGATTAGCAGGGTGGTTTGATATATGTGAAGAAAGTTCAGATAAATGGGTTTCTTTCAGTTTATCAAGACAGAAGGACAGGACATGCTATAGATGGGATTGATAGAATTGTTGGAATTTATAGGAAGTAGCCAAAGATGGAATTGTTCAGATACATCCGATTCTTCTCATTTCTAGAAATATGGGGTTTACCAGATATGTGTAGGAAAATATACAGAGCTTATGAACTGTGCAGGTCTGTACATAGAATACTTACTGAAGGTATGATCAATATTGAATTATATTGGTTCATGGGATAGATGGAATTGTTGGAATTGATGGACACATACAATTAGATTTGTTCAAATCTTCTCCTTTATAGAATACAACCATATTTCTAGATAAATATAACATATAAGATAGATCTGATTTATCAAATATCTTCAGTACACTTCAATCACTTGTTGGGATTGATATATGTGTTGTTGGAATTGAATGGGTTGTTGGAAATTAGAGGGGGGCATTGGCCATGCCTCATTGTTTTATCTCTTATCTCTTTGATTTGTGTTTAGACAATGCTTAGAAATGGAGAGGATATGTTCATGTGGCATAAGCCTAAAGTACAATTTTTAATATCATAGAAATTACCTTTTTGGATCTATTTCCTTTTGTTGCAATGACATTATTAAATGTTGTGCCTAGATAATGAGCTGTGCCTACTTAATGAGCTGTGCCTACTTAATGAGCTGTGCCTACCTAATGAACTGTGCCTACCTAATGAGCCAGCTATGAATATTCATATATGTGCTGTATTCAATCAAAGAACTGAGCTTACCTAATGAGCTGTGCACACTTAATGAGATGCCCACCCTTCATTTGCTGTGCATATTTAATTAGCTCCACTGAAACTTCATTCTGATTGGTCTAACCCCAAAAAGATCACCTCTTTTCAAAAGGCATGTGTGACTAGATAATGAGACTAAAATGGTATAAAAGTGCTTCTTTTGGAAATTATCCTCATTCAATCTCCAACATGGGTTCCTGTTTATCATTCTCTCGCCGATGGCCATCTCTGGAAAGTATTTCTCCTCAAAAGGTCCATCGCACTCTGGTATTGCCTTTGAGGATGTACTTCTCCTCGAATTTCAAGAATAACTTGCTCAGAGACTCGTCCAACACCTTTGTGTGATGCCTCTTCAGTTCCTCGCAAATCAAGCTGAAGCTTGTGTTGCTTATCACCAAGTAATTCATTTTCCACGTGTCCATTTCTTCGTACTCAGAGGGATCAGCAAGTTGTGAGCAGATGACATTCATCAGTTGACGGTCAGGTTCAGTCAACTGAATAACTAGTGTGGTGGCACACAACACATCTGATGGGTCCACCACTACCCTTGTAACATGCTTGGTTGTAGCTTTCGTCTCTGGCAACATTCTCAAATGTCTTTTCATGACCATTGCCAAATACTGGTTATATTCGTCCAAGCTCATTGACGGTTCTGGTGGCACCACCTTGCAGTCTGAATGAATGCTTGCATATACTTCCAGCAAAGCCCTCCACTGTGCAAACACTTCTGCAACATACTTGATCAATGTCATCTTCCTACTGGTCAAAACCTCTTCTGTGACAAAGCCCATTTCGGTCATCACCTGTTGAATCCTCTTCAATGTCAGCTCAGTCTCTGTCTTATCGAGTGAATCACTCTCATCAGGTTTTATGGTATTGAGTATATATTGTCTGTTGAGGTCCTCCGATATGAGATATCAGATCAGAGCAAACTGTTGCAGGATGTGTGCCCTGTCCAATGTTTCCAGCACAGACTCCTCCTCCCTCTGATTCACTCCCACGTTCAGGCTGGGAATGTGAAACACCGTGCACCTGTTCCTCAAGCTGGAACATACATAGAAACCGTTGGCGAGAATGATGGCCGACCTGTCGTCCATAGCATAGTCCATGGACTTCACCCATCTTTCTCCGTGTTGGGTCTTCGTCATTCTGCCCCTGAGGTTGGTAGTGACCCCATGGTCATATGTATTTTTCAGTGTCACTGATTCCATCGAGGTGTTGTTGCTGAAGGCATTCTTGCCACCTTCATCAGACTGCCATTCCTCGATCAATTTTTGTCTGAGAACGCTTTCATACTCATTCTCCGAAACCAGCGTATGAGACCTGGTGGTGGCATAGTGTTCATGCTGGGAGGCAAACTCATTTCTCACGACACCACGCCCATTGGCAATCATTTGAAGGGCTTGAGTTGCAAACGACTTGCCTGCCCCAGTGGGACCGTCCAAAACAATTGGTTTGTGTTTCATTGGAGAGAAGCTGATGATGTTGCTGACAAGAAACATGAAGAATTCGACACTCAAATGGCACACGCCAGTTGTGGATGCCATGGTCATGAGTTGGTAGTGTGTTGGTAGTGGTCTACATCAGACAACGTGCAGACCAACGAGCAGTTCAGTTTTCCCGTCAAATCGTTTTTGTCTGCATTGAGACATGCACGTGGAAACACCTTCCTTCGGATGATCAGGACAGCCTTGTTTTGTACCTGTCTGGCCTTCCCCATTTCCTGGTTGCGATTGTTCATGATATCTTTGTAGCGATTCATGAAAAGTGACTGGTATGTTCTGTCCAGGAAGAGGGTCGTGACATGGGCTTGGTCTTCGGTGCTGGCAATGTGATGAAATTCTCTTTTCAGATAGTCCAATGCAGGGTAGAGAGTTGGCTTATACATGCCAGTGACATTTGTTTTGCCCTTTAAAATATCCATGGCATCTTGATGATTTGCCACAAGGATTTGTTCATCACTTAAATCTGGCATTTGACCTTGGTCGCCTTCTTCATCCCCTTCATCCTATTGGCCATCCTTGTCGTCTTTCATATCGTTGGCATTCTCTAGTATGACTTCCGGTGGTACATAGAATTGGTTTTCATCAAACAAACGATCAAATACAATAACATGCATGTGTGACACTTTCCATGCCACCCTTCCGGTCAAGTCTAACTGATAGTGCTCGTCAGTAGTAGGAAGTAACACACACAGCTAGCATCACAAGGACTACGCGCTTAACTTACCTGAGGAGGGGGGAGGGGGAATCTTCCTCCTGTCTATGGTGAAGTAAAGTTGAGTGCGTAGTCCTTGTGATGTCTAGCTGTGTGTGTTACCTATTATAGCACATTCGCCCCTTGTTGTGGGTGAGGCAAAATGAAGATATATTTATATATAATTTATGTCGTCAGTTTTCAGTGAACAAATCAATTAAGACCTATGTTCACTTTATAATCCATTTTATGTATAGTTCTTATGCTCAACACCAGAGGCATCACTAAAATATAAAAACATAAACTTGTACTTTATGATTTCATTTACCCTTAATTCAACTCTCACATTCACCACAAGAGGACAGCATTGGAGAGTCAATGCTACACCGATTCTATGGTACACTTTGAGCTAGAGTGTTTTCTGTAGATAGGGAGGTGCAGCGCGTAGTCCTTTTGAGCCCAGCTGCATGCCTCACCAATTACTATACTAACTAAAGGCAAGTTGTGTTAATTAGATTCTCTCTTTCCTATTTTGTGTATACATGCAATAGGGGAAAAATAGCATTTAAAAAAATTTTTGAGAGTGTTTTTTATCTATATGTATGTGTTGGAAGAAGAGAAATAAAAACTTACCTTATTACTCCAATTTTTCCACTTACCTAATTTATTGATGAATCTTGTTGGTTCCATGCTCCTATGAATCTTGTTGGTTCCATGCTCCGCGATTTCTATGCGGCTTACAGTTTTGTTGCTTTTTTGGTACCCAAACAAGGATTGTGTTAAAGATCCGAATTACAAAAAACAGACCATTTAACTAACAATCCCCATGTGGGTTTTTTTTGTTGTTTTTTTGGTTTTTTTTCTTTTTTTTTCCACACGGGTATTTATTCTATTTTTCCAGGAGATTTTATATTTTTTCATTTCTTTTTTTTTAGTGGAGTCTACACACACAGGGTATTTTTTGTATTTTTTAAAAGGAATTTTATATGTTTTCATTCTTTTTTAGTGGATATATTTTTTTCCACAAACCCACACAATAAATATTGTATATTTTTTTGTCTACACAAGGTATTTTATATTACAAAGAAAATAGTTTTCATTTCACAAATACATAGTCACAAGTATATATCCAAACAAATTATTAAGAATAATACATTTATATTTTGACACTTATATATCACAAGAAATTATACATTTTCACACTTTGCTAAAGGGATTTTATATTTTTTAGGGCGTATATATATTTTTTACACACATAAATTTTATATTCTACTTATATACATTTTTAGTTCATCATAATATCATAAATATTACTAATTCAAATATCACATTTAGTTCATCACAATAACTTAGTCAAATATCACAGTTTCATAATGTCACATGTTTTGGTTTTTGGGGGATTTACATGATTTGTGCTATTGGAAGAGGCATTACATGTTTTGTTTTTTGGTGGATTGACATGATTTGTGCTATTGGAAGAGGCAACATTTGGTAGTAACAGAATCATAATTACCACATTACTAGGAGCTATTTTGTTTTCAAGGTAAAAGAAGATGACAAAAATATAATTTCACTACAGTGGAAAAAAAGTTATCAGAAGATATTACTTGAATAGATATTCTCCTCTGACTTCAAGGTCATGAAGGTAGGCAAAGTCATTGTTCATGACAAGAACAACTATTTAAAAAAAGAGGAAAACCTTCACAAATTGTGGATTAGCGAACCAAGGCTGTATGTGACCTTTATTTGCCTCATACCAGAGCTGTGCTTCCTGACAGGGCTATCAGACGACATGAGGAATGACTTTAAGGTCATGAAGGTAGGCAAAGTCATTGATCATGACAAGAACAACTATTAAAAAAAGAGGAAAACCTTCACAAATTGTGGATTAGCGAACCAAGGCTGTATAAATAACAGTCACTGTATTGGTTTATATTTTTATAAAATTCTTATTTGATAATGCTGGTTGTTTGTGGATATATATTGGTGGGTTATGTAAAATATTGATATTACATAACATTTTTAAGTATACATCTATGCCTTCCCTCAAGTAAATATATAATATATATACATGTACATAAACACACATATATATTACAACTTCAAGTGACCCCGTAATAACCCTTAAAATGAAATGTTTTAAAAATGTCCGGTTCCATCCGTGAACATTTTTTAAAGAGGTAGGATATAAAAAAAATGTCTGGTTAACATCCTATGACATTTTCTTTATATAATGTTGAGGAAAAAAAATATGCCTGGTTTATATCCTATGACATATTTTTCCTTACATTCAAACAAGAAGTTATAAATATCAATACTTCCTTATATTTAAACAAGAAGTTTTAAATATTTGTATTGATATTAAGTAATGCCTCGGTTACATCAAAGGGCATTGTTGAAGGTAAAGAATTACACCACAAAGAAATTAAGGAGCAGGTGATTATGTTTCTGGCCAAGTGCTATTTATTTATCACATTCACCAAAACCTTTTGCTCCACGATGTATATGACTTTTGTCTTGCACTAATCCAACTTCAACCCGGACAAATTTTTCAAAGATGATTTGAGCAATTTTAAACCCTCTGGTAAGATATACTGATCTCTTTATGAGATTGTAAAGACAAATTTTAATGGTACCTGTATAGTCGGGATCTATAACACCAGCCATGACAAGAAGATGATGATTAGTGGTATTTCCAGATTTTTCTGCTATCCTTCCATAGCATCCATATGGTAAGCCTATAGATATACCAGTGTCTACTACTTTCATTTCATTGGGACCAAGATATACATTATCTTTAGAACAGAGGTCTAGTCCAGCAGATTTTGATGTTGAGTGTCGAGGTAATTGAGCATTTTTATCATGAAAAACACACCACGTCCATGGACCATTTCTTTGTGGGAATGAAGAAACATATTTGACTTTACTATATTTAGGTATATATGTCATATTTTTAGCATAATCATCATCACTATCTTCTGTGTCATCTTCTATTTGTTGTTCTTGTTCTTCATTATTGATCAGAACAGTATCTTTTTCATCCAGTTCATTATCTGTGTGTTGTTCACTATTGTCACTGTCTTGTGTGTTTTTTGAAGTTATAGCATCATTTACAGTTGACATAAGTTTTGTTAGAGTATCTTCTTTTGAAATTTTATTTTCCTTCTTCAATACTTGGAAAAAGATGTTTTGTTTGAAAATATTTGATAGAAATATATTTTCTATGCAAGGTACTATTTTTTCTTCACCTTAGGTAATAATTGAATAGAGTATTATAAATTATTTGGTGTGAAAAATATTGATATATTTGCAATTCAATATATGGTTGATGATATATTTCTTTGAAAATATTTGATAGAAATATTTTTCTATACAAGGTACCATTTCTTCTTTATCTCAGGTAATAATTATTGTTGTGAAATATTATTGATATATTGATACAAAGAAATACCGAGTTGTAATTCAATGTATGGTTGATGATATATTTGTAAGTTGCTAGTGTCGAAAATTGTTTCAACACTTTTACTTACAAAATAATCATTTGAATATAAATTGGATGTACTGAATTCTGATACTATTTCATCAATACTATAACCACAATTACGTTTGTATATGAAATAACAGACATATTGTCCACATGTTGCTGATAATGTTCCTTGTAATCTAATAGGATTAGTGATAAAGTTGTTATCCATATATTTTGATAATTGATCTGGAGGACTTAGACCATAAGAACAAAAAAATTCATAAGGACCTTTTATTGGTTTATAAATACTCCACCAGTGACCCATATTCCTGGGTGAATCATGTTTTTCACTATTTATGACAACACTAAAGTTGGCAGGACGATTGGTGAGTGGTAATAAATCTATAGGGTAGACCCCAATAAATGATTTATTTGTGATAGGATGAGTATTTAATAATTGATCTATTTGCAGTGTATTCATTATTTCTTTGAAAAAAGTGGAGATCTTTCCAAATACCTTCGAAAATTACACACATTCCGTTTTTTTCTTGAAGAAAAATAAAATGTGATTTCACACTTTTTCAAAAATGATACAAGTACAGCACTGTTCTGAAGAAACTGGAAGCAAAAAAGATGTCTTAAAGAAAGTAGAAGAGAAGAATGAAATTCATTTAGTTCTATAGACAATCTTAGTTTGCCTGCCTTCTAAGAGGGGAGAAAATATCATGTGTGCAGGGAGGTTGATATTTATAAAGACGCTGTATGTCACACCTTTTGGATAAATTATCTAAACTAAAGCTGTTTTTGTATTGTAAACCTTATTACTGGTTAAAAGTAAATAGATGATTGTTTTAATCAAAATAAACTAATCCATTTTTGTCTATTTCAAGGATATAATCATAGCTAAACATGACAAAATTAGTGATTGGATCAGTGGCAGGTCTAGATAGAGTTATTTCTGCACTTATCTTTCCTTCTCTTATAAGAGACATACTGCCATCACTATTTTGAGTTGCATCTAAATCAAATATGAAGAACATATATCCTTTTGGATAATCTGATATGGGTCTAATACCCATACTACTGTCTGTGTAAAGACGTCCACTACCTTGAATAAATGACATATAGGCCTCGAAATAGTTATCATTGTCCCAATCCATTTTGATTTCTTCAAATGGGATGGCAACCCCATTTTTTCTCAATACAAAAGATTGCATTGAGAAATGTTGAAAATTAAATGGATTTTCCGTTTGTTTTCCTGTGAATGATGTACTTTTTAGGAAACCTATAATAATTTTTTTGGGTAAGATACCAGTAACAAGGTTATTAATACTCAAATCTGTACCTCCTGCTGCTTTAGAGTAAAATTTGGTAGTAATTTTTTCAATGGGATATTTAGCACGAGAGGTAAGGAGAGCAGCTTCATGAGCAAGACGAACTGAGTTTGATACATTAACATGTTTAGCCAGCAGATAAGCTTTTTCAGTGAGAATTTTTTTCATTTGAAGCTGCCATGAGACAAAAATCAGTATCTGCTCTAATAAATCTGATGCGGAGTTCTGTACCTGGCATTAATAGTTTTGGTTGTGATGTAATATCACTATATATGCGACCAAATGATTCAAATTATTTGGAAAATTTGGTAAGGTTGAACCGTGATTTTGCTCCTGTATTATTAGTCCCTTCTAAATCATCAGTTTCATCCATAGGATTTAGGTTTTAAAATATAGACTACACGTTAATTGTTCTTGTTTAGTAAGCCGATTGTATGTAAATAATGTTTCTAGATATGCTCTAAATGGATAAAGATTATCTGAACTACTTATCAATTTATTATTTAAATATATCTCAACTGATTTGAATTGGGTGGCATGAAATAAATTGATTGGAAATACTTTTTTGACTGCCGTTAAATCATCACCCTCAGCTGGTGGTGGTAATGGTTCATTATTTGATGTAAAAATTCTACTTTTAAGAAAATATATAATACTTGATGGATCTTAATATTGGAAATCTGGTACTTGAATTAGAAATTCTAAAGGAGCACTTCGTTCTATGTTAGTTAGTGGATGGTATTTTACATATCTAGATTCATCTATAGAGATCGAGTTGTGAACTGACACAAGGACACGAAGTTGAATCAGCTAAAGCCATTATTTGTCAAATATATCTTGATGACGTTTCTTATTTATAGTTCTTCTACGGGGTCTTTTCTTCACATCAGGGGTTTTATGTTCATTAACAAGTGCTTGGGGTATCTGTTGTAGTCTTTGTAAAGATCTACGCTTTATAGATCTTCCTACATTCTGGCCAGAAAGAATGTCACTGACAATATCTCCCCCAGCAGACAAGGCATGTTTTCCAGCAACTTTAGCTGTTCTTTTTAAAACAGGAAGAACAGCTTTTTTTACTAGTGGTATAACTGTACTTTTAACCAAAGGAATTACAGATCTAAAGAGACCACCTAGTAAATTACCAAAACCATATCCAGATTGATATTGTTTACCAATAAATATTGGTAACCCAGATCCTGCTTGATTTAGATAATAGCTTTTAATATGATGAGGATTTTCTTGATATGGACAAATCTTAATTATTAATGTCAATAAGAACTGTAGATCCAAAATTTCTATGCTTTTTGCTGCTTAGAAAGCAGAGTTGTATTTTTCATCTCAACAAGAAAGTTATCTTGATACAATATTAAAAGAAAAGAAAGTATACATTTTATGGTTAACAAATAAGTATTGTTATAAACTTAGAAAACTATTTCTTCTTCGTTTAAAATGTAATTTAATGATAATGTGCCCATGTTCAAATTTTACAAGATTACCAAACATATCACATATTTTAATTTCAATGTGAGAAAAAAAATTGGATGATAATGGTAAATAATGTCCTTTTTCAAATATTTTTTCTGAATATTCTCCACCTTTTCCCCTAACATGTACAGTCCTTAATAAAGGTACTTGTAGGTTGCCTACTATTTGCTCTTCAACTAAATTTGTATAGATGAACATTGTCTTCATGAAAGAATCAAGTTGTACTGTTTCTTCAGCTTTAAAATTTGTTCTATTTTCATCAACTTCAAATGATCTAGTTTCATTGAACTTTTTATGTGCAATTTTTATCTGTTCTCCTTTTACCATTTTAATAGTTATTTTGTTGTCAATGGGGTCTATTTGGAATTTACTCATAAAGGTATCTGGTCTAGCCTCATTAATCTGTCTACATAAAGCTTTACCATCTGCATAATACCCTTCTGTTAAGAATACTGGTAAATAACTTGTTGTTGCTTTGCTATAATATATTAAATTGTAAGGCCATTGTAGATTATTCCAACTGATTGGATATGTTATTTCTACAAGTGCTACACTGTACTTTCTATCAAGATTTAATCCGCCTGGAAGTGGGGTAATGTAATGTGAGGTTTTATTATCAGGATATTCCTCACATATAACATTAGATGGTAGTACAACATAAAAATCATCACGGTGTGCCATATTTCCCTTTTACCAAATAATCCAACCAGAACCTAATTGTTCTCTATACTTTTTGCCTCTATTTTTTCTTGTTGATCTTCTGAGTGGAGGAGGACTGGGAGAAGTAATTTTCATTGATTTATGATAACCCGATGATGGTACTGTCAATGGAGACAACGATTGTTCTATTGTTATTGGAGAAAGTGAGTGTTCAATAGATGCTTTATGATGAATTCTTTTCTTTGGGCGACCACGCTCTTGTTTGATTAGTTTTGTAGCTCGTATCCATTGGATTGGAGTACCAATTGATACTAGTTTATCTTTTAATTCCCAAGCGCCAATTGGTACTATAGTAGATGGTTCAAATTTTTTCATAAGAAATTTAAATATATCTATGATATTAGAATTTAAGAATAACTTATTATCAATGTGTAATTGTAAATCTTCATCCCACCAAATTTGTTCTTTATAATTATCAATTATTTGTAAAATACTTTTTAAAAAAGGGTAAAGATGATTTATCCATCTCACTTAAAATATAGTTATTGCTACTTGATGGTGATGGTATATTTATATCTTGTTGTTTATTTTGTATATTATCTGGTTTAGATGCCATTTTTTTTTCTTGGGAATATAATTTGATTTTGACATCTGGAACTAGATTAGGATTTTTTTAAATATTGATAGATGTATCTTTTTTGTCTACTGCAAATTTACATTTATCCCATAGACTCAAAGGAACTATGACACATTCTTGAAATGAGGTCATTCTTTTTTTTCATAAAATATTATTTAACAAGGCCACTTATCAATGATCCTATTCCTGATACTATAGCTCGGAGAATTAAAGGTAAGAATCCACCGTCATGGATCTTCAGTGGCAAGTGGTCGTTGATCTCCTTCTTGGCTCCTAAACTGGGGTCTGACTCTGTGCTCTGCGTGACTACCAACAACGACCTGGACTCGCGGTTGCGCATCTCTTTTAAGGGGCTACTCCGCATCATCTGTGTGTGGTTGCCTACGTGGCTTCCTCACGCGTCAGCAAATGGACTCGTCCTGCCTGCGTATCCAACCTCGGCTCGTCCGTCCTACACGTGACTTTCACGGAGTGGTGGTTATGGTGACTCATCAACCATCAGTATCATGTTATTGTCTATGAATGTCTATATATTTCCAAGAGTCTCTGGGTGTGTATTCTATATCCTACACTCGGCCCTCCTTCGACTAAACACGTCCTCGTGTTTCAGCCGAGAATATTCCCTTCAATATGTAACAAGTATATATACTTATAACTTAAAGCAAAGTAACCCGAACACTCACTTAAGAATTGATTAGATTGCCAAGCGCTCATGCCAATATCCAAGCCAGACCAGACGTACAATTTATCTAAGATACATCAATAACCCATTGAAATGAATGTGGTGT
The DNA here is from genome assembly GCA_949316495.1 of Amphiduros pacificus. Classification (NCBI taxonomy): domain Eukaryota; kingdom Metazoa; phylum Annelida; class Polychaeta; order Phyllodocida; family Hesionidae; genus Amphiduros; species Amphiduros pacificus. Next base: position 26,822,232 of record OX439008.1, on the reverse strand, counting down.
ACATCGAGATAAAAATACCACGCCCAAGTATATGAGGTTTAAGCACAAAATTTTAAGGATACACAGTGTATTATAGAACACGTTACAAACAACATCAGGATTACAACATCAAGAATAAGAAAAAACCCATTACCAAAATATAAAGAACATCAAGGACACTACATATGTGTAAGATACTTAAATACCATAAAGGTTCAAATAGTTAAGACGAAATGAACGATTTTAGGCGTACAATACAAATGACCATTAAACTGTATAATAATTAAACTTGAACATGAAGTAACATATATAAAGAAATTGATAAGGAAAATCATTACGCACGACGTGCACAATATATGCTTATAGGTTTGTTTCCTTTTGTAAAAGAATACAAATTAGAAGTTATACAATAAAAAATAACATATCGATACGTAACTATGAAATATTAAGAGTGGATGGCACACAAGGAAACCACTTGCCTTGGATGCTGCAGAGCAAGTTAGCATGAATCGCAACCCGCACTACTCCTTTCTCACAACTGTAAAGGCACTAATGCCCGAGCGCTTTTGTATTCAGTTAAGGCTAAGTGTGAAGCTGAGACATTACAACAGGCGACCCCGTGGAGAGTGTATCAGAGAAAAACAATATATATCTCCAATGGAGACAAGGACTATATATATTTCCAGAGGAGACTGAGGAAAGATCATAAGATAAGTGACAAAGGCTATTATTTAAACAAGTGACTCCGCGGACAGTGTAAGTTATGTGCCATCCTGTGAATATACAATAGGGGTGAGATTCTACTTTATGAGGGGGTGGGTGAAAAATCGGCTGTAAAACCATACTTTTTAGAAAACCCGGAGTTGCCCATGGCGAAAGAATATTAAATCTTATTTTTGGACGAATTTCCAAAGTAATAAGAATTTCAAAAGCGGCAAGAAATTAGAAAAAAAATTGATAAAGCAATGTTACAATGGGCAGTAACCGAGCATGTTGGCATGCAAGGCTGATCTCCGGGTGTTCAAGCGCAAGGTGAAATCCGATGATCATCCATAGTCTAAAACAGAGTAGACATTTAATTACTATTGATAAATTGGCTATTACTTCTATTTCTTAACAAATAAATCTGAGTTAGAACAATACATTATATGAGACAACCATTGAGAGAAATTAAAGATATCAAACTAAGAAAAAAATAATACACATAGAAGTATAGAAATACAAAGCTGGTGGGAAGCAATTGGCAGGTAATGGATGACCCAAAGCAATGTACAATAAACATTACAAAACAAAATACAAACACAAGATAATAAATAAAAGAAGTATTGAACACAGTGTAAACCAAGGATTGTACATTATAGGTAAAGGACAACATCGCCCTAAAATTAAATGAATTAATCATTAAGTGAAATAGTTGAAGTGGTGATTAATTACTAGGTGGGACAATCACAAGTTATACAATAATAGGAGTGATGGAAAGAAGTATTTATTTTATATATATCAAACAGTTAACACACACTCACCTGAGACGAAGGGCAGAGAGCATTAACCAGCAATATTTTATGTACTTAGAGAATCGGGGAGAAAGAGAGGGAGGAAAAGAGATAAAAACTGATGGATTCAAAATCCCTTTGCACAGTGGGGAAAGAACTTGAAATAAATATTGTTTTTCTCTTAAGAGAATAGTAAAGGTCTGTATTTGCGAGGAGTTATTGAAACATTACCGGGTTAACTGGCTGTCTGATCCTCGTCCAGGGCACCGACGGTGTGATAGGGCTCAACCAGGAGCGAAGAAAAAGAAACAAAACATTACATAATCTTGGAAAGTGGCAAAAGGTGAATTTGGGTTCCAGATTTCATTCCAGCAGCAATTATCGTAAGAGAACATAAAGGAAGGGAGAAGACTTTTCACTGAGGCTTTTAGACCTTCTAATGGCAAACGTAAGGTAATTGCATAATACATACAAAGAGGGTTTAATTTAACAAAATAAGTAATGGTAGGAACCAGTGTGATACTGGATAATTAGGTCAGAGGAAGACGACATATCAGGTGCGGGTATAATTTGAGGCAAAGGCAGGAAAGAAAAAGAAGAAGAAGAAGAGAAAGGTAAAAAAACAACAGGAAAATTGATCCATTATGACAGGAAGAATGGACCTAGCGAAGATCTATATGTCTTATTACGGAGCGAAATGTCAAGATATATGTTAATACTTAGCACAAGGTTTAGGTGACCTTTAAGAATTGTATCAATTTTATGGGTGGATCCACGCCGCGTAGTGTGTGAAAGAAGAAAGATTGGTGGGCGGCGCAGTGGAGTTACGCCGCAACGACATATTTGGTTACCCGCCAAAAGTTAATTATGCAAGAATGCGAGAGGAATCAGGTGGCTGACGGATTACAACCTACACAAGTGACGCAACAAAGGTACTTATGCGGGACGTGGATAAAAATTAAAATTGGTGTAAGGATGGTAAAGGTGTACAGTCACGGATTAAAAGTGGATAGGAGAGAATTTAGAAGAATAAAGTTGGATTAGGAGAATGAGGTCACGAATGAGGTCAGCGGAACTGTGACACAAATACGGCGTGGGTGAATTCCCTTTTTGGCTACAAGGACAGCAGCAGAAGACAAAAGGAGGAGGCGAAGAGAGAGCAACGATGTGGAACCTGATCAAACCCAGGTAATTTGAAGATTGGTTTTTTAGGAAACGAGCAAAGTCATTTTTTTACCAAACGCAACGTTCTATCGTCAATTCTGGCAAAAGTAAAGTCACCGTTTATAGCGTACGTGCAGTTTTTGCGCAGTACAATGACCGGGTGTTTCACATTACCATGTTGTCAACTAAAGTATTGTCACATATCTCGGGGCAAGGGAGTGAAAAGACTCAAACCACATGCTCAAGGGATGCACATCAGTAGATAAGGGTTTACTTGTTACAGACGGCATGTCATGCATGGTTGATCCTAGAAAATAATTAAAACTCCTCAGACCGAGCACAGAGCTTAGGTACTTTTGGACGCAGACGGCAATAGCCGGTAAATGTATATCGATTTGAACTATGCGGCTAGATTGACAAAACTGAGGGGCATACCCCATACAGTACGTCTGACTGACAGGAGGTTCTAGGAAAGCATGGATGACTGAGAAAAGACAGTCAAGTTGAACGAGCGTATAGAACACGAAGCGTGAACCAGCACTCTGAGAACTGGTGATTGCACTCTCCAAATCGAAACAGCTGTTTCGTAGCGTAAGATTCTCGAAAGTATAAGTAAAATCTCAAAGAATGGAACTTATACGGTGAAGGCATACTGTATGTGAAGTGTTACTGAGGTCATACTAATCGAGACGGCATGGTAGCATGAAATATAGGAGAAGTATAGTTTTGGAAAAAAAAGAATCAAATTGCGAAGTGTGGTTTGTTTTAAACGAATTTAGTCAGAGGTATGTACGAATTATAATTTCGCATATGCATTTACCACTCACGGTGAGAATTTCTTCGTGTCTCCTATGTTATTACTTTGTATACTGTAGTATATGGAGAAGAAAGAACAGAAGAGGAAGAGGGAAGAGAAGGAGTGTAAAGAGAGAACAGAGGTTTACATCAGATGTCGAGATACCCGACCTGTATTCCTGTAGAATTGGCATGATTCAATACAGTAGGTATGAATTAGAATAACACATAAGTCAGCATTATAATTATGATTACATATATGAAAAATAAAGATTTTCTCCTCACTACTTAGCCTTACATGTTTAGAGTATTTAGTGATATGATTACTACAACCATGTGTGATAAAACAAATAAGTCATCTTACATTACAATATGTATGTTCATAGAGTCCTCATATAGCGAGCAGGTAACTAACCAGGTGGCGCCAGGAGAAATCCATGCAGGCCTACCTTTCGTATAAAACCTTACACGCGGACGCGGTGCCTGGGTAATACAAGCAGTACAGGAGCGCCCCATGTGGAATGTAGTGTTTAACATTGAAAAATGTTATGCATATTCATCAGCCCGTGGTGCTTGCAGTAAAATAATACAAAGCACAACATTTCTAACAATTAAGATTATAAAAAAAACACTTAGAATTATAAAAGCACAACATCTAAGACATTAGAAAGGCAATGTTCTAAAATTATAGAAGCAGAACATTCAAGATATTAAAGTACAACATTTAGAATTGTAAAAGCACAATATTAAAGATATTTAAAAGGCAATGTTTTAAAATTATAGAAGCAGAACATTCAAGATATTAAAGTACAACATTTAGAATTGTAAAAGCACAATATTAAAGATATTTAAAAGGCAATGTTTTAAAATTATAGAAGCAGAACATTAAAATACAACATTTAAAATTATTAAAGCACAATATTGAAGATGTTAAAATACAACACTTAAAATCATAAAAAGCACAACATTTATGGTATTAAAAGACAACATTTGAAATTATAAAAGTACAATATTTAAGATATTAAAATACAACACTTAAAAGTATAAAAGCACAATATTTAAGGTATTAAAATACAACACTTAAGGGAATAGGTGTCTTTGTATAGTAGTTTTGGTTGTTCAATGACGTGAACCAAGCATTATGTGAATAGCCACTATAGTTGCTTTAAAAGGGTAAATTGTTTCTAAGGAAATCATGACTTTGAGCCCGTATCATGATGTTTTAGTAATTTATAAACCCATTTTGTTTTCTATATAACTGTGTTAGTTATGGTTACAAAACTTTGTGTATGGGTACCACCCACAACACTAATAGAGTCATTTTACAGCTAAACTACATACCTGAGGAGTCATACACTAATAATTACTATAAAATATTACTATAATGTTACTTCGTTACTTCAAGCTTGTGATGTGAGACAATTTTTTCTAACTTAAGCAAAAATGAAATAAGTATTTGTGTCTGTATGGGCAGTATAGATTGGTGGAGTGTTATCCTAACAAAATATTGTTTGAAATGAAGTTCAGGGTAAACAATTTAATTGATATCCCCTCTAATTATAGGTATTGATTCTGTACAAGCCTTGTGTGAGGTGAAGTTACAAAAAATGGAACCAGCGGAGATGACGGTTTGTGGATCATGACAGTGTTTGCTAGTTTGTGATGCAGTGGGGAAGCAGGACATAGTGATCAATTGACAGGCCAGGTGAATGAATGCAGATTACAGAAAAAGGCAAGTATCGGAGAAGTCAAGATCATGATGAAGGGTGGCTGGAAAGTGTCAGGCAGGTTAATATGTCTTTTGATGATGGTTGTGTCTCATTAGTCCTGAGGGAAAATTAATCTGCTACTCATTGAAGGAGAGTTTGAAATTGTCATTGTACGTGCAGGGTGTTGTCATATTAAATGGATTGTCTCTATACATGGATGTGTCACTGAGATGACACCATGGAGAACAAGGAAGGAATATTGAAAGCAACTGAGGAGGTGGAGTGCTACAAAGAGGGCCTCCCAGGAACCCATCTCAAACAATGCACGATGACTTGATACGTGCAGGATTGTGGTGGGCTCATTAGGGGGAACTCATAGGGCAGCTATATGGTTTCTTGTGTTTTGCCAAGGGGCTGCATGCAACGCAGGCTGTAAGTTACTCTACACCACGACCACGACAGTGTAGGTGAAGCAAAACACTACATCCGTCAGAAAATGTGGAGGTAGTCAACAGACTCAAAAGAAATATGCAAGAGGAAACCCAAGATATGAATATGGACGAGAGGCTTCAAAACTGAACCTAGGCTAGGGAGGAGAATCAAACCAAAGTCAGATCAAATGAAGTAGAACAGGAGAAGCTAGATATGTATTACCTACGTCACTTGAGGCAATCGCTCAATCTGAACTGCAGGCAATGTGTAACCTGTGGGATCAGGGCTACAAATTTGTCCGGAAAAATAATGTTAACTGGACCTTTACCCGTACGGCCAGACATACGAATGGGTGTTGAAAAAGTACCATCTGCAATGTAATTGGCCTATTTCTAGCATTATTGATAAGTTTGTTTCAATTGATGGAGAGAGATGTTTGAATCTGCCACTCACAGCTCCCAGGGCAGAAATGGGAGAAAAGATATTGAGGGAATAATGAAGTTAAAGTGCTCCCATCATAATTCGAAAGGGAGTCCAATTATTAGATTCTTTTTTTTTCTTTCTTTTCTTTCAGAGACCTTGTTTGTGGGTAAAAGACAATGAACGCCTTTGTACTGATCTGATGTGATTCTGTCAGAAAGGACAGGGGGAGAATTGCAGCAATAAACACTTAATGTGATATGTCTCAACCAATATGTCGCTCTACAAAGGAAAGGGATGAGAAAAAAAACAAAGCCATTATCATACAACATAATGGGAGTACTGGCCCATCATGTCGTGGCATGCCAAAGTAGCTCGAGGCAGCAACAAGAGGAAAGGGAGAAGAAGGAAAAAGAACCACTTAGATGTGACGGACTAGGAAAGGGGAGAAGAAAGGGAGGAAATGGAAGAGGTGATCAGTGTAAGAATCAAGCAATATAAAACATGTCATACTACGACAACAAAGGCTCCGATTCAAACATCATTAATTAATCAACACAAAAAGAAAAAGGGGAAAAGTGCAAATGTGACATATGGTCGAGGACATTCCTGTAAGTGAAGCTGTAAATGTGATATTCCCATCAGATTTGCCTGAGTTTGAAAATATGGATGAGGGTAAAGATGAGGAAAAGAGGGGAAAAATGTTGTTTGAGGCTGGAAAAAAAAATCAACTTGAGTCCGAAAAGGAAATTGACTGCAAGAGAAGGGGATTAACATGTGAATGGTCAGTGCCTCTACTTAGTGAAGTGGGGTCACACATCACCGATAAGAAGACTGGGTAAGAAAACATAGGACAATAGAGAACATAGAGACTTATTTGTAGGGGACATATGGAAATTATGAATGTGGATAAGATAATGCACTTGCAGATGGGGTCTTTTAGTTGCCCTGAGATAAGCACAGAGCAACTCCCTAATAGTTTGCCTCTTACAACATGCAGGGGATGCAGTGGGTATATTCTAATTCCCCAACCCACAGGGGTGCTCCGGATCCATGGTTAAGTGTATGTATTAACCGTATTTGGATGGGGTGTCCCTACAAGGTAAATCCACAAGTGCTGCACCAGGAATTAGATAAAGAGAAGGGAGGCAAATCAATGTTCAGAGTCGAAGGAAAAAGAGTGGGGAAATGGGAGAGGGCTGTTAACGTTGCTATGTGTCAGCAGGACGGTTCAAGGTCGGGTAAGATGAAAGGGGTCAGGGCGGTCACGAAAAAAAATATTATATAGCAACAAACTCAACCATGAGAACGAGGGAACTAGGTGCCCTTAAAAAACAATAATAACCAGAATAGGCAAAAAGAAAAGTGTGGATACAAAACTGAGGATTGACGTAGGAATTGAAAGTCACATCGTGGGTGAGCAAAAAAAAAAGAAAATATTTATCATTCCACAACTTTTGGACAGCTCTCGAGTAATTTTAACAGGGATCCTGAATTGAAAAAAAAAGTGTTTTTGTTATTTTCGTGTGAGGCACACAGACCATATTCGGGGGCAGGGGCGATGTGCAAAGAAATTTGTCCAGGCCTGAAACCCACAAAAAGAGGTACAGAAGTCGAAAGAAAACTGTGAGAAATAAAGTGGCGGTATAAAAGAAATATCACCACGTATTTGTAAGGAAGGGCAATCGGGCCAGCATATGGAGCGCCGTCGAGCGGCGAGGACAGACGCACCGCGCAGGTGCAAGGTCAGTCATGGAAGTGTCAGCGTTAATTACAGACGTGGAACGTCGAACTCGCGGCCTTGTCCATCAATTTATTGATGGACAATGGTCGTGGGCCGACGTGGCCCATTTGGTAGTGGACGCTATGTTCCTAGGATACAAGGTAAGTGTAATTTTTAATCCCGGAAGTAGTTTGTCAGGGAGAAATAGCGATAACAAAGTGGGGTGCGTATGAAGGCTGATGGAGAAAATGGCGCCGGCATTAGATCACCGGCATGGATCAGCAAGAGTTACAGGGATGGGTTGGGGTGGCCACTGGTCAAATAGCCTAACAAAATACGTAGGTAGACGGGAAAACATGTCAAGACTCGAACCGTAACACAGGCAGAGTTAGAAGTGGTCGGGTGAAGATAAAAATGACGGTATCGTGGGTAGGATCCAGCACCGGAAGGATCAATTTGAAACTGCCGGGGTAGGAAACTAGTGGTGAAAAGATTTGCGACGTCGTGAAGGGCGGGGCTTAGCAGCTTCCAGCCAGCTCCAGACGTCTGGCTAGTGAGACGAACAGACAGATTCGTGCAGGACTTAAAAGTTGTCATCCACGATAGCGTGGGAAAATATGGTTAGCAACATTTGAGGGGGGGGTAACATACGTGTGGTATGATCGGAAGGGGGTAAAATGGAGATAAAACGGGATGAAGCGGTCATGGCGAAACACTAACGTAGTTGATAAAGGTCAAACATCGACCTATATGGTAGTACGGATAAGAGGGGGGGTTGTTACGTAGAAGGGGGGGGCGAAACAGAGGGAGGCGGGGGATGGACAAAAGCTAATGTCAGGTCGACCTAACGGGAAGGGTAAGCAAAAAACGTGAAGCTGGTATACGTAACATTACACAAAGATTATGATGAAAGTAATATGAACATATTCGTTTTTATTTTCTTGTTTCAGATCTACCGGGAACGGCATATGAGGCAGCGGCAGCGGCAGGTGAGGGCGGAGGAGGGACTTGGGGGGGAGGTGGATTAGGTTTGGGAGGGATAGGTAGTTAAGCGGGTAGGGTGGTTAAAAGGTTTAAATTTTTTTGTATTCGGATTTTTCTAGTTTTTATTGGGGGTTATCCTTAAAATTCTCCTTGTGAGCGGGGTGGGCAGCACTGTGATTAGTGCTGGGAGACACAGTGATTGGTGTCGTAATCAATTATATCGTTTTATTCTAGAGTGTTTTAAATCAAGTAAAGTAGGTAGTTAATAGTTTTGTTCTAATAAAGTAGGGATTATTAAATGATTTTATCTGATGATTTGCTCACGTCGCTCACAAGGAATGCCATGGCTATTTTATTTTTATATGTAAAGGGTTGTCTGAAAAGGGGATTCCAAATTCTAGTCCAAAATTATATCCAAATGTAGAGAAATTAATATTCCAAAAAAAGGGCCACTAAGTTTAACATGGTTTTCGGCACTTCGGCGTCACGTACTTTCGGAACCCGTCACCCCGTCCTTTCTGAACAGGGCGGTCGGCCGTTTGAAAGGTACTCCAACCTTTCAGACAGATCACATGATGGAGTGCATAGGGATGATTAGGTAGACAGAAGATAGGGGAAGGGCTTCCAAGAAGACCGCTTCTCTGAACAGTCTGCGAGTGCAACGCACCAGCCGGAAAAAGGGCCGTGAGACTGTAATGAGCCTGCGTGGCACAGGTGGGGCGGCACTGCCGACAGCAAGGACTGTGAGCAGGCGCCAAATAATGAAGCCACCGGGCCGTCACAAGTGACTATAAGTGACTGCACCGCTGTGTGGAAATGCAATTTGCATACACTATTAAAAACAGACAGCGCGGACCGGGAGGCAAGAATATAATGCCATAATGGCCAAAACACAACACGTTCAGAAAAGAGAACGTGCAAGTATGTGCTGCGGAGCAATGAACACAGGACAATGCAAGTGTAGCATCGTCAAGGTCGAGTGAAGGTCAGAAGTTGCCTGTGGAGAAGAATATCCGACCAACGTAAACGGCGCAGTGTGAAACTGCTGTGTTGGGCAAAAATATCAGAAGAACGAGGTGTGAACTGTTGTGATAATTAAAGGACAACTGTGATAGCTGGTGACAGCGCTGCGACATAAAATAACCAGGAACTGGTGCTGAAACAATCTGTGATACGGTCAGGGCACGTGCAATAGGGAGACGGGGCGACAATGGGGTGAGAAGCTGGACTCCTGCAAAATGGACTATGGCGAAAATGTGTGATTATGGAGGGACCATAAAACAATCAGCAAACAAAACTTGACATAAGGACAATGTAGAGTGACTGTGATATTTTGACAAAAGATGTTAAACGGGTATGGGGTGAAGGGGACAAGGGGTAAACGGGTAAATTAAATGGCCAGATGCCAAAGGGTAATGGGTAATGGGGGAAGGGGTGATGCAACCAAACGAGTATCAAAGTGTGATAATGATGTAATGAAAGTCGTGGAGTAATAAAAAGAGATGTGCAAAGTATGTGAAAAAAAGAGAACTATTGAAGTTGAATCAACAAAGGTGTCAAATGTTTGTCTTAAAGATGAAGGGCAAGGGAGTGTGCCTAAAAATCAGGGGAAGGGGGTAATTTTGGTCTAGATGTGCAGTCAAAGCACAATGGTTTGGCTGTACTGTGGGATGGCCAAGAACGTATCGGGGGGTCCAAACACAAGGGCCAGGAAACTGGGAAATTGCAGGAAGTGGCGAAAGGATCGGGAGAGTCAGGTGGGGGGACGCAATCGGCGTCCGTAGGAGAAGGAATTAGGACAGGGGTTTGGTTAAAACAACCTGAAACGGAATGCACAGCATTTCTGATGAATTGGGCACAAGAGGTACTGAAGGGGGAAGGCGACAAACGGTCGTGGCAGACAGCTTGAGGAAGGGGTCCTGAAGGGACGAAAGGCAAATAAAAAAACCCGTAGCCACCATATGAGGGGTCAGGGCGAGCAGTCCTAAAACGTGGGTTTGGGGAGAAGATCTGAGATAAGGGTGAATGTGGCAACATGTAATCTGAGAGGACAACCACCTGAGGTTCGGTGGTAGGTGGGAGTAAGTCAGACACAGGGTTGAGGTTACGGTATTTCAGGGGGGGGCCAAGTAAGTCAAAGTAAAGCTCAGGGGGGGTTAGTAAAGGGATGCTGTATATGTCAGGCAGTGGGGTTGTCTTACAACAGGCACAGTCGGATAATATTCTATGCACCCATATAGCAGGGTTAGGGAAGTATGCGAAATGGCATACTTCTGAGAGGGTCATAGTAAATGACTTGTGGGTGCCACGGGGAATATCATAAAATCCCAACCCACAAGAAGTGTGTATCTCCATAACCACAAACCAAAAGGCACTGAAGCTATGGAGAAAAAGCACTCTTCTGTCTGGGGCGCACTCTCTCGGAATATCTATGAACCGAGGGAGACACCTGGCGGTTCCCGCCAGCGCAACGTTACCATCCCTATGAGAGATTATCGACTCTAAGGTTAAACATTGTTCCATAGGGAGGTTTCTCATAGGGGTGCAACATACCTCAGTGAAGAAAATCTCGCGCCGCGAGGCCTGGCGAGATGTGAATTCATCAGGGTCTTCCAGGTGGACCATCTGGAAGTAAAACATCAAAGACAACATGTGATAATAAAAGTATTAGACGGAAAAAAATAAAACCTCTCACAAAAATGTTGGCCTTTTGCGAGTAATACATATGTCAGGGTTAAAACCAAATCTTAGGGATTCTAAACGTTAGTTGTGTTAGACAATCATAGAGAGGTGTGAGAAAAGGAATAAGCAAAATCACCGCACCAAAAGTATAAGCACCTGAATTAAAAGGTTTTAGTAGAGCGTTTTCACTCCACTGAGGGAGGACGAGTACCCACAGAGTCTGGAACACCAGGGGCGTGAACGGAAATAAATGACAGCCATGGGTCCAAAGATCCCAAAGCCATGAAATATTTAGGAGAAAAAATGTCTCTGCCTTCCATGCGAAAGTATGAAAGAGCTCGACGTACAACGCGCTCGGCCATGGCCCATGTCATGGGGTTGGATCCGAAGAATAGCTTTAAGAAGCGGAGTGCTAATTTTTCAAGGCATTTGGAGCTGCAAGGTCTGTCTATTTCAAAACAATTAGGACAACTAGCATTGTCACGGTAAAGAACATAGTAGGCCAAAACGCCGGCTAATGCCGCATTAGTCCTGATTTTGATTAGGATTTGTGAGGTAAAATGAAGAGGCAAGGTTGGCGTGGCAGAATTTGTGACAAATGAAGCCAGTAGGTGTAACTCAAACACATCTGCTTTGAATTTCTGTGACTCCATGGGTACCATATGGTTATCGTGTGAAGGAGAACTTACCTGAGGCTGGGGTGAGGGGTCAGCCATACTTACCGAGTGAGAGTCCGCAAAGGAAAGGGGTGAAAAAAACGTCTGAAAGGGAAACTGGTGAGTGAATATCGCACCCAGGAGCAGGCGCCATCTATCTTTCTGTTAGTATATGAATTGTCTTTTGTTGTTTTTTTTTTTTTTTTTCTTCTGGGAATGTTTACAGGCGATCACCCGATGTGTCTGATGTATCCCCGGGTGTATTCTTCGTGATAGTATGATTGCCCCACCGAACCTTCTTTGGGGGGGGTTCATGGAAAGTCAGACAAGGTGATGATTTAGCGGGGGACAGCACGCCTTTACGTGCGGAGCGATTGTTATCCTGGGGATCGTCATGCAATTGGTCAAATGTGGGGAAAACAGAGTTGAAATGTCTAATGCAACGTCTCTTATCATTTTTGCGGGGGTCATCAGGTGATGATAGGGCCTTTCGGCTGAGGGGGGTAAGAACGTTGCCACGAGGGCGCAAGGGCAAGTCAGAGGGCAGTGCGTGGAGTATATAGTAGCTGTCGCAACCAATAAGTAAATTTAGGGCGTGGGAGGAAGATATGACAGACCTAGTGAGCATCCTGAGGTGCAAGGGTACTTTGATAACAGAGGGCATGTGAAACTTGAGTTCGCGATGTGTGTCGCATAACATAGTCATATCCCAGTCAATTATGAGGTGGCGATTAAGGCATCCACCTGAAAGTTCTGCGTGTGGCATTGCCTCGCCAGGGGCAACCTTAATACAACCAGGGAACGTCAGGATCTCTGTGACAAAGAGAACTACCCTTGATGTGCCAGAGAAAAGTTCCAAGAAAATGCTCGACTTAGGGCATTTGGTGTCTCGGTCAAACATGCGCATGACCGAGGACAGGTCGTGTCGACGACGATAGATACAACACATTTTCTGGGATATAAGGACTGTGGCGACAAAGGACAGGGTGGCGAGGCCAATGAGGTCAAATAGGTGTAGGGGACGGGTATCGGGAAAAACGGGTGCGGCATCTGAAGCGGGGACCTGGCTGAGTTGATATAATAAGACTATCCTTTGAAGGTGTGCGTATTTACCGTGTAGGACAAACAAGCAAATTGCGCATGCTATGGATAATCCAGTACCTACAGTATTCAGGAGGCTAAGCCAACCCGGGCTATCTTGCGTAGTAAGGCTACCGGGCAAGGTCCATGGGGGATCAATGTACGGAATCTGCGAATCTTTCCACGCAGAAGCAGTGCGATTTAGGTCGGCAATGACCATACCCTGTCTGTCTACGAACTCATCAACGCCCAACGTTAATAAGTCTAAATCTGGTACCTCTAAACCAGGCGGCTCAGGGAACAATGCACGGAGCGGCCAAACGTCAGACTTGGGACTGGAACTCTTCAGTGTTGGAGAATCTTCACTCAAGGCACTTCCGGTTTAGTTTTTTCGAAAAATGCGGGAAGAGCTTGGATCAAAGAAGGACAGGTAAATGCTTTGAATATACTATATAATATTATCAAAATTGGCAATGATAAAGAGATATTACTAAAGAACATGTCTGGCATGATTAAAAGACATTTCTAGCGCAAATGGTACTGAAGAATAGCTGATACAACAGGGTTAACTCACGTGGCATTTTCATGACAGTTACACATTGACCCACTTTTAAAAAGTCACTCGCGATTTACGAATTACGATCATTTATTAATCATTACTTGATAATAGAGCTTTAACAAGCATAAATTCAGATTTTACATGAAATGTAGATGCTTTTAAAAAAAAAGTGGGTTAAATTCCGTCAATTTTAACATTGGACAGGCACACGTTTATACATCGATCGGTATCACTCAAAGACTTGAGCAAATTGCTAGGTATGCACGCAATGGTCTTCTACAGTTCATGGGGAGTCTACGGAAATTTAAATTTTTAATATCCAACCACTTTTGGCCAAGTTATGCAATTTTGGAATATTTCAAAATAAATAGGAATTTGTTGTCCAACTTTTCTCACTGAGCCCATTGAAGAGGGCGAACTGCTGTCACTTATTGTTGACACCACGATGACCACTTTGGATACATTGAAAACAAAGCAGTGCACACATACACCAGCATTTGAAATCTTTAAAACTTAAATTAAAATTTTATTATATTGTTTGCAATTATGGCAGTCATCATTTTCAGAGACAAAACAAAGCAAAATCTTCCCATAACATATATAACTGTCTTCCTTTTGTTCTCACGATTCCAGACATATATAAATCATTTCTATAAGTGTATTATAGCCAAGATATCAATATCAAATCTTCAACACTATAATAAACATCTTCTTATATTGTTTGCAATTACAGCAGTCAAATCTTAGAGTATATTACTCTAAGGTCAAATCTATATCTTATGCGTGTGAAAGCATTTCTTTCAAAAAGGGGAAGACATGACTCAAAGTCTGCATGGAATCCCCCTTAAAAATTACATTAGATGACATAACACAAGTTGTAGCTTTATTAATAAAGCGAGATGCCACAATACGCATCATTACAAACACCATGCACACACATTGATAACACATTTAAATAACTCGTATCTATCGAAAAAACACACCTTAAAACTAACATTATAATAACCAGTGTGGTGGTAGAATGTGAAAGCTGATAACATGAAACTGATGCATATCTGCTGAGTCGAGTCATCACAAACATTTATATAATATGAAGGCAGTAAAAATAATTGTGGCTATAACATGGCTACATATGACTAATAATCCCCCATAATCAAATCCCTAACTTGCTGGACTAGAAGAGGGGAAGGTGGTAAATAAAATAACTGAGACTGGCGGGCTTTGCACTGCCCTCCTATAAGTACCCGCTGTGCTGTGGATACCCCTGTGTTGTGGATACCCGCATAATTGTCCTGGCTACCCCATACAGAGAGTGCCTAGCTCTGATTATTTATCTAACAGGCCTTAAACCTGAACTCTAAGCCATTCTTAAACCCTTTGATCACAGGTTTGGCTTCACTTCACAAGGACTTTGAATGGCAATACTGTGAATGCTGATGATTGGTATCAGTGAAATTTACTATGTGACCCTATTTGTTGAAATTTTGGGTTTTTCACACTGAATGGGAATACATCAAAGGCTGCATGGAACCCACCTAAAGGCTGGGAAGTATGGAAATAAATTGTTTTGGGGGTTTTATTTTGCAACCATATATAATATAAAACAATAATAACTTTATACAGAGAACAAAGGTGGAATCTTCATATTGGCCTCCCATTTGAGCGATATATGCACATCAGAACATATAGAATTGTATTGGTTTTTTGCAGACATAGAAAAAATAAAGAATAATGACTTCATATACAAAACAATGATGAAATCTTCATATTGGGCTTCTATTTGAGCGATATGCACATCAGAACATATAGAATTGAATTGTTATTTGCAAACAGAAAATATGGAGAATATTGACTTTATACACAAAACAAAGATGAAATCTTCATGTTGGGCTTCTATTTGAGTGATATGCACATCGGAATAAACAGAATTGAACTGTTTTTGCACACGAAGAACATATAAAAAAAAATAACTTTAAAGATGAAATTTTTAGATTGGGGTTCAATTTGACTGTACTATTTCAATGGCTGACAGGGATTTGTTTGCCAGGGTGTGAAAGCCCTGTATGTGTGATAGTGCCCGTATGACTGCCCCCTCCTATTGAAATGCACAGTCAATAATAATATAGTAATATTTGTGTTTTATTTTTGTTTTTTTTGTCAGTGGAGGCAGTAGTGTTTGGAGTTAGCTCACCAGCAATGCCATACAGCAGAGGATGCCAAAAGAGCTACCCAACCAAGCAGGCCAAACATGCATGTCCATCAGCCGAAATGCAGAAAGAGCAAGATATTGAGACACAGGTAACACTATTCATGGTACCCACTTCCTAAATAACTGGCCCTTTCCTCAGGAAATTTCCTTCTGTCTTTTATTTGCATTTTAAACATTGTTGAGCAGTTTAGGGGCAGTTTTTAGGTTGTGTACTTCAGTTAAAAAAAATCTGATGGTTCTTTTTTTGACAAGCATTGCCAACAAAATGTCCAAAATAAATTCCTATGAATTATTTTGTCATGTGCTGTTTGCTACTAGATTGCTTGATGATTCTGATGTTTGCCATTGACTA
Source organism: Amphiduros pacificus (assembly GCA_949316495.1). NCBI lineage: Eukaryota > Metazoa > Annelida > Polychaeta > Phyllodocida > Hesionidae > Amphiduros > Amphiduros pacificus. The sequence continues at coordinate 26,805,995 of OX439008.1, read as the reverse complement.
TGGGACTTGAGTGTATGACTTTATAATGACTGGTTGGTACAAGCATGATATGTGAGGTTTCACTGTACATAATATATTGGCATGTACATAATATAGTTTTGTCAGCAATATGTGAGGTTAAAGAAACTTTGTTCAATTGTCTAGCTCCCAAGCAATAGGTTACCTACAGTTTGTTGATATCTTATTTCAACTTTTTTGATATTTCTGATTTTTTCATTTTTCAGGTGTGCCGTTGCTCCTTGTCAGTGGCAAGTGTTTGTGTGCCAGCAATGCCATGCTAGAGAGGATGCCAAAAGAGCTACAAAATCAAGCAGGCCGAATGTGCATGTCCATCAGCCAAAATGCAGAAACAGCAAGATATTGAGACACAGGTAACACAAAACATCCATAAAAAATGTACTGTTTTCGACTAGATGGCATGGTGTTTTTTTCCTTTGCCAGTGAAACCATAACAGTGTTTTGATACCAGGAGTTCAGAAATCCATTTAGTTCCAAACTTTTGGGAACAAAGTTAATCATCATATAAAGTACCATAAATATAAACAATTCTATATAAGGAATGTTTTTCTTGCTTTTTCATTCTGCTCCTTGGTTTTGTTTTGGCACAAAAGTTAAGATGTTATTTAAAATGTTATCATGACTCTGCTAAGCACAACAAATTGTTCTATTTCAGGAGGGAAGATAGCAACATCAGTAACTAAATCATGTTGGGCATCAAGAAAAGAGGTAATATCATTATGAATATTAACTTGCAAATAAAAATATTCTTAACCCAAACATAATTTGAACAAGTATGAGACAAAGTATATATCTGAGTATATATTTCTCAATAATTGGAATTGAATATGATGTTATTTCAGGAGAATATTAAGGATAATATGTTGCTGTAAAATATTACTCAAACCTTTGTTTTTGTTTTCAGTATCCACTGAACATAGCTACAACACCAAGCCAACAGAGGGTGCCTTACAAAAATCAATAAAGAGACATATTGCAAAATGGTGATTTGAAAAAAGAATCAAAACAAATCAGGAAGAGGAACAGCACTGTCGCCTCACCAAGGAAATCGCAGCTAAAGAAGAGTATGCAGAAAAACTGTCAACAACAATAATGAAAAGGCAGGATACCATATTGTGTAAATATGTGGAAATTATTTCTGTGTACATCACAGTATACTTGTTTATTTTTTTAAAGATTTAAAATGGCTGCCAAACTTGCTTGACATGATTGAAGAAGATCGGTGCTGGAAAGTTGCATTACAGGCTCCATAGGTGGTGATGGGATAAATCAAACACGATGCATCCATCAATTAGAATTATTGGAGAAGAGTCCAAATGCCTTGGTCACAATTTCATGTGCCTGATATCCAGTTTGATGACTGATAATGAGAAGAAAGACCTGCAGCTCTATGTCTTAGCATATGCAGCACTCAAGCTCCAAGATGCAGCCTCAGTATTTGTGCCAGTCATTATTTCTGAGTCAGACTTGGCATTCCTTGATACAACATGTTAACTGCTTTTTGCAGTTTATCACCTATTTGACAGAGTGAACTTGACCATTTGGACCCTATCAAGTGTAACAAATGGAAGCGAGTATTCCAGCATGAATTTGCAGATCTTCTGGTTTTGTCTTACCTCAAATAATAGAAAGATATATTTTCACAAATTAACATTTCTGAAAGGTTAAAATCAAAACAGTTTAATTGAGAAAGTAAACCTATTGAGATTCTTTCGAGGTTTCATACTTTGGGTTGATTTGATATGAAATGAATGTTCAGATCATTGTGGAATAATGAAAGAACATTTATATATTTAAGCAATCAAATAATTAAGGAAAAATCTATACAAATTGTTGATGTGCATATTATTCAGTGAGGTAGTCACTTATAATGAGAATTGATCACAGATGCTGTGTTGACGTAAAATGTATTCAAAAGAGTTGAATGTTCATTTTTGTGTGTAAAACATACATATGTAAATAAATATGTAAGTACTAAATCCATATAACAATATATTCATATGAAATATTCAATTATCAAATGTAACAATACAGGAGAGCAGACATTTTAAAATACCTGTCTGTTTTGGGTAATTGTAAATGTAATAAGATATAATAAATGACCTGTGCTATGAATGTCAAATACGCTACAGGCCTTTTGTGCCACTGGCCCAATATGATATTTGTGGCCCCAAGATAACATATTGTAAAACATGTCGAAATTATTTCTGTTTACAGTATATTTATTTATTATTTTTTTTAAAGATTTAAAATGGCTGCTAAACTTGCTTGACATGATTGAAATTTTCTTGAGTCAGAATTCATATTTTATATCAGCTACTTGCCAGGGCCAGTAAAATCACTGAGGCACAAAACAAACTCTTGGCCACTTGGTATGTGCTAATGTTGAGGTCTGGACTAATTCAACTCAATGATTGACCTTTATTGTCTGAATATCTGTTTTTAATTCAAATATAGTACTCAGGGTAACAAAAAAAAACAGGTGATGTATTAAGTCACTTATCTATATTGAGAGAAGAAAGTAATTGAGCTGCAGGGATGGATGAAAATTGATATATTTTTAGAGTAAGCTGAAGTGATTTTTTTAGATGTGATATTCATTGTTGCTGTTGTCTGTTTCAGTTAAGTTTCCTGTGAAAATAAAAGTTGTTGAAAATGATATACTTGTTTTTGTTTCATTGTCTCACTTCTCTGAAAACTTTGTAAATTGTGAAGGACTAAATATGGTTACCTCAATCATTGGATGCCCAGCTAACCAAGGAAAAAAAATACATTTCTTACCACCTTTAAATACAAAGCATAAAATAGCAGTTTACAAATCTGACACAAAAAATCATAAATAAAAAAATAAACCAAATGACACCGTGGCCTAATTGGATACGTTGAAAACAAATCAGTGCACACAAACATGAAATCTTTAAAATAATTAAAATTTTTATATAGTTTGCAATTCGTTTGGAATTTAAGTCAGTTATCACACTTTTAAATGGACAAGAACTAATAGGGCAGTCATATTCGAAAATGGCTTGTTGCATTCGGCACTTGATGTGCGTTGTGTCAGTCAGAGAAATGGATGACATATTTTTGGGGTCAAATAGTTTGAATAGAAATGTTTGCATGTACGTGCTAGATAACATCAAACTTGGATTTAAATCATAAAACCCTATAATTTAAAAGTTTTAGAAATGACACTTCACTGAATTTGGCGGGAATCAGTTTGGGTATATTGGCGGGACCAGAAATGGAAATTGAATGGGATGTTCAATTTAACAAATTTCACAATTTATATCATTTGGTATTTCATCTTCTTACAGGACTTTGTATGAGATTTGTGAACACGAACATGCAGGAAAATAATAAATACTTGTACAGAAAAGATACTGTAATGTACCCCATTTTGACAAATGCAAAACCCTGGACCTGCCAATGATGCCTTTCACGCGATGCCCTTGTGTGACGTCAAACTGATACAAGTCACTCTGTGTTGAACATGCCAATTAGCAAACGCGTCACATGCCGAATGCAACAAGCCTTAGAAAATAGGTAAGGACTATTTGTGGTGATTTGACTATAAATGTCCCTCCAAGATTATTATGCAAACAGTGAATTTCCACCAAGAAGACAGGAATTTTAAAAAAACAGTTTGTTTTTTTACTGAAGTTTTCCACGACCTAAAAACTGCCCCTAAACTGCTCAAAAATGTTTAAAATGCAAATAAATGACAGAAGGAAATGTCCTGAGGAAAGGGCCAGTTATTTAGGGAGTGGGTGCCATGACTAGAGTATACCCTGCAAATTTGGTGGAAATCAGACAATCATTTGTCTTTATTTTGATTAATTAATATTCGGATGTTGAGATTTAGAATTTTGGCTCTCTACATCGCGTCATGATTTTCTTCACAGATTTTAAATATTTGTAACTTTCCCAATAATGGACGGATTTGGACAATTTAAACACCAACAGACTCCCTAGGTCTTGTAGTAAATGTACCTATGTACTATTAAAGTGTACTATGCGATACAAACAAAATAGATTGATGCACGCGGAAGATAGAAACATTATTGGTTATTCCAAATGGCCTTTTTATGAGACCAAAGATGGACATGTTACAATAGATGTTTTTTCTTCATAGATTAACTTCATCTTTCAGATATAGGCGGATACATATGTTGTAGTTACACCCTGCAAGTATGGTGGAAATCGGACAATTATTTGTCTTTATTTTGATTAATTTACATTCGGATGTTGAAATTTTGAATTTTGGCTCTCTTCATCGCACCATGATTTTCTTCATAGATTTTCACACTTTGGTACAAGTTTTAAAATATTTGTAACTTTGCCAATAATGGACAGATTTGGACAATTTAAACACCAACAGACTCCCCATGTCGTGTAGTAAACGATCATATGTGCTATTCAAGTGTACTATGTGTTATAAACAAAATATATTGATGCACGCGGAAGATAGAAACATCTTTGTTTTTTTTCAAGTAGCCTTTCATGAGACCACAGATTGACACGTTGTCAGCAAGATTTTTTCTTCACAGATTAACCTCTTCTTTCAGATATAGGCAGATACATACATTGTGAGTATACCCTGCAAATTTGGTGAAAATCGGACAATTATTTGTCTTTATTTTGATTAATTAACTTTCGGGTGTTGAGATTTTGAATTTTGGCTTTCTCCATCGCACCATGATTTTCTTCATAGATTTTCACACTTTGGTACAAGTTTTAAAATATTTGTAACTTTGCCAATAATGGACGAATTTGGACAATTTAAACACCTACAGACTCCCCAGGTCGTGTTATAAACGATCATATGTTTTATTAAAGTGTGCTATGCGTTACAAACAAAATATATTGATGCACGCGGAAGATAGAAACATCATTGTTTTTTTCAAGTGGCCTTTTATGAGACCACAGATTGACACGTTGCGAGCGATATTTTTTTTTCACAGATTAACTTCATCTTTCAGATATAGACAGATACATATATTGTGAGTATATCCTGCAAATTTGGTAGAAATCGGACAATTATTTGTCTTTATTTTGACTATTTCATATTTCTATATTCAAAATTTGAATTTTGGCGCCATCCATGACGTCACCGGAAGTGCAAAAACTGCCATCATTTGAACCTCCAATTTGAAGAGCTCCCCGAACTCACGAGCGTCATCGGCCGCACTGTGATGTGTCAGCTGTCATGCCATGCATGACGGTGTCATTGTGGAACAGGGAAATAAATAATAAGTTTGCAATGTAGGACTTAGCCACTCTAGTCATGACATTATTGTCACAATGGACCAGGCTCGGTGGTATGTATACGCCCGAACTAGATCGCATACTACACCCGCAACCCAGAGTCAATGTACAAAAAGTGCAGGGTTCAACTTCAGTGGGGGTGACATCTAACTGACACGTGACCAACCAGGGTTCACTGTGGCCAATGACTAAGAAGGATGAGTTCTGTAAATCCCTGACAACTCGCAACGGTGCTTTACGTTCTATGAGGTCTACCTGACAATATGACATAATATTACGAACTTCGCCTGTATAAATGGACAAAGCACAAGACGGGATGTCGACCGGAAATTCCGGGAAAGTCCTGTAACAATGGCGAACTCCCGTCCCAAAACATTCCGCCAAGTCAGCCCTAGATAACTCTATATAGAATCTCTCGTCACGGGATATACCGATGAAATCAGAGAACCCCGAGAGACGGGTAAATTGATTTGGCTTCTTGCCACCCGTCGGTATCGGGAAAGACGATACCTCATATATTGTGAAGGCATTATCTTTCACCACAAGTGGCAGGCTAACATCAATATACAAATGGGAATCACTGTTGAGGGCCGTTACGCCTGGGATGGCGTAAATAGCACTCGGTTGGTCATACATCAACTTGAAATTCGGGTACTGCACACGTAGCAATCTGGCAACCTGTCTCATGGATTTATGTAAAACATCGGGGGGGACTAGAATGGGAGATAATTTGTTTGCAGCGATCGTCTCCAGAGCAAGAAGGGTTGCCCGGGCCTCGGATTCTAATAATGTCAAAGCCTGAATGTGACCGATTTCAGAAACACTGGCGTATGTGAAATCAGATAAAGACCTCAGAAGGAGCCGTTGGGCATCTGTCTGGACTTGTACAACCTCGAGCCTGTGAACAAGGGACTCGCTGTTGTGGAGAAGTCTGGCAATGTTCAAAGTATTATTAACTACCCCATCAGAAACAATGTCTAAGCGTTCGTTCGTAACTCTTACTAATGTAGAGGTTTGGGCATGTAATGTGTTGAGATTTGTTTGCAAACGTTTAGAGTTGCCTTCTACCACGCTGACTCTCTTCATCAGTTTATTTCGCTGCTTGTCAGTGACTAACCCAAAAGCAGAACCGAGGAAGGAACCCACAAATGGCAGAAACGAACGTTTCTGTCGTCCAGTTTTGCGGGGGGGCGGTTGCGTGATTGGCCATAATTTCTTGATGGATCGCCAATAGCGATGGATATGGTTAGTGAGGGAATCGTTAAGATTCCGATAAGCAGCAGTTAGGGAACCAAAAGTGGAGCAAAACCCGTGTGCAATAGAAACATCTCGCCTTCGTCGAGGGGAGAGAACCAAAGGGATTTCTTCATCACACATGCTGAAGGGAGGCGTAGAAGCCGGTAGCTCAAGATGTGGGACGGCAAACGTGACTTGCCACGATGCCGCGCTGTTTGCAACATAACCTTGCTTGGTCAGGAGGGCACCGACATTCGGGCGGCCTAAAACACTGGCAGCAGTAATCGTGGGCGTCAGCAACAGAAGGGTACAAATGGCGTAGTACATGATGCGTCTAGAAGCGAGCACTTCGGCCCAAATGAGTCAAACAATGAAAAGGGACAAGAGTGAATTCTTGGACGCGGACACTAGCGTTACACTTGGGACACGCCTGTATTACAGAGGCGAATGCAGGCTGGTCGCGGGGAACGTAGAGAACGGGACACGTAGCACCAGGGTCCGGTTGTAGTGGGGTGGGAGGTGGTGGTGGAATGGGTGGTGGGTGTAGGGCAGGCTGGATTCGAGAAGTAATGGGAAGGAGGTGAGGTCTACCGTTTATTGAGGCAAAACGAGGAAGGGGTACAGAAGGATCGGGAGAGACAGAAACCGGTGGTGTATGTAAAGGGACAGAAGGGATTGGAAACGACGGGTCTTCCGTATCAAAAACGTTTGTCCATAAAGTTTTATCACTGGGGAGTGCGTCCAAAATGTCGTTTACTTCCTCATCCGAAAGAAAGGCTAGTGGTGGAGCATCAGGAAGGGTGATAGAAGTGTCTGCAGGAGTCATGACAGGAACATAGTCGTCTCACCTGGAGGTGAACGATTCAATGATTAGTTATGTTATTCAGGCGTGGATGAGAAGAGAGGAGAATGAGAAACTGGTAGGGAAGCATGCCATTGAAGTCAATGTAAATTGAATAATACATGGCCTGACAACGTAACCGAGTATTAGAGGTGAGATAATAACAAGGTTTAAGATACAAGAACACAATCTACATCATAAGATAAGAACAAACATCAAACAGCTAATAGCCGGGTGTCAACGTAGGGTCAAATATCAGCATTAAAAAGGCAGTCGTTACTTCAAACAGATTTGAACTTGGACGTATAATCAACACAAGGTAAATTACAGGGTTGGTGTGAAACGGCATCGGCAATAAGCAGTTATCTTGACAATAATCAGCACGGTGCGCGCTGGAGCAATCAATAAACACAGTGATAATAGTGGTGAGTTGCGTAAAAGTGAAATCAAACATCCGGATTTGGCTACCAGTCGTAGTATGTCGTCAGAAAAATGCTAACAAAACAGCCGTTGTAACCGTCTCTCTGCGTAAATACTCATGAGCCTTAAAAAAAATTGTCCATGTACCGGTACACATAATGCAATCCTTCCATCATTAGTGGAGGAGAGCTAAAAACATCGCAGCCTATGTCCCGAGGCGCGGAAAATATAAATCATTACATCGCGTCTTACACCCGATCGCGCGGAATATATATAAGATACAGCCACCCAACGCCGTGGAATGCGCCGTCTTCACAACTCCATTACTGTTGTGGTACAGAGAGGGACAGTTTAAGTAATACAGCCAACCAACACCCCGTGGAATGCACTGTCTTCGTAAACCTTTCAGTCTTAGTTTACGGCGTAGTGACGAAGCGGAAACCAAAATACAACCATTGAACACCCCGTGTAATGCGTTGTCTACATAAACTATGTTTACTAGTTTACGGAATGAAATGGGAAAAGAAGCCAAAACGCAACCATTGAACACCCCGTGTAATGTGTTGCCTGCACAAGCTCTATTACTGCCTGTGGTACAAGTGAAAAAATATAAATCTCGATGCAAACTACAAAGCGCACTATGTGATGCGTTACCTTCGCAAACTTTATTACTGTATTGCGGTATGAGTTGAGAATAAGGAAGCCCGATGCAACCATCGAACACCCAGTGTGATGCGTTGCCTTCGTAAACTTAGTTTCTTCGTTTACGGAATTTAGTGAAGGGAAGGAGCCAAAATGCAACAAAATAACAACCCGTGCAATGTGCCGCCTTCGCAAATCTCTCTACTGATTGCGGAATAAGTGAAGAATAAGAAAAACCCGATGCAACCATCGAACATCCCATGTGATGCGTTGCCTTCGCAACTTTACTACTTGTTGCGGTATATATGAAGAAATAAGAAAACACGATGCAACCATCGAACATCCCATGTGATGCGTTGCCTTCGCAAACTTTACTACTAGTTGCGGTATATATAAAGAATAAGAAAACACCATGCAACCATCGAACATCCCATGTGATGCGTTGCCTTCGCAAACTTTACTACTAGTTGCGGTATATATAAAGAATAAGAAATCTCAAGGTAGTCATCAAATACTCAGTGCTATGCGTCACTTTCTCATTATATATTTACTGTTTGCGGTGAAGTAGTCATGGCTCAATCAACATATTCGTTCGCAAGAGGACCGGAGGAAACACTCACGTTTTAGGCTACAACGCTGGAGGGCCGTCAAAGTCAAGTCAGAAGTCAATGTATAATCAGAGACACAAGTATTACTATAACAAAAGAAGGATCCACTGTATAAAATGAGAATACTCACGGCAATGTGCAGCGGAACACAACTTTAGGAACTGGCCAGTCAGTAACACAAAAGTCAATCTGATATACGAAGCGTGGAGGCTACAACGATGGAACGAAACACGTAGGCAGGAGGAAGCTACTTGAAGGCGCGGATGCTGAAAGTGCCTGAGATGTCAGCGGAACCGCTATATCATCCAGCAGCATCGCACACACAGCCTCTAACCCTGCGCACGCAAGTAACAAAGTGGTAGGCAGTTGTCATGAGTCATGCAGGGAACAGAGGGAGGCACACTAACGAGGGGAGAAGCCAAATTTCACAGGGTCAATTAGTAAGGGTCCGATGGGCACAGATCAGAGTGTCACCAACAACGGACAAAAGGCCACATGGAAATGTGGGAAAACAGATGTCAATCGAATCATCACGAAGAACAAGGCTATACACAAATAAATTCTGGTAGCTGGCATAAACGGGGCCATATGAAGGTCATGAGAGTAAAGTACCCGAAAGGATGCTTGTGCGATAATGTGGGACAGGATGTCTAAATTGGCAACTTCGTGTACCAATTGAATTTTCGGCTAAGGCAATTATAGCAGGCTGTTTGTAGGATACGAGAAGCGGATCAACAAAGAATATTAAGACAATTACATGTGGCTGAAGAACAACTAAACACAACAAAAAGGGGAAAAAGTTTCGAAAGAACTACAAAATCACAACAATACAACACCTAACTAAACTAATCAATTCACTTTTTCCGCTCCCGCACAGTAGGGGGAGGGGTGGCAAGTACATCTGCCTGAGTTTTATTTCCTAGAAAGGAAAACGGTTCCCATGTATTGTCTTTGGTACTGTAATTTTTCCATTTAATCAAGTATTCCATTTCTTGCGGGCCCTTACGCTGTTTTAGAATACGCTCAATCTCATATTGTGTATCAGACTCGCCATCCGCGTCATCAGCATCAGAGTCGGGTGGGGCATCAGCTTGGGCCGGCTCATCACTACCACCGGGGTCTGGCGGGTCATTCTCGGGCAAAAGGTCCGAGGGTGGGATTGCATCTGCCGGAAGGTCGTTGCCTGGTGGATTGCCGTCTTCGAATTGTAGTGGGGAAACGGGGCGATCGAAACGCGTAATGCAAGGGCGAAATCTGTTGACATGAATAGAGGACTTGGGTTCTACATGGGTGTCACATGCACGTACTTTGAAGTTGAGTGGAGCAGTTTGCTCGATTAAGTAATATGGGCCACTGTAGGGGGACTTTGGTAGCGGGGGAGTAAATCCATACTTTATCACCAACTTGGAATTTCCAACCTTTATTCCGGGAATCGTGATAAGACTTCATTTTAGCTTGCATGACTTCGTTATTTTCCTTCGCCCATTTGCGTGCGGTCTCAACACGTTCAAACATGTCGCGCACATAGTGTCTGACAGAGGGACTGGGGTGCGTAGGGTCGGGCAGGGACGTCTCAAACGGGTGTTTGGTGTCACGACCAGTCATTAAGAATAGCGGGCTATACATCGTGGCTTGGTGAACTGTCGATCGCATGGCATACAATGCAGAGGGCAAGAACAGATCCCACGAAGTAGGCTTATCATGGCAAAGTCGTGTCAGATTTTTAGAGATGGACTGGACGCTGCGTTCGGCCATTCCATTGCTGCGAGGGCAGTAAGGCGTAGTCATGACCTTACGAGCCTGCATCAACTTACACAACTCCTCTGCGATAACGCTAGCGTAACACCCACCACGATCACTTACAATAGATTCAACATTTCCCCAGCGGCACCAAATGTCTTCAAAGAGGCGTTCTGCCACCGAGACGGCTGACTGATCAGGGAGGGGAAAAGCTTCAGGGAAACGTGTGAGAGCGTCTTGAAAAACAAGAATATATTTGTTACCGCGGTCCGTCTTAGGTAGTGGACCGATAAGATCAGTGTGAACCCGCTGAAAGGGGCGTGAGACAGGAATAGGGCGTAAGGAACCTTGTCTATTTTTCGGTAGTTTACTAGTTTTACTACAAACTGGACAGGACTGAACCCAGTTCATGATATCACTGTGCATACCGGGCCAATAATACTTCTGGCGAATTGTAGAGTACAATTTATCAGTTCCCAAATGAGCACCCATTGAGCTATCATGAAAAGCCTCGAGTAAATCATGGCGGAGGGTGGGTGGGATAACTAATTGAGTCTTGCAACGGTCTTTGGCTGGGCCCTTACCTGGGGTGACATATAAGTGAAACAAAACATCTTCTTGCAAGTAATAGTCGTCTATCTGAGCGAGGAGTTTGCGGGCTTCGCGCTGGGTAGAAGGGAGGTGGGCTGATTTGAAATACTTGATGAAGGAATGAAGGGAGGGATCAGCCGATTGTTTCACACCAATGTCACTGAAGGTGTTCAAATTTTACAAGATTACCAAACATATCACATATTTTAATTTCAATGTGAGAAAAAAAATTGGATGATAATGGTAAATAATGTCCTTTTTCAAATATTTTTTCTGAATATTCTCCACCTTTTCCCCTAACATGTACAGTCCTTAATAAAGGTACTTGTAGGTTGCCTACTATTTGCTCTTCAACTAAATTTGTATAGATGAACATTGTCTTCATGAAAGAATCAAGTTGTACTGTTTCTTCAGCTTTAAAATTTGTTCTATTTTCATCAACTTCAAATGATCTAGTTTCATTGAATCCCATCATTTTTGCTAACTTTTTATGTGCAATTTTTATCTGTTCTCCTTTTACCATTTTAATAGTTATTTTGTTGTCAATGGGGTCTATTTGGAATTTACTCATAAAGGTATCTGGTCTAGCCTCATTAATCTGTCTACATAAAGCTTTACCATCTGCATAATACCCTTCTGTTAAGAATACTGGTAAATAACTTGTTGTTGCTTTGCTATAATATATTAAATTGTAAGGCCATTGTAGATTATTCCAACTGATTGGATATGTTATTTCTACAAGTGCTACACTGTACTTTCTATCAAGATTTAATCCGCCTGGAAGTGGGGTAATGTAATGTGAGGTTTTATTATCAGGATATTCCTCACATATAACATTAGATGGTAGTACAACATAAAAATCATCACGGTGTGCCATATTTCCCTTTTACCAAATAATCCAACCAGAACCTAATTGTTCTCTATACTTTTTGCCTCTATTTTTTCTTGTTGATCTTCTGAGTGGAGGAGGACTGGGAGAAGTAATTTTCATTGATTTATGATAACCCGATGATGGTACTGTCAATGGAGACAACGATTGTTCTATTGTTATTGGAGAAAGTGAGTGTTCAATAGATGCTTTATGATGAATTCTTTTCTTTGGGCGACCACGCTCTTGTTTGATTAGTTTTGTAGCTCGTATCCATTGGATTGGAGTACCAATTGATACTAGTTTATCTTTTAATTCCCAAGCGCCAATTGGTACTATAGTAGATGGTTCAAATTTTTTCATAAGAAATTTAAATATATCTATGATATTAGAATTTAAGAATAACTTATTATCAATGTGTAATTGTAAATCTTCATCCCACCAAATTTGTTCTTTATAATTATCAATTATTTGTAAAATACTTTTTAAAAAAGGGTAAAGATGATTTATTCATCTCACTTAAAATATAGTTATTGCTACTTGATGGTGATGGTATATTTATATCTTGTTGTTTATTTTGTATATTATCTGGTTTAGATGCCATTTTTTTTTCTTGGGAATATAATTTGATTTTGACATCTGGAACTAGATTAGGATTTTTTTAAATATTGATAGATGTATCTTTTTTGTCTACTGCAAATTTACATTTATCCCATAGACTCAAAGGAACTATGACACATTCTTGAAATGAGGTCATTCTTTTTTTTCATAAAAAATTATTTAACAAGGCCACTTATCAATGATCCTATTCCTGATACTATAGCTCGGAGAATTAAAGGTAAGAATCCACCGTCATGGATCTTCAGTGGCAAGTGGTCTTTGATCTCCTTCTTGGCTCCTAAACTGGGGTCTGACTCTGTGCTCTGCGTGACTACCAACAACGACCCGGACTCGCGGTTGCGCATCTCTTTTAAGGGGCTACTCCGCATCATCTGTGTGTGGTTGCCTACGTGGCTTCCTCACGCGTCAGCAAATGGACTCGTCCTGCCTGCGTATCCAACCTCGGCTCGTCCGTCCTACACGTGACTTTCACGGAGTGGTGGTTATGGTGACTCATCAACCATCAGTATCATGTTATTGTCTATGAATGTCTATATATTTCCAAGAGTCTCTGGGTGTGTATTCTATATCCTACACTCGGCCCTCCTTCGACTAAACACGTCCTCGTGTTTCAGCCGAGAATGTTCCCTTCAATATGTAACAAGTATATATACTTATAACTTAAAGCAAAGTAACCCGAACACTCACTTAAGAATTGATTAGATTGCCAAGCGCTCATGCCAATATCCAAGCCAGACCAGACGTACAATTTATCTAAGATACATCAATAACCCATTGAAATGAATGTGGTGTACATCGAGATAAAAATACCACGCCCAAGTATATGAGGTTTAAGCACAAAATTTTAAGGATACACAGTGTATTATAGAACACGTTACAAACAACATCAGGATTACAACATCAAGAATAAGAAAAAACCCATTACCAAAATATAAAGAACATCAAGGACACTACATATGTGTAAGATACTTAAATACCATAAAGGTTCAAATAGTTAAGACGAAATGAACGATTTTAGGCGTACAATACAAATGACCATTAAACTGTATAATAATTAAACTTGAACATGAAGTAACATATATAAAGAAATTGATAAGGAAAATCATTACGCACGACGTGCACAATATATGCTTATAGGTTTGTTTCCTTTTGTAAAAGAATACAAATTAGAAGTTATACAATAAAAAATAACATATCGATACGTAACTATGAAATATTAAGAGTGGATGGCACACAAGGAAACCACTTGCCTTGGATGCTGCAGAGCAAGTTAGCATGAATCGCAACCCGCACTACTCATTTCTCACAACTGTAAAGGCACTAATGCCCGAGCGCTTTTGTATTCAGTTAAGGCTAAGTGTGAAGCTGAGACATTACAACAGGCGACCCTGTGGAGAGTGTATCAGAGAAAAACAATATATATCTCCAATGGAGACAAGGACTATATATATTTCCAGAGGAGACTGAGGAAAGATCATAAGATAAGTGACAAAGGCTATTATTTAAACAAGTGACTCCGCGGACAGTGTAAGTTATGTGCCATCCTGTGAATATACAATAGGGGTGAGATTCTACTTTATGAGGGGGTGGGTGAAAAATCGGCTGTAAAACCATACTTTTTAGAAAACCCGGAGTTGCCCATGGCGAAAGAATATTAAATCTTATTTTTGGACGAATTTCCAAAGTAATAAGAATTTCAAAAGCGGCAAGAAATTAGAAAAAAAATTGATAAAGCAATGTTACAATGGGCAGTAACCGAGCATGTTGGCATGCAAGGCTGATCTCCGGGTGTTCAAGCGCAAGGTGAAATCCGATGATCATCCATAGTCTAAAACAGAGTAGACATTTAATAACTATTGATAAATTGGCTATTACTTCTATTTCTTAACAAATAAATCTGAGTTAGAACAATACATTATATGAGACAACCATTGAGAGAAATTAAAGATATCAAACTAAGAAAAAAATAATACACATAGAAGTATAGAAATACAAAGCTGGTGGGAAGCAATTGGCAGGTAATGGATGACCCAAAGCAATGTACAATAAACATTACAAAACAAAATACAAACACAAGATAATAAATAAAAGAAGTATTGAACACAGTGTAAACCAAGGATTGTACATTATAGGTAAAGGACAACATCGCCCTAAAATTAAATGAATTAATCATTAAGTGAAATAGTTGAAGTGGTGATTAATTACTAGGTGGGACAATCACAAGTTATACAATAATAGGAGTGATGGAAAGAAGTATTTATTTTATATATATCAAACAGTTAACACACACTCACCTGAGACAAAGGGCAGAGAGCATTAACCAGCAATATTTTATGTACTTAGAGAATCGGGGAGAAAGAGAGGGAGGAAAAGAGATAAAAACTGATGGATTCAAAATCCCTTTGCACAGTGGGGAAAGAACTTGAAATAAATATTGTTTTTCTCTTAAGAGAATAGTAAAGGTCTGTATTTGCGAGGAGTTATTGAAACATTACCGGGTTAACTGGCTGTCTGATCCTCGTCCAGGGCACCGACGGTGTGATAGGGCTCAACCAGGAGCGAAGAAAAAGAAACAAATAAAATAGTAAGAAGTAATGATCGTATTAGATACATAGCTAGGGGTGAAGGACTTCCCCAAGTGGACACTCTTAATGAAAAGCATCTCGGTAATAGCTCTAACATACGAAACGTAAAGAAACACTTTAACCAATCAGATGTCTCATCCTGGGCACGTGGTCTAAATAGACACGCCCACCACAGTATGGTCCGTGAGAGCAGAACAGGATTTTCTGCGCCGTTAAAAGAACTATCGCTTTCAAATCGTTTTGAATATCTTTCTAACAACAACCAAATTGTAACACATAACTCTGGTCAAAACGAACACAGTCCTTATATTGTTAATTCTCATACAAAGTCTTGAATCGATCGGATGTTGGCTCCGCCCCCTCGTAATCTGATTGGTCGTCGTGGAAGGCAATCTGCTGGGGGTGAAAGGAATTCCATACATAATGACGTCATGGGGTCGTTGACCGGATTCTTATCTGAAAGTTGTCTTAATGCTCAGGAGAATATGAATAAAACTAACGTTAATAGAAACTTAATTAATAACAAAACGAATAGACATATAAAACGTAAATTTAAAAATGTTAAACATACTAAAATGAACAAAGATCTAATTATTGCAACAGCCAATGTTCAAAGTCTTGGAAAAAAGACGGAACTGATAAATTTATATATAAATGAAAATAATGTTGATCTTTTCTTCATAACTGAAACTTGGATTAATGAGATGAATGAACAAATCATTAGAGGAGAAATTAAAAGTAATAACTATGATATTGAACATATACCGCGTGACTTAAGGTCTGGCGGAGGTCTGGCGGTTGTCTGTAGACCTGAAATAGACATAAAAAAAATTAATCACACACATAAATTATTGACAATGGAAATGATGGAAATAAATATTAAAACTAACAATAAGATATGCACCATTATTACAATATACAGACCTGAGCCTTCTGATAAGAACAAATATACTTACACAGAATTTTTTGAAGAATTCAGTGAACTACTGTCTTATTATAGCACATATACTCATGAAGTTATTAGGTGACTATAACTTTCACATGAATAGACCCGAGAGGCCTAATGTAATAAAATTCAATGAAGTCCTAGATCTATATAATTTACATAATCATGTGACAGAACTAACGCATATTATGGGCAATACGCTCGACCTATTAATAACAGGCATACATAGTAATATAATTAAGGAACATATAGTTGATGAAAAAATATCAGATCACAATATATTAAGACTTACCTTGAATCTGCAGACTAAAACCAATAACAAAAAAACTGTATCATATAGAAATTACAAAAAAATGAATATAGATGATTTTAAAAGAGACATTGAGGAAATGTTCAACGATAGTCAATCCTATCAAGATGCAGATCTAAATAAATTACTTGATAAATATAACAAATTGACAATGGTACTTGACAAACATGCTCCTAATGTGGAGAAAACCATAAATATTAGAAAACCGGAACCGTCGTTATCTGATGATGTAATGAATGAATGGTTGCTTAGAGGCACATCAACCACTAAGGTTATTTAGTGCCTAAAAATGGTAAAAATGAATGTATGGTTTCTCATTGACACAATAAAGTGCCAAAACAGTAAAAATACAAAACGTAATATTGACTAGAAACAAAATGTAAATGTTAATACAATATGTAGATAACACAAGAATTTATCAACTGTGAACAGCATTTATATAATATCAATCAAATATAATAAATATGTATAATTTGTTTAAAAGACTTTATCAGTATGATGTTTTGCAGTTCTTGATAAATAAGTCAATGACATAAATAAACAAAAGCTCTGCCCTTAAAACTGATTATAAAGTCCTATGTGAGTTAAAAACGATACTATCACAGAAGTATCTACAGTATCAAATAACGTATGTAAATCTTGTACATTAAAATATTGAGTTCGTATAATATCAAAATAGATACACTCAATTAAAATATGTTTAATAGTCAAAGCCCTTTGACAACCAATACATTCCGGTTGATCTTCACCTTAAAGCAGATAACAGTGTGTCAAATGACTATGTCCTATTCTTATACGGGTTAATACAGACTCTTCTCTACGGTTAATTTATGATGTAAGGATTGAAAAAAGAAAGAAAAGAAGACTTGAAAGGAAACATGATAAAACTGGCCTCTCCTCGGACAAGATACAATTTAAAGTACAGAGGAACAAATATAATAATATCATTAAGAATTCGAAAAACGACTATTATTCGGGAATAATAAATAGATAGATAGATATAGATAAGATAAGATAAGATAAGATAAGATAGATAAGATAAGATAAGATAAGATAGATATAGATAAGATAGATATAAGATAAGATATATAAGATAAGATAAGATAAGATAAGATAAGATACCTTTATTTTACCTGGATAGCATATTCAACATATTTAAACATTGATTTTCAATATGGTCCAGACAAATAAACATGTATCAAGGACACACAGATGTATATACAAAACACACAAGTAAAATTAAATAACAATAAGTTAAAAACTGATAAAAACTTCACTCAATGACTAAAATGTGCCTTGAGGTATGATGTCTTAAAAGCATTCAGACTAGATGATTCTCTTGTTACAGGATCCAGTTCATTCCACATTTTAGCACCACTATATGTAAAAGATCTCTTAAGTTGATTATTTTTAGGTTTGACTAGAATAAGATTATTTTGTGTACTGTTCCTGGTTTCATGCTCATGTTGGCTTTTAACATTGTTAAATAGCTGTGTAATATAATTTGGTGCAAGATCATTCCTGCATTTGTACATGAGACACATTTTATGAAAGTCCACTCTGTCCTTTACATTCATCCATTTAAGATCATTTAGCATGTCTGCAGTGTGAGTTCTGTAATCACAGCCTAGTAGTAAACGTGCCCCCTTGTTTTGCAGCATCTGGAGTCTCTTCAGAGCACTTACACTGCAATTTCCATACACTACATCACCATAATCAAATAAGGGTAGCACAATTGCATTGTATACACAGTGCGGCCGATGACGCTCGTGAGTTCGGGGAACTCTTCAAATTGGAGGTTTAAATAACGGCAGTTTTTGCACTTCCGGTGACGTCATGGAGGGCGCCAAAATTCAAATTTTGAATATCCAAATATGAAATTGTCAAAATAAAGACAAATAATTGTCCGATTTCTACCAAATTTGCAAGGTATACTCACCATGTATGTATCTGTCTATATCTGAAAGATGAAGTTAATCCGTGAAAAAAAAATATCGCTCACAACGTGTCAATCTGTGGTCTGATGAAAGGCCACTTGAAAAAAACAAAGATGTTTCTATCTTCCGCGTGCATCAATGTATTTTGTTTGTAACACATAGTACACTTTAATAGCACATAGGATCGTTTAGTACACGACCTGGGGAGTCTGTAGGTGTTTAAATTGTCCAAATCTGTCCATTATTGGCAAAGTAACAAATATTTTAAAACTTGTAACAAAGTGTGAAAATCTATGATGAAAATCATGGTGCGATGGAGAAAGCCAAAATTTAAAATCTCAACATCCGAAAGTTAATTAATCAAAATAAAGACAAATAATTGTCCGATTTTCACCATATTTGCAGGGCATACTCACAATGTATGTATCTACCTATATCTGAAAGAAGAGGTTAATCTGTGAAGAAAAAATCTCGCTGGCAACGTGTCAATCTGTGGTCTCATGAAAGGCCACTTGAAAAAAACAAAGATGTTTCTATCTTCCGCGTGCATCAATATATTTTGTTTATAACACATAGTACACTTTAATAGGACATATGATTGTTAACTACACGACATGGGGAGTCTGTTGGTGTTTAAATTGTCAAAATCCGTCCATTATTGGCAAAGTTACAAATATTTGAAAACTTGTAACAAAGTGTGAAAATCTATGAAGAAAATCATGGTGCGATGAAGAGAGCCAAAATTCAAAATTTCAACATCCGAATGTTAATTAATCAAAATAAAGACAAATAATTGTCCGATTTCCACCAAACTTGCAGGGTGTAATTACAACATATGTATCCGCCTATATCTGAAAGATGAAGTTAGTCTATGAAGAAAAAACATCTATTGTAACATGTCCATCTTTGGTCTCATAAAAAGGCCATTTGGAAAAACCAATAATGTTTCTATCTTCCGTGTGCATCAATCTATTTTGTTTGTATCGTATAGTACACTTTAAAAGTACATAGGATCGTTTACTACAAGATCTGGGGAGTCTGTAGGTGTTTAAATTGTCCAAATCAGTCCATTATTGGGAAAGTTACAAATATTTTAAATCTGTGAAGAAAATCATGACGCGATGTAGAGAGCCAAAATTCTAAATCTCAACATCCGAATATTAATTAATCAAAATAAAGACAAATGATTGTCTGATTTCCACCAAATTTGCAGGGTATACTCTAGTCATGCCACCCACTCCCTAAATAACTGGCCCTTTCCTCTGGACATTTCCTTCTGTCATTTATTTGCATTTTAAACATTTTTGAGCAGTTTAGGGGCAGTTTTTAGGTCGTTGAAAACTTCAGTAAAAAAACAAACTGTTTTTTTAAAATTCCTGTCTTCTTGGTGGAAATTCACTGTTTGCATAATAATCTTGGAGGGACATTTATGGTCAAATCACCACAAATAGTCCTTACCTATTTTCTAAGGCTTGTTGCATTCAGCATGTGACGCGTTTGCTAATTGGCATGTTCAACACAGAGTGACTTGTATCAGTTTGACCTCACACAAGGGCATCGCGTGAAAGGCATCAGTGGCAGGTCCAGGGTTTTGCATTTGTCAAAATGGGGTACATTACAGTATCTTTTCTGTACAAGTATTTATTATTTTCCTGCATGTTCGTGTTCACAAATCTCATACAAAGTCCTGTAAGAAGATGAAATACCAAATGATATAAATTGTGAAATTTGTTAAATTGAACATCCCATTCAATTTCCATTTCTGGTCCCGCCAATATACCCAAACTGATTCCCGCCAAATTCAGTGAAGTGTCATTTCTAAAACTTTTAAATAATAGGGTTTTATGATTTAAATCCAAGTTTGATGTTATCTAGCACGTACATGCAAACTATTTGACCCCAAAAATATGTCATCCATTTTTCTGACTGACACAACGCGCATCAAGTGCCGAATGCAACAAGCCATTTTCGAATATGACTGCCCTATTAGTTCTTGTCCATTTAAAAGTGTGATAACTGACTTAAATTCCAAACGAATTGCAAACTATATAAAAATTTTGATTATTTTAAAGATTTCATGTTTGTGTGCACTGATTTGTTTTCAACGTATCCAATTAGGCCACGGTGTCATTTGGTTTATTTTTTTATTTATGATTTTTTGTGTCAGATTTGTAAACTGCTATTTCATGCTTTGTATTAAAAGGTGGTAAGAAATATAATTTTTTTCCTTGGTTTGCTGGGCATCCAATGATTGAGGTGACCATATTTAGTCCTTCACAATTTACAAAGTTTTCAGAGAAGTGAGACAATGAAACAAAAACAAGTATATCATTTTCAACAACATTTATTTTCACAGGAAACTTAACTGAAACAGACAACAGCAACAATGAATATCACATCTAACAAAATCACTTCAGCTTACTCTAAAAATATATCAATTTTCATCCATCCCTGCAGCTCAGTTACTTTCTTCTCTCAATATAGATAAGTGACTTAATACATCACCTGTTTTTTTTTTTTTGGTTACCCTGAGTACTATATTTGAATTAAAAACAGATATTCAGACAATAAAGGTCAATCATTGAGTTGAATTAGTTCAGGCCTCAACATTAGCACATACCAAGTGGCCAAGAGTTTGTTTTGTGCTTCAGTGATTTTACTGGCCCTGGCAAGTAGCTGAGATAAAATATGAATTCTGACTCAAGAAAATTTCAATCATGTCAAGCAAGTTTAGCAGCCATTTTAAATCTTCAAAAAAAATAATAAATAAATATACTGTAAACAGAAATAATTTCGACATGTTTTACAATATGGTATCTTGGGGCCACAAACATCATATTGGGCCAGTGGCACAAAAGGCCTGTAGCGTATTTGACATTCATAGCACAGGTCATTTTTTTTATATCTTATTACATTTACAATTACCAAAAACAGACAGGTATTTTAAAATGTCTGCTCTCCTGTATTGTTACATTTGATAATTGAATATTTCATATGAATATAATGTTATATGGATTTAGTACTTACATATTTATTTACATAATGTATGTTTTACACACAAAAATGAACATTCAACTCTTTTGAATACATTTTACGTCAACACAGCATCTGTGATCAATTCTCATTATAAGTGACTACCTCACTGAATAATATCCACATCAACAATTTGTATAGATTTTTCCCGAAATTATTTGATTGCTTAAATACATAAATATTCTTTCATTATTCCACAATGATCTGAACATTCATTTCATATCAAATCAACCCAAAGTATAAAACCTCGATAGAATCTCAATAGGTTTACTTTCTCAATTAAACTGTTTTGATTTTAACCTTTCAGAAATGTTAATTTGTGAAAATATGTCTTTCTATTATTTGAGGTAAGACAAAACCAGAAGATCTGCAAATTCATGCTGGAATACTCGCTTCCATTTGCTACACTTGATAGGGTCCAAATAGTCAAGTTCACTCTGTCAAATAGGTGATAAACTGCAAAAAGCAGTTAACATGTTGTATCAAGGAATGCCAAGTCTGACTCAGAAATAATGACTGGCACAAATACTGAGGCTGTGTCTTGGAACTTGAGTGCTGCATATGCTAAGACATAGAGCTGCAGGTCTTTCTTCTCATTACCAGTCATCAAACTGGATATCAGGCACATGAAATTGTGACCAAGGCATTTGGACCATTCCCCAATAATTCTAATTGATGGATGCATCGTGTTTGATTTATCCCATCACCACATATGGAGCCTGTAATGCAACTTTCCAGCACCGATCTTCTTCAATCATGTCAAGCAAGTTTGGTAGCCATTTTAAATCTTTAAAAAAATAAACAAGTATACTGTGATGTACACAGAAATAATTTCCACATATTTACACAATATGGTATCCTGCCTTTTCATTATTGTTGTTGACAGTTTTTCTGCATACTCTTCTTTAGCTGCAATTTCCTTGGTGAGGCGACAGTGCTGTTCCTCTTCCTGATTTGTTTTGATTCTTTTTTCAAATCACCATTTTGCAATATGTCTCTTTATTGATTTTTGTAAGGCACCCTCTGTTGGCTTGGTGTTGTAGCTATGTTCAGTGGATACTGAAAAGAAAAACAAAGGTTTGAGTAATATTTTACAGCAACATATTATCCTTAATATTCTCCTGAAATAACATCATATTCAATTCCAATTATTGTTAAGTTAATATTCATAATGATATTACCTCTTTTCTTGATGCCCAACATGATTTAGTTACTGATGTTGCTATCTGCCCTCCTGAAATAGTACAATTTTTTTATGCTTAGCAGAGTCATGATAACATTTTAAATAACATCTTAATTTTTGTGCCGAAACAAAATCAGGGAGAAGAATGAAAAAACAAGAAAAACATTACTTATATAGAGTTGTGTATATTTATGTGACTTTATACGATGATTAACTTTGTTCCCACAAGTTAAGAACTAAATGGATTAAACATTTTCTGAACTCCTGATATCAAGACAGTCAGTTAAGGTTTCACTGGCAAAGGTCAAAAACACCATGCCATCTCATGGCAAACAGCACATTTTTTATGGATGTCTTGTGTTACCTGTGTCTCAATATCTTGCTGTTTCTGCATTTTGGCTGATGGACATGCACGTTCGGCTTGATTTTGTAGCTTGACTCTGTAGCTCTTTTGGCATCCTCTCTAGCATGGCATTGCTGGCACACAAACTCCAAACACTTGCCACTGACAAGGATCAATGACATCCCTGAAAAATGAAAAAAAAACCAGAAATATAAAAAAAGTTTTCATGATTTGGGGCAAGAATCTGTTCATCTTAGAATTTAATACAAAACAGTGACAATGTATTGGCCAATTTGTGCAATTTTGGAATATTTCATAATAAATAGGAGGGGGTAGTTTAATTATCATTGTTCAGTCTTCCTGATAAACGCTGGACCGCCGGTCCTGACCGATATTTTTTGCCACGGTCCGGCATCTTTTCAGCCATAGTCGGACCTCATGTACGACGTGTATTTTTGTGAAAATTCTAACTTTTCTCAAAATTTATCCCTCAACAAGTTCGGCAGCCATTTTAAAAGTAAAACGTAAATATGAAGTGTCAGGGATCCATCATTGCGCAATACATTAATATTTTCAATGCAAATGAAAAGTGTCCGATCATTTTCGCGCCAAAAATAAGAGCCTGTCCCCGTCACTTCCGGTTTTCGTTATGGCGACCTCGTGTCTTATATGCGTAGTTAAGCATTGATAAACTCGCATTTTCTCTGACTTGTGCATACTTTAAACTTATTGAATGAAGGCGGACTGTTGCCGACACGTGTCAGAATATATCTACGTGTAAATTAAACAAAGATTTGAATTGTATCGCCGTTTAGAAAGCTTGTACCCGGACAATATGAGCGTATTTACTTTTCACGTTTTTTTTTCGGTCCGGGAAAAATGCTTTCGGTCCAGGAAAAAAGCAAACTTTATCGAACCGATGTCCGTTGACGGTCTGATGACTATCGGGAAGACTGATTGTTGATAATTATCACTTATGATTGCATTATCTTTGCGAAAACTGACATCTTGGGTGCCCTGTAGATTTCTTATATTGTCACTGTTTAGTATTAAAATGTAAGATGAACAGTTTCCTGCCCCATATCATGAAAATTATTAAATATTTCTGACCGAAACCAACAAATGTGATTAATATTACATGCCGTTATCATTCATTCTTGCTAATTATCATTTATGATTGCATTATCCTTAAGAAAACTGACATCTTGGGTGCCCTGTACATTTCTTATATTGTCACTGTTTAGTATTAAAATGTAAGATGAACAGTTTCCTGCCCCATATCATGAAAATTATTAAATATTTCTGACCGAAACGGCCCTGCTGTGAAAAACATTTATTTGAAGCTGTCATATTTTCTGAGATGATAGCTTTGAAGTTGGCTTTCACAGATGTATCCCTTCAAATAAACAGAGACAATATATGGCACATCAAAGTTTTGTGAAGATGAGCTTTTCTGATGTGAAAACTGAAAATTAACTAAAAATTCATGGCAAACCTTGTATTTTATGCCACAGAATAATGCACCCAATGACCTCGCCTACGTAACAATGTGCACGTGCGGAAGAAGCAGTTTGTTACTAAAACATACCCTACTTTGTCAGTTCTTGGCCGATTTACATCATTGACAACTCAAAATTGAACTGCTCTCATCAAATATCTGAGTCAAATTATTGAAATATTAATTTTCATCTTTCGGCACAGAAGGTTAAGGTCGTATGCAAACACCTGACTCTGGCTTGAAATCTTGTTAGAATTTTATGATACGTCCATTGCTATTGCTTTCACCGGTCCCCCCAGGGTCTCGACGTCAGTTGGCGATAATTGGGCACTTTTGCGAACTCGAATATAAGAAATCTACAGGGCACCCAAAAACTACCCCCTTCTATTTATTATGGAATATTCCAAAATTGCATAACTTGGCCAAAAGTGGATGGATTTTTAAAATTTAAAATTCTGCAGACTCCCCATGACCTGCAGAATACTATTGCGTGCATAAGTAGCAACTTGCGCAAGTCTTTGAGTGATACCGATCGATGTTTTTTATAAATAAACTTCTGCCTATCCAATGTTCAAGCCACCAACAGTTCAAATTGACGGAATTCAACTCACTTTTTTTTAAAAAGCATCTACATTTTATGTAGAATGTGAATATTTGCTTGTTAAACCTCTATTATCAACCAGGGATTAATAAATGATCGTAATTCGTGAATCGCGAGTGAATTTTCAAAAGTGGGTCAATGTGTAACTGTAATGAAAATGCCACGTGAGGCAGCCCTGTTGTTTCAGCTTTTCTTCAGTAACATTCGCACTATAAATGACTTTTAATCATGCCAGACATGTTCTTTAGTGATATCTCTTTATCATTGCCACTTTTGATAATATTTTATAGTATGTTTAGAGCATTTACCTGTGTTTCTGTGATCCAAGCTCCTCCCGCATTTTTTGAACAAACTAAACCGGAAGTGCATTGAGTGAAGATTCTCCAACACTGAAGAGTTCCAGTCCCAAGTCTGACGTTTGGCCGCTCCGTGATAACATGTGAAGGGTTTTTTGCGGGAGGTTGTATTTGATTCGCCTTAATATGCCCAACCTCCTGGATATCTTTGAGCACATTTTGTCTATATGATAGTTCCAATTTAAATTTTCATCAATCCACATCCCGAGGTATTTGTATTGTGACACCTGTTCAAGTGGTGAGTCACCAACGTGGAGCGACATAGCAGTTGACCTAGACAGTTTTTGCTGTGTCCCTAAGAGGCTCCACTTTGTCTTACTGATATTTAGGTGTAGTCTATTTTCCTGGAACCACTTGTGAGCTTTGTCCAAGTCATACTGCAGCTTTTCTTGAGCTTCCGTGGTATTTTTGGCAGAGAATAATAAAACCGTGTCATCTGCATATAATCCGATTTTACAATATTTAATGCATGTTGGAAGATCATTAATAAATAATATAAACAATAACGGTCCCAATATGCTTCCTTGTGGGACTCCGTGTGATATAGGAAGAGCATCAGAGGTAGTCCCACCATGGCTGACTTTTTGAGAGCGGTCATGTAAATAGCACCGGAACCACTCTAAGGCACCACCTCTGACTCCTACCCAGGATAACTTGTGTATCATTACCTCTGGGTCAACAGTATCAAATGCCTTGCGTAAATCCAAATAAACAACTCCAGTTAAATTACTCCTGTTCATACTATCCAATATGTATTCTGTGACATCCACAAGGGCAGTCAATGTGGAGTGGTTTCTTCTGAACCCAGATTGCTGGGAACAGAGATACCCCTATCTAGTTAGGTAACCCTCCAATTGATTATGAACAGCCCTTTCAAAGACTTTCATACATATGGATAGCACTGAGATGGGTCTGTAGTTGGTTGGATTAGTTTGAGGCCCATCCTTGTGTATAGCAGTCACTTTGGCTAATTTCCACTCTGATGGTATAATTCCTGAGTGTAATGAGGTGTTCATGATGGCAGTCAGTGGACCTGCTATGGCTGGAGCTGCATCCCGCAGAAGCCGTGCATTAACTCCATCTAGTCCACTGGACTTTTTAGTATCCAAGTGACATAGTTGTTTTAATGTGAAATCCACTGTTATATCCTCAAATGTGAAAATGGAATCATGTTCAGCATAAGGGTTTTGCTGAGGGAGTGGCTGTCCAGCAAAGCTGGCTGCAAGTTTACTACCAATGGTGGAGAAAAATCTGTTGAATGATGAGGCCACTCCATTTGGATCAGTATGTTCCCCTTCATCATCAATAAGTTTGGTGTTTTGTACACCTTTCTTTCCTTTTGGTAGTATAGTTTTAATGGCTTTCCACAGCTGATCAGGCTTATTTCTGTTTTCCATGATCAGAGCTTTGTAATACTCTGCCTTGGCCTTTCTAAGAGCACTATTTACATTGTTTCTCAACTTCTTATATTTCTCATAGAGATCTTGATCTCTAGCTTTCTGAGCTTTTGTTTTGATCCGATCACGTTCTTCCATCATTTTGTTTATTTCATTTGTTTTCCATGGAATATCAAAAGCTCTTATCCTTTTTTCCATAATTGGCGCATGCTGTTTTGCTGCCTCTTGAAAGAATGTCAAAAATATGTGTAGTTGATCTCTGGGATCATCAAGTGCTTCTATCACAGTCCATGGGAATCTATACAAATGTTCCAAGAAGTTTCGCTCATTGTAATTTTTAAAATTCCTAGTGATGATGGTTTTTGGTGGTTTTTTCGGTATAAATGCCTTTCTAACAACAAATGGAAGGTAGTGATCTGTTATTCCTGTTTGAATAACTCCATTTTGTATGACCTTTTCCCTATGTGTTACAAATGTTAGGTCAATACCTGTGGATGATGTTGCTGTTACTCTGGTTGGCTCATCCACTAATTGGTCCATTGTTTGGTTCTCACATAACTCCTGTACCTTCCGGGCCAGATACCCATCAGGTATGAGAACATCTGAGTTCATATCACCAAGCATATACATTTCCTTATCCTCAGAGCTGACTTTGTCTAAGTGAGTACTTAGATTGGTGTAGTACTCAGCAGGTGATCTGGGGTGCCTATACACTGATCCCACTAATATTGGCTTGGTGTTGGGTAATTTGATGTCAATCCACATAATCTCCAAGTTTTCCTCATTCAGCTCTGGTCTCTCTGCATAATCAAGGTGGTCAGAGATATATATCCCTACTCCTCCTGCACCATCTGGGGCCCATGTAATCCCTTGAGGCCTATTTCTATATATAAAGTTATAGCCTGGGATATCATAATCACCCTTTTCATGGTTGGTGTCTGTAAGCCAAGTCTCTGAGACTGTCAGTATATCCAAAGGCTTGTTTATCATAACTAGCTTTAGTTCATTGAAATGGGCTGACAGCTTCTGTACATTGAGGTGGCCAATCCTTAATCCTCTTTTGAACTGGATATTAGTGAAAGGTGTATAATCCTCTCCTGTATCCACACCTGTGTTTTGCCCAGCATTTTGGTCTGCATTTATGTCATTTAAAATATCCCCAATAAATGAGTCTGTAAACTGTGGTAGCACACATTTTGTACACATCCAATCTTTAAAATGTTCATTGTGCACAATTTCAAAATAGTCTTTTGTGGCAAGACCCTGGCACTTGGCATGGTACCAGGTGTCACATCCATTACACAATAAATTGTTCTGAGATGTTTTGACATTATTTCCACACTCACCACAGCCAGTTGTTGTCCTAGGGCCAGGATTTTGCTCAATATCCCCTGCCATAAGCAGCATAATCACAGTCCAGTATGTAATCCATGACATTTTCCTTTTTGTCACCCCTCCTTTGCCCTGTTTGTGTATGCCTCCATTTTTGCCTCCATGTGAGAACAAAGAGATCAAGTGTCCAAACACTTTTGAGTGGGAGATAAGTATTCCTAGGTCTTTAGTCAGGTTTACTAGTCCATTATATGTTCCACACAGTGTTGTTGCATCATTGTCCATACTTTGTATACATCCATATTGCCACAATCCACTAGAAATATTCAAAAAGGTGAGAGCTAACACAGTTGAAAACAGCCAGGCAGCCATCTTGAATGCTAGCATAAAAATAAATCGGATCCAAAAAAATTATTTAAAATATTAAATAAATTATTACATACTAAAGAGGACACTCCTTTCCCTAGTTATAATGACAAAAAAGAATTGGCCTCAGAATTTAATAATTTTTTCCTTGAAAAAATTTTGAATCTTAGAGAGTCCATGGACAAAATTGATAATAATAATCAACAAATAAATGAGGAAGTCAGATTTGATACACAGTTGGTAAAATTCACATTGTTAAGTGATTCTGAAGTCAAAACAATAATTAAAGAATCTGCAAAGAAATCATGTGAGCTGGATCCGATCCCTACATGGCTTTTAAACGAATGTATGGGGAATTTATTGCCATTAATAAAGGCCATCATAAATAAATCAATCTCATTAGGAGACATGCCTGATGACCTGAAGATGGCCATCATTAGACCCTTAATTAAGAAACTGGGCCTGGAATTGATAAAAAAGAATTATAAACCAGTCTCGAACCTAGCCTACTTATCAAAATTAATAGAAAGAGCAGTAGCTAAACAATTTGTAGGACATCTGGTTAGAAATGATATTCAAGGTCTATTTCAATCAGCCTATAAGGAGTTCCATAGCACTGAAACTGCATTACTCAAAGTGCAGAATGACATCCTAATGGATATTGATGATGGTAAAACGGTAATGTTGGTACTACTCGATCTATCAGCGGCTTTTGACACTATTGATCATGAAATATTACTAAATAGACTGGAAAAAAGATGTGGTATCACAGGGACTGCCCTTAAATGGTTTAGATCATACTTGTCTAATAGAAAACAATGTGTTGTAATAGATGGTAAAAAATCTGATAATATCAATATTAAATATGGTGTCCCCCAAGGCTCAGTTTTAGGACCTTTGTTATTTACAGCGTATATGGAGCCTTTATCAGATATAATTGGTAACTATGGTCTCAAGCATCATCTATGCTGATGACACACAACACTACATCACCATTGATCCTAAATCTGAAGAAATTAGAGTTAAGTCCTGCAGAGAGATGGAAAATTGTATTATAGAGGTTAAAAAATATTTAATAGAGAATAAGATGAAGATAAATGATGGAAAGACAGAAATGCTTTTTTGTGGTAAAAGCTGTGAATTTAGAAAGAAAAATGTACCTGAAGACATTCTAGTGGGGGAAACTAGAATCCCTAGATCAAATGCTGTTAAGGATCTAGGGGTTATTCTGGATCAGGAACTATCTATGAAATCACAAATCAGAAAAATGTGTAAAAATGGTTTCTTCCATGTTAAAAATTTATCAAGAATAAGAAATTGTTTAGATGAGGGAACAGCCAACACCCTTGCACATGCATTTGTCACTTCTACCCTTGACTATGGAAATGCCCTTCTGGCGGGTCTACCTGAGTGTGAATTAGCCAAATTACAAAAATTACAGAACGCTGCGGCCAGGGTAGTTGGGAAACTCAGGAAGAGAGATCATATCACGCATAAACTTATGGAACTGCACTAGTTGCCAGTAAAAGCTAGGATTGATTTCAAAATATCTCTATTAACATGGAAGATGCAGAATGGCTTTGCCCCAAAATATTTGTCTGATTTATTAGAATATAAACAGTTGGGTATGGGACTGCGATCTAATGATTAGAATGAATATGTAGTACCTAAGACTAATATGAAATCTTATGGTGATAGGGCTTTCATGACGTATGCGCCAAGGAACTGGAATGCGCTGCCCCTTGAGGTGAAAAATTGTAAAACTGTTGAAACTTTCAAGAAGAAACTTAAAACATTTCTATTTAGAAAACATTATCTCAATGAAGCGCTTCGAGCAGACTTTGTCTGAAATAGCGCTATATAAATCGTTATTATTATTATTATTATTATAGCTGCACTGGCGCCCAGTTCGCGCGAGAATTGACTTTAAAATCCTTCTTTTGACCCGGAAGGCCCTAAATGGTAAGGCTCCGCCTTACTTGTGTGATCTACTCCAAGTTAAACAAGGGGAATGCTGTCTGAGGTCAAACGACGGCACCCACTTACATGTTCCTAAGACCCGGCTGAGGACAGTGGGGGACAGGGCCTTCTCATCTGTTGGCCCTAGACTCTGGAATTCCTTGCCTAGTGAAATTAGGACTAGTGCCTCAGTCTCCTCATTTAAGAGTAGACTGAAAACTCATCTCTTCAGGATGCTCATCCTAAATACAGCGCTATGAACAGACTTGTCTGGTATCAGGGCTATACAAATTTTATTATTATTATTATTATTATTATTATTTTTATTATTATTATTATTATTATTATTATTATTATTATTATTATTATTATTATTATTATTATTATTATTATTATTATTATTATTATTATTATTATTATTATTATTATTATTATTATTATTATTATTATTATTACTATTATTACTATTATTATTATTATTATTATTATTATTATTATTATTATTATTATTATTATCCTATCGATTTCTGTATATACCGGAATGTCAATATTGCATACCGGTGAGAGGCCCTAGTTAAGTTATTATAATTGGTGTCAAGTTTAGAAATCCAGACTATGAAACATGATGTTTTGCCCAATAATAATTGTGTAAAGTAATCATGCTGAACCTTAAAAGATAAAAGATATTTGCAACTTTTAGGGCAACATATAACCTGACAGCAATATAACATTTACTATTGCTCTCAGGCAGTATGTTACCCTAAAGTTATGTTGTAAATTGTATTTATTGTCGATGTTTCATAAATGGCTCCCTCAAACATGTTTTGGGTAGATTGTTTCTATTGTAGTGTGCTTTCTTTTCCTTTATACATCTATAATTGACTTCTCCAAGCTCGAAACTCTATATTTTTCCCAAACATTAGGCCCTTTGTACAATATTTTTTCTGCAGATACGCCAGTCTCAATTAAATTTTCTCAATGTTGGCCTTCTTAATATTTTTTCCCGATCAAATGGTCTGACCGATATACTTTTTTTTACTTTTCTCCCCCTCCCTGAATGAATAAGGGTCTGCCCCTAACCACCTGCACCATATCTCGTGGCTCTTGATATGTAAGGAATACATATTTATACAGCACATTATATTTTGGCATTGGCTGTCTTGAAGATATCCCACCGTCATCAGTTCTTGTGCTCAGAACACGTGCTTTTGATAATCATGTAAACATAAATGTAAAACATTTAAAAATATCAAATATATGCACATGCATATTGAGGCACATGCCTCAAAAACCCACTCACATGATAAAGAAAAACTTCTTCCTCAATATCATTTTTCCATTGCTAACACAGAGCTAAGAGTAATTACGGATACGCGTTGGGGTAATCCTTGAAACAATGCTATGCTATGTATGTTCATTCCATCTGCTTTTTTGGAATTTGATAAATATCCCTTACCTGTGTAAATCAAGATACATAGAATTATACTTCTTATAGAATATTTCATCATGCACCGTCACTTAATTTGAGCAAATAATCCTCAAGTCTGATGAAAACTTCAAGTAGAATCAGTTGTCAAATGTTTTCTCTCTTTGAGCAAATCTTATTTTCTAGAATGTAACCTCAATCCCTATCAGTATGCCTATAAACTAGAATAATACCGTAAATATATCAATTTTTCATATTCCGACCGCAGACTGTATTAAATAAATCATCATTGAAGCAACACTCATTAGCACAGGCACGCAGCCGATAGCAACATGTCAATGTATGTGCAGCTGAAAAAACAATCTATTATTACTGCAAGTCTGAAACCTCTCTCAGATTCTGCACCTGCAAATATTTTCCATCGTTATAGTACATGCTTCACGTCCATATCATATGTCTACACTTTTGAAGGCCAGGTCAAAAAAGTGTTTTTTAAACTTTAATAAAATGAAATGCAGACCTAAAATGATAGATATTTGGGTTTTTTGCTGGATATATATTAAAACCAGTTATGCTGATACATATTCCACAATAAAGGAATGAAATGCTAAAATAATGATAATGATAATTGATTTGCACCACATCAGACATATGATATTTCACTTAAAATTGTGTTACTCTAAATGAGATTTTCTTAATTTCTATGTTCAATGATTGAGCTAAGTATAAATCAGCTTTAATACAAGATGAATCTGATACAATATTGAGCCAACACCAGCAATCCATATTTCCACTAGACATTAAATAACAATGGTGTGCAATAAATTATTGTGCTGTGCAATGGTGCAAACATTTCTCCAACCTTAAACAGTATAAAACTGGTGAAGGTCTTGAGAAATGATGAAACGAGGAGGCGTCATCCTAGGCCTGCTAACCACAAAATACATATCTAGGTACATTTAGCACAGTATGCTTAGATGCAGAAGAGATTTGACAGGCAACCTCATATTTATAAACTTGTTGAGGGACATAGGTCTTGCCCCAATATGTGTTGCAAGTGCAAGTTCTTCGTGGCTTATATATTAATAAAAAATATTGGGCACAATCTTCAAGTTTTCAAGAACGTAGTTTCTGAATAGTTCGACCCTGAAACCAACACCACTCATCAAATTGAATTATCTCACACTTAAGCCCAAAGATTTATCATCTGACCAGTTAATACCTCAGTCACATTTGGCCGGCAGTTCAGATTGCCGTGCGGGCATCGGGAGATCATCGGCCGCAATTGGGCATCTTTAAGACGTCGGGCGGGTCATCGGGAACTTTTAGCTGCAACATAAAAGTTGCCGGCGTTTCCCCGATGTATTTTCAGCAATTATCATCTTAAAGTACACGGCAGGGTCCCAGCAGTGACCGGCAGGCACATCGGCAGATTGTCTTAGGGTTGCCGGTGGCATCGTGCGGTGAAAATATGATTTTTTTTTTATTTCATGTGTTCACAGGCCATCGTCAGATGACCCAACCGGCTCCCTACGGTCTCATATAGACGTCTTTAGGATGTCCTTCAGACGTCTGTCAAATGATATAGACGTCTTTAGGATATCATACAGATGTCTGTCACATAATACAGACGTCTTTAAGATATCCTGCAGATGTCTGTATCATTTTCTTGCGGTAGCTGTGCAGTGCCCTTTAATAATGCTATGACCACACCTTCGGCATATCTCAGATTGTTGATGATAAACTCCCCGGCGTCCGGCAGACTGGGAAGTCGGTCAATTCTTACTTCCTGACCGGCGCCCGGTGCAAATGTCACTGAGGCATTAGGCGGTGCCATTAATCATAGTATATGAGTTCACTGAGGTTTAATTGCTCAATGAAATATCAATTCTATTACTGATAACAGTGCCATTTGTCAAGATGCATTATCTAAGTCATCATATCTGCACCAGCTATCATTGTTACTGAATAATGCAATGCCAATGAATTTTCAATCGGTTGCCTGAGACTGATCAATGAAACATAAAGTTTATCACTTACACAATATTATTAATCAAAATGCATCTTCAATTGTTTCTGCTCCATACACCATACATACTAAATATTGCAGGTAACAGCTCACTGAAGATTGACATTCAGCCCTGATCAAGACTGAGTACAATTGATCAAGACTGAGTACAATTGATCAAGACTTGGTACAGTTGATCAAGTTGCATCATCAATAAAAATGATAGCCCCACCCATCATAATCACTGAGCAATGTGTTAGTATTTCAACAAGCCTCAATGGACTCCAATATTATTCCAACAACAATAACTAAGCAAAGCAACTGAATAAAGATGATACCGATATTCTATTTAAATTATTGACCAAGGATGTTGTTTATTATTCAGCTTAAATGTAAATGAAGAGGCCACAGGCTGTGGCACAGTTGTTTTGAGCGCCAGCTTATAGGTATCAGTTCCTCTGTGGTGATCCAAAGGTCGTGGGTTCGAACCCCGGCCGTGCCGAGATTGAAATATTGGGAAAACCTATATGAGAATAACATTGAATTTGGTGTCCAGAGTGTCAAACTGAAGATGGGTGGCGGGAGTACTCACCCCTTGTAATTCTACAACTACTCAAAAATCCTGATATCTTCTTCACGAAAGCTACTTGACCCTGGAATTCCTTTCTAACCAATAGATCCTTGGCAGCCAATCGTATTGTTTTTTTCTTGAATCTCTGACTATCTTAATCAGGGGGCTAAACTCTACTATGGGCTGACTACTTCTAAAAGTGGACTCACATTGGTTGGGTTTTCATCAGGCTGACTTCACTTATAATCATCTGTGCCACAAACCATTGTCCTAAATATTACACATATATATGACACTGTCAATTGCAAGCTGTATTCTTCAATTCTTCTACTTAAACCAATTACAGTGCAATTTCTGGCATGTCTGGCTTATTTGATAATTGATATATGCAGGAAAATATGTGACACGTGCTCTGATAACTGACATAATCTAAAATTATTTGCTTTTATTCTACATTAGACTCAGAGAACCAGTATCAAGATGCTTTAACCTGGAGATATTTTTTGGTTTAAACATATATTTATTTCTCCTCTAGCCTTAACTAATCACCAGATCATGCACAGGTGCATGCCCTGGCTGAGGGTCAATAGATGAAAGTTACATTAAACAATGTGGACAAAAAAACCCAGATGACAGACAATATGCCATGTATAAATGAATATGAAACCTTTCTGAGAATAACTGTAATAATTATGATACCTACACAAGTGTAAATCTTTTTGTTTGTATGATATAGTTGTAAACATATTGAAAAAGAGACATATTCTGGGTCTCTGAAAGTGTTCTATTACCATACAAAGTTGGTAGAGTGGCTGACAGGTTAAATTTCATTCTTATACCATTGGTCATAATGTTCCGAAATACACTTTATCTTTTACATCTGAACAGATAATGTCTCTTTTTCAACACCACAATCACAAATATTATCTTCAATACAATTTCTCTTAAACAAATCAATTTTCAGGTCACTGAAGCCCATTCTAATTTGAGCAAATGCAACCTGAATAGGTCTACTAATATTGTGATGAAACACCATAGGTAAAACTCTAGTGAGCTTGGACAAACTTTAAAAGTGAGCTTGTTTGGACTGTTCTTAATAGAAAAATCTAAATTATATCACAGAATTAATTATTGTTGAGATAATGAAAAAAATCTGATAAAAGACATTAACACTTGATATTTCAGCAGCTTTATCTGCTTTAGTTTTCGCATCAGCCTTCCTACACTCAGAAAGAAAACCAAATTTTTACACTGTCAAAACAAAGTGCCAATTGTTTCATCTTTGGTCTCATTATATTCTTTTTTGTCAGGTTGTTTCATGAGTTTCCGAATATCTGAATTCATAAATTCTTTATCACCAGGCCTGATAGTGGTCTGATAATGTGGCAGGACTCCACATTATAATCATCATAACAAGAATACCAAGGAGCATTTAATATTGTGTTTCTAAAATGATTGAATTCACCTTTTTCAAAATTCCAAACCCACCTTTTATAACATTGAGGTCTTTTATAATGATACTGTAAAGTAGGATAGATTGGACAGTGATCACAAACATCAACAATCTTATCATGAACACTGAATTATCAAAGCCATAAGACTTAAATGAAGCACACAATATACCTTCAGTGTTGGTCCTATCCTCATTCCAGAATAAATCATTTCTATCATTCATGTCACCAAGAAATACTATTTCAACAAATTCAGCACCGTAGTTATCACCAATGCAACTTGTTTCTTCACAAAAATCAACAGTAACGAAATTGGGTGCTCGATAACAATTACAAACTAGTATTTTATGATTACCAGCCTGCACGGCAATGCAGATAATTTCCGCATCTTTGTGTTCTATTTCGGTTCTTCTACTAGCTGGTAAGTCCTTGGACACATAAACCGTTACACCACATTGATTTTTTGAGAAATCTCTTCTAATTGGCTTACAATATCCAGGTATTTCCAAGTCCTTATTAGTGATTGAATGATCAAGCCATGTTTCTGATATACTGAATATGTCATATTTGTGATGCAAAATGTGATTTTTAATCAAAATAAATTTTGAGACCTTTGAAACCGGTTTTGTAGCAATATCAATCATTGCTGTTAGACTCCTAACATTAGCATGACCAATTTCTATATTTTTGGTATGAGGTGGATGTTTAGGTCCTGGGTTCTCAGCTATATTGTAGGATATAGATTACCCATCCATAGACTCTTATATGCAAGTATAGACAATCATGATATTTGGAGGTTACTGAGTGCAACGTGAAAGCCAACAAGTGCAGGCTAATGAGACACATTACTCTCATTACATTAGAGAGATGACGTGATGCTCCAAACCGGAACTTCGCCAAGACGCTGCAGATGAGTCACGCAGGCAGACGCAGGCGATGCTTATTAGTATGCACACAGATTCACTCAGATTTCCTTAAAAAAGCCCCGAAATCGCTACTCTGGGAGCAGAAACCACTTGCCTAGAAGATCCACGATGCTCTGTCTCGTGACAGCCACTTGTATAGACTTGGGTGTTTTATGCATCCTCAGGACTTTGTCAGTATTAGCAATCGGATATTTTATATATCACGCTCTTGCCATGCCTTCCTAGCCAGACTCTAATGTATACAGCACCGAATAAAGAAGACTGTGCATTGTATATGCTGTGTCTGCAGTCCTTATTACCTCCCAACTCACATAGGTAGATTAGATAGCTAGGTTAAGGCCCCAACTCACAGGTAGCCAGCGAGTATAGTTCCGATCCCCGTCAGTGTCACCAAACACGATTGGTATCCAAAACCATTTGTAACAATATCTATACAACAAAGCATTATCTGTGGTAACACAAAGTGACAAAATATAAAAATCATGAAAATAAACCTCCAAAAATAGAGTTCATATTGTTCTAGGGATATGGCCATGAGGTTTTACTTAACACACATAAATTTATATATATATATATTTTTGCAGCATATATATCATCTGGTCCTATTTTAATATCTGCCAGCTCGCAGCCATAGTCTAATTCAAATAGTAATATATTTCTTGTAATAAAGAATAATACAACATAACTTGATTGCAGTGAAAGAATGCAGGCAGTCACAATGGACAATAAAATCAAATAAACAAACAAACTTGAGAAAGAGAATCTTATTAAAAGATCCTTTTCATAGTAATGAATCATATTTTGTTACAAACTATCATGATCAAGAAAGCATGCTGTGCATTTGTGTAAGGTAACATCATATTCAGCGACAAATTAAAATAAATGTTAAATAGGGTTATTCTTTTGTAATGGAAGCATAAGATAACAAATTGTGACTTCCCTATGCTGCATTAATCCTAATATTGATTAACTGTCTAGTAGAATCCTACTGATAACATTGTGACTTTCCTACGCTGCATTAATCCTAATATTGATTAACTGTCAAGTAGAATCCTACTGATAACATTGTGACTCCCCTATGCTGCATTAATCCTAATATTGGTTAACTGTCTAGTAGAATCCTACTGATAACATTGTGACTTTCCTACGCTGCATTAATCCTAATATTGATTAACTGTCTAGTAGAATCCTACTGATAACATTGTGACTTTCCTACGCTGCATTAATCCTAATATTGATTAACTGTCTAGTAGAATCCTACTGATAACATTGTGACTTTCCTATGCTGCATTAATCCTAATATTGGTTAACTGTCTAGTAAAATCCTACTGATAACATTTCCATGCAGAACAACAGACTTGGAATGTGTCTGGCTGAGGTTTAGTTTGATAATTATCAAATAATTATAAAGTAATTATATAATTACTTTATAATTATAAAAATATAAATTATAACTTATAGGAAACTTATAGAAAAACATTAACAGACATTAGTCAGCCAAATCACTCCAGTGTACCTATCTAAAGGTGCCCCATTGTCAACAATCTTAACTGAGCAAAAGTTGTTGACAAAGTGTACAATGGATGATTTAGTAGAAGAATCATCTACTTTCAAATGGTACAGACATTGATGTAGGGGAAATGTGATGGGGAATAAAATTTGATCACAAAGTTTGAAGACTTCATGAAATGAGGTTTTCAAGCAAGTTTTCCTTGCAGAAAATAGATGTTTATACCTCAAACTTTGTCATGTCGCAGGTCCTTGACATGGCAATCCACCCACCCAATATGTTCATGCTTTGATTAGATACAAGTGGTAATGTGAGTGGGGAGAAGCTATGGATACCAAGTATAAAATCTACATTACAGTATAAAAACTTCATTAGGTAAAAATTATAATTCATGCCGCAACATGCATAGTGAAGAGGCGGTATTAATTCGGATTGGACTCATTTAACACATTGTTATTTGTTAAAAGGTGAATATCAGCCTGAATGTGTTTCATGTCAAACCCCTTTGACGGTGATGCATATCATGCTTGACTATGTTGAATTTGATGATATTAGACATCAATATTCAACACAGTTGAAGCCTCTTTATTTATTATTATTATTATTATTATTTTGTATTAAAGGTCCTTTCATATTTTAGTCCTTTCAAAAACATACTCAAACTCAACCAGTGCCCTCCTCAGATCAACACCACCATTAAAAATTATATAGTTTCTGTCTCTTAATTTAGTGATCATTATCATCATTATCATCATTATCATCATCATTTCAAATTCATTCCCCTTTTAGTTGGGAAGGCAATATGTTTTGCACATTGTTTTCTTTGTAAACAAACCTTCCCTCATTGTTGCTTTACATTGATCAATAGAATAATTGAAAAATCCAAAGATGAATTAGAAAAAAAATATTATCCTCCAGATTTCATAAGAAATCAATACAGAAAAACAATCTGCAGAAATATCTAGATCCTATATTGTAAAACGATATATTGGGTATAAGTAGGGCATCATATTCTGGAGAACTGATAATAGAAGTATAATATTTATTGAAAGTTGAAGAATGTTTCGAGGTCTGAATTAAAATATTAAATTGTTAAATAGTTTTTCATAAATGTAAAATAATGATGTTCTAGGGCAAGAAATGTATTTGATATTGTATTGATCGAATGATGATAAATTTAAGGTTTGATAATATAAAATGATTTTGCACTGCACTGTATAAATAAGGCATTTGGTAATATTTTGAGCTAATCTAAATTGTCATTGATAAACCACAAGGATAAACAATGAGCATGGTCATGAAGACGATATTCAGCTGTGGTGCAGTTGGTTAGGGTGCAAGCTTCCAGGCATCTCATTCAGTTCCTCTGTGATGATCCAAAGGTCATGGGGTTGAGTACCAGTTATCTTGGAATTGTATATTCATGTTACAGTTGCTCGTATACTAGGGCTCATGCCCAAAAGCCTCCATAAAGAATCAATGAAAGCTATCTTGTAATAATAGGTCCCAAAGCATGCCATTGAGTCTAGCATAAGAATCCTCCCATGTTTTGAAATCGAAAAGTTAAACATTTGTTTGGGGTACAAGTGTTTAGACAATAAAAGATTTGAAGTTGGTGACTTAAATTGATGACAATATCATAAATGCGTTTGAACTATGGGAAATCACAGAGAGAGATGCAAGATAAGATACTTACTCAATGTTGAAGCAGTAGCAGTATTACTAATATCTAGTATGTGTGTATGTAACCCGGGATGATTAAATAGGGAAAACCAACCACATAAAATGAAAGTGCAAAGTTAACAAATGTGTAAGCCAGTACTAAAGATTTAATAATAAGTAGTGATGTCAGCCTGACCCTATACTGCAGGACGTCGGTACTGATGTCAGCCTGACCCTACATTGCAGGACGTTGGTAGTGATGTCAGCCTGACCCTACATTGTAGGACGTCGGTAGTGATGTCTGCCTGACCCTACATTGTAGGACGTCCCTTTCAACCTGACCTTACATTGTAGGACGTCCCTTTCAGCCTGACCCTACATTGTATGACGTCCCTTTC
This sequence comes from Amphiduros pacificus, assembly GCA_949316495.1. Lineage (NCBI taxonomy): Eukaryota > Metazoa > Annelida > Polychaeta > Phyllodocida > Hesionidae > Amphiduros > Amphiduros pacificus. The sequence goes on along the minus strand of OX439008.1, from coordinate 26,765,347 downwards.
AGCCTGACCCTACATTGTAGGACGTCCCTCTCAGCCTGACCCTATATTGTAGGACGTCCCTCTCAGCTTGACCCTATATTGCAGGACGTCCCTCTCAGCCTGACCCTGCATTGTAGGACGTCCCTCTCAGCCTGACCCTATATTGCAGGACGTCCCACTCAGCCTGACCCTATATTGCAGGACGTCCCTCTCAGCCTGACCCTATATTGTAGGACGTCCCTCTCAGCCTGACCCTATATTGCAGGCCATCCCTCTCAGCCTGACCCTATATTGTAGGACGTCCCTCTCAGCCTGACCCTATATTGCAGGACGTCCCTCTCAGCCTGACCCTATATTGTAGGACGTCCCTTTCAGCCTGACCCTATATTGCAGGACGTCCCTCTCAGCCTGACCCTATATTGCAGGACGTCCCTCTCAGCCTGACCCTATATTGTAGGACGTCCCTCTCAGCCTGACCCTTTATTGCAGGACGTCCCTCTCATGTCAGTCAATGCCTTCATTGGTGAAAATGATTGAACACAAATCGTGACTTTTCATAAAATTCAGGCTGTGGAGGAAAAATAGAATGATTATTCATACAGATTTTATTTTGTATTGAGGCCTTTACACATTGGTCAGTTTGTTGTCTATTCTGATTGGATGATATTTCGGTGAATAAAATGAGTATTTATGACTTGAAGAATTCCAAATTTCGAATGATATTAAATAAAGGACAATGATGGCTTAGATAGTAAGATGAATGAACGACTTGCAATACTCCCAATGATATAGCATAGTGTATCGTTTCACTACTTCTGCCAATCAGTATATAGCAGAATTTGAATGAATAATCATTTACTCTTTCACCAATCAGTCCAGAGCCTGATGTTTATAAATAGTCACGAGGCTGATCCTGAACTCACCTTTTCACCATTGACAGCAGGGACTGCAACACCCAGTCCAGTTCAGAACTGTATAAACATATCTAAATTTATTTGGTAAACATTCTCTAATCATTTTGTAACAAAATAGAAATAAATTAGACTGATGTTGAATAATATTATGGTGGCTATATTCTCTATAGCCACCCTAAACAAGAAATACTTCTTCAAAATTATACGAAACTATAATAGGAGGGCCCACAGGCTGCTGCCCGCTTGTGAGACTCCCTAGCTTAAATTTAGTGGAAATTGGGTTGTATGTAATCTCTCACAGGTGATTCAAACTTTGTTCAAATGTTTTCAAATTTGCTCGTATTGATAACAAGACATGTTCTGAGATGTCTGTGAAGTAATTATAATGCTTACATTTTTTTCTCCAAAGATATGGGGCATTAAAGTTTGACAAATTTGCCCATTTATGCCTCCATCTTGCTGCCCGTGGTACCCAGGCCAGTCTCAACCCTGTTCTCTTCCTTTCTGAATCGCCAAAAAGCTATTGCTCTGATTGACCTCATTCCAAGTGCAGTGAAAACTAGAGTCTTGTGTCTTTACAGGGGTGGGTTGTTGTAATATTTATTTTAATTATTTTCATGAATAATTTTGCTGTAAATAGTTTGAGCCTGATTCTAACAAGGATTGGAAAGTCATATTTCTTGTAACAACCTACCATTTGAAAGCATTTTTTCTTGTTAATTGTATTAAAATTCGTTTTATGAAATGAATGCACACCCCTGTTGGCGATTTTGCTTTGAACACTTCATGCTGCCATCTGTTGCAAAAGGGCTATTGTAGGATATAGAATACACACCCAGAGACTCTTGGAATTATATAGACATTCATAGACAATAATACACGATACTGATGGTTGATGAGTCACCATAACCACCACTCCGTGAGATCACGTGTTAGACGGACGAGCCTAAGTTAGATACGCAGGCAGGACGAGTCCATCTGATGGTGCGTGAGGAAGCCACGTAGGCAAGCCCCCAGGGAAGACGCGGAGTGGCCCCTTAAAAGAGACGCGCAACCGTGGATCTGGGGTAGTTAGAAGTTCCCAGTTTCAGAAGAGCCCGAGGAGGAGATCAGCGACCACTTGCCACTGAAGATCCACGACTCACAGTATCGTGTCTCTATAGACTTGGGTGTTTTGCGTATAGTCAGGGTTTCATAAGTATCATGCAAAGTTGGTAATTCATATGCCTCGCTCATTGCCATGCCGGCCTAGCCAGACAAGGAGGAATCACAGCACTGAATAAAGGTAACTATTGCACTGTGTAAATCCTGTGTCTGCAGTCCTTATTTCCCATCATCCATATGAGGGTATAACATGGTAGCTAGGATCCGTGCCCAAACTCACAGCCAGCGAGTTAGCGAGCTATACTGATGGTACAGTACAGTACAGTACAGTACAGCAGAGTAGGTTAGAGTATCTATCTAGGTGGTAGAGCATTGATCCCCCGTCCACGTCCCCCAAAGACGGATGCTCACCACCAGTGGGTAACACTATCTCCATATTTGGGATTTGACTCTAACCTGGCCCCTTGAAAATGTATACAATTGTAAATGACTGACCTAGTTACTGTACAATGAGAGTCTCAGTGCTCCAGACGCCAGGAATCAGAACAACTCAGTTTGCAGTAATCTTTCAAAGTTTGCATGTTTTATGAAAAATATACAGTCATATTTACCTCACAACAACATGAATATTCATTGATAACAAGTCAACATGTCTAGCATTGATGTATAAGGGAAATTATCAGTACAAAGACGAAATGGAGGTTCAAAGAGAGGATCAATGTCAGGCTCAGTGTTCACACAGTGAGGTAATTATTTTTTTATTTCAATGTTAAATCATACAAAACCTTGAAAGATGAGTTGTGCAGAGCACAAAGTATTAACCATCAGACTTAAATGATATAGATCAGTTTTTCAAAGCCATTTTTTGTAATATTATTTATTAATCTTTTTACTTATTTATTTATATTATTTTGCAGATGACAACAGTCTAATGACAGGTTAGAAGTATGCTGACAGTGACATGTACTCATCGAGGCTGTGTTGGATACAGAAAGTCTATCATTGCATGCTTGGTCTACAAAGGCTTTAAAGTCCACCGATAGGTTAGCAGTTTGCTGACAGGTACTCATCAAGGCTGTGTCAGACACTGAAAGTTCAACATTGCTTGCTCGGTGAACAAAGGCTTCAACATCCAGCTGACAGGTACTAATCAAGATTGTGTGGGATACTGACAATTCAGCATTGTATGCTTGGCCCACAAAGGATTCAACATCCACTGACAGGCTGCCAAGGCAATATGGGATACTGACAGTTCATTATTGCAAGTTGTGTCAACAAAGCTTTAACATCCATTTGTTGGTAAATCATTTGACAATTTAAATCTGAGTCATGAAATTCTCTAGTCATGTGGTTTCAGTTTGGGATGAAGAATGATATAAAAATATTTATTTGATTTATTTATTTTTTAAAAGTAATGTCTTATTGTGTGATATATGTTGTTTAAAGATGTAATAAAAGTAGTGTGAGACTATCTATACATAAGAAATGTAAAATTCATTTGTGTCAAAGTTCTTAACTTAGATAAATATTTTGTTTTTTAGAAGGTGAAATCCAAATAAATTTACAAAAAATGTTTTTGGTGTCCTTTAATCACAATAAAAAAATATTTAAACTTTATAAGGAGGAATCAAAGATCTTTTAATTGTAAAAAATGAAAACAATTTATATTAACTAGAGGTAAAATTTTAATATTTTTTTTCAAGAATGTATAAATTATATGGATTGAGAAATGATCATGCATATTGATATTGGACTTGAAATAGCTATTTTATGATATGCCTATTAATGATTATATTTATTAAATTTAGAATAAGACATACAAAGTTATAACTTTGAATACAATAAAAAAATTTCAAGAGACATAAAAGAAAAATTGGAAAAAAATGTGATTTGTTGTAAAGTTTGTAGATTTTTACCAAACTTTTGATATGAAATTTACTGTATCAGAAATAATTATAACAGTAAAGCTCTTCTATTCTTTAAGATCTATGTTGGGCTTTAGAATGTGATTCTTTAAAAAAAAAAGTTTATGTAATTATCATTTTTAGTTATAAAGTTATCTCATTTTTTGTTAAATATAAGGCTATTTTTTCGGTCCAAACACTTATTTTCTAAAGTTTGAGGTTCAATTTAAACCAGAAATTAATTCAGAACTTTACTATTCTTAATGAAATATCTTAATCTAGACCAATAGTTTTAAATAAATGAAATAAAAACCTTTCAACATATGAATTATGAATATACCATCCCTGTAAAAATGGCTATTTTGCTCTTTTTCCTCCCTGTATAAACCAGCGTCCCGAAAAAAGCCTCTATTTAGGGGTGAAAAATGGTCATAACTTGACAACCGTTACTCTGATTTTGATAAATGAGACCTTGTTTAAATCGTCTTGTTAAGCTACATAACATAGGCTATTAAAATCAATATTTCAGTGACTTTGAAAAATTCATGACCTCCCCTAACTATAACGTGATATGAAAATTGTAAATGCACAGAAGCATGATGTGTGCAACGTCCTCTGCCTGTCTAGATGCCTGTCAGATAAGTACTACCACTAATAAAAGCAATTATAAATAAATCTATTTCAATGGGAAGCATGCCTGATGACCTAAAGATGGCCATCATTAGACCTTTAATTAAAAAGTTGGGCCTAGAATTGGTAAAGAAAAATTATAGACCGGTCTCAAATCTTGCTTATTTATCAAAATTAATAGAAAGGGCGGTTGCTACACAATTCGTAGGTCACCTTATAAGAAATGATATTCAAGGTATATTTCAATCTGCATATAAGGAATTGCATAGCACTGAGACTGCATTGCTTAGGGTACAAAATGATATTTTAATGGATATTGATGATGGTAAAACGGTAATGCTGGTACTACTTGATTTATCAGCAGCATTTGATACTATTGATCATAATATACTATTAAACAGATTAGAAAGAAGATGTCGTATTAGGGGCAGAGCTCTGCAGTGGTTCAAGTCATATCTATCAAAAAGAAAACAATGTGTAACAATTGAGGGTAAGAGATCGGGAAATATGAATATTAGTTATGGAGTTCCTCAGGGCTCCGTTTTGGGACCCTTATTGTTCACAGCATATATGGAGCCTCTGTCTGACATTATTGGTAATTATGGTCTCAAACATCATATCTATGCTGATGATACACAGCTATACATTACAATTGATCCAAAATCTGAAGAAGCTAGAAATAGATCCTGTAGAGAAATGGAAAAGTGTATTAAACTAATAAGGAAATTCTTAATAGAAAATAAAATGAAGATAAATGATGGGAAAACAGAAATGCTTTTATGTGGTAAAAGCTGTGATTTCAGAAAAGACAATGTACCTAATGGAATCCTAGTAGGTGAAACTAATATCCCTAGATCAAATACAGTTAAGGATCTTGGGGTTATCCTAGATCAAGAATTATCGATGAAATCACAAATTAAAAAAATGTGTAAGAATGGTTTTTTTCATGTAAAAAATCTAGCACAGATCAGAAATTGTTTAGATGAGAAAACTGCAAATACGCTTGCTCATGCTTTTGTTACTTCCACTCTTGATTATGGAAATTCACTTCTGGCTGGTTTACCAAGGTGTGAATTAGCCAAATTGCAGAAATTGCAGAATGCTGCAGCAAGAGTGGTAGGTAAACTTAAAAAGAGGGATCATATTACGCAAAAACTTATGGACCTTCACTGGTTGCCTGTAGAGGCGCGGATTGACTTTAAAATATCTCTATTAACATGGAAGGTACAGAATGGCTTTGCCCCAAAATACCTTTCTCAATTATTAAATTGTAAAAAATCTGATTTGGGACTGAGATCTAATGAAAAAAATGAATATACAGTGCCCAAGACTAATATGAAAACATATGGTGACAGGGCCTTCATGGTATATGCTCCAAGAAATTGGAATGCCCTGCCCCTTGAGGTGAAAAACTGTAAAACAGTGGACACTTTCAAGAAAAAACTAAAGACGTTTTTATTCAGGAAGCATTATCTCGAGAAGCGCTTAGAGCAGACTTAGTCTGATATAGCGCTATATAAATCATTATTATTATTATTATTATTACTTTGGTGGGTCACAATAAAAATAGCCACGGACAATCATATATATGATAGCCCAGCCTTGCAATTTGATGAGGCCCACAGCCTTGCATCATCACCCACTGGTCTAAGGCTGAAAAATGAGTGAATCGTGAGTCACCTAACAGCACCCATTGCAGTCCTACACATCTTGGTTACGTACATTTAGTAGAAGTAGAATTTGTGAGCACTTCTATATTTGGGAATATTTTTCTCATGTGAGTGCATCTTCGGTGCATGTTTATATATATATATATATATATATATATATATATATATATATATATATATATATATATATATATATATATATATATATATATATATATATATATATATATTTTTTAAAAATACAAAAAGAGAATCCCCATGTACTCCTCAGAATAGAACACTCTTTAATTGAAAAATGTAAACCAGTGTTGAACAGTACTTCAAACTCGATAGCAATGGGATTACCCATATGTTAGTTTCTCCTACACCTGTATATTGTCCTCTTATTATAATTTCTTATATTTTACTTTATTTCATGATATATTTTAAGGTTTTCCATGTTATATTTTTCACTCAATTTTATTAAGCATTGCCTTAATCTCTTTAATGTATGTATAGTTAAGATATGATTATAGCAATGCCCAATATGACAGAGTTGTCAACAGCTTTTTGACACCCCGATACAGCAAGCAGACAAGTGCAATTAACTTAACTGTGTCTCTTATCTTCTTGTTAATCCGCTTGTTTATCAGCTTATTAATCAGCTTGTTAATCTGCTTGTTTATCTGTTTGTTTATCAGCTAGTACAAGCTTGTTTGCTATATACTCTTGTAATGATATATAAGTGAACACTTTCAATGGTTTGTTAGTTAAGCCTGAAGAAGTCCCTTGAAGGACTGAAACATGTCGCAATAAAAGGTTTTAACTCTTTGTCACCACGAACTTTGTTGGATTACTTTTATCACCATAACACTGTATACAACTACCTTTTTACTTTGGACTATATATATATAATAATAATAATAAATATTTATATAGCGCATACACCAAGACAAGCTTGCTCGCAGCGCTTAAAGTTCTAGCGCTATGAAGCGCATGTCATACAGTTAACTATATATATATATATATATATATATATATATATATATATATATATATATATATATATATATATATATATATATATATATATATATATATATATATATATGTGTGTGTGTGTATGTGTGTGTGTGTGTGTGTGTGTGTGTGTGTGTGTGTGTGTGTGTGTGTGTGTGTGTGTGTGTGAATGTATATCAGATAATATGATGTTTGGGAGGTCTCGCGAAATGTATTCATAATTATCAGAAACATGTGTTTGGAGAAAATAAAGTGAAGTTAACGGTTTTTCTCATCTGGTTGAACATCTTTGAGACAAGCATGACCAATTATACCATGTGCTCCATACATCAGTATCGAAAGATCTCAAAATAGTACATTGCAAAATATGAAATTACCAATGGAATATAATGATGCAAAATTGAGCTAAAATGTCTTCGCTTCCCAACATTTGAAGCCCACGTGTGCCAATTATAAATCATTCATTGCGCTTTTGATGCCTTACCTGTAAGATTATGATCCCATAAATTATTATTTTCATTATCTTTCCCTTTTCCATATCTATAAACCATAGTAGTAGTAACGATTTAATGTGTGAGCGAAAAATCACTCTCACTAATCAGCTGTATTACATAAAGTAACAATTGGTAAACATTATCCGATCCATACAAAACATGCTTTTTTTCACAAGCGGATATGCCTGAGATTAGAGGTGAAGCACTGGAGTAGGGAACGGTCGTGGGGGAGTAAATATTGAATGGGGAAGAACATTAAATGCATTCACATTTCCTTACACAGATGTTCTGAACATTTAGTTTGATATTTTGAATATGTTCTAAGCATGAATATTGTCCTTGAAGGTAGATTGATCTACAGCTGAATGGGACACAATGCTGAATATTTCCTTCTCTCTGAAATGTTCAATCATGGCTCTGAACAGTTCCCAGTCACCAAATGTCATCTTAACCACAGACTTAAGCTCAGCCAGCTCACAGTGAAGCAGCACCATCCCGCTGATGTTGTTTTCTCTCAAGGTTTCACAATATTTGCTGTGATTCAGTTTGCTAGTTCCTTCCAGTCTGCACAGCAGGTCACAGATCATTTCCACACTCATGGAGCTTAGCTGTCCCCCAGGATCTCCTCCCTGCAAATAAAACTGGCATTAACATTGACATCATCACACTCATGGAGCTGCAAATAAAACTGGCATTAACATTGACATCATCACACTCATGGAGCTGCAAATAAAACTGGCATTAACATTAACATTAACACTCATGGAGCTGCAAATAAAACTGGCATTAACATTAACATCATCACTGACAATCAATAGCTGTACAGACTCTGCTAGTTACCAACATCAAACACTGTATTGTTTCATGAAAGGTCGGTAAACGTGCATTTTCTTACTTAACTTTTCTGTTGAAGGTAGAAAGTATCTAAGCTACACAGGTAAGAGTATTGTGAAAATGAAAAGGGTATTAAGTAAAGTCAAAGAAATTAATAGTGCTAACAAGAACGAATATTGATAAAAGAAATGATTTCATGAAAAACATTCTTTGAGATAATAAAGTTTAATTTCAAACTCAAGTTTTTCAAATGATGTCAAGCAGAAACCATGATTAATACAAAGAAACGATAAATGATCAAATAGTTGTCTTGCCTCAATATGGACATTGCAGAGGGATTTCATTGAGCTGAGAGTTCTGAGATATGTTTTACTGGGGGCGCTTTCCAGGGGCCTTTCAATCATCCTTGATATCATAGGTGTCAACTGCTGGTCAGAATGCCTTGTATTATTCGATGGAAAGTCTATCGGTGCGTAACCATTTGCTGCAGTTAAGCTGAATAAAATATAGTAAAAAACAAGAAATAAATATCTCATCTTTTTTCAGTTGACAAATGAGATCTTTTAATAACCATTACAGTTAAGGTTTACATATGTTACACATTTATCTCATTTATACAGGGAATAGATAAACCGCACCAAAAGAGACAAGTATAGTACAATCAACATTGAATCTACACTCATTGCTCACTAATACCTAGTCATTACTAGTAGTGACAAAGAATACTAAGGCAAGAACATCTGTGTGCAGTGTTCATGCTAACAGATCTCTCAACCTGATTCTGGTGGAAGGATCTCAAGAGTCTGAAGGAACATAGTTTGGCACAGGGATGATATACAAAAGTAGTTCGGCACATGGGTGATCTGCGAAAGTAGTTCGGCAGAGGGGTGATCTGCAAAAGAATATCTCATAGGTGCAGAGCACCCTCTTGAAGTATGAGATAAATGGTCAATCCCAGTAATGGCATGTGTATCATCTGTATAATACTGAGACTATAGCTAAGTCTCACCTGGGTGTCTCCGAGTATTCTAGGCCTGTTTGTGTGGTCAGCGGCAAGCGCCAACGCCAGTGAGCGGTATCTTGCTGGAGAGTTGTAGATTCTGGAAGCCTTGGACTGCTGCCACAGCTAGGATTGCCTGCATCCAGGGGGAGCTGCCCATCTATGGCTATCCTATTAGCTGCATTATGCTGCATCTCTGTCACAAGTGACCAGAAATCAGACCAGAGTTTAGCAGTCATGGATCAGAAATTAAACTGAGTTTAGCAGTCATGGACCAGATATTGAACTGAGTTTAGAAGTCATTACCAGAAATTAAACTAAGGTTATCAATCATTACCCTTAATTAAACTGAATTTAGCAGTCATGGACCCTTAATCAAACTGAATTTAGCAGTCATGGACCAGAAATTAAACTGATTTAACAGTCATGGATCCTAAATTAAACCGACTTTAGCAGTCAATGTACATCTGATATCTTTTTTAAAAACATGTACGTGAAGGTGAGTGACAACACCTTTGATGACTGTGCGTAGATAGGGATCCATATGTATAGTGCAGCCAAGGAACTTCCTGAGGTCGCCTACAACTAGGACTGGGGAGTGGCTGGCCAGGAACATCTCAAGCTCCATCTGTTTGTGATCTATCTCCAGCAAAGGATCTATCTCCTTAGATACTGGCATTCTAGGCATTATGCTGAAAGGTGATTAAAAATGATTTTACAACCAATTTCTGATGAACACTAGGTTCAATTTCATCTCAGATTATGTGTGTATGTGGAATTTTACATCACTTTCAACATTATTAGTCATTTGTATTTCAAATACTCTGAATGGATTGCATTGTATGCTTTATTTAAGTCTTATGGCTTTGATAATTCAATTCATGAACCAACCAGAATTGTTGGTGATACTAAAACTTGCATCGATCTATGATTTACCAATAGTCCATTTGCCTTTTCTAAAGTTGGTGTTCGTGATAAGATTGTTGATGTTTGTGATCACTGTCCAATCTATGCTACTTTACAGTATCATTATAACAGAACTCAATGTTATAAAAGGTGGGTTTGGAATTTTGAAAAAGGTGAATTCAATCATTTTAGAAAAAACAATATTAAATGCTCCTTGGTATTCTTGTTATGATGATTATAATGTGGAAAACACAGTTAAAAACTGGATGGATATGCTTTTGTCTATTGCAAAGTCCTGAATTCCACATTATCAGGCCACTATCAGGCCTGGTGATATAGAATTTATGAATTCAGATATCCGGAAACTCATGAAACAACGTGACAGGCTTAAAAAAGAATATAATGAGACCAAAGATGAAACAATTGGCGCTTTATTTCGATAGTGTAAAAATTTGGTTCTTTTTGAGTGTAGGAAGGCTAATGCGAAAATTAAAACAGATAAAGCTGCTGAAATATCAAGTGCAAATGTGTCTTCAAAGAAATGGTGGAAATTAATGAAAAACTCATTCTTTACTCCTACACCAGGAGCCAATGGGCCCGTAATAAGTAACGGTATCATTACCACTGATAATAATATTAAAGCTGAGTTATTTAATGATTTCTTTGCCTCACAAGCTACCTTAGATGAATCATCTTTTGTCTTCCTGTTAACCAACATGCTAGTAGATTCAAAATTGAAAGTTGGTCATACAACCTGAAGTATTATATCTTTACCTCAGTAAACTTGATATAAGTAAGGCTACTGGATCAGATGGTATAGGTAATAGAATAATCAAAGAAGCTGCAGTTCCCTTGGCTCAGCCATTATCAAATCTTCTTAATTACTGCAATAGCCTTGGTCATTTTCCTGATATATGGAAAATCGCGAGCATTTGTTTAAAAAGGATGATCCTTTGGTGTGTAATAATTATAGACCAATCTCACTCCTGCCATATATATCAATGGTTTTAAAAAGAGGACTATTTAATCATATTTTTGAATTTCTTCACAGAAACAATATAATAAAAGGGAACCAGTCTGGTTTTACCCCGGGAGACGGCACCATCAATCAATTAATTGCTATATGTAATAAATCATACAAGTGTATTGATGAAGGAGATGAGATGGTGGCTGTCTTCCTGGATTTAACCAAGGCTTTTGATAAAGTTTGGCTTATTGTACAAAATGGAAAAGTGTGGAATCTGTGGTAGATTGTTGGACTTGTTAGCATCATATCTCACAAATCGGAAGCAATTTGTCACTATTGGGAGATCTCGCTCATCATTGTTAGACATAAAGGCTGGAGTACCTCAAGGATCTGTACTTTGTCCTTTATTATTTCACATTTATATCAATGACATATCTGATAATCTGCAGAGCGACAGCTTCCTTTTTGCTGATGATACATCTATTTTTTAAAGAATTCATGACAACTCCAACACTACTATCAGAATATTAAATAGAGATCTTGATATCATAAACAAATGGGCTTTACAATGGATGATAACAATTAATATTAAAAAAACTGTTGTTATGTTAATTTCTCGTAAAAGATCTCCATCTGTTTTACAACCAGTCATGATTGGCTTATCTAAATTATCGGTTGTTGAAGATCACAAACAGATAGGTTTAATCTTCTCAAGTAATCTCTCTTGGACAATCCATGTTAACAGCATATCAGCAAAATGTAACAAGATAATAGGCATGCTTACTAGATTCAAGTATGTATGCTCTAGATCGTCACTTGTGACTTGCTACAAGTCGTTTGTAAGACCTATTATAGAGTATGGTAGTGTAATTTATAACAATTGTACAATGGAGGATAGTAAAAACTTGAATCTGTCCAACTAAATGCTGCACAGCTAGCTACTGGAGCTAAATGTGGTACTTCACATCAATCTCTGTATAGTGAGCTTGGCTGTAACACTTTAAAAACCAGACAAGAAAACATTTGTCTAATTTACTTTTATAAAATAATGAATAAAACTGTTCCAGATTATTTATATAGACTCATAGGACCATTCCTCCCAAAGCACAATCAGTGTACAAGGTCCCATTCAAATAGAAAGCTGACTGTCCCAAAGTGTAACACTGTCTTATATAAGAACTTTTTCATTGACTCAACAATAATTCTGTGGAATAATTTAGATTTTTCTTTTAAGAACTGTCCAAACAAGCTCACTTTTAAACTAAGTTTGACCAAGCTCACTATAGCTTTACCTTTGGTGTTTAATCACATTAGCAGACTTATTCGGGTTGCTTTTGCTCAGATTAGAATGGGCTTCAGTGACCTGAAAGTTGACTTGTTCCAGAGAAATTGTATTAAAGATAATATTTGTGATTGGGCATATTAAGGCGAATCAAATACAACCTCCCGCAAAAAACCCTTCACATGTTATACAATGCAATTGTGCTACCCTTATTTGATTATGGTGATGTAGTGTATGGAAATTGCAGTGTAAGTGCTCTGAAGAGACTCCAAATGCTGCAAAACAAGGGGGCACGTTTACTACTAGGCTGTGATTACAGAACTCACACTGCAGACATGCTAAATGATCTTAAATGGATGAATGTAAAGGACAGAGTGGACTTTCATAAAATGTGTCTCATGTACAAATGCAGGAATGATCTTGCACCAAATTATATTACACAGCTATTTGACAATGTTAAAAGCCAACATGAGCATGAAACCAGGAACAGTACACAAAATAATCTTATTCTAGTCAAACCTAAAAATAATCAACTTAAGAGATCTTTTACATATAGTGGTGCTAAAATGTGGAATGAACTGGATCCTGTAACAAGAGAATCATCTAGTCTGAATGCTTTTAAGACATCATACCTCAAGGCACGTTTTAGTAATTGAGTGCAGTTTTTATCAGTTTTTAACTTATTGTTATTTAATTTTACTTGTGTGTTTTGTATATACATCTGTATGTCCTTGATACATGTTTATTTGTCTGGACCATATTGAAAATCAATGTTTAAATATGTTGAATATGCTATCCAGGTAAAATAAAGGTATTTTATCTTATCTTATCTTATCTTATCTTATCTTATTGTGGTGTAGAAAAAGAGAATGTCAAACATTATCTGTTCAGATGTAATAGATTAAGTGTATTTCGGAACATTATGACCAATAGTATAAGAATGAAATTTAACCTGTCAGCCACTCTACCAACTTTATTGTATGGTAATAGAACACTTTTAGAGACCCAGAATATGTCTCTTTTTCAATATGTTTGCAATATGTTTATCATACAAAGAAAAAGATTTACACTTGTGTAGGTATCATCATTGTTACAGTGAATCTCAGAAATGTTTTATATTCATTCATACATGGCATATTGTCTGCCATCTGGGCAGTAACTTTCATCTATTGATCCTCAGCCAGGGCATGCACATGTGCATGACCTGGTGATTAGTTAAGGCTAGAGGAGAAATAAATATATGTTTAAACCAATGCATTGCAAATGCCACCAAGATACATTTCCTCACACCTTGTTGAATGAAGTAAGAAACTGCAGCTTAACTCATGATCAACATAACATTGCAATGAACATTTTTGGAAATAATAAAGGTGTAAAAGATAATTTATCTTTCTGGACCAAATATTTCATTACCTGTCATTAATAGTTTTCAATGTCATGTTATCCTCCACTTCTTCATTGTCTTCTATTTCCAGTATAATCCAGGATAATCGGTAAGGCCACTGTTCAGTCAGAAAAATCCACCCATAGAGCCTCTCCCATTGGAAGTCTATGTGACAAGCCCTGAGCAGGCGACCTGCATCGACCACCACATTCTATTAAGTGATATCCTATCCGCACAACATATGGTCTTGTCTTATTAACAAAATAACCTCAACCTCAAAAAGGAGGGAACACACACACACACATACATAGACCAGTTATTCACCTAACAATTAATGGGAAAATAAGCTACCATGATGTAAATGTATATGCATAAAATATGATAAATATGTTTTATTTTTAAATATTCTGAATAAATCTACCAGTGACAGCCGCGATGTTCATTAACCTTCTCATTTTCCGAGGATTTAGGTCACGAAGGCACATGTTTTTGTCCAACGATTTTGGAAGGACAAAATTGGAAGATTGCTTGATACTTTCTGTTCTCACTGTCTTGTTCTGTTGGAATGAATAATAAACAATCAGTCAGGATTTAAAAGAAAATGAGTCAGAAGAGTTCATTTGTACAGTTCTTTCCAGCTTATTTTGGATCTAACCAAAAATATTTATTTAATTGATCAAATATGAAAGCAATATACTAGATTTATATTGCTCTCAGAACTAGTGTGAAAATAAGGAGAAAGTTCAGAAAACATTTTTTTTTATTCCAGTCAATATTTTATTTTTTATATTTTATATTAACTACAAACCCTACCTGACTACAGCTTTCTCCCTCTGAATGACTTATTTCAAGACCTCTAAATCTGGACCTGGGATAAGTTTGACCTTGGAGAAAGAAGGGAAGGTGAACTATGTTGCAGAGATAGTCATGTCCATTTATATTGGATTCTTGAAAACGTCCACGCACATTATGCTCAATGCCTTTGACGATGACCTGTGGATCCACTGTCAGGAGGGTGATAAATGGGCTATCTTGATCTCCAAATAGCAGATGCACTATGTCTAATACCTGCATAAGAAAGTATGCCCTATAACTCAGGTGAACAGACACAGGACAAAGTTACCTCCGGAACCTCAACAATTCTTAAATCGAGTATGCAGTAGCATGCTAATTACCTTTAACAAACGCTCTTGTTCACAGTTATCCAGTCCATCCACAACAATTACAAGTCGTGTGCAACTGTTCTGGAAAGCATCCATACATTTTGTCATCTTTGCTATCCACTCCACCTCTTCTTTGAGGCTTTGAATAAATGTTTCACTGTTTGACGTTTCCAAGTGGGATGCCATGTTATTAATTCGTTTTCTTGGTGACATGAGCAGATTAATGCAAATCTGCCATAATTTGTAGATATTGCTTAGGAACGCAAGTCCTACGATAACACACATTGCAATAATAAGGGTGTCGATGCTTGTGTTTTTCTGCTCTGTTATATCCTGCACTCCATATGTAACGATCAGGGTTGCCGCGGTGATCAGGCAGACCAGCACAAACACCACGATAACGTAGTATGGAATGCAGCACATGGACTTGAACTTGCCATCCTCAGATGCTGAAATATGTAGGAATTGAATTGAATTTTGTTGAAATATTCTGAAAGTTCTTAATGATAGGAACCCCAAATTATGTGGTCAATTCTCCAATTTGCTATTTATTTGTGTCAAATACCTATTCCGGGTTTCAGGACTCTATATAATCTGGTAACAACAGTCCCACATTCCTGCTCCAAAGCGTCTCCAAGTGTGTTCATCATTCCTGCAATTGAACTTTCCCCCACTAAACTGGCTGAACGTGTCTTGTCTGTGAACAAAAATCTAAAAAATATCAATGAAATCATAATCAAACTTTGAACTAGGATAGAATTCTGATGTTGAAGTTGCAATGGAAAGTTCTAGAGATAATTTTGGGGACAGAATGGAGCATCAAATTTGCCACTAATTTGCCATTAACCAGCAGTGCGTTGTTTTTGTGTAACCAGCAGTGCGTTGTTTTTCTTTGTAACCAGCAGTGCGTTGTTTCTGTGTAACCAGCAGTGCGTTGTTTCTTTGTAACCAGCAGTGCGTTGTATCTTTGTAACCAGCAGTGCGTTGCGTATTTTCAGTTAAGCTGTGGTTTTGCTCTAAAAATCTGTTGACTTTAAAGGTTGATGTGACATGAAACGTGAGGCCTTACTTGACGGCAGCGGTTTCCTTGTTAACTCTGCTTGGCTGGTTACAGAAGAGCACCTGCAGCAGGAGCTGTACAAGCTGTAGTTTACGTGCCAAGTAGACACTCACGCTCTCCACCCAGTCCCAATCACGATATCTCATACCAAACATAATAACAACTAAAATAATAATAAAGATTACATTAATAACATGAACAATTAAAACAGGCCTATTTCTCTGCCCCCTCAATGTTATTAAGCAGTTATTGGGCACGTTTAATCTGCTGCTACTACCATCATCTTTTGGGCTAGTCCTATTAATTCTATATATGCATCCAATGGATGGAGATGTTTAGCACACAAAATTCATTGTATTGTCATAGAGATATTGGAATAAGATCTTTGAATTATATATAGTGAAAGGGAAGGTTAGATGAAATAGTGACTCATAAGTGACTTTAGATATTTGTGTTACATGGATTCCACCTGACTTATAATAACTTCCTTTCTTTCAAATGAGTTTGACAGACATGTTTCCATTGATTATGGTGCATATTTTATGAAAGCTGGTAATATCAAATCTTTATCTCATCCAGGGCATTGGACATTTGACCTACTGAGGAAGGCATACTGCACAGCTAGGATGCCCAGTCCAACGCCGACTCCTACCTCCCATCTGATGGTGAAGGTCAGGATAATCCCCAGGATTAAGCTCACAAAGAAACACAGTAAAAACTGCAGGACAGAAAACTCAAACACTGGGTCCAGATTGTGCTGTGTCAAGGCTTTCATTTCCTCTGAAGTGAAAACAAAAAATTTAGACAAGTTTAAATTAACCTTAGTATAAATTTGGATTGGATTTGAAAGTTTCAGAAATTAAAGCAAAATAGAATCTTTGTGGTACTCACTTATTAGCGTTCTGATAAGGAAAGATTTGCCACTTCCCCATTTAGCATAGAGACCGACAGTGATTGGAAGGCAAAGGAGTGGGTCACTCAAGACATCGACTATGGTGCTGCTGTACATATCGTAACCCTGGATGCTTAAATCCTCTGAATTCAGATTCCCTAACATAACAAGAAACATTTCTTTAAAAATTAACCAAAGTGTGCTGTAGGAAATGCTGTTATTTTCAAACGTACACAGTAAAATTTCCATAAAATTATCATAAGTATTCTTCATTTGGAAGTTTTTTTCACTTGCTTTTGTTCAATCAACCAATACTTTTACAAAGACTACTGGAGACTTAAGATGAACCATCACACCATCAATGTCGTCACAATCTGACTGTAGCGTTTATTTTTCTCCATCTTTGACAAAGATGCAATGCTGTGTAATTTGGGGGATGGTGGAGCAATATCAATGAATATACAGATGATGAAGTTTTACACAATGAAATAGCCCCTTACTTGCACCAAATATTTCATCCAAGATACTTTTGTCATGATTTGAATCAATTTGATGTGGAGTTTCTCCCGCTTTGTTGGGTTTGTGGAGAAGACTGCTATTTTTTGGATTGCGAAGAAGGGCTACCACGATGTGTCTACTGCGCGCTCTCATCGCAATGTGCACTCCAGTATCGCCATGCTAAAAACGATTCTCACGCTATATTTTTGTTATATTTAAATACCAATATTGTGGTGGATCGTTAAATCTAAACGATATAATCCCTCTACAGCTAGAATCATTCATATTGATGAGATATTATCTGAATGGAAATATTGATAACTTATAGAAATATAATATAGATAGAGGTCATACGTTTTACACGGTCACAAGTTTCACACAGGAATTAGGGACAAGGGAGGAGTGAGATTTTTAGGTTAAAGTTGACAGTGCAGAAGGTGGTTATTAGATAGGGTAGGTTTTTCATCAATGTAGGGGCCCGCATCGGGCAGTCAGCACGAATGCTACTCACAGATTGGAGATAAATAGTGTGTATTGGATCTTCTCTCTAGCTGAGTAGCCATGCTGTGTAGGCTCTGAGTGTCCACGAGACAAAAGTGGAGCGGCCAACATATCAAATCAAATCAAATCAAATCAAATCAAATAGGTTTCTCACCTTATCAGTTGCAGATACTTTACAACCTTTCTCAACCAAACATTCCACTATTTCCTTGTGCCGGGATTTCACTGCCTTAATCAATGGTGTCAAACCGTCCTGAAACAAGTTAATTTTGTTTGTTTGGGGTTTTACATCACTTTCAACATTATTTCAGTCATTTTGTGATGAGACCTACTTGTAGCAGATATAGTGTTGCTTCACTAAATTGTCTTGTCGCAGGCTCTTGACATGACAACCCACCCAGTCACAGATTGCAAGGACAACGGGTAAACCCTTTGCCATACATCATACATACCTAAAGATATATGTATGATTCTTATAAACCAATTATAGTTTTTGTAGGGAAAAGGACAAAAGGGAATTGAATTCTGTTAAATTAATATTCATTAACGATACTGTTGTGCTAAAAATTACCCCCGGCTGGTATGTGTTTATCTTTATGGGATTTTTTTTTTATAATGAATGTTTATTTTCATAAGTATCAAGTCATGTACATAGCTCAACATAATCATAGTAGGTCAAATAAAAAGTTAAATTTACTGAAATCTTTGTCTGTCATATTTATACTGCATATTTTATGTTCCATATATAGTTTAGATTTCAATTGTATAAGGTACTGAAAAAAGTCAACAGCATTTTCGTTGTGAATACGTTGACAATAGATATAATACTTTGCTATCAGAATACAATAATTCAAGACAGTGAATACATCCCCCCCGATCTGGAATCCGAACAAAACATATTCCTCCAACTCACAATTTGATGAAATCTGAATGTCTCCCAATTTATTCCACCAATCAAAGAATAGA
The DNA here is from genome assembly GCA_949316495.1 of Amphiduros pacificus. NCBI lineage: Eukaryota > Metazoa > Annelida > Polychaeta > Phyllodocida > Hesionidae > Amphiduros > Amphiduros pacificus. Next base: position 26,746,200 of record OX439008.1, on the reverse strand, counting down.
TTCCAAAAATGTATTACTTTAGGACAAAAAAGAAAAAAGTGTACAATATCATCTGTGTCATCACAGTATAAGCATTGGGAGCTATCCACAATTTTCATATCACACAATTTTTCTCTACAAGTGGTTAGTCTATGTAGTAATTTGTATTGAAAAGATTGAATTCTAGTTTCTCTACATATAGTGAATGACAGGCGGAATATGTTTTGCCATAGGTCATCGTCAGTATTTTGAAAACCTGGGTAGTTCCCACACCATTTTGCAATACATGCTGGTCGTTTTTCTTTTTTTCTTATATAAACAATATATAGCATTTTTGTATCAAGAGATTCATAATTGTGTAACTTGCCATCAACAAAATTAACATCTTTACTGCTAGATTTCCTGTCTTTGGTGAACAATATTGATTTCCATGGAGATGTAATGCTTTGCCTTATTTGCAGCATATCTAGAAAATTACATTTTACATTAAATTTTTGGCTAATTTCAGTATGGTTCATCAATGTATTATTTTCTTTTAAAAGATCATTTATGGTGATAATTCCATTTTCTACCCACTTTGTCCACAAATATGGTTTACATGCTATTGTTATGTGTCTATTATTCCACAAAATTTGCTGTTTTATTAATTCTGGCGTCATTTTAATATGCTCTAATTGTCTTGTCTCTAACCAATTGTTATGTACATTTTCATAAAATTTTGATTTAAGGGTAATTGGCAACTGATTTGATCGAAAAAGTAGATTTTTGGAAATAAACTTTGGACAACAGATCAGGCTATGTACATAACATATGTGCATATTTGTGTAAATATGAGAATATGTGAGCCTTAACTATGCTTAGAAATGCATTTTATCTGAGAGCAATAATAAATATATTGCTCTCAGATTTTATTTAGGTTTGGAAGATTAAAATGGCCACCAAACAAATGCGTAATTCTAATTTCGGGGCCTGAGTGAATAGTGAGAATATTCAAAGAATTATATGCTGGACATGAGGTCTAATTACGGCGGAAAGTAGCTTATTAAGATTAAGATTGGCAGCTGACACTTGTACATCAGCGAGAATGAGTGACATAGCGCATGTAACGGGTTTATAGCAGTGGGAGGAGCGGACGTCCAGAAAGCACCCTGCAGAGCACTTTCAGTTTCATTTGATATTGGCCGTGCTCGACTTCCATTCACCAAATCAACCATATAGAATACCATTTTTTTCAAAAATTATCAAAACGTTATAACCCGATTGACTCTACATTCAATATATTTTTTATCATATTTTTTTTTTAATCATTTCTATTCATGACTAATTTTCTCATATTTTTCAGGGAATATTTCTTTTTTTTTAGGTATTATTATGATAAGAGCAACCTATTGCTGATTATTTTCTGAAATTAGATTAATATTGAATTTATCTTATATCTCCAAAAAAAATGTGAGGTCAAATTAAAGTCCGTCAATTTGTCACTTTTGTAACCCTACCGATTTAAGCTGTTTTTAATCATTTTAGCTTCATAATAAATCTTGAAATTGGCGGACTTTTTTTCAATTTCTTTTAAGTATTAATGTGTTTTTCTCTGCAGTATTCTATATATTTTCATAAACTGTTCCCCAATAAGCTGGCATTTTAATATTATTTCAAAAAAACTTAGTGTTATGGTATTTTCCTCTGTTTTCCCTTAAAGATTGACCACGAAACTATAAATAAAATTGCTCTCAAATTGTTAATTATGAACAGATTTTGATTAATAAGGACTCTACGAGCTCTTATTTGAAAGATGTAGATGATAGGATAACAAAACATGTAGATAATTTCGAGGAAATAGGCTTTCTGTTTTCAAGATCATTGAAAGGTCACTTCAAGGTCACTGGCAATATTTGATCAAAATAGCCTAAGAAGGTTTACATTCGATCACATATCATTTGTAGATGTATTCTGAGTAGTAAAAAAGTGATATCCCTATGTCTGCCATTTCTAGTGATGAGATAATTTACATCGATAAAACATTCAAATTCAGCAGCTTGACCACGGTCCAATGTGGCGGTTCAATAGTGTGACCCAACAAATATCAAATCTAATATATGGTGATAAACAACATTCTAAGATTTAAATGCCCAGGATAAAGTCCTGATCACCAAGTGCAACCCCTTTCATGACCAAAAGGACATTATAAGAAAACCAGTTTTCTAGGGCGTATTTAGTTATGTTTTTTTTGCAATATTATTTTGTCCTTGTGTACATTTTATGTAAGTCTGCCAGTCAACCATCTATTGTTACCCACTAATGGAGAGTACCCGTCGTTGGGGGACGTGGACGGGGGATCAATACTCTACCACAGATAGCTACTCTACTCTACTCTACTGTACTGTACTGTACAATAGGCATAACCCGTGAACTCGCTGGCTGTGAGTCGGGGCACGGATCCTAGCTACCCTATCTACCCAAGTGAAGGAGGCAGGTAATGAGGACTGCAGACACAGGATATACACGACACAATAGTTACCTTTATTCGGTGATGTATGTCTTCCTTGTCTGGCTAGGCCGGCATGGAAATGAGCGAGGCATATGAACTACCCAAATGCATGATACTTATGAGATCCTAGCTATACACAAAACACCCAAGTCTATGCGGTCACGATACTGAGAGTCGTGGATCTTCTGTGGCAAGCAGGCAGTCGCGGTCGTCTCCGTAGTCTAACTCCCCCGGATCCAATGGTTGCGGGCCGCTATATAGATCACTCTGTGTTGTGTGTGGAACTTGCCTGCGTCATTTCTGCACGCGGTACCATAATGACTCGTCCGTCCTGCCTGCGTATCCAACATAGGCTCGTCCGCCTGCACGTGATCTCTCAGTGTGGTGGTTATAGCAATGCATCAACCATCAATATTGCTCGTGACTGTCTATGAATGTCTATATGTTCCCAAGAGTCTCTGGGTGTGTAATCTATATCCTACACTATGGCCTGGGGTATAAAAAAGGTCCTCCCTGGTTGACCGGTGGGCCAGCCTAGAACGGCATTGTATCATGATGATGACAAATAACAGTTGAAACCGAACGGTACCGGCTTGAAGAATGATTTTCTCCCCTGAACTGTGATTTATCCCGTGACAACTGGTCATGGAGCTACGGTGGAGCTATGGTGACGGGCAGTAATAAAACAGTGGTGGGTGTATATGTGTTTTGCGGCAGGATGGTTTAATAATTAATCTGACACATCTGATATGCATATTCTCTTTTATTTTTGTGACTTGATGTAAAATACATATTCTATTTATTTTGTGACTTAATTCTTATAGTCAAATGTCAAGAGAGGGTGAGCCCGTTAAAACAAGTGAATCAAAACAATTTGAGATTTCAGGGTCTTTTGGAAGATCTGTTCCATCATACTAAGAAATCACAGGTTATTCTACGAGCTTGAAGTTCTTTTGATATTTGATATTTGATATTTGACGTTTTTTTTTCAAAAGGTGTCAACAAATATGTATCAGTGTGCCCTTCTGGGACATGGTGAAAAAAGTGATGCAAAAGGATATATATCCTGTCAAAAACGGATATATCCCTTTTCCTGTGACAAATGAGTTTGTCAGTACGATCAATGGCCTCCTCAACGTTTTAGCACTGTCTTAATCATTTGTTATCAATATATTTATGGAAAACAACTAGATACACCTTCATACCCTTTTGGTAATTGGGTAGAAACGTTATGCAATAGGATATATTTCCTGTAAAACACTCAAATATACCTTTAGCTATCACAAACACATTTTTTAGCATGTTAATAATTCCAAGGCACATTGTAAGAGTTACTACACTGTCTTCGCAGATTTTGAGGAACTAATGAGGGGTCAGACATACTTGCTAGACATGTCTAGAACATATCTAGTGACATTAGAAGGCGAGGAAAAATATATGAGTAGGAAATATAGCCCTTTTCCTGTGGCAAAATGTGCATATCCAATACAGCACATTCTAAGAGTTGCCGCACTGTCTTCCCAGATTTTGAGGGACTAATGAGGGTTCAGACATACTTGCTAGACATGTCTAGAACATATCTAGTGACATTAGAAGGCGAGTAAAAATATATGAATATGCGATATGGCCCTGTTCCCTTGGCAAAATGTGCATATCCAATACGGCACATTCTAAGAGTTGCCGCACTGTCTTCACAGATTTTGAGGGACTAATGAGGGGTCAGACATACTTGCTAGACAAGACTTGATAATGTCTAGACGTTTCCACATCAAAGTATAAAATTTATTCAAACATATTCACTTTTTTGTTTACTTTATTATGCAATGATATATTTGTTTAAAATTTGCACATAGCCGGTGGACAAATTTAATTTTTTATAAGTCCTGTTGGGGTTTGCAAATCTGTATATCTCCTACCTTATCTGCTTATTTAGACCATGAAACTAATAAATTTAATTAATGAATTCCTATTTGGACTTAGGTTTGGAGCTAGAAGATTTGCCATATAGTAGGTTAAAGTTGAATTCTCCCTATCTGCTCTCCCGTATCCGCTGCATTTTCAGAGCGCTACGATCGAATTTCACCTCGATTGTTGCACTGGGTACTTCCGGTCCAATTATACACCAGTCAAAACAAACGCACGCACGTTATTCCTCCATCATTTCAATCTGCTAGATAAGTGTGTACAGGTCTTCAACGGTCATCTTATGTTCACTAATTGATTAATCATGTTCCAATGTAAATAAACTGAACTGCAGTTTCAAAAATATGTGCTGCATGTGTCCCGAGTGCAGACATTCACTACGTGGGGTCCGTGGGCCTTGAGTGATCTGTCAGCTGTCAGTGCAGTGTAAACATGGACAGGCTGCTCGTTCCTCAGCTCAGAAATATACTCAAGAGAAAGGGAATACCTTCGAGTGGTAAAAACAAGAAAGAGCTCTCATAAACGGATAAACATGTAAACGTTTTGCCTTGTCTGTATTAGCTGTACACTCAGCTGATGCACAACTAAACCCCATCGTGAAAGTCAATCATTGCCAGACGCCAAACATGTGCCCCGGAAGTATAGCGTGCAACAAATCGGCCCACAATGCATTGCGAATCAACCGAGCTGACATCTGGTGTTCAATAAACCGGGAGAGCAGATAGCAAGAATTAAATAATGCCTTTTTGTGTATGAATTTCGAGGCAAATCCTTGAACATGCACATTTCTTCGTACATGTTCCCATTTAACCCATCATTGGCCTTCATGATGGCCTCAAGGACTCCTATCAAAGTTGATAGATTGGATGCAAATTTGAATGCATTAATCACTCGCATACATGTTTTCCTTAGGGTGATGATTATTCATGATGCAACAGCTTAGATTGGTCAATTTTGTTACTCAGCAACAATATTTGTATACACCATACAATGTAGTAAAGTATATAACTGTGATTTCATAGTGATGATTTCATCTGAGTTTCAAAATGGAATTTTTAAAACACATGTCAAGACCAGCTTGTGAATTGCAGCTGAAATGGTGAGATTACTTTGAACACAAAAACACCCAACTGTCAAAATTATCACAACCACATTCAAAGAAAGAAAACTTCTTAAATCAAAAGACAACTCATCTCCCTCAACTGCCAAACTATCTGCAAGTGATCCACCAAGGCAAAGTTCCAATAAATATTTAGAGTGAAAAGTAATTTCTTGCCATACTTAGTCAAGCTATATGAAAAGCCGTTTTGTACAGTAAAAGAAGCATCAGTTTCTAAAAACCAAAATGAATGCTTTTTAATTATTCATCTCCAAGTCATTCAGATATTTTTATTATTATTATATTATCAATACAACTAGTTATTGGTTACAACTTGTGAGCTCTGCTGACGTCTTTAAAGATTTAGGAGTGAGGAAAATGTCTGTCCATCCATCTGTCTACATTTCTTTAAAAATCTTCAAAACTACCAGTAGTATAATCCATGGGCCTTGATCTGTGACCGGATGTGCTGTAATGTCAAGGACCTGCAACATGACAATTCAGTGAGGCAGCACTTTATCTGCTACAAGTAGATCTCATCATGAAATGTCTGAAATAATGTTGAGTGATGTTAAACTGCAAACAAACAAACAAAAAAAAAGGTCGGGAACTGTTGGGAATTACATCTGACCTAAAATTAAGACAGTGTGGCACCTCTTGAATGTTTGCATTTTAAAACTCAAAAAATGTTGAAATATGTGAATTTTAGCAGAGTAAATGGGCCATATCTCCTTCTCATATATTTTTCCTCGCTTTCTAGTGTCACTAGATATGTTCTAGACATGTCTAGCAAGTATGTCTGACCCCTCATTAGTCCCTCAAATTCTGCGAAGACTGCGCGGCAACTCTAAAAATGTGCTGTATTGGATATGCACATTTTGCCAAGGGAAAAGGGCCATATCTCCTACTCATATATTTCTCCGCGCCTTCTAATGTCACTAGATGTGTTCTAGACATGTCTAGCAAGTATGTCTGACCCCTCATTAGTCCCTCAAAATCTGTGCAGACATTGTGACAACTCTTAGAATGTGCCGTATTGGATATGCACATTTTGCCAAGGGAAAAGGGCCATATCACCTACTCATATATTTTTCCTCGCCTTCTAATGTCACTAGATATATTCTAGACATATCTAGCAAGTGTGTCTAACCCTTTATTAGTATATTCATGTTTGGGAAGGCTCTGCAACAATGCTTGTGAATCATTATCATGCTAAAAAATGTGTTTGTGATAGCTAAAGGTACATTTTAGTGTTTTAAAGGATATATATCCCTTTACATAACGTTTCTACCCAAATACCAAAAAGGGTGAAGGTGTAGGTGTATACAGTTATTCTCCATTAACATATTGATAATAAATGATTAAGACTGTGCTACAATGTTGAGAAGGCCATTAATCATACTGAAAAACTCATTTGTCACATGAAAAGGGATATATCCGTTTTTGACAGGATATATATCCTTTTACATAACTTTTTTCACCATGTCCCAAAAGGGTACACTGATACATACTTGTTGACACCTTTTGAAAAAAACGTCAAATATCAAATATCAAAAGAACTTCACGCTCATAATTTGGACCTGGTAGGGATCAACGTCTCATCCTTGTCACTTCCGATCAATAAGTTAACTTTTTCTGGTAGGTAGACAGAATCGGCGGAAGATTTTATCAGGGAGCTCAAGTATCTTAAAATGGGCAATGGTTGGGATGATAAAAAATTAATGGGGAATGCGCTGGTCTCACTGAAAGCCAACGCCAAAGAGTGGTTTGAGCTTGAAGGTGAGGAAAGTATTTATCGAGAGGGAGGTATTGCTCCTAGTTTTGCAATATTTGAGGAAAAACTTTCAGCCAGATTCATAGTTAGGAACTATGATTCTTATTTTAAGAATTATGCCAAATTAACCGACGTTGAGGTAAGAAACGTCAATTTACACCCAGAACCCAGCCTCCGGTGTGACTAAGAAATGGATTTCTGTATTATACACAATATTTTGAACTAGGAAACATCATCAAACCTTTTGCAACAAGACGGGTAATTAAATCTGACCTAGCTCTGGTGTTACTGTAAATCTAAGTAAAGAGTTGTTGGCAGCATAATTACGAGTAACTTAAAATGTGGTTTTGTTTGTTTGTTTGTTTGGGGTTTTACATCACTTTCAACATTATTTCAGTTATTTCGTGATGAGACCTACTTGTAGCAGATATAGTGCTGCCTCACTGAATTGTCATGTCGCAGGTCCTTGACATGACAATCCACCCGGTCACAGATTTACAAGGACAACGGGTTAACCCTTTAGGCATGGGCCTCAGCTCATGTGGGAAATTGTGTCATGAGTTCAATCTCGGCACGGCCGGGGTTCGAACCCACAACCTTTGGATCACCACAGAGGAACTGGTGTTAATAAGCTGGCGCCCTAACCAACTGCGCCACGGCCCGTGGCCTTTAAAATGTGGTGGTTTAATATATTGATAATTATAACTTACAACAGACATATGTATGCAATTCTTTAAATGGACTTTAGATATCTTAAATAATCCCTCGACAGTTAGGGTATCGTTTCCAAGAGGTTTGCAAGAAATGTTGAGAATGTTTAATTCTTTTACGTTTGTGGTGTTCATGTATATAAAAGTATTAGGTCAAGAACAAAAATGACAGCACAGGACAAGGTGGGTGATTGTTTTCATCATATTTTATGTATTTGACTCAGAGTTTCAGAAATATTGGATCTTGATCGTAATTAGTTCAGTTTCTAATGAATAAACGCAACAGTCATTATTGCAGTAGATTTGTCAGTTATGTTATCTTTTATACAGTGCAAATATGTTTTTTATAAAATAAAGATATATATATATATATATATATATATATATATATATATATATATATATATATATATATATATATATATATATACATATATATTCAAGTTGTACCTCATCTGGAATCTCAGTGTCAGCATTGTACTCCAGAAGCATCTTGACAATCATAAGGTGGCCCCTATCTGAGGCCCAGAAGAGGGCGCTTTTCTGCTCCTAAAACATGTAAACAACCTTTTTATCTCAATGTTTGTATTCGGAGTTCGGAATATAATATTATCTAATAGTATTACCTTTCTTGGTGTCACAATTCTACACTGATGAAGATGGAGATTAACTAACACAAATTAATTTCTTTGTTTTGAAGACGTTTATAAGCACAAATAAGGTTTTATTATGTGAGATATAGCACCTGTCAATGGACATAATACCCCACTCCCCTTTATAAAACAATGACTGGGACCTTTATGAAAAGTTCACATCCAGAAATTATAAATTGTTGACAAGTTCGGAACCTCACCATGCCCACTTACATAAAATAGGACTTGATATGTGGTATTTAATGTACAGAAAGGTAGAAGTTCTCGTCTCAAATTTCTTTCTGTAGGTTTCTTCGGCTAAACTAGCAGTTAATTTGAAAGCAAGGAAGTTTGTTTGTAAATAGGTATAGACTCTTTATGTGCATTCCTTTAATATGATAATTGTCTCTTCTCATTACAATATTATATTTCAATTAATACTGACCGATCCCTGGACGTTTACATCAGCATATTTCTTCAGCAGACTCCGTACCACCTCCGTATGACCGCCCTTCACCGCATGAATCAGAATTGTATCTCCATACTGAATACGTAAAGAAACAGTTTTGATTACATTTAATATCTATTGCTTACTGCTATGCCCAATCAATATTCACATCTTTATGGAGATTGGGATTTAGGTTACCTACTGTTTACTGCTATGACCAATCAATATCCACATCCTTTATGGAGAAGGGGATTTAGGTTACCTATTGCTTACTGCTATGCCCAATCAGAGCCCCAGTCTTGTAGCTGTCAATATCCACATCCTTTACGGAGATGGGGAATTAGGTTACCTATTGCTTACTGCTGTGACCAATCAGAGTCCCAGTCCTGTAGCTGTCAATATCCACATCCTTTATGGAGATGGGGAGTTAGGTTACCTATTGCTTACTGCTATGCCCAATCAGAGTCCCAGTCCTGTAGCTGTCAATATCCACATCCTTTATGGAGATGGGGAGTTAGGTTACCTATTGCTTACTGCTATGACCAATCAGAGTCCCAGTCCTGTAGCTGTCAATATCCACAGCCTTTATGGAGATGGGGAGTTAGGTTACCTATTGCTTACTGCTATGACCAATCAGAGCCCCAGTCCTGTAGCTGTCAATATCCACATCCTTTATGGAGATGGGGATTTAGGTTACCTATTGCTTACTGCTATGCCCAATCAATATCCACATCATTTATGGAGATGGGGATTTAGGTTACATATTGCTTACTGCTATGCCCAATCAGAGCCCCAGTCCTGTAGCTGTCAATATTCACATCTTTATGGAGATGGGGATTTAGGTTGCCTATTGCTTACTGCTATGCCCAATCAATATCCACATCCTTTATGGAGATGGGGATTTAGGTTACCTATTGCTTACTGCTATGCCCAATCAGAGCCCCAGTCCTGTAGCTGTCAATATCCACATCCTTTATGGAGATGGGGATTTAGGTTACCTATTGCTTACTGCTGTGACCAATCAGAGTCCGAGTCCTGTAGCTGTCAATATCCACATCCTTTATGGAGATGGGGAGTTAGGTTACCTATTGCTTACTGCTATGACCAATCAGAGTCCCAGTCCTGTAGCTGTCAATATCCACATCCTTTATGGAGATGGGGAGTTAGGTTACCTATTGCTTACTGCTATGCCCAATCAGAGCCCCAGTCCTGTAGCTGTCAATATCCACATCCTTTATGGAGATGGGGATTTAGGTTACCTATTGCTTACTGCTGTGACCAATCAGAGTCCCAGTCCTGTAGCTGTCAATATCCACATCCTTTATGGAGATGGGGATTTAGGTTACCTATTGCTTACTGCTGTGACCAATCAGAGTCCCAGTCCTGTAGCTGTCAATATCCACATCCTTTATGGAGATGGGGAGTTATGTTACCTATTGCTTACTGCTGTGACCAATCAGAGTCCCAGTCCTGTAGCTGTCAATATCCACATCCTTTATGGAGATGGGGAGTTATGTTACCTATTGCTTACTGCTATGACCAATCAGAGCCCCAGTCCTGTAGCTGTCAATATCCACATCCTTTATGGAGATGAGGATTTAGGTTACCTATTGCTTACTGCTATGCCCAATCAGAGTCCCAGTCCTGTAGCTGCCCAATCAGAGTCCGAGTCCTGTAGCTGTCAATATCCACATCCTTTATGGAGATGGGGATTTAGGTTACCTATTGCTTACTGCTGTAACCAATCAGAGTCCCAGTCCTGTAGCTGTCAATATCCACATCCTTTATGGAGATGGGGATTTAGGTTACCTATTGCTTACTGCTGTGACCAATCAGAGCCCCAGTCCTGTAGCTGTCAATATCCACATCCTTTATGGAGATGGGGATTTAGGTTACCTATTGCTTACTGCTATGCCCAATCAATATCCACATCATTTATGGAGATGGGGATTTAGGTTACATATTGCTTACTGCTATGCCCAATCAGAGCCCCAGTCCTGTAGCTGTCAATATTCACATCTTTATGGAGATGGGGATTTAGGTTGCCTATTGCTTACTGCTATGCCCAATCAATATCCACATCCTTTATGGAGATGGGGATTTAGGTTACCTATTGCTTACTGCTATGCCCAATCAGAGCCCCAGTCCTGTAGCTGTCAATATCCACATCCTTTATGGAGATGGGGATTTAGGTTACCTATTGCTTACTGCTGTGACCAATCAGAGTCCGAGTCCTGTAGCTGTCAATATCCACATCCTTTATGGAGATGGGGAGTTAGGTTACCTATTGCTTACTGCTATGACCAATCAGAGTCCCAGTCCTGTAGCTGTCAATATCCACATCCTTTATGGAGATGGGGAGTTAGGTTACCTATTGCTTACTGCTATGCCCAATCAGAGCCCCAGTCCTGTAGCTGTCAATATCCACATCCTTTATGGAGATGGGGATTTAGGTTACCTATTGCTTACTGCTGTGACCAATCAGAGTCCCAGTCCTGTAGCTGTCAATATCCACATCCTTTATGGAGATGGGGATTTAGGTTACCTATTGCTTACTGCTGTGACCAATCAGAGTCCCAGTCCTGTAGCTGTCAATATCCACATCCTTTATGGAGATGGGGAGTTATGTTACCTATTGCTTACTGCTGTGACCAATCAGAGTCCCAGTCCTGTAGCTGTCAATATCCACATCCTTTATGGAGATGGGGACTTATGTTACCTATTGCTTACTGCTATGACCAATCAGAGCCCCAGTCCTGTAGCTGTCAATATCCACATCCTTTATGGAGATGAGGATTTAGGTTACCTATTGCTTACTGCTATGCCCAATCAGAGTCCCAGTCCTGTAGCTGCCCAATCAGAGTCCGAGTCCTGTAGCTGTCAATATCCACATCCTTTATGGAGATGGGGATTTAGGTTACCTATTGCTTACTGCTGTAACCAATCAGAGTCCCAGTCCTGTAGCTGTCAATATCCACATCCTTTATGGAGATGGGGATTTAGGTTACCTATTGCTTACTGCTGTGACCAATCAGAGCCCCAGTCCTGTAGCTGTCAATATCCACATCCTTTATGGAGATGAGGATTTAGGTTACCGAGTGACACTGCTGGGGGTCTCATGGGAAGACTATGACTATTGACATTGATTGAGCAAGGAGAGAATGCCAACAAATATCATTTCCAACAAATTAAACTTGATTGTTCCTTTCTCAGTAAGAGTGCATCACATTCTACATATTAATAAATACAACTGTGTTATCAAGGATAACATGCAGTTCAATCAGGAAACAGTTCTCTGCGGCCGCAGTAGTATTAACAAGTGATAATTTAGACTCAATACTCGAATTTCATTTATTCAGGCCTTTTTAAGATTACAGAAAATCAGTTACATAATACGTTTTTACATGGAAACTATATGTAAAGGCCAGGGAGACCCCGTTAAGGTGGGTTTAAACACCGCTATCACTGGGGCCACCCTGTAAGTGTAATAGAAATTAAGTACACAATATTATTATCCTGATATATAGTGGACATGAGTTATCAAAAAGTATCTGAAGTAACGTACCATTTGTTTAATGTAGTAAAAATTGATACTAATGTGTCAGACATAAAACTTGTAAACTATATATGTGTATACAATGACATGACTTATTTGAAGTCTTCAAAACAACATGACATATAAGAAACACTTGGCTAGAGTGTTTGATTAAGTCCTCCACATACATAACAATTATCAATAGTACATTTGTCTTTATACCGATTCACAAAAAAATTCTTAATGTATTTTGATTCACACAACTGTACCCTCCCAGTAACTATTATTCAAAGGATTATGGCTGAGCCAAAGAGTTAAATGCATTCATGTGGGGAGTGATTACAGGGTAAAAGCAAGTGGTGATTACCTTTCAAAACATTACATTTTAAGCAGCATGAATCTTTGTCTCAGTCGATTCCATGCCAATGTTCTTGTTGGTTCTATCAGGAATGCCTCAAGTTCTTGATTCCGACCAAGGTGTATGTTGTTGCATTTGCATTGCATCTAACTTGATCAGTTCAAATAGGTAAGTCTGGCGCACAGTTTGGCGACTCCATAATGATATAATGGATACTTTATCACTGAAGCATACAGAGTGACATAGTGGGCCCGATTTGCTTGGTGAAAGCTAACTGTATCAGGCAGATGATATTGGCCTCTTTTCCTTGTCAGAAGCTTGGAGTATAATACATGTAGTTAGGACGTCTAAACTCGTGTGCATGATGCAACAGCAATCCATTGTTGGAATAGTTTCCCTCTGACCTAATATGTGAAGTGCCCTCAGTGAAGTGTTTAGCATTTCACAATGAACAGGTTTGGGTAATCTTATCGTGAAATGTGGGATATTTCCAATTGAATAGTCTATTCATTCCAACCCATAACATTGATATGTACATATACATTTTACCAATAACTACAAAGCCAATTAAAATATTGTATACAGATACAGAATGATTTTCATAGCTACATTATGCTCGTGATATGTTTAGGTCTAAAACCAGTCTGTAGCAAAGATGAATAATGTCAAAATCGTCATGTATTCGGCTCATATGGCACCCGTTCTTAGAAGAACATTACTTTACAAGGTAGATTGACATAAGCCCCTTTTTGCCTAGTAGAAGCTTACCCTCTCAGGTAGATTGACATAGGCCCCTTTATGCCTAGTAGAAGCTTACCCTCTCAGGTAGATTGACATAAACCCCTTTTTGATCAATAGAAGCTTACCCTATCAGGTGGATTGACATAAACCCCTTTTTGCTCAGTAGAAGCTTACCCTATCAGGAAGATTGACATACGCCCCTTTTTGCCTAGTAGAAGCTTACCCTATCAGGTAGATTGACATAAGCCCCTTTTTACCCAGTAGAAGCTTACCCTATCAGGTAGATTGACATAAGCCCCTTTTTGCCTAGTAGAAGCTTACCCTCTCAGGTAGATTGACATACGCCCCTTTTTGCTCAGTAGAAGCTTACCCTATCAGGTAGATTGACATACGCCCCTTTTTGCTCAGTAGAACTTACCCTATTAGGTAGATTGACATAAGCTCCTTTTTGCCTAATAGAAGCTTACCCTATCAGGTAGATTGATATAAGCCCCTTTTTGCCTAGTAGAAGCTTACCCTATCAGGTAGATTGACATAAGCCCCTTTTTACCCAGTAGAAGCTTACCCTATCAGGTAGATTGACATAAGCCCCTTTTTGCCTAGTAGAAGCTTACCCTATCAGGTAGATTGACATAAGCCCCTTTTTGCCCACTAGAAGCTTACCCTATCAGGTAGATTGACATAAGCCTCTTTTTGCCTATTAGAAGCGTACCCTATCAGGTGGATTGACATAAGTCCCTTTTTGATCAATAGAAGCTTACCCTCTCAGGTAGATTGACATAAGCCCCTTTTTGATCAATAGAAGCTTACCCTATCAGGTGGATTGACATAAGCCCCTTTTTGCTCAGTAGAAGCTTACCCTATCAGGAAGATTGACATACGCCCCTTTTTGCCTAGTAGAAGCTTACCCTATCAGGTAGATTGACATAAGCCCCTTTTACCCAGTAGAAGCTTACCCTATCAGGTAGATTGACATAAGCCCCTTTTTGCCTAGTAGAAGCTTACCCTCTCCGGTAGATTGACATACGCCCCTTTTTGCTCAGTAGAAGCTTACCCTATCAGGTAGATTGACATACGCCCCTTTTTGCTCAGTAGAACTTACCCTATCAGGTAGATTGACATAAGCTCCTTTTTGCCTAATAGAAACTTACCCTATCAGGTAGATTGATATAAGCCCCTTTTTGCCTAGTAGAAGCTTACCCTATCAGGTAGATTGACATAAGCCCCTTTTTACCCAGTAGAAGCTTACCCTATCAGGTAGATTGACATAAGCCCCTTTTTGCCTAGTAGAAGCTTACCCTATCAGGTAGATTGACATAAGCCCCTTTTTGCCCACTAGAAGCTTACCCTATCAGGTAGATTGACATAAACCTCTATTTGCCTATTAGAAGCGTACCCTATCAGGTAGATTGACATAAGCCCCCTTTTGCCCAGTAGAAGCTTACCCTATCAGGTAGATTGACATAAGCCCCTTTTTGCCTACTAGAAGCTTACCCTATCAGGTAGATTGACATAAGCCCCTTTTTGCTTAGTAGAAGCTGACACTATCAGGTAGATTGACATAAGGCCATTTTCGCCTAGTAGAAGATTACCCTATCAAGTAGATTGACATAAGCCCCTTTATGCTTAGTAGAAGCTTACCCTATCAGGTAGATTGACATGAGCCCCTTTTTGCCTAGTAGAAGCTTACCCTATCAGGTAGATTGACATGAGCCCCTTTTTGCCTAGTAGTAGCAGCTTACCCTATCAGGTAGATTGACATACGCCCCTTTTTGCCTAGTAGCAGCTTACCCTATCAGGTAGATTGACATAGGCCCCTTTCTCCAGCAGTTGGTAGACTATTTCTTGGTGTCCATCCTTAGCAGCCCAGGTGAGGGCTGTGTAGCCATCCTTATCTACTGCATTCACATTGGGGTTGTTCTCCAGCAGCATCTCCACCACATCTGTGTACCCACCCCTGGCTGCCACCAGCAGGGCCGTCCAAGAATGCTTCAAGCAGTGTTAAAACTCTTTATTGAGAAATGGAATGCAATGCTTCATTGCGAGATTTTACATTAATTTGAACACATACAATAAATTTTTAAAAAAAGGAAAGATTATATGTTATATTTGCTAAAAAAAATCAAATACAGCCTTAAGATGTTGAGAAAAGATGACATTAAGAGGTTTACAGAAAAAAAAAAAAAAAAACACATATAAATAACAGTACACATCTATGCCTAAATATTGAAGATCACAGACATTTTGAAGGGAAATACAGATGCTGAAATCATGGCTTTATTTCTATCAGAAAGTATGGCCCTAAGATTATATATTTATATCCGTTTTGTAGAATGATTTGTTAAGTTTTAAATAATTAAATCACTTAACGATTACTGAGAAGAATATAATTGAAAGAGTGACCACTGAGAGAGAGTAAATGTTTGAAACTTTATAATTTCACATATATAATATATTGTTTTTATTATTAACTAATATTAATACATCTTTACACATGTCTATTCACTAATATTAAAAACAAAATTTACTGTTATATGACCAATAAATCCGAATAGTTGCTCTTCATGCCTTCAGTGATTTGATATTTTACATTTTTTTCTATCTTGTTCATGAACTCTGAATACTTTTTGATACTCCTATTACATCAGAACTACGTCTGATGTACATTGACTATTTGAAATAAACACAGTGGTTTTAGAAAACATTCTAGTAACTGAAATAATCTTCATGACCCTTCATTTTTTATTGCATGATGAGGTCATGACCTTCCCATATACTCCATACTGATTATGAGTCGGTGGAAGAATATGATGTATTTACTAGCTTACCATTCCGCTATTGTCAATTGTTGCACCCTCTTCCAGCAGTTTCTTTACAATATCCTTATGCCCTTTCCTAGCTGCCCAAATAAGTGGGGTAGTTCCATACTGCAATGAGGACAATACGATAACATAGTAACAAAGGGAAAATTATTAAGGTCTATAATCCACAATCAGTTTGAAGCATCTGGAGAGAACTTTGTGTGGTCTCCTGTATTTACGTAACTGCCTTTGGCACACATGGCGGACAAACTCGTTTGCGTGAGATTTTTAAATACCCAAATCTTTTAGGTATAATTCATATTTATGCCATGATTATATCTAGAATGTCCCAAAAAAGCTTGATTATTCTTTGGATGGCATTAAATAAAGAAAATATAAATACTTCATAATAGTGGCCACCTAGAAAACGGGTTCAATCTAAATAATAAACATTTAAGACTAGCTGGTTAAGTTTACTTTTTCTGTGCTAAATTTACAAATAACATAACTTTGAACACATTTAAGCAAAAGGTTCCCAGTTTTTCATTGTGGATTATAGACCTTAACTCATTATTAGTAACCACTTAACATTTCTTATGAAAAATTGACATCGAGTTGCATTTCAATTAAAAAATAAGGGATGGAGTATAAATTTGAAATTCCGATTATGTTTTCACGATGAGAGATTTTCTCAACAAAACCCAAAGACATCGGCAAAATAGACTTGAAATCCACTGATTCTCGAAACACCACGCACTGCCCATCATATTGAAGTTTCCCCAGTAAATAAACTCAACCTCCGGCGATTGACTGTTGCCGTTCTGACCCATGCCACTATCTTTATTAGACCTGAGTCTACTATTTGATATGTGGGACCAGGGCATACGAAAGTAGTGCTTGATAATTTCCTACTCCCCCTTATTATACATGATAATAACGAGATGCAGATCACATTAGACATAAAATGAATAGTGATATTTAATAGCACAATAATGGCTTGTTTTGTCAAAGTTATTAGAAAAATAATGAGAATAATTGAAGGGACTATATATTGATCTTTGCTATCAGGGGCTCATTTCTATATTGCCATGTTCTGTTCTTTGTTTTCAAGGTAGGTGGCGCTTTAACAGATCCTAGCAAAAAATTTCAATGGTCAACCTAACTTCATACTCTGCTTTTAGAAAGATAAATATTTTTGCCATCTTATAAGTATTTTTCAAAATACCCTAGGTCGATACGAATATTTTCTATGAATTTTTGAAGGTGAGGCATTTACTATGGTTTTCAATGGGACATTGTAATAGTGGTCCGAGGCCTAATAGGCAAACAGCATGGAGTTTAACTTTCAACTGTGAATCTTTTGAGCAGTGATTTGTCAATTAATTTAGTAAATTTATGTAAATAGGAAATAGATCCAGTGTAGTTTAATCCATATCAGGTCCCTTTTTGCCTGATATAATGTATGACAATGCCAACAACCCCTATAAACCTCTATATTGAAGTGCATGCTCTATTGGCACCTGGACCACATGCTGCACAAGTCAATAGGTGTATTTTATATAATAAATATACACAGCAGAGAGAGTTTACGATGTGAAGATGTATAAGAAAAAACTGTATAAAATGTCCATTGTGAACTTCATGCTCATCAATTAGGCAAAATGCATGCTCTCAGACTCTCTGTTTTCTGTGTAACATCCTAATATATTGCTCTTAGAGGGATCTCTATTTTTAATATTTCATAAATTATGCATGAAATCAGAAGGTAACATTCAAATTTAAATAATTTGCATAATAAAGTATCATTTGGTACTCTTTATCCTATAATATCGACTCAAAACAACATTTTACAGCACAAAATAGCATTTTTTCATGATTTCTTAAAAAGTTTTTGATTTTTTTTGGCGTTAAAAAATTCTTTTGCGTAGTTATTTAAAATTTATACATGTGCATCCCTACTTTACAATTTGATTCTGAAAGTTTGAAGTCAATATAAAATGAAATACTAGTTTTAATCATCCCTTATTGTGTGGCACCAAAATGCCCTGAATGGTACTCTAATCTGGTAAGACCAGGGGAGCCAATAGGTGGCACTATGGTATATAGGTAAGCATGCATGCTTGTTTTAACACCTGCACTTAATTAGGGTAATATCATAGATGACTATAATTGGCATAAAGTTGCATTTAGGTCTATATTTGATCTCTATTAGACCTGAGTCTACTATTTGATATGTGGGACCAGGGCATACGAAAGTAGTGCTTGATAATTTCCTACTCCCCCTTATTATACATGAGAATAACAAGATGCAGATCACATTAGACATAAAATGAATAGTGATATTTAATAGCACAATAATGGCTTGTTTTGTCAAAGTTATTAGAAAAATAATGAGAATAATTGAAGGGACTATATATTGATCTTTGCTATCAGGGGCTCATTTCTATATTGCCATGTTCTGTTCTTTGTTTTCAAGGTAGGTGGCGCTTTAACAGATCCTAGCAAAAAATTTCAATGGTCAACCTAACTTCATACTCTGCTTTTAGAAAGATAAATATTTTTGCCATCTTATAAGTATTTTTCAAAATACCCTTGGTCGATACGAATATTTTCTATGAATTTTTGAAGGTGAGGCATTTACTATGGTTTTCAATGGGACATTGTAATAGTGGTCCGAGGCCTTCCCAGTCATAATGTCTAAAAATGCAAATCCGTGTGCATTCTGTAGTGTTTTTTCTCCAGTTTTTGTAACACAGATAGTTCCACAGGCAATGAGTGTCAAAAAAGGGAACTATCTGTGTTATTCTGTGATCGGTATGATCACGGGAAATGCGTATTCATTTCCTGTGGTTTGTGATTTGTTTTTTTCTGTGGTCATTACTGTTAAAGCAACTGACGCCACTGTGGAGTGTTCGTCATGTGCATGCGATAGATTAGACTGGTGCCGCCCTCTGTTCTTGACACTCGGTAGGGGACCAGTCTAGTATTCAATGTATGAATACAAGTAAAACAAAAGAAAAGAAGTGCCTGACGTAAAGAAAGCAGAACGTTCAAAACAATGTTGTCGTGTTTGTTCATCGTTGCATAAAATTATCCCTTTAAATCGCTTGGAAATGCTTCCCAATCGCTAGAACAAGGAATTTGCAGTAAGTTTAGTTCAAATGTGGTGTAAATCAGACAATTAGAACAGAAATGACATGCAAAAAGTATGATCGATGATTTGCGATACCGCCTGAGCGATAATAGAGCAACTTGCGTAATCGAGCATGAAAGGGCACATCTTTGCCATCACGCCAAATGAGGGAATTAGGGCGTTGCAACTGGTAGGGAAAGTGGGTACCGGAAGTAGTGTTGCGCGTATACGGTAACGGCGGGAAAACTTTACAGGATCGTCTACAACAAGCTTGGCCAAAACATTTCACAATTTTGACAAGTACGATCACATGTAATTATATTTCTTTGGGTGTGCCAGGTAAACAATACTCTATAGAAGTTAAAAAGATGTTCATGATGATATTTGAAGGCTCATGTGTGTAAGCAATGAGTCATGAGTCTGTCGTCCTGGTGTGTCAATTTTTCGCAGATCACAGCACACAGCACATGGAGGGTTTTGAAAGTGGTATTGTCAAAATTCATGTGGCATCTACATCTCCATCTATAAGTTTTCTCGGCAAAACCAATTGGCATCCCACCAAGAGTGGCCAGTCACATATTGTGGCAAATCACTTACTGTGGTAAGTCACATACCATGGCAAGTGACATGCTGTGACAAGTCACATGCTACAGAAAATCTCAGTATACTGCAGTAAGTCACATGATGAGATGAAATGATACATCACTGTATTGAGAGTAAATTTAGAGATAAAGCTAATTAAGAAGTTACACTTGAGTAAATGTCAATTACAGTACATTCAAGAGAAAGTCAATTACATTCGAGAGAATGTCAATTACATTTGAGAGAAAGCTTATTTCAGTCTTGGGAAATTCAATTACATTCAAGAGAAAGCTCATTTCAGTCGAGAGAAATTCAATTACTTTCAAGAGAAAGCTCATTTCAGTCGAGAGAAATTCAATTACATTCAAGAGAAAGCTCATTTCAGTAGAGAAATTCAATTTCACTCGAGAGAATGTCAATTACACTCGAGAGAATGTCAATTACATGAGAGAATGTCAATTACACTCGAGAGAAAGTCAATTGCAATCGAGAGAATGTCAATTACATTTGAGAGAAGACTAATTTCAGTCGAGAGATTTTCAATTACATTTAAGAGAAAGCTCATTTCAGTCGAGAGAAATTCAATTACATTCAAGAGAAAGCTCATTTCAGTCGAGAGATTTTCAATTACATTTAAGAGAAAGCTCATTCCACTCGAGAGAAATTCAAGTACACTCGAGAAAAATTCAATTACAATTGAGAGAATGTCAATTACACTCGAGAGAAAATCAATTACAATCGAGAGAATGCCAATTACACTCGAGAGAAAGTCAATTACAATTGAGAGAATGTCAATTACACTCGAGAGAAAATCAATTACAATCGAGAGAATGTCAATTACATTCAAGAGATAGCTAATTACATTTGAGATAAAGTGAATTACATTCGAGAGAAAGCTTATTACATTCAAGAGAATGTCAATTACATAAGAGAGAAAGCTAATTACATTTTAGAGAAAGTCAATTAAAATTGAAAATCAATTACAATAGAGAGAAAGAGGTCACATCAATAGTACTCAATAGTAAATGTTATTTGTTAAGAAATATGAAAGAACAATTACAGTATAAATCTTCAACATAAAATACAAAATTTGTACTAATAATTAAAGGACTCTAATCAAATATATTTGACACAAGCATTCAAACTTGTTCATGTTGTTGCAAAGTTATTATTGATAATAAGAATTAATGGCTATTAGGCCAGCTTCATCAGGGCAGTGTTTAATGGATCATCATATCCTAGTCTTCTTAAAAGAAAAAAGTATGTTTGTTATGGAGAAAATCTGAAATAATTGTATTTAGCTGTACTGTACTTTACTGAATTGAACTTGAAAGGGCAAACTTAACTGCGTGCAATACTATGAGAAAGTATTTGGATTTTTCGGGAGAAGGTCAATGTTTTGAATATTGTAACCTGTTGCAAAGTTATTGCCAGATATGTGAAGTTTTAAAGACTTCACCTTGTCGTCAAGGGAAAAGTTGAGATTTTGATGTCATTATTATTCCCACTGTATGACAAAATACTATGAAATTAAACTATGTACTGCTATATTTTGAATCTTTGTGTTATACTGAAAAGATTGATGGGTCAATGGGCATTGTACAGTGAAAATTAGTCCCATCATTTTGTGTGCGGATTTGTATTGGCATTTTTCATTAATTAGTGTCTAGGTCACAACATGCGGCCACCTCAACAAACGAGGCTCAATGACATATTTCCGGCGGTGCCCTGGTTCACGGTCAAAGCATACGGGCAACTGCGACGTGGTTTACTGTCCATATATGGACATGTTACTAGTGTCTACTACATATCATAATTAAGGAAAGGTCTGTAAGAGGTTAAATAGGGCATAGTGGCGTGCTCTGTTATTCTCAAATCATTTGGCATGACGCTAAAAACCATGAGCTGTCTGCAAACCAAATGATAAAAATAGGTTTGATCTCGGCCATGTGTCTATATATAGCATTACTATATATATAAACTAAGGGCATGAAAGCTCTTGCACCACATTTATGTCAATCTGATGTTTGAAATCAGATTAAAAATACTTATGTACATCCTAAAATTTAAAGGATATCATCCATTCAATGATAAGATACCAAAGCATTTTTAAAAAGTGAAAACTTTACCTTGTGGCTTACAAAAATATTTGTTTGATGAAGCTGAAAATTGTGTTCCAAGAGAAATAAGAAAAGACCGATGGTTGGGTGGTGGAACACCCTGGAAATAATATCATTCCCTAAGAAACATACAAATTTGACGCCCCCTATTGTTTAATAGCTCATACTATTTGCAAAGAGCTACAAGGCATTGTCACGCCCCACTGAGCACAGGATAAAAGTATCATATGGGACACTATTGATTTCCACCATTCCCTCTAATGGATCACAGGCTTTTCTGATTTTTGTACAAGGGATCTCAGATTTGGGCAGAAATATTAGTTAAGGTAAGGCTAGGTTAAGTTTTGAAACACTGAATTTAAAGAATGGATGGTACAGATTAGAAATATCCACACCTCAAGGTCATAAATGTA
The DNA here is from genome assembly GCA_949316495.1 of Amphiduros pacificus. Classification (NCBI taxonomy): domain Eukaryota; kingdom Metazoa; phylum Annelida; class Polychaeta; order Phyllodocida; family Hesionidae; genus Amphiduros; species Amphiduros pacificus. Next base: position 26,723,464 of record OX439008.1, on the reverse strand, counting down.
AAATTAATAACTTTATATATGGAATGAAAATGATCTCATCCAAGGGTGTGATTTCAGCTTTCATCCCTTTAGTTGTATATAAGTAAAGGGGGAATTGACATTGATCACACAATTTCAACACTATCATAGCTTTTCAGATTCCCTGTGCTAAAAACATTTGTTTGGAGTGATGTACCTTATCCGTGGTGTTAATTAAAGCCTCGTTGTCCAGGAGAGTTATGACAATGTCCAGGAAACCTCGCCCTGCCGCCCAGGTCAAACAGGATATATGATGCTGCAACAAACATCACCACATGAACACTCACATCAAATAGTCGACTTGACATTATCTCTTACAGTTCTTACATTCGTCATGATGATAAACTTTAAGTTCTCAGAGAGAGCAACTCTTGACCACCCAGTTGTCATTACGCGTGTTTGAACAACGTACCTCTCCTTTGACGTTGGGGCTGGCTCCTCTTTCTAGCAGCAGTTTACAGACATCAAGTTGATTCTTGTAACAAGCCCACATCAGGGCCGTCCATCTTCCCTGCAAAGTAACATGGAAGGCTTTATTCACTTTTTTCCTAATTATTCTTTGAACAAATAATTGAAAACCATAAATGCCAGTTCGCCATGTTTGGTATGTTGCAGGTACTCACCATATCTCTGTGTTCAATGTTGGCGCCTCTGTCCAGTAGTTGCTCCACCACCTCCACGAAGCCTCCCTTGGCTGCATTCAACAGAGCTGTCCAATTATCCTACCATGTCACATAAAGAGAAGCTTTCAATATCTAATCAATATATATTGAGGCAGTTCTGATACAAGCTTAAGCAAAATAACAAAAATGAGATTAAATGACTGACCAATATTATTCTTCATTCCCATGTGGTGAATGTAACAGCTATATTATGATGAAACGAAGAACTTTTTTTGTAGTGATAGCAACTGGCTCAATATGTTTTCAACCACCAACAAATGATCATTTACAGTTTTGATAAAAAATATTTGTAACATAGTCTCACTTTGTCTGTAGCATCAATATCAATATCCGGAATCTCCAGTAAATCCCGGACGACGGTCTTCTCTCCACTTGCACATGCTGCCATCAAAAACGTCTGCCCTTCCTTTTACACAACATCCAATATCAATATCATTATAAGTAGAGTGTGTATACCGGTTGCAAGACAATTTTATTTGCTAATGATTTTTTATTTGTATCAGGAGAGTTTTCAAAGCATTAAACATAGCACAATCATATTATAGGTTATTGATACCTCTGCATCCAGCATGAGAGCCAGATTTTGTACAATCTTGGTGGAAGCATCTGGAGTTTTCCCTCCTCTCCTTCTTCGTCTTGATGTTATGTACTTTATCTGCAATGATACTATGATGGCTAGAGTATATTCTGTATTACGTAAAACGAATTTCTTTAAACCAAGCTTAAAAAGATACCTCTAAGTCTATTCAGCTTAACCACCATGTTTGAACTGTAACTCATTCAAGTGCTTTAATGCTGCATCTGAAAAGTTGTTACACAAGCAACTAAAACAAAAATATTTGCCAGCCTACAAAAATTGCATTTTTAAAGAGTATGGTTACACAAAACGTTTCCCAACTCTACGATCTTTACAAATCATATATCTTACTTCATAATATATACACTCCCCTGTGGGTGCAGGGATTAATGAATATCTCCACTGCCACCAACACCCCCCCCCCCCCCCCCACTCCCCACCCGGCATGTCGTAAAAGGCAACTAAAGGGGCATCCTGTTTGCCCTAGGATGCGACCTGTGGCGGGGAGGATATGGAATCCTGACGGGCTGAGCACTGGGCTGGTTTGGCAGTAATAGCGGTCCAGTTGCAGCATGCCCATCTCGGATCCAGATGGGCAGTTCAGATTAGGCCCAGGTCTAATTTAACCAGCTTGTGGTATATCTCCTTTAGTTTATTCTGGATATTTGATTTTTATTGATGAAAATTTCAATATTTGAAATCGAGGAATTAATAAATTTTTAATTCTAAAATTTTGCTGAAAGGAGATCACTGCTGATTGGGTCTATCCAGGGATAAAGATAAGATCCGAAAGGGTTGAGTTTATAGTGCCATTTCAGACTTTGTCTGCTCATAGCGCTTTTGAGATAATATTTGGTGTATAAATAAGTTTTAAGTTTAACTTTCGTCTAACTTTCTGCAGTTTTTTTTACTTCAGGGGGGAGGGCATTCCAGGTTTTGGGTCCTCATTTTTCCCACTACCCTGGCTGCAGAATTCTGCAATTTTTGCAATTTGGCTATTTCAAATTTATGCATTCCTGCTAATAAGGAATTGCCATAGTCTGGAGTTGATATAACAAATGCATGTGCCAGGGTATTTGCAGTTTTTACATCTATACAATTTCTAACTTGTGATATGTTCTTTATATGAAAACAAAAACTTTTTACACATTTTCTTTATTTGTTGCCTCATGGTAAATTCTTGATCAAAGATAACACCTAAGTCTTTGACTATATCAGATCTTGATATTTTTTCATCACCAACCTTGATTCCGGATGGAATTTCTCCATTTTTAAAATTTGAGTTTTTTCCACAAATGATCAATTCAGTCTTATCATCATTCATCTTCATTTTATTATCCAGTAAACATTTTCTAACACTTTTTATACATTTTTCCATTTCATCACATGATATTTTAGTGTCATTTTCAGAATTTGAATCCAAAGTGATGTAGAGCTGAGTATCATCTGTATATATATGATGTTTCAGCCCATACTGTCCGATGATTTCAACCAAAGGTTCCACATATGTTGTGAATAACACCATAATTAATATTAAGTGGGGATGGGGTCCAGCTAACATGTCTTCTTTACTGCTTATTTAAGTAATATCTTCACTTCAGATTCCTTCAATGGGGTAAATCAGACATTGGGTAAATTAAGGTTTTTCTCCATATTCAGTTTTGTTACATTTTCTGTCCATTTCTTTTCTTAGATTGTCAATTTTGTCTAAAAAGAAATTATTAATTTCAGTCGCTAAATTTGTTGTGTCCTCATGTTTTGGGAAGGGAGGTTCATCCTTAGTATGTAAGAGTCTATTTAAGATTTTGAAGTTTTTTGGGATCTGATTTGTTTGAGTCAATCATGTTAGAGTAGTATTTGTTTCTCGCCGATTTAAGTGTACTGTTATATTTATTTTTTGTGAATTTCTTTGAAATTGGGAATGAGTATATTTTACATAGGATAAGTCTTTTTAAGCCCATGCCCCCAAAAAAACCTCAATTGTCAGGGGACCCCTTCCTGGGGTGCAAGATATTTTTATTTGTGGCCATAATGCAATCAAATATCACTGTTCATTCAATACTCTCACCCAAGAAATATTTCAGCTTCAGTACTTTGTAATTAACCACGATCCTCAGGGCGTGGAGTTACCGGCCCAGAAAGGTGTCCTATTGTTGGGCTCAGTGGTGGGTATGGGACCTAACTGAAGAAATTTAAAAAACACACTTGACACAAAACAAACAAAAACGACCAAGGAATGACATAGACAGTAGTGATGATTCAAATAAAATAGAAAAATGGTATTTGGTACATGATATTTGGCAAGAGATCACAGAGGTAATGGTATTTGGTACATGATATTTGGCAAGAGATCACAGAGGCTACAGAGTGCAACGTGGAGGCCAACAAATGCAGGCTAATAAGATACATTACTCACCTGGCAGAGAGATGACGTGATTGTCCAAGCCGGAACTACGCCAGGCAATGCAGAGGAGCCACGCAGATAGACACTTATTAGTATGCACTCGGATCCAGTTAAAAAGGCCCCGAAATCGCTACTCAGGGAGCAGAAACCACTTGCCTAGAAGATCCACGACACTCTGTCTCGTGACAGCCACTTGTATAGACTTGGGTGTTTTAACCAGCCTCAGGACTCAGTATTCCCATTTGGATATTTTATATATCATGCTCTTGCCATGCCTTCCCAGCCAGACTCTAGTGTATGCAGCACCAAATAAAGACGTCTATTGTGCATTGTATATGCTGTGTCTGCAGTCCTTATTACCTCCCAAATCACATAGGTAGATAAGGTAGCTAGGTTAAGGCCCCAGCTCACAGTCACCAGCCAGTATAGTTCCTGATCCCCATCCATGCCCCCAAAGCTCAGCTACCAACAACACCGATGTAACAAATTGAGGTTGAGTGGAAAAGCCAAATGGACAATCTTTTTAAGATGCCGAATGTTGGCCACAGTTTCAGTTTTAATAATGGCTCACAAGACCCTCAATAATAAAAAAGGAGTTATAAGAAGCCCAGATCTGGCAGGAATTTCTGAAGAGGAGATAGTGGATTAGCTGAAAGATCAGGATGTTGTTCAATCTAAACATATTTATATAAAAAAGGATGGTGCAAAGGTTCCGATCAATAGGTTTATTCTGACATTTGAAGCAGTGCAGCTTCCAACATCTACTAAAGTTGGATATTTATATGTCCGAGTTGATGTTTTTATTCCAAACCCTCTGAACTGCTTCAAGTGTCAGAGGTATGGACATGGATCTGATGCCCGAAATGTACAAACCAGCATAGTGGAGAAGATTGTACTTCCAATATTATAAAATTTGTGAATTGTCAAGGCAATCACCCTTCATATTTGCGGAATGGTCCTTTTTAAAAGAGAACGAAATTTAGCAAATACGCCACATGAAACATGTAGAAAGCTTTAGCAATACCAAATCATCCTATGCTACTACCACCTTAAAAAACAAAAGAGACAAAATACAATGCAATTTTAGAGGATTTGATGCAAACAGGTCAGGACTAGAGTTAATTAGCCCAAAAATATAATGCATCAATAATTTGTTTACAAGAAAATAAACTTAAAGATATTTCAACAACATTTAAGGGATATGTACCTTATAACAAAGTTGGTTCAATAGATGCAATGGACTGAGCATATGGCAAAGTGTATTTTTGTTTAATCCTGTATTCCTCAAAGTAAAGTTACATTGAATACTAATTTACAAGCCTCTGCAGGTAGAGTAGCTCTTCTTAATACTTTAACAATATGCTCAATATATTTGCCACCAAGTGAACCAGTTAATATAACTGATTTGAATAACCCAGGATCTACAACCATATGTTAGTGCACACAACTATGTTTGGGGTGGCAGAAATATTACTGATGCCAAAGGAGGTATTGTAGGATACAGATTGCCCATCTATAGACACTTATATACAAGTATAGACAATCATGATATCTTGCAGAGATCAGAGAGGTTACAGAGTGCAAACGTGGAGGCCAACAAGTACAGGCTAATGAGATGCATTGCTGATCCGACAGGAAGATGACGTGATGGTCCAAGCCGGAACTGCGCTGGAGGCTGCAGTGAAGCCAGCAGGCCAATGCTCATTAGTATGCACACAGATCCAGTTAAAAGGGCCCCGAAATCGCTACTCAGGGAGCAGAAACCACTTGCCTAGAAGATCCATGACACTCTGTCTCATGACTGCCACTTGTATAGACTTTGGGTGCATTAACAAGCCTGAGGGCTCTGAACAGTTATCAGCATTTGGATATTTCATATATCACACTCTTGCCATGCCTTCCTAGCCAGACTGTAGTGCATACGAGCACAGAATAAAGACGACTATTGTGCATTTTATACACTGAGTCTGCAGTCCTTCTTACCCCCCAACCAGATAGGTAGAGTAGGTAGCTAGGTTAAGGCCCCAGCTCACAGTCGCAAGCATCTATAGTCCCATATCACCAGTTGTGTCCCCTTAGGCACGATACGTACAAACCATACATAACAATTGGTGGAGCAATCTGAATCGTTCCATGGCATAGAGTGTTGCTGATGCTGTATGGAATTTCTCTTGGCCACCCTGCTACTTGATTTTAGGTCTATGTGGCTCTGATCTTCGTAACTTCTTTCAATGAAGTTGCAAGTGGCACACGACCCACCAGCGAAAGGTCCAGACGTTTCTACCTCACAAGGTAAGTCACGCTCCATTACTTTTAAATTACCCCCTCGTCAGGGGGACAATACGGCAGACTCCTTGAGAGTAGCCCCTCCCTCTGACTCACCATTGTCAGATCGTACTGCGTAATTCATCTGCAAGTGGTGACAACGTGCCGTTGTCACATACGTCCACAAGTGGAGAGAGACCGGAGAGTTTAGACTTGCCTAGCTCGAATTCAGACGTTCACTTTAGCCTCCACCCTGCTGTAGATAATGACCAGGAATATTACACCTTGTCTGAAATATCTGATCTTCACCCTGATCCTGATCATTCTGGTTCTGAACGTGCCGTTTTGCCTTTATTCGAAATGGCTGAAGAACAAAATGTTCAGGATATGCTCCAGCAAGTGCTTGGTCACCTGCGTAAAATTGATATAGGTGGTGTTAAGACTGATATAGTTGATATGCTGCAGGCTTAATCTCGTGATACTAAGATACATCAACAGAGGCTGGGCTCTAAAGCACTTTAGCCCCCTTTATTTTACGGCAAGTCCTCGGATGAATTTCTCACCTATGCCCAACTCTCTCGCACTCCAGAGGAGCTAAGAGTCCCTGCATGCCTTATGCTGCTTTACGGTGCAGCTGATGTGTGGTACACTTCGTTACCTGCAGATATTATGGCGACGTGGGCAACATTCCATGAATCCTTTCTCAAATTGTTTGGTAGTGAGACAAATGCGTGGCTGTTAGAGCAATCTCTAGATAATAGGGTTCAGAAAAAGACTGAGAGTGCAGAAACGTATATTAATGATCTTTACAATGCCAGTGTTTGCAAAAGGATGATATAGAGACAAAAAAGATCTTGATCTGTGGGCTTTTGCCTAAGATAAAAGCTTCCGTAGTTGGTAAGTCACCTAAACTACTATTCAGCAAATTAAGTTAGCCGAGACGGTTTGCAAATGTCTGGTGATACTTCCATGATCTTAAATGGCTAAAAGACGCCTGACATGACCTCTCAGGTTTTATCCCAGCAAACTTCCACACTTGCTGCAATTAGGGAGGAAGTCGCTGACGTGACAAAAGAGGTCCAGAGCCTCAAATCTCCACAAGGGCCTGACGAGTGTTTCTGTTTCTTCTGCAGAAACCCTGGCCATTGGATTCGGGATTGCAAAGCCCGGCATAATTCCATACCACGAGATCTCCTGGACCACACAATAATTTTGATCGTGGTCCTGCCCGGTTTGGAGCTGGGTATAACAGGTTTAACGGTCGCAATGGATTCCGAGAGAATCATGATAGTCAACGCAGTTATAACAATAGGTCTTATCAGGGCAATAGGTTTTAAGGTAAGGGTCGTGGTGACTCCAGGCGCCCTTCCTGGAATGGCCGACGCCACCCTATGGAACGGCCTGACAATAGACCAGGGCATCAGGGAAACTATTAACTCCTGTCCCGCCCCGTGTGCCACGCTATAGGAGTTACGATTCATTTAATATATCTCCAGTTCAGAGCAAATATTGAATGAGGTTCACTTATTTCGCAGATATGCCCCCGAGTTCACAAGTAGTGCCCGTTGGTCCGGTGACGCTGGAGAAATCAACGCCTATCTTTACAAACGATGATTTCATCCCTCTCTCACAGGATAGTAGAATTGCGGTCACTACTGAGTTCAGTACTGTAACAGTACTCGCCTTATTAGATACAGGTGCCCAACGTAGCATTATTACCTTTGAATCCTTACATAAGTTGTTCCCTGACGGCTCGTTTCCAGTGGAGCCATCTCAAAGCAAGCAAGTCGTTGTTGCTGAAGGTAGGTCTATTCCCATTTGTTTTCAAACCTTGATTAACATTAAAATTGGCGGTCAGCTGTGCACTGTATGAACACCGTAGTATCGCCATGAAATTGAATCCCAAGTTACGTTTATCAGAGACCATAAAAATTCCCGCCAAATCTGAATATATCATGCAGGCTCGCGTTAAGCCAGGAAATATACCAGGTGTATTGGGTGTATGCACGATGAAGAACGAATTACCTCTTTACCATGAAATAGCTATGGCTCGAGTATTTACGTCTGTCCACGACCGACGTGTGCCCGTTGAACATGAGTGACAAAGCCGTTACTGTACAAAAAGGTGTTTTAGTGGGATATTTTGACCCGATACCGCTTGGTTCTGAGCCTCCTTCTCTCGACCTTGCATGGGGGACCAATAGTTCTGCAGGTCGTGAGGATATTGAAGTGGCTCAACTCACTGCCCCGCTAGAAGATTCTAGCTCTTATCTTAAAATTGACCTCACTGAGTCGGATTTAACCCCCAGTCAGAAAGAATCCCTTAAAAACCTCATCTTTTTATTCAGTGATATATTCACCACCTGAAACGGTGAGTTTGGTGAAACTCGTGTAGTAAAACATACCATCTACTAAAAAGGCATGGTAAGCCCCATTAAGCTTCGACCTTATCGTGCTTGGTACAAACGAGATGTTATTGACAAAGAGGTCCAACGCCTTCTCGATAAAGACATTATTCGCCCTTCAAACAGCCCCTGGGCTTTTCCTGCAGTCCTTGCAGAGAAACCCGCCACAGACGGTACAGTTTCATACCGTATGTGCATAGACTTTAGGAAATTAAACGAGGTCAGTCCCAGATTCTTTTCCATTGCCTCATATACAAGATACGTTAGATAGCTTAGGTGCTCGTTAATTAAGCCACATTAGCACATTAGATCTGATGGGCAGCTTTCATCAAGTGAGCGTTCATCCTGACTCTCGACCGTTAACTGCATTCATAACTCACAGATGGCTTTACGAATATAAGCGCTTGCCGTTCGGAGTTATTAACGGTCCACCTACATTCCAGGTTCCAGGTTGATGGAAACTGTGTTACAGGGCCTTACTGACCTATGTCTCATATATTTGGACGATGTCCTCGTACACAGTCCGTCTTTTGAACCCCACCTGGAGGATCTCTCTCAAGTTTTCACTCGTTTCAGAAAGATTAAACTGAAGCTCAGGACTGACAAATGTTTTTTCCCTAAAAAATAGGTCAAATACCTCGGTCACTTAATCTCTAAAAATGGTATAGAGGTTGACCCCGGCAAAACGAAGGCCGTTGATGACTACTCCGTCCCTACTTCTTGCAAGGAAGTCCGAGCTTTCCTTGGTTGTCAGGATATTACCATAGATTCGTAGAGGGGTATGCTAAAATAGCACAGCCCCTCAATGTTCTGACCAGCAAGAAATGTACCTTCGAGTGGGACGACACAAAGCAGGCTGCTTTTGATGCTCTTAAGGCTAATCTAGTCTCTGCGCCAATTCTAGCCTTCCCTCGCATTGAAGAAGATAACCTTTTCATAATTACCACAGATGATAGTCTTTTTGCAATTGGTAATATTTTGAGTCAAGTACAAGATGGGATTGAACGGGTTATAGCTTACGGGGGACACTCCCTAAACCTGGCAGAACAGAATTATATGTGCACTGAAAGAGAGTGTCTCAGCATTATAGCTGCTTGTAAAATGTATGAGCCCTATTTAAAATTTGACAAATTCACGATAGTTACTTACCACTCGGCTTTACAGTGGCTATTTCATTCCGAACCGAAAGGCCGACTTGGCAGGTGGATGCTGACCTTACAACAATTTTGTCATGAAATTGTTCACAAAAGGGAAAACTCTATCCCACATGCCACAGCTTAGTCATCGTACGTACCCCCCCCCCCCCCCTCCCCCAATCAAACCCCATCCTCGAGTTAGAACTCAAATTGGCTGCTGTGTCAAATAACGACGACACTGACGATACGCCTCACAGCTCACTAGATGACGCTGGTTCTTCCTTGACAGATTTCAATCAAGTTGTTAAGGAGACATTCACATTTGATGTTATTAGTGACAAACAGATGTCAGACCCGCCTTTCAACCCCTCATTGCTTACTTCAAAAAGGCTGTCCTCCCCTCCACTCAACGTGAGACGAGGAAACTCCTCGCCCATAATGGGTGATTACTACATGAAAGAAGGTGTTTTATTTCATCTTTACATCATGCCCGGTAGGGGTCCAGTTAAAGATAGGTACAAGATGCAATTAGTCATCCCCCCTACATTGATACACAAATTACTAGAGGCGTTTCATGACAGCTCAATGGGTGCTCTTCTCCGAACTGATAAGCTTTACGCTACTATTCGCCAGAAATACTATTGGCAAGGCATGCACAGTGATATCATGATCTGGGTGCAGTCTTGTCATGTTTGTAGTATGACCAGTAAACTGCCAAAAAACAGGCAAGGATCATTACAGCCAATCCCTGTCTCTCAACTTTTCCTGCGAGTCCACACTGACCTAATAGGGCCTCTCCCGAATACAGATCGTGGAAATAAATACATTTTAGTTTTCCAAGATGCCCTTACTCGCTTTCCAGAGGCATTCCCCTTGCCTGACCAATCGGCTGTTTATGTAGCCGAACGTCTCTTTGAGGATATTTGGTGTCGATGGGGAAATGTAGAATCTATTATTAGTGATCGTGGTGGTTGTTATGCTAGTGAGATTGCCAAGGAGCTTTGTAAGCTAATGGCCGCAAGAAAGGTCATGAAGACACCATATCGCCCTCGTAGTAACGAAATGGCAGAACGTAGTGTGCAGTCTATTTTGAAAAACTTGACACACCCCTGTCACGATAAACCTACTTCATGGGATTTATTCCTCCCGTCAGCCTTGTTTGCTACGCCTGCTTCTGTACATCAGGCTACAATGTAGAGCCTCCTCTTCTTGATGACAGGTCAATGCCAAGCATCCTTTTGAGACAGCACTCCCTGACACCACCCACCCTAGCCCCTCTGTTCGCCATTACGTGAAGAACATGTTCGAACATGTCGAGACAGCACGTAAGTGGGCCAAAGAAAACAATGAGGTCATGCAGTCTAAGATGAAATCTTTTCACGACATGAAAAATAATGGTTGGCATTTTCAGGTCGGTAATAAAGTGTGGATTTATTCTCCCGCTACTAAGTCCCCAAGAGAGAGCTTAAAACTCCGTACAGTGGCCCATATTATTTAACTGAGCAGACCGCCCGTTGAATTTCAAAGTCTGTGCTTGTGACACGCACGTTGAGCCAAATTCTTCAATACATGTTAATCGATTTTGTCCCGGTATCACGCTTTGACCGCCCTGTTTCCCTGCTTCAATTTGAAGACGGCGATCCACAGGTGATGCAATTCCCCCCGCAGACCTTTCACCAGAAAATGACCTTGAAGATTCTCAAAACACTACTGGTGACACGCATGTTGCAGACACCCCTGTTTCTAACACTGAGGATGATGATAATGCCTCTGAACCGCAATATAAGATCGAAAGAATTCTGAAACAACGTCAAGGGCCTCAGGAAATGGAGTATCTAATTAAATGGAAAAATTATAGTGCAAAGCATAATTCGTGGGAACCTTTCTCTTTTCTGAATAAACAGGCTCAAACAGACGTTCTTGCCAACCCTCCTCGTTCCACTCGTGAACGAAAAAAATAATATTCGTTTCTTGAACAACACTGCGTTCACATCAATGTTCTTCCTTGCTACACAATTTTCCACAACCAAACTTCACACATGGGTTATTAGAAAACTGCACTCACAGAAAGGTTACAATGAACATTTGATTTCCATTTCTGCCCAGCATTGCCATGGGTTACTAACTTACATTTGATGATTCATAACCTCTCCATGACCCGGTCATCCTCTGTACTGCACAACATTAATTTCGACTAAGCATAGGTTGATGCTGATTGAGCTCTCAAAATAGTAATTGTTATCATTTAAAGACGATTACTGAATATGAACAACAGTAATAACTCTATATCGTTGTGTTTAATCCTCTTGGAACGGTCCGAGTGAAAAGGCTGGCGTTCCCTAAATGGCGATGACCAAGTTTAATGGACCTACGTTAACTATGTACCAAGTTGCCCTTATTGATACATATCGCTTTTGAAGTGCCAATTGACTTTTCTCACCCCTCTGACCCTCATTAACAAATTTACACGCTGCAACCGTGTCGGAGCTATGTGCGTGTGGGTGTGCGGATGTGTGGTGTATGTATGAAGGAGCCGCGATGTTGACTTCACTTGTCTCCTGCACTCCTCTACCCTTACATCTCCACCGTACCCTGCATACATTGTTCTAACAAGTCTGTTGTAACAAGTTATCTTTGTGTATTGCCGACTGGCAGGTAATTTAAGTCAAAACTTTCCTGAAGATTAAACCGTGAGTATTCTCGTTCTTTGTTTGTTTCCTCAATTATGGTAGTACCAATGTTTCTTGTTCATTCTTGCTTCCCCTTTCGACATACTTCCGTATTATAATGCACTTCGGCACGAATATTGATTATAGACATATCTATTCCAAGCTTACTCAGGCTTCCTTGAATGATACTTCTGTTCTCCTACCATATTGTCGCAACAGTAATCAGTTGGAATGATGCTGCATTCCACGAGGTCGTAGGTTTGACAGTTCTGGCATAAACCTGTTAAGATTTCGGCAAGACGACAATGAAAGCAGGTGACACTGACGATGATTCTATTTCTTATTTATATATTATATGATTTGGACTTGTTGATTGTTCATCAACATATTTTCTTTGGGCTATATTATGTGACAGCAAGTAGTTACGATGACGGTGCAAACCCAAGCTGTGGTAGGTTTGACCGTTCTGGTATAATCCTGACAGATTTTGGCATAACAACCGTAAAAAGCAGGTGACTCTGATAGATTAATTTGTATGGTACAGAAAAAAAACAAAAATAAATCACTTCCATAATTAATCACAAGTTATGAAGACAGTGCAGTCACACAGAGAAGGCTGACTGTTTAATGGATACTCCTGACAGATTTCGGCATAACATCCGTGAAAGCAGGTGATGTTTATTTCTTTTTCGAAGTAACAACTTGACTCTGATTTCAGTGTTCTGATTATAACGCATCCTAGTGCTATTTTGAGATACGTAGGCTTTGACCGCCTGACAATTTTCTTCCAACTTAATACCCTGAGTAACTCAGATTAGTAACATTGTAGTGCAATGAACCCGTCACACTCAGATTATTAACTGTATGCTGATATTGAATTCCATTCTTGAGTGTAACATAATAATATTGAATCCACCCAACTTTCTTCAGTCAAGTACACAATTACCAAAAGATGTAAAAAATGTACACATATTTCATCTAGACTAAAAAGCACCTCAGCTATCTTTTCTTTGACCAAGAATACCACTTGTTTCACATTTTATATTTCAACTTCAAATTTTAAAAAAAATTACAAACCCTCCATGAGCATTTGACACAAACAGATAAAATCGTATTATATGGTTATTGTAATTACCTCATCTTCATCAGACCCATATTCCATAATGTCTGGCACTGACTTCATCCTTTGTTTGATGAAATTCTTTCCAGTCTGCCACAGTGATGTCCTTCTTTTGTTCAGAGCTCCATCTGGTGGAATGTCCACAGTGCTATCCGGGACATTCTTCCACTTAACATTTCTATTGTATGTCTTGCCACTGCTTTGAGACAGTTGCCCTGCTTCATAAATATGTGATCTGACACTACCTAATGCTCCATTATCAATACAAAAATTCTCCACAGTGGTCTCAATTTTCTGCACATTCTCCTCCCGAGCTCTGTCTATGTCTAAAACAATAGAATATGTTGGTTTATTTGTTATTAATAGTCTTTCCGAATGTGTCAGAGCACTGGGATTGAGAACTACTCCAGAATCAATGTTTTCATGATATTTCGTCATTGCTTGCATTTCCTCATCATCTTCCACAGTGACATCATTCTTTACATCATCCACAGCAGCAACATACTCCTGATATCGTTTTACATCATCTACAGCAGTGCCATCTTCCTTATCTCTGAATACATCATCTACAACAGTTTCATGCTCCTGATATATAAACACATCCTCTGCAATGATGAATTTATCCATTCCATACTTGTCACTGTTGTATATTTTATCTAAAATATCAACATTCTCTCTCTTCTCTATATTGTTTAGGTTAGTTTTTAGTTATCTTATCATTCTATTTTCTATCCTCCTTCATGGATGAATCTTTAAAGAGGTAATAGTTTTTACTGCCTTGTTTATATGATGGTCAACCTAATCAAACAGTTTCTGGACTGTCCTAGTTTCCTCTCAGACCATAGAATATCATATAAGCACTGTACCGTACTGTAACTCTTCATGTGTACTATTCCATGACTACAAAGTGAAGATATTTTAAATAACCTAGTCTTGCAGTCAGAGGCAAAAATATACAGAACAAGATTCAAAGTTTGGTATGCTTGGTTAAAAGCCAAACAACTTGCAACACTATACTTATATCAAAAACAATATAAACACATGTTAAAATAAAAGATCCTTCTCTCAATGAGAGCTCTATTGAAATTAAAGTGTCATTTGTGTTTGACTTACATAGCAATAAATTCGAAACAATAATTCCCATCAAGATATGATGATGGATTTGCCCTTACCTTTCATCAACAATAATCAAGTATATTATGATATATTACAAGTGGACCAACAATAATATGAAATTGCAGAAGTGTAAATCAATTTTTGGAGTAAAAAGATTTAACTTGAAATGGAGAAGTCTGAACATTGCGAGACACAGTTGCATGAGACTACGAGATACACACTTCTTTCAACTGAATATTACGTTTACACAAAAGTTGATTACCGATGTTTATCACCAATTTTTATCACACCATTTGACATTGTTGCAATGTTGGCACACGCAGGTGTCAGAGAATGATCTGATGTGAATATATTCAGGAGTACAGATGTACTTTAAATGTAACCTTGAGTGAAGTCCTCTTGACATTGCGAGCAAGGTAAACACAGTTCAGCTGACCGTTGCCTGAGGCTGCTAGATACACATTTCTTTTCACTGAATATCGTATATACAAATGACCACAGTTTCTTCAATAATTGGAGCATAAAGAAGATTTAACCTTGAGTGAAGTCCTAGGTAAACACAGTTGTGGGAGGCTTCGAGATGCACATTTCTTTCCACTGAATATCATATATACAAATGACCACAGTTTCGTCAATAATTGAAGTAAAAAAATGATTCGACCTGCTCTGAAAACGTAATGATGCTGCGAGCAAGGTAAATACAGTTGCGTGAGGCTTCGAGATGCACATTTCTTTCCACTGAATATTATATATAAAAATGACCACAGTTTCTTCAATAATTGGGGTAGAAAAATGATTTGACCTGTTCTGAAAACGTTGTGATGCTGCGATCAAGGTAAACACAGTTGCGTGAGGTTATGAGATGCACAATTCTTTCAATTAAATATTAAACAATACAAAATACCACAGTTTCGTCAATAATTGGAATAGAAAGACCTTTGTCAATAATAGGAAAGATCATATTGACATTGCAATCAAGATAAACATGATGATGTCATACAGGAAAGTTTCATCATAATGACATTAGACAGGAAGATGTTGTCATAGTGATGTCGGACATAATGACGTCATGGTAACACCATAAATTATGTTAATATGATCATGTACAATACAGCTGTTACCTTTTGGTAAGCTCCTCCCTCTGCACTGCTTGAAATACCAGTTTTTGGCTATTTTGACTAATAATAAAAGAAATGTATGCTATGTCCCTTCCACCTT
Source organism: Amphiduros pacificus (assembly GCA_949316495.1). Taxonomy (NCBI): domain Eukaryota; kingdom Metazoa; phylum Annelida; class Polychaeta; order Phyllodocida; family Hesionidae; genus Amphiduros; species Amphiduros pacificus. The sequence continues at coordinate 26,707,853 of OX439008.1, read as the reverse complement.
TCTTAATATTTCATCTTTACCTTTCCAATGAGATCAAGCCGATCGGTGCAGCGGATGCTCTGTTTGAATTAATTAATGACTTTCTCATTCCTATTCATATTATTGATTATTATTATTATTATTATTATTATTATTATTATTATTATTATTATTATTATTATTATTATTATTATTATTATTATTATTATTATTATTATTATTAATATTATTATTATTATTATTATTATTATTATTATTATTATTATTACTACTATTATTATTATTATTATTATTATTACTGCACATGGAAGGTAACCACAGGCCCCTGTTTAGCAATTAAGCTCTGTGACCCCTGTTAAGCAATTAAGCAATGTGTAACCTCATTTTTGAACTTTTCAAAGACAATTTATTTGATGACGTCATAAGCATATTGAGAATAAAATAAGACTCAAAAGTAATTGCTTACATTAAGTCTTAGCGTAGACTAAGACATAATGATATATAATTGTCATGTTTGACAGCATAACAATTTTATGCATATATACAAATACTAGATGAACTTTGATATGCCTGGTTTCACATCTGAGGACACAACAGATTTCATATCATATACGTCCTCCTTCATATTATTATTTGAGTTTCAAAAGTTAGGTCGGACCTACACTAGACCATATCGAGGGGAAATGACACGTTTTCATGGGTCCAGAACATGGCAGAACATGGCTAAGTCACTAAGTGGCCCTTTTGTGCATATGAAAAGTGGCAAGTCTCGTCTAAAAGGTTACCTCGGGCTAGCAGAGGCACTAGGTCGGGCTAGCGCTAGTCACTGCGCACCAGTTTCAGCACAGCCTTTTTGGGTGAAATGGTACTATTCACCCTACGTTGGGCTTATGGGCATTTACAACATTTTGAGTTCACACCACACGAAACTGGCACTTGGAGTCTTATTTCCAGATGAGATTGACAATGGTGTATACCATTAGAGCCACTTTGGAGTCCATTGAAGTGCCCCATATGGTTCTATTTTTTATCACACAGAGTGGGGTTTAGACATGCTCATTAGATGGTATATGGTCTTATCACATGAGTGCCAGTTTGGAGCAACCAGAAGATCCCTGTCTGAGTCTATCTCTTATCACTTTGATTGGTGTTTAGACATGTTAATTTCGTGACATGTGGTCTTATCACTCATACCATGACTGCTAGTTGGGAGCTCTCATAAGATCTCTGTATGGTTCTATTTCTTATCGTTTTGAGTGGTGTTTAGACATGTTAATTGAGTAACATGTGGTCCTATCAATTATACTATGAGTGCCAGTTTGAAGCTCTGAGAAGATCCCTGTATGGTTCTATTTCTTATCACCTTGATTGGTGTTTAGACATGATCAATAGATTGTATGTGGTCTTATCAATAATACAAAGAGTGCCAGTTTAGAGTTCTCTAAAATTACTTCTATGGTTCTATTATTAACACTTTGATTGATGTTTAGACATGATCAATACATGGTTTGTGGTCTATGTAGATAGCATATGGTCTGATTACTCAAACCATAATGGCCAGTTTAGAGTTCACTACAGTTCTATATATTGTTTTATCTCTTATCTCTTTGATTTGTGTTTAGACAATGCTTAGAAATGGAGAGGATATGTTCATGTGGCATAAGCCAAAAGTTCAATTTTTAATATCATAGAAGTTAGCTTTTTGGATCTATTTCCTTTTGTTGCAATGACATTATTAAATGTTGTGCCTAGATAATGAGCTGTGCCTACTGGCCACCTGGTTGCTGTATGAACTTATTGATGATTTATTGCCTATAATCACTGCCATCATCAATAAATCACTAACAGAGTCAACTGTCCCTGATAAGATGAAAGTTGCTATTATAGCCCCATTATTAAAGAAACTGGGTCTAGAGCTTATTGAGAAGAATTACAGACCTGTCTCCAACCTAACGTATACATCCAAACTTACTGAACGGGCAGTGGCTGACCAACTCATCCCCCATCTTGTAAGGAATGGTCTTACTGATAAGTTCCAGTCTGCATACAAGGAATTTCATAGCACTGAAACTGCATTGCTAAAAATACAAAATGATATCCTGTGCAGGCTGGACCAGAAGAAATCAGTAATACTTTTGTTACTTGACCTCTCGGCTGCATTTGACACTATTGACTATCAAATCCTGTTTGATAGACTGGAATATCGATGCATGGTGAAAGGTCATGCACTCGCCTGGATCAAGTCATATCTAAAAAATAGGACACAATGTGTGAAGGTGGGCTGTCACAGGTCATCCCTTATGCCAATCAGGTATGGGTTCCCACAAGGATCGGTCCTTGGTCCAATCCTTTTTAACATCTATATGTCACCTCTGGCTGATATCCTGGCTAAATACGGCCTACGCTACCATATTTATGCTGATGACACTCAGATTTACATCCCTGTTGACCACACTGTAAGTCAACATGCTAGCCTGAGTATTAGTAGACTGGAGTCATGCATTAGTGAAGTCAGGTCATTTTTGATTTCCAATAAAGTGAAAATCAATGATGGTAAAACTGAGATGCTGATTGTGCTGACAGATATACTTCTGCCCCCGCTGACAACATGCCATCCTCGGTCTCAGTCGGTGTCTGTGACATCAACCCAAGTGAGTCTGTAGTTGACCTTGGGGTGACCTTGGATTCTAATATGGATATGAAGGCACAAATAAGGAAGATGTGTAAAAGAGGTTACCATCATATTAGGAATATAGCGGCTATCAGACAATGTCTAGACGAGAAGACTGCTGAAACACTTGTTCATGCCTTTGTTACATCTACTCTAGATTATGGCAACAGTCTTCTTGCTGGCCTTCCTAGATCAGATATTAAGAAGCTGCAACACCTACAGAACGCTGCAGCTAGGGTAGTAGGTAAAAAAAAAAATTTGACCACATCTCATGGAAACTGAGAGAACTACACTGGCTCCCAGTCCATGCTAGAATTGAATTTAAGATTCTTCTACTTACCTGGAAGGCCTTACATGGTAAGGCACCGCCTTACTTGCGTGATCTACTCCTAGTGAAACAAGGTGAGAGATGTCTACGATCCAACAATGGAACGCATCTGACCGTCCCTAAGACCCGCTTGAAAATGGTTGGTGATAGAGCCTTCTCTTCTATCAGTCCTAGACTATGGAATGCACTTCCTAATGTGATTAGGAGTAGTAGCTCGGTTGCGACTTTCAAGAACAGACTGAAAACGCACCTGTTCAGAACTTATGTTCTTGAAGCGCTATGAACAGACTTGTCTGATATCAGCGCTATATAAATTTTATTATTATTATTATTATTATTATTATTACTTAATGAGCTGTGCCTACTTAATGAGCTGGGCCTACTTAATGAGCTGTGCCTACCTAATGAACTGTGCCTACCTAATGAGCCAGCTATGAATATTCATATATGTGCTGTATTCATTCAAAGAACTGAGCTTACCTAATGAGCTGTGCATACTTAATGAGATGCCCACCCTTCATTTGCTGTGCATATTTAATTAGCTCCACTGAAACTTCATTCTGATTGGTCTAACCCCAAAAAGATCACCTCTTTCCAAAAGGCATGTGTGACTAGATAATGAGACTAAAATGGTATAATTTGGAAATTATCCTCATTCAATCTCCAACATGGGTTCCTATTTATCATTCTCTCGCCGATGGCCATCTCTGGAAAGTATTTCTCCTTCAAAGGTTCATCACACTCTGGTGTTGCCTTTGAGGATGTATTTCTCCTCGAGTTTCAGAATAACTTGCTCAGAGACTTGTCCAACACCTTTGTGTGACCTCTTCAGTTCCTTGCAAATCAAGCTCAAGCTTGTGTTGCTTATCACCAAGTAATTCATTTTCCACGTGTCCATTTCTTCGTACTAAGAGGGATCAGCAAGGTGTGAGCAGATGACAATCATCAGTTGATGGTTAGGTTCAGTCAACTGAATAACTAGTGTGGTGGCACTCAACACATCTGATGGGTCCACCACTACCCTTGTAACATGCTTGGTTATAGCTTTCGTCTGGCAACATTCTCAAATGTCTTTTCATGACCATTGCCAAATACTGGTTATATTCGTCCAAGCTCATTGACGGTTCTGGTGGCACCACCTTGCAGTCTGAATGAATGCTTGCATATACTTCCAGCACAGCCCTCCACTGTGCAAACACTTCTGCAACAAACTTGATCAATGTCATCTTCCTACTGGTCAAAACCTCTTCTGTGACAAAGCCCATCTCGGTCATCACCTGTTGAATCCTCTTCAATGTCAGCTCAGTCTCTGTCTTATCGAGTGAATCACTCTCATCAGGTTTTATGGTATTGAGTATATATGAGATATCGGATCAGAGCAAACTGTTGCAGGATGTGTGCCCTGTCCAAAGTTTCCAGCACAGACTCCTCCTCCCTCTGATTCACTCTCACATTCAGGCTGGGAATGTGAAACACTGTGCACCTGTTCCTCAAGCTGGAACATACATAGAAACCGTTGGCGAGAATGATGGCCGACCTGTCGTCCACGGACTTCACGCATCTTTCTCCGTGTTGGGTCTTCGTCATTCTGCCCCTGACGGTAGTGACCCCATGGTCATATGTATTTTTCAGTGTCACTGATTCCATCGAGGTGTTGTTGCTGAAGGCATTCTTGCCACCTTCACCAGACTGCCATTCCTCGATCAATTTTTGTCCGAGAACGCTTTCATACTCATTCTCCGAAACCAGCGTATGAGACCTGGTGGTGGCATAGTGTTCATGCTGGGAGGCAAACTCATTTCCCACGACACTATGCCCATAGGCAATCATTTGGAGGGCTTGATTTGCAAACGACTTGCCTGCCCCAGTGGGACCGTCCAAAACAACAATTGGTTTGTGTTTCATTGGAGAGAAGCTGATGATGTTGCTGACAAGAAACATGAAGAATTCGACACTCAAATGGCACACGCCAGTTGTGGATGCCATGGTCATGAGTTGGCTGGCAAAAATGACTTGGAAGTGGTCTACATCAGACATCGTGCAGACCAATGAGCAGTTCAGTTTTCCCGTCAAATCGTTTTTGTCTGCATTGAGACATGCCCGTGGAAACACTTTCCTTAGGATGATAGGGACAGCCTTGTTTTGTACCTGTCTGGCCTTACCCATTTCCTGGTTGCGATTGGTCATGATATCTTTGTAGCGATTCATGAAAAGTGACTGGTATGTTCTGTCCAGGAAGAGGGTCATAACATGGGCTTGGTCTTCGGTGCTGGCAATGTGATGAAATTCTCTTTTCAGATAGTCCAATGCAGGGTAGAGAGTTGGCCTATACGTGCCAGTGACATTTGTTTTGCCCTTTAAAATATCCATGGCCTCTTGATGATTTGCCACAAGGATTTGTTCATCACTTAAATCTGGCATTTGACCTTGGTCACCTTCATCATCCCCTTCATCCTCTTAGCCATCCTTGTCGTCTTTCATATCGTTTGCGTTCTCTAGAATGACTTCCGGTGGTACATAGAATTGGTTTTCATCAAACCAATGATCAAATACAATAACATGCATGTGTGACACTTTCCATGCCACCCTTCCGGTCAAGTCTAACTGATAGTGCTCTTCGTTGTAGCTGAATGATTGATCCCACATGTAAAATGTGGCCCTCTTTCTATACATGGCAGACAACTTGTGATTCTCCCTCTCCAGAGTATCCATTAACATTCTGATGCTATGCAGGCTGATGTCAGTTTTCTTCATATATTAGGTCTCCTGCAAGGTGCTCCCGAGATGGTTCAGCTCTTTATATGCACCATGGCATATTCGGCTCTGTAGAAAGAGGTATTCGGGTGAGAGAACGTTTGCTCTGCATGCCCAACTTTCAGCGATGTCCTTGTCTCTGAGATTTGATGCGATTTCCCTGTTGAAACCATTATACAGTTCCAATGCATCATCAACCTGACTCACCGCGACAAACCCATCGGACTTGGGAGATTTGGTTTACTTTGAATCCGAGGTGACCCCACTTGTGGCATCAAACTTTTCAAGTCTCTTCTCCAATTCGTCAAAGGTCTGTTTCATTGCATCACCCTTCTTGATGAAACCATTGTTCATAGCTAAGACACATCTTGCTGCTGTCTGGAAGTTGACATCAAATTCCTCCTTTTCAATGAGAACAAGTAAGATGTATCCTCGGTTGACGTCATGTAGTTTTACTGGGACAAAACTCTCCTTTTTGACGAGAAAAACTGCACATTCAACTCCTTTGCCTTGAAATACCCTGGTGATCGAAAATAGAAAATTGAAAAGATTTCTGATGTGTTTCGGTGAATGTTTAAGAGTGTTGAAAGGAACTTCTTTGGCTTGCAGGTCAAAACACAACGCTGCCATGTCCTTCTCAAATCTGATGATAGACTTGGTAGGTATCACATCATTCAATCCGTACAAACTATAAGGCACATTCATTGCTATTGAATGTATCAGACTCTTTATAATAGTAATTGTGAATATAGAATTGCTTGGATGTTAATAACAAATTCTATGATCATCCATGCCAAATTCAATTTAACAACATTTTCTCAATCCTGTGCTTTTTGGTTGAAGAATGAGTAAGAGCAGGTTAGAACAGTCACAGACAAGCATAAGAGTACATGTTATGTGATTTTTTAAACCTCCTCTCAGGCCTCTTTCAAATAGATTGATTTTGGCCATTTTTCTTCCTCTGACAGCTCAATGATGCATACTTATATATATGTATATGGAATAAAGAGAGAGACAAAAAAAAAATCATATTCTCTATTGATGTTTATTTATTTTGTTCAGATTAGAAGTAACAAAAGATAGTTAAATGTTGTCATTGCAATGTCATTCAATGAGCTTAGAGTCATCATGGTGTCCAGAGTGTTTACTATATTGAGCCATATTTCTATCTCGCATCAAACTCTCCAGCTGTTGCTACATGACACTCATGTTCATTTTGTGTTTAGAGGTCCTTCATGACATTAAAATCCGAACTGAGAGTGTCATGAACAATTCTCACAGCATTGATATCCCTTTTCAGGGAGAGGTTTTCCTCAATTAGTTTATCTCTTTCATGTTCAAGTTTCAATGTCATCTTCACATATTTGTTCTCAATTTCAGACTGGTTATCATCACAATCAAGTGTTGAACTATTTTCAGGGAGCTTCATCTAATCCTGAATTAAGTTCAACTCATTTTCCTTTGTGACTAGTGCTGCCTCTACTTGCTTGGAATAATCTAGTGTATAGACGAATGATTTTTCTAGCACAAAATCATCTACTGCTACCTTCACTTCGTTGAGAGCACTCCACAGATAGTCTCCTCTGTTGATCAGTTGCACCTTCTTACCCAACATGGTCTTTGTTCCTTGCATGAGCAAGTTGTTCACTAGACCAGCAACTACAGACATGCCGTATCTGCCAAAGTTCTCTGCTACCTCCCACCTGGGGTTGCACCAGATGTTGACAGCAGTGTACATTGTTTCTCCCCCAATCAATTTACTTGTTTGCTCCTGCGTTTCCCCATTTTGTGTCTCGCTTAGATCAACGAGCACACTTGATTTATGAACTTAACACAGCCTTTATTGTCCACACCGAACTTTCTAGTTGTTGTTGTGGAAGGCAAATTCATTGAGATGTTAGCTCGATCGCCCTCCTGCTTTGTAATTCTGAATGTACTCCCTGATCCCCACATGTTCATCTCTGTGTTTTGTGCACACTCCTGTGTAGTGACAAAGTCCATTTTCTTGTTCAGAGATAAGACCATCTTCACGCGGGTCGTCACAGCTTGGATCTCATGTTCTTTTTGATCGTGATAGATGTGCAGTTCTGTGAGGTGACACTTGTCAGGCTAGATGTTGCAACCTACATCTACATCAAAACAGTGAATGACATTGTTTGCATTCTTCACGATGTTACTCATAGTCTCATCCACATCAAACGTGGTTGGGATGAAGAGGGTCAATGCTATGGACTTGTTGTTTTCACCGTTGCACTGACCATCTTCCTCCATATCCAGCTTGAGGTGATTGGTATTGGAAGTGGGCCACACCTTTTCATACATGGGCAGCTCTTCAACGCCACTCACGCCCTTCGGGAGATATCTTTCATTCTTCAACTTGGGTACATCGTAGTGCACGGTTCTAGAGCAACCAAAGTCTATGAGAGGCTGACTTCTGGCATCGCGTAGGACAAAGCTTGATAGGTCTTGGAGATTACCATTTGGACTGCTTCTGCATCCATTTGACCTGATGCGTTGTCTTGTTCCTTCTTGGTCATTTGGCCTCCAAAGTGTAGTGAAACCGTGACGGCAATTGAGGCACATCACACATGCCTGGACGACAATTGTGTGTATCTTGGGAAGTTTCATGATGCCAAGTATTGGATCTGTCTCGCTCAGCCTGTAGAAATTGTCAGAATCTGAGCCTTCCATGTGATGTGTTTCCAGTCGAATGGCACCACAGTGATACAGTTGATTCAGATAAAAGGATTGGATCCTGAGAAATACCTCTGTGCAGCTGGTCAATATCATGGGTTTTAGAGGACAACCAATTGTCTTTGTCTTGTCAAAAATGTCCACAGCGTATGAGGAATTTCCCTTTTGTACTATCCTGGTGGTGTCCAAGGCACAGAGCACAGGAAAGTCACTATTCCTCTTCAATTTCTCATCAATTGACTTTATGTCCTCCTCTGGGTTCAAATGGAATATTTGTCTGTATGTGCGATCGGCGGCTTCTGCATATGAAAGGGACCCATCAAATGTGGTACCGATCCACATGGGGTCACCCACCACGACACACCTGGCCTCGTTCACAATGTCAGGATAGTTGGTGTCCTGGTTAAAAGGGATGGAGTTCTCGGACTTGTCGAGTCTCTGTTTGACCTCACCGTCTGGCCCATCATATGTGTTGCCACACCAAACTGGATCTCGTCCATCATCCAACCAATTGCTGGTGTGTTCAAGAAAGGACAGTAACCAAACTGATTTGCACTTCACATTATGTACGAGATCCCACCAGTCTATGTCTGCCAGCTTATTCCTCAGACTCACATCGTCCATAACCTTACGATTTGCCAACTCCTCCAAGTTGCTTCTGCGTGCACAGCAAATGCAGGAATATCTTAGATCTCTGATCTATCATTGAAAATGACTGTTTCAAGGTTGTATTGTTACCCACTACTGGAGAGTATCCGTCGTTGGGGGACGTGGACGGGGGATCAATACTCTACCAATTAGATAGATACTCTAATCTGTCCTACTCTATCGTACTGTACTGTACTTGTTAACCATAGCTCGCTGACTCGCTGGCTGTGAGTTTGGGCACGGATCCTAGCTATCATGTCATACCCTCATAATAATGACGGGAAATAAGGACTGCAGACACAGGATATACACAGTGTAATAGTTACCTTTATTCAGTGCTGTGATCCCTGTTTGTCTGGCTAGGCCAGCATGGCAATGAGCGAGGCATATGAATTACCAACTTTGCATGATACTTATGAAACCCTGACTATATGCCAAACACCCAAGTCTATGTGGTCATGATACTGAGAGTCATGGATCTTCCGTGGCAAGTGGTCGTTGATCTCCTTCTTGGCTCCTAGACTGGGGACTGACTCTGTGCTCTGCGTGACTACCAACAACGACGACGACGACGACGACGACCCGGATTCGCGGTTGCGCATCTCTTTTAAGGGGCCACTCCGCGTCATCTGTGTGGGGTTGCCTACGTGGCTTCCTCACGCGTCATCAAATGGACTCGTCCTGCCTGCGTATCCAACTTCGGCTCGTCCATCTTACACGTGACTTTCACGGAGTGGTGGTTATGGTGACTCATCAACCATCAGTATCGTGTGTTTTTGTCTATGAATGTCTATATATTTCCAAGAGTCTCTGGGTGTGTATTCTATATCCTACACTCGGCCCTCCTTCGACTAAACACGTCCTCGTGTTTCAGACGAGAGTATATACTTATAATTAAAAGCAAAATCACCTATATAGAACACTTACTCAAGATGTGATTAAATTGCCAAGCGCTCATACCAAAACCCAACCTAGACCAGACGTACAATTTATATAAGATACATCAATAACCCATTGTAATGAACGTAATGTACATCGAGATAGAAATACTACGCCCAAGTACATGAGGTTTAAGCACAAAATTAAGGATACACAGTGGTATTATAGAACACGGTACAGACAACATCAAGATTACAACATCAAGAATAAGAAAACCCATTAACCAAAATATAAAGAACATCAAAGATACAACATATATGAAGAGCAATTAAATACCATAAAGGTTCTAATTTTTAAGACGAAATGTACGCTTTTAGGCGTGAAATACAAATGATCGGTAAAGCCACGTAATAATTAAAAAACTGCACATGAGGTTACATACGTAAGGTAATTGATAAGGGAAATTCGTTACACACGACGTGCACAATACATGGGTATAGGTGTTTTAAGTAAAAAAAATACAAACTTAGAAGTTATACAATCAAAAATATCATATCGATACGTAACTACGAAACGTTAAGAGTGGGCTGGCACACAAAGAATCCACTTGCTCTGGATGCAGCAGAGAAAACATTTTAAGAGTAGGCTGGCACACGGAGAATCCACTTACTCCGGATGCAGCACAAAAAACAAGCATTCAAGCACAGGATGGAGTGATGTATCATCACAACCACAAGGCTTGGCGTAAGAGTTAAAAGTTGTCCGATCAGTACAGAAAGGACGATAAGACAATTCTACAGGGAGAGATAAGAGCTGATTTTATGGCGTGGATATGGGTAGGTTATAAAAATATATAAAAAGTATATGTATTCAATTGTATGCAGAGTTAACACTCCGAATAAAGATGACATTATATCCAAGTGTGCAGTTCTCTCTGATCACCCGAGATAGGAGTAGGCACTTAGCATATTGACCTGACCTCACAATAAGCGAGTATATCCCCAAGCCAGAGGGGTGGCAAAATTTTCTCAACAAGGTGAACGCCATATGCTAATTTCGGGTGAAAAATCGGATGTAAAACCATACATTTAGAAAACCAGGAGTTGCCCATGGCGAAAGAATATTAAATCTTATTTTTGGACGAATTTCCAAAGTAATAAGAATTACAAAAGCAGCAAGAAATTAGAAAAAAAATTGATAAAGCAATGTTACAATGGGCAGTAACCGAGCATGTGGCATGCAAGGCTGATCTCTAGGTGTTCGAAGCGCAAGGTGAAATCCGATGATCATCCATAGTCTAAAACAGAGTAGACACTGAGTTATCATAGATAAATGGGCTATTACTTCCATTTCTTAACAAATAAATCTGAGTTAGAACAATACATTATACGAGACAACCATTGAGAGAAATTAAAAATATCAAACCAAGAAAAATAATACACATTGAAATATAGAAATACAATCCTGGCGGGAAGCAATTGGCAGGTAATGGATGACCCAAAGCAATGTATAGTAAACATTACAAAACAAAATACAAACACAAGATAATAAGTAAAAAGAAGTATTGAACACAGTGTAAAACAAGGATTGTACATTATAGGTAAAGGACAACATCGCCCAAAAATTAAATGAATTAATCATTAAGTGAAATAGTTGAAGTGGTGGACAGTCACTAGGTGGAACAATTCATAAATTATACATTAATAGGAATGATGAAAATAATTTTTTTTTATATATATATCAAACAGTTAACACGCACTCACCTGAGACGAAGGGCAGAGAGCATTAACCAGCCAATTTTATATACATAGTGAATCGGGGGAGAAAGAGAGGGAAGAAAGAGAGAAAAAAACTGATGGATTCAAAATCCCTTCTTGCAGTGGGGAAGGAACCTTGAAGCAAATATTGGTTTTCTCTTAAAAGAACAGTAAGGTTCTGTATTTCAAGGAAATATTAAAACGTTACCAGGTCAATTGGCTGTCTGATCCTCGTCCAGGGCACCGACGGTAGGATTGGGCTCAACCAGGAGCAAAGAAAAAGAAACAAAATATTACATAATCTTGGAGACTGGTAAAAGGCGAATTTGGGTTTAAGATATCATTTCAACAGCAAATATCGTAAGAGAACACAAAGGAGTGGAGAAGATTTCTCACTAAGGCTTTTAGACCTTCTATTGGCAAACGTAAGGTAATTGCATAATACATACAAAGAGGACTTAAGTTTAACAAAATAAATAATGGTATGATAATACAAAACAGTAGATTATTTCGACATGTCCAGTTAGGGTGGGTTGTATTTTTTTTGAGGTTATAATGGGAGGAACCAGTGTGCATACAAGATAAGAAAGTTTGAGGAAATCGAATTATCATGTATGGGTGTAATTTGATCCAAAGGCAGGAAAGAAGAAGAAGAAGAAGAAGAAGAATAAGAAAAAAACAGGAAAATGGTCCATTACGACAGGAAGAATGGACCCAGCGAAGATCTATATGTCTTGTTACGGAAAGTAAATGTCAAAGATATATGTTGATATTGGCAGATGGTTTAGGTGACCTTTAAGGGTTGTACCAATTTTATGGGTGGAAACACGCCGCGTAGTGTGGGAAGGAAGAAAAGAGTGGTAGGCGGCGCAGTAGAGTTACGCCGCAACGACATATTTGGGTACCCGCCAAAAGTTAATTATGCAAGAAATGCAAGAAAAATCAGGTGATCGCCAGATTACAACCGACACAAGTGACGCAACAAGGGTACTTCTGCGGAACGTGGATAAAAAATAAATTTGGTGCAAGGATGGTAAAAGTTTACAGTCACGGATTAAAAGTGGATAGAGGAAAGATTAGAATAATACAATTGGATTAGCAGAATGAGGTCACGAACGAGGTCAGCGGAACTGTGACACAAATACCGCGTGGGTGAATTCCCTTTTTGGCTACAAGGACAGTAGCGGAAGACACAAGAAGGAGGCGAAGAGAAAGCAACCATGTGAAACCCGATCAGAGCCAGGTAATGTGAAGATTGGTTTTTATTATTGGTAATTTTCTGAAACGAGCAAAAACATTCTTACCAAACGCAACGTTCTATCGTCAATTCTGGTAAAAAGTTAAAGTCACTATTCGTAGTGTACGTGCAGTTTAGCGCAGTACAGTAACCGGATGTTTCACATTACCATGTTGTCAAGTAGCGTCACATATCTCGGGGCAGGGGAGTGAAAATTTCAAACCACATGCTCAGTTGGTGCACATCAGTAGATAGGGGTTTCGAAAATGATTACAGATGGCATGTCATACATGGTTGATCCCAGAAAATAATTAAAACTCCTCAGACCGAGCACAGAGCTTCGGTACTTTTGGACGCAGACGGCAATAGCCAGTATATGTGTATTGATTTGAAACTAAGTGGCTAGATTGACAAAACTGAAGGGCATACCCTATACAGCACGCCTGACTGACAGGAGGTTCTAGGAAAGCATGGATGACTGAGAAGGACAGACAAGTTGAACAGGCGAGCAGGACACGTAAAACGTGAACCAGCACTCTGAGGACTGGTAATCGCACTCTCCAAATCGAAACAGCTGTTTCGTAGCGTAAGATTTTTCGAATTCAAGTATAAATAAAATCTCGTAAGAATAAACATGTATGGCGAAAAAGAAAAGGCATACTCTATTCGAAGTAATTGAGATCATATTTAATCGAAAAGACAGGGTAGCGTAGAGATCGATAATGCACCGGAACGTTAATTGATACTGTGTTATGTAGTATGGGAGAAGTATAATTATGCGGAAAAATTAAATTACAAGGTGTGGTTTGTTTTGAGTGAAATTAGTCAGAGATGTGTATGAATTATAATTTTACATATGTATTCAATATCCACGGTGAAAATTTCCTCGTTTCTCTTATGTTTTCACTTTGTATATTGTAGTGTACGGAGAAGAAAGGACAGAAGAGAGGGAGAGAAGAAGAGGAATGTAAAAGAGAGAACAGAGGTTTTCATCAGATGTCGAGATACTCAACTTGTACCCTTGTAGGATTGACATGATCCAATACAGTAGGTATGAATTAGAATAACACATGAGTCAGTATTATTATGACGATTATATATATGAAAAATAAGAATGTTCTCCTATCTACTTAGTTTCACATTGCTTAAGGTATTTAGCGATATGATTTCTACAATCATGTATGATAAAAACAAATAGGTCATCTTACATTACAATGTATATGTTCATAGAGTCCTCATATAGCGAGCAAATAACTAACCAGGTGGCGCCAGGGGAAATCCATGCAGGCATACCTCTCATATAAAACCTTACACGCGGACGTCAATGTCTGGGTTATACAAGCAGTACAGAAGCGCCCCATGCGGAATGTAGTGTTCAACATTGAAAAATGTTATGCATATTCATCAGCCCATGGTGCTTGTAGTAAAAATAATACAGAGCACAACATTTACAACACTTAAAATTATAAAAGCAGAACATTTAAGATATTAAAATACAACACTTAAAATTATAAAAGCACAACATTTAAGATATTAAAAGACAACACTTAAAATTATAGAAGCAGAACATTTAAGATATTAAAATACAACACTTAAAATTATAAAAGCACAACATTTAAGATATTAAAATACAACACTTAAAATTATAAAAGCACAACATTTAAGATATTAAAAGACAACACTTAAAATTATAGAAGCAGAACATTTAAGATATTAAAGGACAACACTTAGAGGAACAGCTATTTGTGTATAGTGGTTAGGTTGTTCTAATGACTTGAACCAAGCATTATGTGAATAGCCATTATAGTTGCCTTAAAGGGTAGAATTGTCTTTCAAAGGAATCATGACTTTGAACCCATATCATGAAGTTTAGCAATTTATGAACCCATTTTTTCATATGACTGTCCTAGTTATGGTTACAACACTTTGTGTATGGGTACCACCCACAACATTAATGGAGGCAGTTTACAGCCAAACTACATACCTGAGGAGTTATACATTAATAATAAGAACTACAAAATATTGTCATAATGTTACTTCAAGCCTATAATGTGAGACAAATTGGTTAAATTAAGCAAAAATGAGATAAATACTTGTGTCTGTATGAGCAGTACAGTTTGGTGGAGTGATATCCTAACATAATATTGTGTGATATGTAATCTAGTATTGATTACTTAAGTGATGTTTTTGTTTTTCGATTACAGGTAGAGACTCTGGATAAGTCTTTGTGTGAGGTGAAGTTACAAGAAAATGGAATCAGCAGAGATAATGGCCTGTGGATCATGACAGTGATTGATAGCTTGTGATGCAGTGGAGGCAGGATATGGTGAGCAATTGACTTATTGGTGAAGGAATACTGGGTACAGACAAGGCAATTTTTAGGTAAGCATTTTGTTCAAGAGTCAAAAAGAGGGCAAGTATTGGGGCAATTTAGGAACATGATGAAGGGTATATGGAAAGTGTCAGGTAAGGAAGATTTGTCTGATCTGATAATGGTTTTCCATATGTTAAGAGAGAAACTACCGATAGTTTACCTCACTCATTTGTTACTTATTGAAGGAAATATTGATATTGTTATTAGGTATGCAGGGGTGCAGTGGTAGTGATTGGATTGTCCATTATACATGGATGTGTCATTGAGATGGCACCATGGAGAACAAGGGAGAAACATGGAAAACAACAGAGGAGGTGGAGCACTGCAAAGAGGGCCTCCTAGGAACCCATCCCAGGCGATGCACGATAACTTGATACGTGCAGGTTTGTGGTGGGCTCACTAGGGGGAACTCATAGGGCAGCTATATAGTTTCTTGTGCTCTGTCGAGGGGGTGCGTGCAACGTAGGCTGTAATCGCACTGCACCACAACCACGACAGTGTAGATGAAGCATAACAGCACATCTGTTAGAATTTGTGGAGTTGGTCAACAGACTCAAACAAAATATGCAAGAGGAAACCCAAAGATATGGAATGGGGCAAGACACTGAAAAGCAATATGCAGGAAGAAACCCAAAGATATGGACTTGGATGAGAGGCTTCAAAACCCGTCGTGGGCAAGGGAGGCGAGGAGCCTGCCTACTTGGTTGCAGCCGCAGGAAAGGGAAACATTTTACTAATTGTAAGGAGGGAGGGGAGGGGATTCAAACCAAAGTCAAAATAAAGAAGTGGACTGATATGGCATAGACCAGGGGAAGTGATATATGTATGAAACAAGTTAATTCAGAAGGGATGAATGCAGCCAATTTGGATACCTGTGGGATCAGTCCTATAAATTGCTTGAAATAACTGACAAATGGACTGTTACCTGTTCCGCCAGACACGCCCGTGGGTGTTAAAGAACACCATCCACAGCGTAGCTGACGAGGACAGGGGCCTGGACAGTGACTAGATGCAGGGGTGTAACAGGGCAGTAAAAATCTGCCGCCCTTTAGTGATGAGGAAAGATTTCATTTCAATACACATTTATGTGGTATGTCTCAACCAATATGATACTTTTTATAAAAGAAAGGGAAAGATAAGTAAAGACATGGCCTTGTTACTTCAACAAATATGTAAGTTATGGCCTTGTATGCTGTGGCCTGTTAAAATAGCCTATAGACAGCAATAAAAGTAAAGGGAGGAGAAAGAGGAAACCACCTAGGCGTGGCTGGCTAGGAAAGAGGAGAGAAAGGAAGGAGATGATAGAGACGAACAGCGCATGAACGAAGCAATATAGCACTTGTCATATTCTGACAGCAAGGGCGCTGATTTAAACAAACGACAACCAAAAAAAAGGAGAGTAGAAAAAAATGCAAGCGAGTCATATGGTCGAGGACACACCTGTCAGTGTACCTGGTGAATGTGATTGCCTCATCAAAATTGTTTGAGTCCGAAAAGGAAATTGACTCTAGGTGGACAAGGTTAAAGATGAGGTAAAAGAGGAGGAAAAGTTTGAAGCAGGAAAAGTCAACCTGGGACCCATATAATTGAGTCCGAAAAGGAAATTGACTGCAATAATAAGGGTCAAACGCATTAATGGTCAGTGCCTCTGTTCAGTGGAGTGGGGTTGCTTGTAATTAAAGCCAAGCACCATGCACCACTGATAGGAAGACTGGGCAATAAAAGGTTGAATAATGTAAAACATGAAGACCATTTGCAAGGGACAATGATAAAAATTTTGCATGTGCACAAAAGAATCCAACTTGCAGATGGGATCTTTCAGTTGCCCTGAGATGAGCACAGAACAACCCCCTAATAGTTAGCCTCTTACAACATGCAGGGGATGCAGTGGGTATATTCTAATTCCCCAACCCACAGGGGTAGTCTTGATCTATGGGTAAGTGTATGTAGTGACCTTATTTGTATGGGGTGACCCCACATGGTAATTCCACAAAAGTGCTGCATCAAGAAAACTGAACAAAAAGAAGGAGACAAATTAATGTTTGGAGTAGAATGGAAAAGAATGGGATTGAGCTGTCATCGCTGCCATTCATCAGCAAGACGGTTCAAAGTTGGACAGGGTGAAAGGGGTGAGAAGGGGTCACAGAGAAAAAATAAAGCAACAAACTCCTTCATGAGAACGAGGGAGCTAGACGTCCTAAAAAAATAATATCAACCGGAACAGACGAAAGAAACGTGTGGATACAAAATTGAGGGCTGACGTGGCACATGAAAGTTACATTTGTGGGTCAACGAGAGAAAAAAAAATAACAATCCTACAACTTTTGGACAGCCCTCGAGCAACTGACATAAATCCCAAAATGATGAAACGTTTAAGCGTGAGACATGGACCATATTTGGGCGTCAGGGGGTGTTGGGCATGGAGATTTGTCATGACGTAAAAGCAATAAACAGAGGTACAGGGCTGAAGAGAAAACTATGGGAAATGAAGTGGCGGTGTAAAATAAATATCGCTATATACTCGTAAGGAAGGGCAATCGGGCCAATATGTGGAGCGCCGTCGAGCGGCGAGGACACACGCACCGCGCAGGTGCAAAGTCAGTCATGGACATCCCTACATTGCTACGACGCATCAAGGAGAGAGCCTGCGGCCTCCTCCATCAATTTATTGATGGAGGATGGTCGTGGGCTGACTTCCCCCACCTGATGGTGGATGTCGCCATTGTCGGCTACAGGGTAAGTACAAATTTCATTCCATAAATCGTTTGTTAGGGAGAATTAGCGAGTTCAAAATGGGGCGTGTATGAAGGCTGATGGAGAAAAATGGCGCCGGCATCAGATCACCGGCATGGATTAGCAAGAAGAACGGGGATGTTGTAGGGTGATGACTGGTCAATTATCATAACGAAACACGTAGATAGAAAGGAAAACATGTCAGGAATTGAACTGCGACACAGGCAAAGTTGGAAGTGATCGGGTTTAAGCATAAAACGTAGTCATCGTGGGTAGGATCCAGCACCGGAGGGATCAATTTGAAACTGCCGGGTTAGGAAGCTAGTGGTGGAAAGTTTCTCTCGACGAAGTGGAAAGGCGGGGCCCAGTTTCCAGACTGCATAGTCTAGCCAACGAGACGAACAGACAGATTCGTGCAGGGCAGAAAAGTGTGCATGTACGAGGGTGAGAAAAAAATTGGTTGTGAACAAGATGACTAGGGACTTACACATGAGGGATGATCGGGCAAAGTGAAAAACGGAGAACAAGAGAGAAGTAAAATGATCACGGAGAAGCATCAAAATCAGGTCAGCATCGACCTGCGTAGTGGGGAGGATAAGGGGGTTGTCATGTAAAAGAAGGGGGCGAAACAGGGAGAGGCGGGGATGGACTGAACTAATTTCAGAGTGACCCAACGGTAAGTGAAGGCAAGAGCGTGGATGCTGTATATGACATCGAACAGGGGTAGTTACACGAATGTTAATATGGAGTTATCTTTTCAGATTTACCAGGAGCGGCAACGGCAGCAGGGAGAGAGGAGGAGGGAGGTGGAGGGACCAGGGGGGGAGGTTGTTTAGGGGGAGGGATAGGTGAGTAAGTGGGAAGGGTTGTTAAAGGTTTTAGTTTTTTTTATATATTTGGATTTTTACTAATTTTTATTGGGGGTTTTGAAATTCTCCTTGTGAGCGGGGTGGGCAGCACTGTGATTAGTGCTGAGAAAAGCACAGTGATTGGTGCTTTAATCAATTTTATTGTTTTAATCCAGAATGTTTTGTGATCAAGTAAAGTAGGCAGTTATTTATTGTGTGTTTTTAAAGTAGGGACTATTAAATGATTTTAACTGATGATTTGCTCACGTCGCTCACAAGGAACGCCATGGCTATTTTTTTTTATATGTAAAGGGTAGATTGAAATGGGGATTCCAAATTCCAGTCCAAAATTGTATCAAAATTCGAAGGAATTTGTTATTCAAAAAGGGGTCATTGGATTTTTATCACGATTTTCGGAACTTCGGCGTCATATACTTTCGGAACTCGTCACCCCGTCCTTTCAGAATAGGGCGGTCGGCTGTTTGAAGGGTACTCCAACCCCTCAAACAGGATTCAGTGGTAATAGTGTATAGGTATGTTTAGATAGACAGGGGATGTGGGAAGGGCCTCTGAGAAGACGGCCTCTCGAAGCAGTCTACAAGTGCAACGCACCAGCCGGCGAAAGGGCCGAGAGACTGCAATGAGCCTGCGTGGTACAGGTAAAGCGGCACTGCCGGTAACAAAGACTGTGAGCAGGCGCCTTATAACGAAGCCACTGGACCGTCACAGGTGACTGCACCGCTGTGTGGGAATGCATACGTTTGCATACACCACCAACCAAAAACAGACAGTGTGGACCGGGAGGCTAAAGCACAATGCCATAATGGTCAAAACGCAACACGTTCAGATAAGAGAACGTGTAACATGTACCGCAAAGCAATGAACACAGGACAACGTGAGTGTAGCATTGTCAAGGTCGAGTGACGGGCAACAGCCGGTGTGATTAAGGGTACCTGACCAATATAGACGGGCGCAGTGTGAAACTGATGTGCTAGCAAAACACCTGAAGTATGTGGTGTGAAAAAACTGTGATATGTAAAGAACACCTGTGATAGCTGACGACAGCAATGTGCCATAAAACAAAAAGTGACTGGTGCTGAAGCAATCTGTGATACAGGCTGGACCCGATCGACTGGGAGTTGGGGCGACAATGGGGTGAGAAGCTGGACTCTTACAGCATGGACTAAAGCGAGGATGTGTGATCATGGAAGGCCCATATAAACAATTTGTAAACAAACTTAACATAAAGACAATGTAAAGTGACTGTGATATTTTAACAAAAGATGTTAAACGGGTGTGGGACGAAGGGGACAGGGGTTAAACGGGTAAATTAAATGGCCAGATGCCAAAGGGTAGTGGGTAATGGGGCAAGCGGTGATGTAATCAAAGTGAATATCAAAGTGTGATAATGATGTGAGAAAAGTCGTGGACTAATAAAAAGAGATGTGTAAAGTATGTGAAAAAGAAAACTTTTGAAGTTAGTCATTAAAGGTGTCAAATGTTTGTCGTGAAGATGAAGGGCAAGGGAGTTTATTAAAAATTAGATGAAGGGGGTGATTTTGGTCGAAATGTACAATCAAAGCATAAAGGTTTGTGGGTTCCATAAGATGGCCAAGAACGTATCGGAGGTTTTAAACACAAGGGCCAGGAAGCTGGGAAATTGCAGGAAGTGGCGAAAGGGTCGGGAGAGGCGGGTGGGGGGACACAATGGGAGTCTGTGGGAGAAGAAATTAGGACAGGGGTTTGATTAATGCAACCCGAACTGGAGTGTACAGCATTTCTGATGAACAGAGCACAAGGGGTACTGAAGGGGGAAGGCGACAGACGGTCATGGCAGACAGCGTGGGGGAGGGGTCCTGAAGGGACAAAGGGCAAATAGAAGAACCCATAGCCACCATATGAGGGGTCAGGGCGCACAGTCCTAAAACGTGGGTTTGGGGAGAAGATCTGAGACAAGGGTGAATGGGGTAATATATAATCTGAGAAGACAACCGTCTGCGATTCAGTGACAGGTGGGAGCAGGTCGGACACGGGGCTACGGAATTTTAAGGGGGGGCCAAGTAAGTCAAAGTAAAGCTCAGGGGGAGTTAATAAGGGGATGCTGTATAAGTCAGGCAACGGGGCCAGCGTACAACAGACACAGTCAGATAAAATTCTATGCACCATTAATGCAAGGTTAGGGAAGTATGCGAAATGGCATACTTCAGAGAGGGTCATAATAAAAGACTTGTGGGTGCCACGGGGAATATCATAAAATCCCAACCCACAAGAAGTGTGTATCTCCATAACCACAAACCAAAAGGCACTGAAGCTATGGAGAAAAGGCACTCTCCTGTCTGGGGCGCACTCTCTCGGAATATCTATGAACCGAGGGAGACACCTGGCGGTTCCCGCCAGCGCAACGTTACCATCCCTATGGGAGATGATCGACTCTAGCGTTAAACATTGTTCCATAGGGAGGTTTCCTATAGGGGTGCTACATACCTCAGTGAAGAAAATCTCGCGCCGTGAGGCGTGGCGAGATGTGAATTCATCAGGGTCCTCGAGATAAACCATCTGGAAGTAAAACATTAAAGACAACACGTGATAGTATAAAGCATTGAAATGAAAAAAAAATCAAGCCCAAAACGTTGTTTAGTCAAAAATACATGTATTAGATTTTTTTTTTAAAATAAGATAAAAATTTTTCCGTGTAATTGGAGTGTTAAATGTTAGTATGTTAGACAAATATAAAAGAGGGGTGAGAAAAATGAGCGAGGGACACCGCGCCATAAAGAATATAAGCACCTGAGTTAAAAGCCTGTAGTAGAGCATTTTCACTGTACAGAGGGAGGGCGAGTACCCATAGAGTCTGGGACACCAGGAGTGTGAACAGAAATAAATGACAGCCACGGGTCTAATGATGCTAAAGCCATGAAGTATTTAGGAGAAAAAATGTCTCTGCCTTCCAGGCGAAAATATGAAAGGGCTCGACGCACAACGCGTTCGGCCATGGCCCATGTCATGGGATTGGACCCGAAAAATAGCTTCAAAAAGCGAAGTGCTAGTTTTTCAAGGCATTTGGAGTGCAAGGTTTGTCTAATTCAAAACAAGTATAACAATTAGCGTTGTCATGATAAAGAACATAGTAGGCCAAAACGCCGGCCAGTGCTGCGTTAGTCCTAATTTTGATTAAGATTTGTGAGGTAAAATGGAGAGGCAAGGTGGGCGTGGCAGAATTCGTCACAAATTAAGCTAGCAGGTGTAATTCAAACATATCCATTTTGAATTTTTGCGACTCCATGGGTACCATATGGTTCTCGTTTGAGGGAGGACTTACCTGAGGCTGGGATGAGTGGTCAGTCATACTTACCGATATTGAAAGTCCACAAAGAAAAGAGGAATATATGCCTGAAAGGGAAACTGGTGTGTGAATATCGCACCCGGGAGCAGGCGCCATCTATCTTTCTATTAGTACGTACATTGGTTTTTAATTTATTATTTTTTTTTTCTTTTCTGGGAATGTTTACAGCCGCTCTCCCAAAGTGGCTGGTGTATCCCCGTGTGTGATCTGTGTATTAGTATGATCGCCCCACCGAACCTTCTTTGTGGGGGGTTCATGGAAAGTCAAACAGGGTGACGATTTAGCAGGGGACAGCACACCCTGACGTGTAGGGCGATTGGTGTCCTGGGGATCGTCCTGCAACTGGTCAAATGTGGGGAAAACAGAGTTGAAATGCCTAATGCAACGTCTCTTATCCTGTTTACGGGGATCATCAGGGGACGATAGGGCTTTTCGGCTAAGGGGGGTAAGAACGTTGCCACGTGGGCGTAAGGGTAAGTCAGAGGGCAGTGCGTGGAGTATATAATAGCTGTCGCATCCAATAAGCAAATTTAGGGAGTGGGAGGAAGATATGACGGACCTAGTGAGCATTCTGAGGTGTAAGGGTACATTGATAACAGAGGGCATGTGAAACTTGAGCTCACGATGTGTGTCGCGTAACATAGTCATATCCCAGTCAATGATGAGGTGGCGATTAAGGCATCCACCTGAAAGTTCAGCGTGTGGCATTGCCTCACCAGGGGCAACCTTAATACAACCAGGGAACGTAAGGATTTCTGTAACAAAGAGAACTACCCTAGATGTGCCAGAGAAAAGTTCCAAGAAAATACTCGACTTAGGGCATTTTGTGTCTCGGTCAAACATGCGCATGACTGAGGACAAGTCGTGTCTACAGCGATAAATACAATATATTTTCTGGGAGACAAGGACCGTGGCGACAAAGGACAAGGTGGCAAGGCCAATGAGGTCAAATAGGTGTAGGGGACGGGTATTGGGGAAAACGGGTGTGGCATCTGAAGCGGGCACCTGGCTGAGTTGATATAACAAAACTATTTTTTGGAGGTGGGCGTATTTGCCGTGTAAGACGAACAAACAAATCGCACATGCTATGGATAATCCAGTACCTATTGTATTTAGGAGGCTAAGCCATCCCGGGCTGTCTTGGGTAGTAAAACTACCCGGCAAGTTCCATGAGGGATCAATGTACGGGACTTGTGAATCTTTCCATGCAGAAGCAGTGCGATTTAGGTCGGCAATGACCATACCCTGTCTGTCAACGAACTCATCTACGCCCAAAGTTAGTAAGTCTAAGTCCAGTACCTCTAAACCAGGCGGCTCAGGGAACAAGGTGTCAGCTGTCATGCCATGCATGGCAGTGTCATTGTGAAACAGGGAAATAAACAATAAATTTGCAATGTAGGACTTAGCCACCCGAGTCATGACATTTTTGTCACAATGGATCAGGCTCGGCGGTATATACACGCCCGAACTAGATCGCATACTACACCCGCAACCCAGAGTCAATGTGCAGAAAGTGCAGGGTTCAACTTCAGTGGGGGTGACATCTAACTGACACGTGACCAACCAAGGTTCACTATGACCGATGACTAAGAAGGATGAGTTCTGCAAATCCCTGACAACTCGCAACGGTGATTTAAGCTCTATGAGGTCCACTTGGCAATATGACATAATGTCACGCACCTCGCCTTTATAAATGGACAAGGCACAAGACGGGATGTCAACCGGAAATTCCGGGAAGGTCCTGTAGCAATGGCGAACTCCTGTCCCAAAACATTCCGCCAAATCAGCCCTAGACAATTCTATATAGAATCTCTCGTCACGGGATATACCAATGAAATCGGAGAACCCCGAGAGACGAGTGAATTGATTTGGCTTCTTGCCTCCCGTCGGTATCGGGAAAGACGATACCTCATATATTGTGAAGGCATTATCTTTCACCACAAGTGGCAGGCTTACATCAATATACAAATGGGAGTCACTGTTGAGGGCCGTTACGCCTGGAATGGCGTAAATAGCACTTGGTTGGTCATACATCAACTTGAAATTCGGGTACTGCACACGCAGTAATCTGGCAACCTGTCTCATGGATTTATGTAACACATCAGGGGGGACTAAAATGGGAGATAACTTGTTTGCAGCGATGGTTTCTAAAGCAAGAAGGGTTGCCCGTGCTTCAGATTCTAATAACGTTAAAGCCTGAATGTGACCGATTTCAGAAACACTGGCATATGTGAAATCAGATAAAGACCTCAAAAGGAGCCGTTGGGCATCGGTCTGGACCTGCACAACTTCGAGTCTGTGAACAAGTGACTCGCTGTTGTGGAGAAGCCTGGCAATGTTCAAAGTATTATTTACCACCCCATCAGAAACAATATCCAAGCGTTCGTTTGTAACTCTTACCAGCGAAGAGGTTTGGGCATGCAGGGTATTGAGATTTGTTTGTAAACGTTTGGAATTACCTTCCACCACGCTGACTCTCTTCATCAGTTTATTTTGTTGCTTGTCAGTGACTAAACCGAAAGCAGAACCGAGGAAGGAACCTACAAATGGTAGGAACGAACGTTTCTGTCGTCCGTTTTTGCGGGGTGGGGGCTGCGTGATCGGCCACAATTTCTTGATAGATCGCCAATAGCGATGGATATGGTTAGTGAGAGAATCGTTAAGATTCCGATAAGCAGCAGTTAGGGAACCAAAGGTGGAACAAAATCCGTGGGCGATAGAAACATCTCGCCTTCGCCGGGGGGAGAGAACCAACGGAATTTCTTCATCACACATGCTGAACGGAGGCGTAGAAGCCGGTAGCTCAAGATGTGGGACGGCAAACGTGACTTGCCATGTTGCTGCACTGTTTGCAACGTAACCTTGCTTGGTCAGGAGGGCACCGACATTAGGGCGGCCCAAAACACTGACAGCAGATACCGTGGGTGTAAGCACCAGAAGGACCCAAATTGCATACATGACCCTTTAGAAGCGAGTACTCCGGCCCAAATGAGTCAAGCAATGATAAGGGATAAGAGTGAATTCTTGGACGCGGACACTAGCGTTACACTTGGGGCACGCCTGCACCACTGAGGCGAAGGCGGGTTGGTCGCGGGGGACGTAGAGAACGGGACACGTGGCACTAGGGTCTGGTTGCTGTGGAGTGGGAGGTGGGGGTGGAATATGTGGTGGATGTAGGGCAGGTGGGATTTGTGGAGTAATGGGGAGGAGGTGAGGTCTGCCGTTTATTGAGGCAAAACGAGGGAGGGGTACAGAAGGATCGGGAGAGACAGAAGCTGATGGCGTATGTAAAGGGACAGAGGGGATCGGAAATGACGGGTCTTCTGTATCAAAAACGTTAGCCCATAAAGTTTTATCACTGGGGAGTGCGTCCAAAATGTCGTTAACTTCCTCATCCAAAAGAAAGGCTAGTGGTGGAGCATCAGGAAGGGCGATAGAAGTGTCTGCAGGAGTCATGACAGGAACATAGTCTTCTCACCTGGGGGGTGAACGATTCAATGATTAGTTATGTTATTCAGGCGTGCGGGGGTGAAAGAGAAGAATGAGAAACTGGTAGGGAAGCATGCCATCAAAGTCTGTGTAAATTGAATAGCACATGGCCAGGCAACGTAACCGAGGAGTAGAGGTGAGATAATAACATGGTATAAGATACAAGAACACAGTCTACATCATAAGATAAGATCAAGCATCAAACAGTTAATAGCTGGGTGTCAACGTATAGTCTAATATCGGCAGTAAAAGGCAGTCGTCACTTCAAATAGATTCGAATCAGTGAACGTATAATTGACATAAGGTAAATTACAGGGTTGGCGTGAAACGGCACTCAAGATTCGCATCAAGCAGTCAACTTAATAATAATCAGCACAGTGTGCGTTAGAGCAATCAACAGACACAGCGTTATTAGCGGTGTGAGTTATATAAAAGTGAAATCAAACATCCGGATCAGGCTAACCGTCGTAGTGTGTTGTCTAAAAAAATGCTATCAAAACAGCCGCTGTAACCGTCACTCTGCGTAAATACTCATGAGCCTAAAAAAAAATCGTCCATGTACCGGTACACATAAGGCAATCCTTCCATCATTAGTGGAGGAGTGCTCAAAAAACATTGCAGCCTGTGTCCCGATGCGCGGAATATATATTAATCATTACATCGCGTCTTACACCCGATCGCGCGGAATATACATAAGATACAGCCACCCAACGCCGTGGAATGCGCCGTCTTCACAACTCCATTACTGTTGTGGTACAGAGAGGGACAGTTTGAGTAATACAGCCAACCAACACCCTGTGGAATGCACTGTCTTCGTAAACCTATCGGTCCTTGTTTACGGTATAGAGAAGAAGCAGGAAACCAAAATACAACCATTGAACACCCCGTGTAATGCGTTGTCTACGTAAACTTTGTTTACTAGTTTACGGAATAAATGAGAATAAGAAACCAAAACGCAACCATTGAACACCCCGTGTAATGTGTTGCCTGCACAAGCTCTATTACTGCCTGTGGTATAAGTGAAAAATACGAATTCTCGATGCAAACTACAAAGCGCTCTATGTGATGCGTTACCTTCGCAAACTTTATTACTGTTTTGCGGTATAAGTGGAAAGTAAGGAAGCCAGATGCAACCATCGAACACCCCGTGTGATGCGTTGCCTTCATAAACTTAGTCTTTTCGTTTACGGAATTAAATGGGAATAAGAAGCCAAAATGCAACCATTTAACAACCCATGTAATGTGTTGCCTTCGCAAATGTTTTCTACTGTTTGCGGAATAAGTGAAGAATAAGAAAACCCGATGCAACCATCGAACACCCTGTGTGATGCGTTGCCTTCGCAAACTTTACTACTAGTTGCGGTATACGTGAAGAATAAGAAATCTCAATGTAATCATCAAACATTCTGTGCTATGCGTCGCTTTTGCAAACTATATTACTGCTTGCGGTGAAGTAGTCATGGCTCAATCAACATATTCGTTCGCAAGAGGACCGGAGGAAACACTCACGTTTTAGGCTACAACGCTGGAAGGTCGTCAAAGTCAAGTCAGAAGTCAATGTATAATCAGAGACACAAGTATTACTATAACAAAAGAAGGATCCACTGTATAAAATGAGAATACTCACGATAATGTGCAGTGGGACACAACTTTAAGAACTGGCCAGTCAGTAACACAAAAGTCGATCTAATATACGAAGTGCGGAGACCACAACGATGGAACGAAGCACGTAGGCAGGAGGAAGCTACTTGAAGGCGCGGATGCTGAAAGTGTCTGAGATGTCAGCGGAACCGCTATATCATCCAGCAGCATCGCGCACACAGCGTCTAATCCTGCGCACGCAGGTAACAAAGTGGTAGGCAGCCTGTCATGAGTCATGCGGGGAACAGAGGGAAACACACTAACGAGGAGAGAAGCCAATTTTACAAGGTCAATTAGTAAGGGTCCGATGGGCACAGATCAGAGTGTCACCAACAACGGACAAAAGGCCACATGGAAATGTGGGAAAACAGATGTCAATCGAATCATCATGAAGAACAAGGCTATACATAAATAAATTCTAATAAGCCGGCATAAACGGGGCCATACGAAGGTCATCAGAGTAAAGTACTTGAAAGGTTGCTTGTGAGACAAAGTGGGTTAGGATGTCTAAATTGGCAACATCGTGTACCAATCGATATTCGGCTAAGGCAATTATAGCAGGCTGTTCTTAGGATACAAGAAGCGAGTCAACAAAGAATAAGGAGACAATTATGTGTGGCTGAAGCAACAACTAAACACAACGAACAAGGGAAGGGATTTGTAAGAAACGACAAAATCTACAACAATACAACACCTAACAAACTAATCAATTCACTTTTTTCGTTCCCGGACAGTAGGGGGAGGGGTGGCAAGTACATCTGCCTGAGTCTTTTTTCCCAAGAAGGAAAACGGTTCCCATGTATTGTCTTTGGAACTATAATTCTTCCATTTAATCAAGTATTCCATTTCTTGTGAGCCTTTACGCTGTTTCAGAATACGCTCAATTTCATACTGTGTATCAGACTCGTCATCCTCGTCATCAGCATCAGAGTCGGGTGGGACGGCAGTTTGAGCCGGTACATCACTATCACGGGGGTCTGGTGGGTCATTCTCCGGCAAAAGGTCCGAGGGTGGGATTGCATCTGCCGGGAGGTCGTCACCCGGTGGATTGCCGTCTTCGAATTGCAGTGGGGAAACGGGGCGATCGAAACGCGTGATGCAAGGGCGAAATCTGTTAACATGAATAGAGGACTTGGGCTCTATATGGGTGTCACATGCACGTACTTTGAAGTTGAGTGGAGCAGTTTGCTCGATTAAGTAATATGGGCCACTGTAGGGGGATTTAAGCTTACGGCCAGGGACTTTGGTGGCGGGGGAGTAAATCCATACTTTATCACCAACTTGAAACTTCCGCCCTTTATTCCGGGAATCATGATAAGACTTCATTTTAGCTTGCATGACTTCGTTATTTTCCTTCGCCCATTTGCGCGCGGTCTCAACACGTTCAAACATGTTGCGCACATAGTGCCTGACAGAGGGACTGGGGTGTGTAGGGTCGGGCAGGGACGTCTCAAACGGGTGTTTGGCGTCACGACCAGTCATTAAGAAAAACGGGCTATACATCGTGGCTTGATGTACCGACGATCGCATGGCAAACAATGCAGAGGGCAAGAACAAGTGTTAAATTACAGGGTTGGCGTGAAACGGCACTCAAGATTCGCATCAAGCAGTCAACTTAATAATAATCAGCACAGTGTGCGTTAGAGCAATCAACAGACACAGCGTTATTAGCGGTGTGAGTTATATAAAAGTGAAATCAAACATCCGGATCAGGCTAACCGTCGTAGTGTGTTGTCTAAAAAAATGCTATCAAAACAGCCGCTGTAACCGTCACTCTGCGTAAATACTCATGAGCCTAAAAAAAAATCGTCCATGTACCGGTACACATAAGGCAATCCTTCCATCATTAGTGGAGGAGTGCTCAAAAAACATCGCAGCCTGTGTCCCGATGCGCGGAATATATATTAATCATTACATCGCGTCTTACACCCGATCGCGCGGAATATACATAAGATACAGCCACCCAACGCCGTGGAATGCGCCGTCTTCACAACTCCATTACTGTTGTGGTACAGAGAGGGACAGTTTGAGTAATACAGCCAACCAACACCCTGTGGAATGCACTGTCTTCGTAAACCTATCGGTCCTTGTTTACGGTATAGAGAAGAAGCAGGAAACCAAAATACAACCATTGAACACCCCGTGTAATGCGTTGTCTACGTAAACTTTGTTTACTAGTTTACGGAATAAATGAGAATAAGAAACCAAAACGCAACCATTGAACACCCCGTGTAATGTGTTGCCTGCACAAGCTCTATTACTGCCTGTGGTATAAGTGAAAAATACGAATTCTCGATGCAAACTACAAAGCGCTCTATGTGATGCGTTACCTTCGCAAACTTTATTACTGTTTTGCGGTATAAGTGGAAAGTAAGGAAGCCAGATGCAACCATCGAACACCCCGTGTGATGCGTTGCCTTCGTAAACTTAGTCTTTTCGTTTACGGAATTAAATGGGAATAAGAAGCCAAAATGCAACCATTTAACAACCCATGTAATGTGTTGCCTTCGCAAATGTTTTCTACTGTTTGCGGAATAAGTGAAGAATAAGAAAACCCGATGCAACCATCGAACACCCTGTGTGATGCGTTGCCTTCGCAAACTTTACTACTAGTTGCGGTATACGTGAAGAATAAGAAATCTCAATGTAATCATCAAACATTCTGTGCTATGCGTCGCTTTTGCAAACTATATTACTGCTTGCGGTGAAGTAGTCATGGCTCAATCAACATATTCGTTCGCAAGAGGACCGGAGGAAACACTCACGTTTTAGGCTACAACGCTGGAAGGTCGTCAAAGTCAAGTCAGAAGTCAATGTATAATCAGAGACACAAGTATTACTATAACAAAAGAAGGATCCACTGTATAAAATGAGAATACTCACGATAATGTGCAGTGGGACACAACTTTAAGAACTGGCCAGTCAGTAACACAAAAGTCGATCTAATATACAAAGTGCGGAGACCACAACGATGGAACGAAGCACGTAGGCAGGAGGAAGCTACTTGAAGGCGCGGATGCTGAAAGTGTCTGAGATGTCAGCGGAACCGCTATATCATCCAGCAGCATCGCGCACACAGCGTCTAATCCTGCGCACGCAGGTAACAAAGTGGTAGGCAGCCTGTCATGAGTCATGCGGGGAACAGAGGGAAACACACTAACGAGGAGAGAAGCCAATTTTACAAGGTCAATTAGTAAGGGTCCGATGGGCACAGATCAGAGTGTCACCAACAACGGACAAAAGGCCACATGGAAATGTGGGAAAACAGATGTCAATCGAATCATCATGAAGAACAAGGCTATACATAAATAAATTCTAATAAGCCGGCATAAACGGGGCCATACGAAGGTCATCAGAGTAAAGTACTTGAAAGGTTGCTTGTGAGACAAAGTGGGTTAGGATGTCTAAATTGGCAACATCGTGTACCAATCGATATTCGGCTAAGGCAATTATAGCAGGCTGTTCTTAGGATACAAGAAGCGAGTCAACAAAGAATAAGGAGACAATTATGTGTGGCTGAAGCAACAACTAAACACAACGAACAAGGGAAGGGATTTGTAAGAAACGACAAAATCTACAACAATACAACACCTAACAAACTAATCAATTCACTTTTTTCGTTCCCGGACAGTAGGGGGAGGGGTGGCAAGTACATCTGCCTGAGTCTTTTTTCCCAAGAAGGAAAACGGTTCCCATGTATTGTCTTTGGAACTATAATTCTTCCATTTAATCAAGTATTCCATTTCTTGTGAGCCTTTACGCTGTTTCAGAATACGCTTAATTTCATACTGTGTATCAGACTCGTCATCCGCGTCATCAGCATCAGAGTCGGGTGGGACGGCAGTTTGAGCCGGTACATCACTATCACGGGGGTCTGGTGGGTCATTCTCCGGCAAAAGGTCCGAGGGTGGGATTGCATCTGCCGGGAGGTCGTCACCCGGTGGATTGCCGTCTTCGAATTGCAGTGGGGAAACGGGGCGATCGAAACGCGTGATGCAAGGGCGAAATTTGTTAACATGAATAGAGGACTTGGGCTCTATATGGGTGTCACATGCACGTACTTTGAAGTTGAGTGGAGCAGTTTGCTCGATTAAGTAATATGGGCCACTGTAGGGGGATTTAAGCTTACGGCCAGGGACTTTGGTGGCGGGGGAGTAAATCCATACTTTATCACCAACTTGAAACTTCCGCCCTTTATTCCGGGAATCATGATAAGACTTCATTTTAGCTTGCATGACTTCGTTATTTTCCTTCGCCCATTTGCGCGCGGTCTCAACACGTTCAAACATGTTGCGCACATAGTGCCTGACAGAGGGACTGGGGTGTGTAGGGTCGGGCAGGGACGTCTCAAACGGGTGTTTGGCGTCACGACCAGTCATTAAGAAAAACGGGCTATACATCGTGGCTTGATGTACCGACGATCGCATGGCAAACAATGCAGAGGGCAAGAACAAGTGTTAAATTACAGGGTTGGCGTGAAACGGCACTCAAGATTCGCATCAAGCAGTCAACTTAATAATAATCAGCACAGTGTGCGTTAGAGCAATCAACAGACACAGCGTTATTAGCGGTGTGAGTTATATAAAAGTGAAATCAAACATCCGGATCAGGCTAACCGTCGTAGTGTGTTGTCTAAAAAAATGCTATCAAAACAGCCGCTGTAACCGTCACTCTGCGTAAATACTCATGAGCCTAAAAAAAAATCGTCCATGTACCGGTACACATAAGGCAATCCTTCCATCATTAGTGGAGGAGTGCTCAAAAAACATCGCAGCCTGTGTCCCGATGCGCGGAATATATATTAATCATTACATCGCGTCTTACACCCGATCGCGCGGAATATACATAAGATACAGCCACCCAACGCCGTGGAATGCACCGTCTTCACAACTCCATTACTGTTGTGGTACAGAGAGGGACAGTTTGAGTAATACAGCCAACCAACACCCTGTGGAATGCACTGTCTTCGTAAACCTATCGGTCCTTGTTTACGGTATAGAGAAGAAGCAGGAAACCAAAATACAACCATTGAACACCCCGTGTAATGCGTTGTCTACGTAAACTTTGTTTACTAGTTTACGGAATAAATGAGAATAAGAAACCAAAACGCAACCATTGAACACCCCGTGTAATGTGTTGCCTGCACAAGCTCTATTACTGCCTGTGGTATAAGTGAAAAATACGAATTCTCGATGCAAACTACAAAGCGCTCTATGTGATGCGTTACCTTCGCAAACTTTATTACTGTTTTGCGGTATAAGTGGAAAGTAAGGAAGCCAGATGCAACCATCGAACACCCCGTGTGATGCGTTGCCTTCGTAAACTTAGTCTTTTCGTTTACGGAATTAAATGGGAATAAGAAGCCAAAATGCAACCATTTAACAACCCATGTAATGTGTTGCCTTCGCAAATGTTTTCTACTGTTTGCGGAATAAGTGAAGAATAAGAAAACCCGATGCAACCATCGAACACCCTGTGTGATGCGTTGCCTTCGCAAACTTTACTACTAGTTGCGGTATACGTGAAGAATAAGAAATCTCAATGTAATCATCAAACATTCTGTGCTATGCGTCGCTTTTGCAAACTATATTACTGCTTGCGGTGAAGTAGTCATGGCTCAATCAACATATTCGTTCGCAAGAGGACCGGAGGAAACACTCACGTTTTAGGCTACAACGCTGGAAGGTCGTCAAAGTCAAGTCAGAAGTCAATGTATAATCAGAGACACAAGTATTACTATAACAAAAGAAGGATCCACTGTATAAAATGAGAATACTCACGATAATGTGCAGTGGGACACAACTTTAAGAACTGGCCAGTCAGTAACACAAAAGTCGATCTAATATACGAAGTGCGGAGACCACAACGATGGAACGAAGCACGTAGGCAGGAGGAAGCTACTTGAAGGCGCGGATGCTGAAAGTGTCTGAGATGTCAGCGGAACCGCTATATCATCCAGCAGCATCGCGCACACAGCGTCTAATCCTGCGCACGCAGGTAACAAAGTGGTAGGCAGCCTGTCATGAGTCATGCGGGGAACAGAGGGAAACACACTAACGAGGAGAGAAGCCAATTTTACAAGGTCAATTAGTAAGGGTCCGATGGGCACAGATCAGAGTGTCACCAACAACGGACAAAAGGCCACATGGAAATGTGGGAAAACAGATGTCAATCGAATCATCATGAAGAACAAGGCTATACATAAATAAATTCTAATAAGCCGGCATAAACGGGGCCATACGAAGGTCATCAGAGTAAAGTACTTGAAAGGTTGCTTGTGAGACAAAGTGGGTTAGGATGTCTAAATTGGCAACATCGTGTACCAATCGATATTCGGCTAAGGCAATTATAGCAGGCTGTTCTTAGGATACAAGAAGCAAGTCAACAAAGAATAAGGAGACAATTATGTGTGGCTGAAGCAACAACTAAACACAACGAACAAGGGAAGGGATTTGTAAGAAACGACAAAATCTACAACAATACAACACCTAACAAACTAATCAATTCACTTTTTTCGTTCCCGGACAGTAGGGGGAGGGGTGGCAAGTACATCTGCCTGAGTCTTTTTTCCCAAGAAGGAAAACGGTTCCCATGTATTGTCTTTGGAACTATAATTCTTCCATTTAATCAAGTATTCCATTTCTTGTGAGCCTTTACGCTGTTTCAGAATACGCTCAATTTCATACTGTGTATCAGACTCGTCATCCGCGTCATCAGCATCAGAGTCGGGATGGACGGCAGTTTGAGCCGGTACATCACTATCACGGGGGTCTGGTGGGTCATTCTCCGGCAAAAGGTCCGAGGGTGGGATTGCATCTGCCGGGAGGTCGTCACCCGGTGGATTGCCGTCTTCGAATTGCAGTGGGGAAACGGGGCGATCGAAACGCGTGATGCAAGGGCGAAATCTGTTAACATGAATAGAGGACTTGGGCTCTATATGGGTGTCACATGCACGTACTTTGAAGTTGAGTGGAGCAGTTTGCTCGATTAAGTAATATGGGCCACTGTAGGGGGATTTAAGCTTACGGCCAGGGACTTTGGTGGCGGGGGAGTAAATCCATACTTTATCACCAACTTGAAACTTCCGCCCTTTATTCCGGGAATCATGATAAGACTTCATTTTAGCTTGCATGACTTCGTTATTTTCCTTCGCCCATTTGCGCGCGGTCTCAACACGTTCAAACATGTTGCGCACATAGTGCCTGACAGAGGGACTGGGGTGTGTAGGGTCGGGCAGGGACGTCTCAAACGGGTGTTTGGCGTCACGACCAGTCATTAAGAAAAACGGGCTATACATCGTGGCTTGATGTACCGACGATCGCATGGCAAACAATGCAGAGGGCAAGAACAAGTGTTAAATTACAGGGTTGGCGTGAAACGGCACTCAAGATTCGCATCAAGCAGTCAACTTAATAATAATCAGCACAGTGTGCGTTAGAGCAATCAACAGACACAGCGTTATTAGCGGTGTGAGTTATATAAAAGTGAAATCAAACATCCGGATCAGGCTAACCGTCGTAGTGTGTTGTCTAAAAAAATGCTATCAAAACAGCCGCTGTAACCGTCACTCTGCGTAAATACTCATGAGCCTAAAAAAAAATCGTCCATGTACCGGTACACATAAGGCAATCCTTCCATCATTAGTGGAGGAGTGCTCAAAAAACATCGCAGCCTGTGTCCCGATGCGCGGAATATATATTAATCATTACATCGCGTCTTACACCCGATCGCGCGGAATATACATAAGATACAGCCACCCAACGCCGTGGAATGCACCGTCTTCACAACTCCATTACTGTTGTGGTACAGAGAGGGACAGTTTGAGTAATACAGCCAACCAACACCCTGTGGAATGCACTGTCTTCGTAAACCT
Source organism: Amphiduros pacificus (assembly GCA_949316495.1). NCBI lineage: Eukaryota > Metazoa > Annelida > Polychaeta > Phyllodocida > Hesionidae > Amphiduros > Amphiduros pacificus. The sequence goes on along the minus strand of OX439008.1, from coordinate 26,672,605 downwards.
ATCGGTCCTTGTTTACGGTATAGAGAAGAAGCAGGAAACCAAAATACAACCATTGAACACCCCGTGTAATGCGTTGTCTACGTAAACTTTGTTTACTAGTTTACGGAATAAATGAGAATAAGAAACCAAAACGCAACCATTGAACACCCCGTGTAATGTGTTGCCTGCACAAGCTCTATTACTGCCTGTGGTATAAGTGAAAAATACGAATTCTCGATGCAAACTACAAAGCGCTCTATGTGATGCGTTACCTTCGCAAACTTTATTACTGTTTTGCGGTATAAGTGGAAAGTAAGGAAGCCAGATGCAACCATCGAACACCCCGTGTGATGCGTTGCCTTCGTAAACTTAGTCTTTTCGTTTACGGAATTAAATGGGAATAAGAAGCCAAAATGCAACCATTTAACAACCCATGTAATGTGTTGCCTTCGCAAATGTTTTCTACTGTTTGCGGAATAAGTGAAGAATAAGAAAACCCGATGCAACCATCGAACACCCTGTGTGATGCGTTGCCTTCGCAAACTTTACTACTAGTTGCGGTATACGTGAAGAATAAGAAATCTCAATGTAATCATCAAACATTCTGTGCTATGCGTCGCTTTTGCAAACTATATTACTGCTTGCGGTGAAGTAGTCATGGCTCAATCAACATATTCGTTCGCAAGAGGACCGGAGGAAACACTCACGTTTTAGGCTACAACGCTGGAAGGTCGTCAAAGTCAAGTCAGAAGTCAATGTATAATCAGAGACACAAGTATTACTATAACAAAAGAAGGATCCACTGTATAAAATGAGAATACTCACGATAATGTGCAGTGGGACACAACTTTAAGAACTGGCCAGTCAGTAACACAAAAGTCGATCTAATATACGAAGTGCGGAGACCACAACGATGGAACGAAGCACGTAGGCAGGAGGAAGCTACTTGAAGGCGCGGATGCTGAAAGTGTCTGAGATGTCAGCGGAACCGCTATATCATCCAGCAGCATCGCGCACACAGCGTCTAATCCTGCGCACGCAGGTAACAAAGTGGTAGGCAGCCTGTCATGAGTCATGCGGGGAACAGAGGGAAACACACTAACGAGGAGAGAAGCCAATTTTACAAGGTCAATTAGTAAGGGTCCGATGGGCACAGATCAGAGTGTCACCAACAACGGACAAAAGGCCACATGGAAATGTGGGAAAACAGATGTCAATCGAATCATCATGAAGAACAAGGCTATACATAAATAAATTCTAATAAGCCGGCATAAACGGGGCCATACGAAGGTCATCAGAGTAAAGTACTTGAAAGGTTGCTTGTGAGACAAAGTGGGTTAGGATGTCTAAATTGGCAACATCGTGTACCAATCGATATTCGGCTAAGGCAATTATAGCAGGCTGTTCTTAGGATACAAGAAGCGAGTCAACAAAGAATAAGGAGACAATTATGTGTGGCTGAAGCAACAACTAAACACAACGAACAAGGGAAGGGATTTGTAAGAAACGACAAAATCTACAACAATACAACACCTAACAAACTAATCAATTCACTTTTTTCGTTCCCGGACAGTAGGGGGAGGGGTGGCAAGTACATCTGCCTGAGTCTTTTTTCCCAAGAAGGAAAACGGTTCCCATGTATTGTCTTTGGAACTATAATTCTTCCATTTAATCAAGTATTCCATTTCTTGTGAGCCTTTACGCTGTTTCAGAATACGCTCAATTTCATACTGTGTATCAGACTCGTCATCCGCGTCATCAGCATCAGAGTCGGGTGGGACGGCAGTTTGAGCCGGTACATCACTATCACGGGGGTCTGGTGGGTCATTCTCCGGCAAAAGGTCCGAGGGTGGGATTGCATCTGCCGGGAGGTCGTCACCCGGTGGATTGCCGTCTTCGAATTGCAGTGGGGAAACGGGGCGATCGAAACGCGTGATGCAAGGGCGAAATCTGTTAACATGAATAGAGGACTTGGGCTCTATATGGGTGTCACATGCACGTACTTTGAAGTTGAGTGGAGCAGTTTGCTCGATTAAGTAATATGGGCCACTGTAGGGGGATTTAAGCTTACGGCCAGGGACTTTGGTGGCGGGGGAGTAAATCCATACTTTATCACCAACTTGAAACTTCCGCCCTTTATTCCGGGAATCATGATAAGACTTCATTTTAGCTTGCATGACTTCGTTATTTTCCTTCGCCCATTTGCGCGCGGTCTCAACACGTTCAAACATGTTGCGCACATAGTGCCTGACAGAGGGACTGGGGTGTGTAGGGTCGGGCAGGGACGTCTCAAACGGGTGTTTGGCGTCACGACCAGTCATTAAGAAAAACGGGCTATACATCGTGGCTTGATGTACCGACGATCGCATGGCAAACAATGCAGAGGGCAAGAACAAGTGTTAAATTACAGGGTTGGCGTGAAACGGCACTCAAGATTCGCATCAAGCAGTCAACTTAATAATAATCAGCACAGTGTGCGTTAGAGCAATCAACAGACACAGCGTTATTAGCGGTGTGAGTTATATAAAAGTGAAATCAAACATCCGGATCAGGCTAACCGTCGTAGTGTGTTGTCTAAAAAAATGCTATCAAAACAGCCGCTGTAACCGTCACTCTGCGTAAATACTCATGAGCCTAAAAAAAAATCGTCCATGTACCGGTACACATAAGGCAATCCTTCCATCATTAGTGGAGGAGTGCTCAAAAAACATCGCAGCCTGTGTCCCGATGCGCGGAATATATATTAATCATTACATCGCGTCTTACACCCGATCGCGCGGAATATACATAAGATACAGCCACCCAACGCCGTGGAATGCACCGTCTTCACAACTCCATTACTGTTGTGGTACAGAGAGGGACAGTTTGAGTAATACAGCCAACCAACACCCTGTGGAATGCACTGTCTTCGTAAACCTATCGGTCCTTGTTTACGGTATAGAGAAGAAGCAGGAAACCAAAATACAACCATTGAACACCCCGTGTAATGCGTTGTCTACGTAAACTTTGTTTACTAGTTTACGGAATAAATGAGAATAAGAAACCAAAACGCAACCATTGAACACCCCGTGTAATGTGTTGCCTGCACAAGCTCTATTACTGCCTGTGGTATAAGTGAAAACTACGAATTCTCGATGCAAACTACAAAGCGCTCTATGTGATGCGTTACCTTCGCAAACTTTATTACTGTTTTGCGGTATAAGTGGAAAGTAAGGAAGCCAGATGCAACCATCGAACACCCCGTGTGATGCGTTGCCTTCGTAAACTTAGTCTTTTCGTTTACGGAATTAAATGGGAATAAGAAGCCAAAATGCAACCATTTAACAACCCATGTAATGTGTTGCCTTCGCAAATGTTTTCTACTGTTTGCGGAATAAGTGAAGAATAAGAAAACCCGATGCAACCATCGAACACCCTGTGTGATGCGTTGCCTTCGCAAACTTTACTACTAGTTGCGGTATACGTGAAGAATAAGAAATCTCAATGTAATCATCAAACATTCTGTGCTATGCGTCGCTTTTGCAAACTATATTACTGCTTGCGGTGAAGTAGTCATGGCTCAATCAACATATTCGTTCGCAAGAGGACCGGAGGAAACACTCACGTTTTAGGCTACAACGCTGGAAGGTCGTCAAAGTCAAGTCAGAAGTCAATGTATAATCAGAGACACAAGTATTACTATAACAAAAGAAGGATCCACTGTATAAAATGAGAATACTCACGATAATGTGCAGTGGGACACAACTTTAAGAACTGGCCAGTCAGTAACACAAAAGTCGATCTAATATACGAAGTGCGGAGACCACAACGATGGAACGAAGCACGTAGGCAGGAGGAAGCTACTTGAAGGCGCGGATGCTGAAAGTGTCTGAGATGTCAGCGGAACCGCTATATCATCCAGCAGCATCGCGCACACAGCGTCTAATCCTGCGCACGCAGGTAACAAAGTGGTAGGCAGCCTGTCATGAGTCATGCGGGGAACAGAGGGAAACACACTAACGAGGAGAGAAGCCAATTTTACAAGGTCAATTAGTAAGGGTCCGATGGGCACAGATCAGAGTGTCACCAACAACGGACAAAAGGCCACATGGAAATGTGGGAAAACAGATGTCAATCGAATCATCATGAAGAACAAGGCTATACATAAATAAATTCTAATAAGCCGGCATAAACGGGGCCATACGAAGGTCATCAGAGTAAAGTACTTGAAAGGTTGCTTGTGAGACAAAGTGGGTTAGGATGTCTAAATTGGCAACATCGTGTACCAATCGATATTCGGCTAAGGCAATTATAGCAGGCTGTTCTTAGGATACAAGAAGCGAGTCAACAAAGAATAAGGAGACAATTATGTGTGGCTGAAGCAACAACTAAACACAACGAACAAGGGAAGGGATTTGTAAGAAACGACAAAATCTACAACAATACAACACCTAACAAACTAATCAATTCACTTTTTTCGTTCCCGGACAGTAGGGGGAGGGGTGGCAAGTACATCTGCCTGAGTCTTTTTTCCCAAGAAGGAAAACGGTTCCCATGTATTGTCTTTGGAACTATAATTCTTCCATTTAATCAAGTATTCCATTTCTTGTGAGCCTTTACGCTGTTTCAGAATACGCTCAATTTCATACTGTGTATCAGACTCGTCATCCGCGTCATCAGCATCAGAGTCGGGTGGGACGGCAGTTTGAGCCGGTACATCACTATCACGGGGGTCTGGTGGGTCATTCTCCGGCAAAAGGTCCGAGGGTGGGATTGCATCTGCCGGGAGGTCGTCACCCGGTGGATTGCCGTCTTCGAATTGCAGTGGGGAAACGGGGCGATCGAAACGCGTGATGCAAGGGCGAAATCTGTTAACATGAATAGAGGACTTGGGCTCTATATGGGTGTCACATGCACGTACTTTGAAGTTGAGTGGAGCAGTTTGCTCGATTAAGTAATATGGGCCACTGTAGGGGGATTTAAGCTTACGGCCAGGGACTTTGGTGGCGGGGGAGTAAATCCATACTTTATCACCAACTTGAAACTTCCGCCCTTTATTCCGGGAATCATGATAAGACTTCATTTTAGCTTGCATGACTTCGTTATTTTCCTTCGCCCATTTGCGCGCGGTCTCAACACGTTCAAACATGTTGCGCACATAGTGCCTGACAGAGGGACTGGGGTGTGTAGGGTCGGGCAGGGACGTCTCAAACGGGTGTTTGGCGTCACGACCAGTCATTAAGAAAAACGGGCTATACATCGTGGCTTGATGTACCGACGATCGCATGGCAAACAATGCAGAGGGCAAGAACAAATCCCAAGAAGTTGGCTTATCATGACAAAGTCGTGTCAGATTTTTTTAGATTGACTGAACGCTCCGCTCGGCCATTCCATTGCTACGAGGGCAGTAAGGCGTAGTCATGACCTTTCGAGCTTGCATCAATTTACACAATTCCTCTGCGATAACGCTAGCGTAACACCCGCCACGATCGCTTACAATAGATTCAACATTTCCCCAGCGGCACCAAATATCTTCAAAGAGGCGTTCTGCTACCGAGATGGCTGACTGATCAGGGAGGGGAAAGGCTTCAGGGAAACGTGTGAGAGCGTCTTGAAAAACAAGAATATATTTGTTACCGCGGTCTGTTTTGGGGAGTGGGCCAATAAGATCAGTGTGAACCCGCTGGAAGGGGCGTGAAACAGGAATAGGGCGCAGGGAACCCTGTCTATTTTTTGGGAGTTTACTAGTTTTGCTACAAACTGGGCAGGACTGAACCCAGTTCATGATATCACTATGCATGCCGGGCCAATAATATTTCTGGCGAATTGTAGAATACAACTTGTCAGTTCCCAAATGAGCACCCATTGAGCTATCATGAAAAGCCTCGAGTAAATCATGGCGGAGGGTGGGTGGGATAACCAGTTGAGTTTTGCAACGGTCCTTGGCCGGGCCTTTACCTGGGGTCACGTACAAATGAAATAAAACATCTTCTTGCAAGTAATAATCGTCTACTTGCGCGAGGAGTTTGCGGGCCTCGCGCTGGATAGAAGGGAGGTGGGCTGATTTGAAATACTTGATGAAGGACTGAAGGGAGGGATCAGCAGATTGTTTCACACCAATGTCACTGAAGGTGTACAAAGTGCCGGATGACTGGTTAAGATCAGACAAACATTGGGCAGCCTCATCGGGGGGGACTGGTTGAGGGTCAATATCGTCAGAGACAGCAGCTAATTTAAGCTCTAGCTCCGGGGTGGGGCCCGGTTCCAACGGATACGTGCGGCGACTGAGGCTGTCAGCGTGCGGGATAGATCTCCCTTGTTTGTGGACAATCTCATAACGAAATTGTTGGAGGGTCAACATCCACCTTCCCAGGCGGCCTTTAGGTTCAGAACGAAATAGCCATTGTAGGGCAGAATGGTCAGTCACGATAGTGAATTTCTCATATTTAAGATACGGCTCATGTTGTTTACAAGCAGCAATGATGCTGAGGCATTCCCGCTTGGTGCATGTATAATTTTGCTCAGCAGCGTTTAGGGCTCGGCCACCATAAGCAATGACACGCTCGGAACCATCCTGTAATTGACTCAAAACGTTCCCGATCACAAAAAGACTGGCATCTGTTGTAATAATGAATGGGTTATCGGGTTCAATGCGAGGGAAAGCCAGTATCGGAGCCGATACCAATTTCGCCTTGAGAGAGTCAAAGGCAGCCTGTTTTATTTTATCCCATTCAAATGTGCTCTTTTTACTGGTGAGAACATTAAGCGGCTGAGCAATTTTCGCATATCCCTCCACAAACCGACGATAGTAACCTGACAGACCCAGAAAGGCTCGTACGTCTTTGCAAGAGGTATGCACAGGGTATTCGTCAACAGCCGTAGTTTTCGAGGGATCCACTTCTATACAGTTTTTAGATATGATGTGACCGAGGTATTTAACCTGCTTTTTTGCGAAAAAACATTTGTCAGTGTGGAGCTTCAATTTAGCCTTGTGGAAACGCGTAAAAACTCGTGTAAGATCGGTCAAATAACGCTCAAAAGAGGGGCTGTGAACCAGGACATCGTCTAAATATATGAGGCAGAGGTCAGAGAGGCCCTGTAACACAGTTTCCATGAGACGTTGGAATGTATGGGGTCCGTTGATGACACCAAACGGGAGACGTTTATATTCATAAAGACCACGATGGGTGATGAAAGCGGTCAGGGGTCGGGAGTCGGGGTGAACGCTCACTTGGTGGAACCCGCCCATGAGGTCAAGTGTGCTTATGTGTGTTAATCTACGAGCTCCCAAGCTGTCCAGGGTGTCTTGAATATGCGGCAACGGAAAAGAGTCAGGCACGGTGACTTCATTAAGCTTCCGAAAGTCTATGCACATACGGTACGAGACAGTGCCGTCTTGGGCAGGCTTCTCAACTAGAACGGCTGGGAAAGCCCACGGACTGTTGGAGGGTCGAATAATGTCTTTGTCTAGGAGGCGTTGTACCTCTTTGTCTATAATACCCCGTTGCTTATAACCGGCACGGTATGGCCGTAGCTTAATGGGGCTAACCGACCCTTTGAGAAAAATAGTATGTTGTACAACATTTGTGTCACCGAACTCGCCATCACGGGTCGTGAATATGTCACTAAAAGACGAAATGAGACGTTTCAGGGAGTCTTTCTGGGTAGATGACAGATCAGAATTTGTAAGGTCAATTTTGTGATGGGGGTCCGGGTCGGCAGGAGATGCCGAAATGGGAGCTAATTCTATATCATTTGCGGTGTCACCGGCAGGGGTTCCCCATGTGAGGTCCAAAGTGGGGAGCTCTTGCGGCTCAGAACCAAGGGGAATGGGGTCGAAATAGCCGACTGCAACGCCCTTTGGTAAGGTGACAGCATTATCGGCCATATTCATTAAACGTACAGGCACCCTCTGATCGTCGTGGACAGTAGCAAAAACTCTTGCCATGGCAACCTCAGGGTAGGAGGGTAGTTCACCATCCATAGTGCAAACACCTAAAAGGCCAGACAGATTACTAGGTTTGAGGCGGGCATGAGTTATAAATTCAGACTTGGCAGGGATTCTGATTGTTTCAGACAGACGTAATTTCAGGGACAATTTAAAGGCAACACCGCGTTGAGCGAAGTCAAGGACTACGCCATAAGCTGTAAAAAAATCGCGCCCCAGTATAACGGGATATTGTAAGTCAGGGACCACCTGAAAACAGACAAGACACTCTTGATCTCCGATGAGTAGGTTAAGATGAGTTTGAAAGTGGATAGGGACTGAGCTGCCCTCTGCAACCACAACAATCTTGCTGGCCGAGGGTTGTTGTGGGAATGAGTCGTCAGGACAAAATGCATGTACGGAGGCAAGCGTGATGATGCTACGTTGCGCTCCGGAGTCTAATAAGGCATCTATGGTGCTAAACTTGGTTTTTGTCGCGATGCGGCCATCAGGAGAGAGGGGGAAGAATTTTATATCATTGTTCAAAAGGACAGGGGGATCTAGTGGTACAGAGGCGGGGCAGGCGGAGACCAAGGGATCGTCATGTGAGTCAAGGGAATGAGGGGACATCTTTGCAAAGTAACAGTGAACCTCGTTCAATATGTCTGATTTACTATGGCTTATTGCGATATTAAACGAATTAATACTCCTATCACGTGGCCTACTGTCTTGTCTTGGCCCAGAACGGCGTTGGTCATTAAAAGGGGGGCGGCTTGAGTTATATCTACCATCGTTTCCCTGCCTGTTGTTCGAATAAGGTCTATTTTGGGATGGGCGCAGACTGTTTCTACCGTTATTTTGTTCATAACGGTCCCGGCCATACCCTGTCTCGAAACGGCCAGTAGGGCGGTTAGAACGGTTGTCTGACCTCGGGGGGGTACGGGGGGCCTGGTCACGGGAAGCACAGAATTTATCGGGGCAGAAGATAGACAGGTGAGAGTCCCGTCCACAGAAACTGCAGTCATGGCGCGCCTTGCAATCTCTGATCCAATGACCAGAGTTTCTGCAGAAAAAACAGAAGGAGTCGCCCTCCTCCGGACGGTTGCCAAGCCTATGTAGCCCTTTCCCAACATCTGCGACCTCTTCACGGAGGGCAGCCAAAGTGGAGGATTGCTGTGCCAAAAACTGAGACGTGGAGTCGGGTGGTGAATCTAACCCATTTAAAGTGATGGAGGAATCACTAGTCATTGTACAAACTGTGTCAGCTAATTTAATTTGTTCAATGGTGTCATCAAGTGTTTTAGGCGACTTCCCCACCACAAAAGCTTTGAGACTAGGAAGGAGACCCCTAACCAATATTTTCTTAGTCTCCATATCATCTTTTTGCAACCTCTGGCACTGACTGAGGACATCATTGATGTATGTTTCAGCAGATTCTTTCTTTTTCTGACTTCTAGCATCTAAAGATTGCTCGAGCAGCCAAGCGTTCGTCTCACTGCCGAAAATCTTGACAAAAGCTGCATAGAAGGAATCCCAAGAGCTAGTGACATCTGGGGGCAGGGAAAGGTACCAAACGTCTGCCGCGCCATGTAGCAACATGCGACAAGTGGGCACTTTCAAATCTGTGGGGGTATGGGAAAGTTGGGTGTAAGTAAGGAATTTGTTCATAAAACGGAGGGGATCATCCGTGGATCTACCATAAAATGGAGGGGGGAGAAGCGACTTAGAACCTTGTCTCTGTTGGTGGATCTTATTATCTTTCGATTGTGCATTCAACATGTCTACAATGTCAGTCTGAGCACCGGCAATATCAACGCTACGCAAGTGGTCTATAATTTGATGTAGCATCTCTTGTACATTCTCACCTTCAGCCATCTCTACCGAGGGGGATCGGGAGCGATCAGGACCCGAATTGTCAGAGTTAGCAAACTTGATAGGCGCCTTTGGTATGGGGAAAGCCTCTCGGTCGTTCTCTGCGACAAGGAAGGGGCCAAATTGAACGTCCGAATCTGAGTCGGAGTCAGATGAGGTAGAAGCGCGAGGGTGAAGCGGAGAAGTGCTGCCTGTACTGGCAGATGTATGAGACAAAGGAGCCTTGCTACCACTAAAAGACGGGGAGGTGTGCACACCAGAAGAAGAGTTGAGATCTGACAAGGAAGGGCTAGAGGGGGGTTCCACGCGTACGGAACCACTCACGAGATCATTTTGCCTCTCGGAGGAATCTTGGAAAAGTAAATCAAACTCACCTGCAGATGTAGAATCGTCTTCAGCTAACGGAGGATCACGAGCCACTTGCAGCTTGGTGGAAAGCTTTTTAGAAGACCGGAGCAACATAGACTTATATTCAAGTAACAGGGCGGCAGTCAGGATCTCCATACAGTATCAGCAACGCTCAAAGCCATGGATCGATTCGGATATTCTCCACCATATTGTTACCCACTACTGGAGAGTATCCGTCGTTGGGGGACGTGGACGGGGGATCAATACTCTACCAATTAGATAGATACTCTAATCTGTCCTACTCTATCGTACTGTACTGTACTTGTTAACCATAGCTCGCTGACTCGCTGGCTGTGAGTTTGGGCACGGATCCTAGCTATCATGTCATACCCTCATAATAATGACGGGAAATAAGGACTGCAGACACAGGATATACACAGTGTAATAGTTACCTTTATTCAGTGCTGTGATCCCTGTTTGTCTGGCTAGGCCGGCATGGCAATGAGCGAGGCATATGAATTACCAACTTTGCATGATACTTATGAAACCCTGACTATATGCCAAACACCCAGGTCTATGTGGTCATGATACTGAGAGTCATGGATCTTCCGTGGCAAGTGGTCGTTGATCTCCTTCTTGGCTCCTAGACTGGGGACTGACTCTGTGCTCTGCGTGACTACCAACAACGACGACGAAGACGACGACGACCCGGATTCGCGGTTGCGCATCTCTTTTAAGGGGCCACTCCGCGTCATCTGTGTGGGGTTGCCTACGTGGCTTCCTCACGCGTCATCAAATGGACTCGTCCTGCCTGCGTATCCAACTTCGGCTCCTCCATCTTACATGTGACTTTCACGGAGTGGTGGTTATGGTGACTCATCAACCATCAGTATCGTGTGTTATTGTCTATGAATGTCTATATATTTCCAAGAGTCTCTGGGTGTGTATTCTATATCCTACAGTATCTGGGAATCATTGCCACCAACCTCCCATTTGTTAGAGCCAGTCTGGCCCTCTTGGTCATTCGAGACGTTGATAATCGAGCTTGAATCCTCTGGCTGGTGCACTCTGGGAGGTACATATCGTCACAGATATTCCTCTTGCAAATATTTTCATTGGTCTCACAGTTTGGTGAAGAAGTCTTGCCTACCAAGTGTGTGTGATACCCGTCGCATTCTTTGTGATGCTGCTGCATTCCTCATCAGGAAGTCCAAAACCTCCTTCTGGTACGTTGGTTTGCACTTGCAAGAGTCCAACACCTCCTTCTGGTACGTTGGTTTGCACTTGCAAGAGCGATTCCTGGCCAAGAATGGTCATCATCTTGCTCGTTGTTTACAGATGAAGGTTGTTTCACAAGGACTCATTCATACCAGTGTGGAGTGTTGCGTACAACAAGGGATTAGACTGGGTCAATTGTTTATCGTCACACAAGTCATTGGATATCAAATTAGGTCATTTAATACGTCTTTTGTTGGCCAACTCACGAGAATAGGTGGGTGTCTTCCTTTTGTTTGGTTTGTAGAAGACTTTCCTGTGTGCTCTACACCTATACTTGCGATCCCTCCCCTTTTTGTTAGCGATGACAGACCTTGAAACCAAGAGGTCTACATCTGAGTCCAATTGCTCTGTAGTGCTATCAAACTGACTATGCAACATGTTGGCTAACTCTTTGTCACGAGAATAGAACTCTGTGGGTGTCTTCCTTTTGTTTGGTTTGTAGAAGACTTTCCTGTGTGCTCTACACCTATACTTGCGATCCCTCCCTTCCTTTTAAGCGATGACAGACCTTGAAACCAAAAGGTCTACATCTGAGTCTGTTGTAAATAGCACTTTCACTTTTACCATACACTTCATATTTATAAGTAATAAAAAATAATTTGATATCTGGGTATGATATGGAACTAGATTTTTCAAAACCTGAATTTATCATGACAATTACTACCTTCAAGAGAAATCAAGCACATTGTCAACCTATAGTTGGCCTCCTGTTTTCTATTATGAGTGAACTCATTGGGTTTTTATCAACATGTTAGCTCTCTTTGAAGCCTAAATACAAACGGAGAACTTTACACATGACTTCTCCAGAAAATACACAACACTGAAGGCAATCGCTGTTTTATTACCATTTTCTATTTTTCAAGTTAAAGTTGAATGTTAACAATGTGTCTGGACATTATATGACACACTTCATGTTCAATGAAAATAATTACCTGTAGAGTATCAACTAAAAATGGTTGGTGTCTTAGATTTAAATGAAATATGAATTGTAGATATCTACTTCTTTTGATCTATTTGCATTTAATCGTTGACATTTTTGGTCCTTTTTTCATGCTGAGAATGAAATCTTCATATTTGGATTTTATTTGAGTAATATGTGTGTCGCAACAGATAGATTAGATTTTTTTTGTAAATGCAGGAAATATAAAAAATGACTTTATAAAGAAATATATCAGAGCATATAGAAGTGAATAATAATATATATTATTATAGATATAGAATTGAATAATGAATCAAAAATGTCAAAAAATGATAACTTTAATGAAATCTTCATATTGGGATTTTATGAGTTTTGATGTGATTTGCTAAGAAGCTATTAATAACATGTACATTTTCGTCCATAATTTTAGTTTCCTTCACAAAATGGTTTGATATGGTAATGAGGATCCTGACCATTATCTCATGCTTGGTACAAGAGAGTGTTCTGCACCTATAGAGCATATATATGGGGAAAATCCTTTTATTTACAAATTCCTGGGACAGCATCATAGACTCTGCACTCAGGAAAATTGATTTTTTGGGTGGATTCTCAGTTACTTTGGTATCTAGGGAAATAAAGCTGCTGCCCAAGCTGCCAAAGAAGCATTGGATATTCCAGAAGTTATTATTAATAGAATTGTGAAAGAATCGTGAAGAAGAATCAGTTTTAAGTTTGAGGATAGGACAGAGACAATTGACACAAATCTGTCTCCTTAAAGTGGAAGATTAGCCTGAGTGCATTGGTTGTCAAAGGTTTGACAGTTAAACATTTTGATCAAGTGTGTAAATTTTTATATAATTATACAATACGTTTATGTGAAAGATTTACATAATGTTAACCAGATAGGACTTTATAACTAATGTAAAGAGTGGAGCTCTTTTTTACTTAGATCATTGGCCTATTGATCAAGAACCACAAAACATCAATTTGAAAGTCTTTTAAACTGCATTTATTTATTCATAAATATATCTTTTATATACATAACTGATATATTGAAAAATCAAATCTGTGTTATGGTTATTTATGTATTGTATAATTACGAATTTTTTATATATCATGTGTCAAATCAAGTAATAAATAACATCTTCGATTTCTTTAATGTTAAAACCAGGATTTATGTTACTCCCCCATGGCTCCTCTCAGTACATTCATCATGCAAACTGTCCATTGTTCATCCTCATGCCCTCTTATTCTTTATCCAATAAAATTATATCGTATCTTATCTTGATAAATATCAAGTTCTTTCCAATGATATTTTCACTGTCATTGGCCATCTTTGTCTCTAGATAAGCCAGTCTTTTGTTTTCTTTGTTTATCATGGTACAATATAGACCACACAACCTTTTCTTTACAAATGTGGTCCTTCACATGAGGCCTATGTACAAAATGGATTAGATATCATGTTTTTACAAAATCTTGTGGGAGGGCTACCTAAAGTCTGAAAGTACCTATGAACCAGAAAGTTATATCAGCTATTTTTAGCCATTCACCTCAGCCAGGTCTATATACCTGGAGGTAGGTCAAGGTGTGTGTACAGGTCAGTGGTAACTGGGACAGGAAGCACCATGAAGTGTGACAAATGTAAACAAAGTGTCAAAAAGACTGCCCTCAATGTGGGTAATGTCAGATTTGTCAAAAATGTGTAAATGCTGTAGCAAATCTTAGAGAAGGCATAGATAATGCCCTGTTAGCCTATGTTAACACATATAGACAAAACTCTACAAGGGTAAAGATTCAGACTGCTTGTACAAAATTTTATGATGATTCTGATGTTGTTGAGGCAAAAAGAATCCTGTATGACATGTTCAGTGATGAGCTGGGTGAGCCTCGCAATAGAAATGACTCTGACCATAGGAGTAGAGCTGAGGCCTGCATGGATGACATCTATGATGCATTCAACACATTAGACAATCATGATGTAGATGTTAGGTGTGGAGCATTTGATGTAAGTAGACTGCCTCCATATACACCTGAGGAAATAGATCTATGCTCAGTTCTCAAGAGGTTATCTCAGCTTGAGAAAAGACAAAATGTGTTTGATGACAATCTTGTCAGAGTCAGCAGGAGCTGACCTCAGTATTGTATCCGGTGGTGTGGCACGTCCTGATCGGCAGGCCCCACACAAGGGAGTGCCATCTGGTGGCAATAAAGTGAACATTGGTGGCCAAAATGGCACGGATAAGAATGGAAATGGATGGAAAACCCAAACAAACAAACGGATGATGAAACATATCATTGATACAGGATCAGGCAGCAGGGTGCTCCACCCCCCAGTAGAGACCTGGTCATAGAAAGAGTACTTAGAACTGTAGATAAGGATGATCTCAAAGAGCACATAACTTCACAAGGTGTGAATGTAAGGGCATTGGAATCTATGTCACATGAGAGTGCAAAATATCAGAAATTCAAATTGTCAATATCTAAAGATGACCTAAACAAGGTATATGATGCATCATTTTGGCCTGCTGGTATTGGCATTCGAAAATATTTTCCTCCCAAAAAGGTATCTGTTCCAGGAGAGAGCAATAATCGGGGTATCAAACATGTAGCCCCTGAAGCATGTGTTCCAGGTGAGAGCAATGGTCAGGGTAGTATCCTTGTACCTCCTGTAGTACCTGACCCAGGTGATAGCAATGTTCAGGGTAGTAACCATGAAGCTGAGATTGATGTAAATGCCCAACGTTCATGATGGATATTGTGAGTAAACTGAAGTATGGTTCTTACAACTGTAAGCACTTTGGTGTTGATAAATATGTAATGATACAATCTCTTTTAATTGCTTGTGATTTTGTGTTATTACAAGAGCACTGCATGTATGAAAAGCAGTTTTCTGACAAACTAAAACAGATGAACCCTGATTATGATTGTGTAGCTTGTAGTCCTATGGATGAGTCCGCTGGTTGGCAGGCCCCATGGAGGTTGTGCAATAATATGGTACAATAACATAAAATGTAAGATAGACAAAGTAAACTGTAACTCTAAAAGGATGTGTGCCATAAAAGTTGTTATGGATGAGTTTGAATTTGTATTATGTAATGTGTACCTGCCATGTGATGGGAATCCTGATATGGAGGAATATGTGATGGCGCTAAGTGAATTGAGTGATATAATGAACAAAAGTCATAAACAATATTTTGTGATTGGTGGAGATATGAATACTGACTTATCAAGACAGAATGTTCAAACTAATGTATTAAAGTCCTTTGTACAGGATGAAAATCTGCTTCTGTGTGATAATTCAGATAAAGCTGATGTTCCATATACATATTCTTCAAAAAGTAACGGTGCTATATCTACTTTAGATCACTTTATCATTACTCAAAATTTATGTGATTCTATCAGTGTATATAAATCATTATTTAGTGCTGATGATTTCTCTGATCATGTTCCCTTGATTTTAAAATTGTCTGTTGATGTGACTTATCATGTAAAGCAAGAAAGATCATGCAAACAGAGAGTTGCTTGGCATAAGTGTACTGACAATGAATTGTTAAAATATAAATGTGAACTTGACAAACTTTTATCTGATATTGACATTGACAATAGTGCTATTGAATGTTCAGATATTAATTGTAAAATACATTGTGATCATATCTGTGATATGTACAGCAAGATAATTGAGTGTTGTTTAATAGCATCTGACAAATGTCTCCCCCTAACAGGAGCCAGTATATCTGGGAACGGCACAGGTAAAGTGTTACCTGGCTGGAATGATTTTGTCCAAAGTCATAGGGATACCTCACTACTGTGGCATGATATTTGGGTCCAGAATGGTAGACCTAGAAATGGACTTGTAGCAGATATTATGAGACGCACAAGGGCCAAATATCACTATGCTATAAGACACATATTAAAGCATGAAAAAGAAATTAAGAGCTATAAAATGGCTGAGGCAATAAGTCAAGGTAATGGTCGTAGGTTATGGAGTGAAGCGAAAATGATGAGTAAATCTGGTCACTCATTGCCAAATATGATAGATGGTGAGACTGGATCTCATGCAATTGGTAACATATTCACTAAAAAGTTTGGTAAATTGTGCAATTCTGTTGGATATGATGATGCTCAAATGAAAGACTTGAAATGTGAAATTGACTATGATTAATGATATGTGCACTGTAAATAGAAATGATGTAGAGCATCACCACCATATATCAGTTGCGCAACTTGCATCTGCATTACGCAAGATGGCACCTGATAAGAAAGAGGAAAATGGTATGTTTTCCAATCATATCTTGAATGGTACTGTACTGTTGTCTGAACTCCTGACAATGTATGATAAGCCATGGGTTTTCTCCAGATGAAATGCTTTTAGGTACAATGGTGCCCTTGCAAAAAGACAAGCGTAGTGCTCATCATTGTTCAGACAATTTTTGAGCATTAACACTGGGCAGCATTATTGGCAAATTGTATGATAGTATAATAATTGATCAACAGTCTCATGTTTTTAATACTTCAGAACTTCAATTTGGTTTAAAGATGGCACTTCAACTACTCAATGTACATTCTTGGTAAATGAAACAATTTCATACTACACCAGTAATGGTACGCCTGTATATGCTTTACTGTTGGATGCATCAAAAGCATTTGATAGGGTCAACTATTGTCTGTTATTTAAGAAATTAATATCAAGAAAGATGTGTCCACTGGTGATCCGCCTGCTGTTAAATATGTACACAAATCAAAAACTGCAGGTACGATGGAATGATAGAATTTCTGTTCCATTTTCTGTTAGAAATGGCATTCGTCAAGGGGGTGTCATGTCACCGCTCTTGTTCGGAGTATATATTGATGGTTTATTAGTAAGATTAGAGAAACTAGGTATTGGTGTGTCATTGGAAGAAAATATTGTGGTGCTGCAGGATATGCAGATGATGTAATATTACTCGTTCCTTCTGTTTGTGGTTTGAGGAAAATGATAAAAATATTTGAATCATATGCTTCAGAACATGATGTACTTTTTAATGGTAAAAAAAGTCAATTACTTATATATGGTGAGAAAAATGAGCATATTAGAATAACTGTTAATAATGAGCCTGTACCTGTATTCAATGCAGCTGTCCATGTAGGGCACAAACTTAGCACTGACAACAAATAGTCTATGGTTGATGATAGTATAAAGAAATTTAATATGAGTTTTAACAGGTTTCTATCAACATTTGGAGGTCTACATAGTGATGTGAAACAAAAGTTATTTCATCAGTACTGTTGTTCTATGTATGGCTCTCAATTATGGCCTTTGTGGCATGAGTATATGGATAAAATATATGTTTTGTGGAGAAATGCTCTATGTAGGATTTACCACTTGCCTCGTAATGCTCATAGAGACATTGTTATGCTCGTGGCGGATGTAATTCCTCTGAATATATCTCTTATGTGTCGTTGTATCAAGTTCTATAGAACTGCAATATCATCTAAGAACAGTGTTGTAAGATATCTTGCCTATAAAGCTTATGTTGTACCAAAATCAACAATGGGTAAAAATATTAGATACTTAATGTCTCAGTACAATGTAACACAGGCTGATATAGTGAATAACTCTGTGTTTGTATTAAAAGAATCATTTGTATCAGGATGGATTGATAGTATCGATGAGGATTATTTTATGTATAGCCATATCATTAAGGATATCATACACATGAAAGAAGGCTACACAAACCAAACAGTAAATGTCGAAGAATGTAATGATGCCATTTTATTTTTAAGTACTATTTAATTTGCTGTTTCCTAACATTTATATACTGTATGATTTTTTACATTGTATTCATAGATATAAGTGTGGACCAAGATTCTGAATAAAGATGATAAAAATAATGATATACCATCAGAATTAATAAGAGATTACTTAACGTTTGAAATATAAAAACAATCCAAACTCAAACAAACCATTCTATTTGCAGATGGCAGCTAAACCACAAAAGAAAACTCGATCAGCCCCGAACACCAAGAACTGGGCCGATGAAGTTGAAGGGAAAGAGGTACTTGAGGGGGAAACATGTCCACCCTCATCACCACTCAGGTTGATTTTTTCTTCCGACACTGACAACCCCGCTAGTGAGCAAGACGTTGGAGCCCAGATAAATGAAGAACTAGATGGGATGACTAAAGCAGAACTGAAAAAAACACTGAAAAATGAAAAGGAAGAATTTGAAAAAATTAGAAATGAACTCAGAAACCTAAAACTGGAAAAGGACACTCTAGTAAGGAAAAACAATCACCAATTGCAGAGACTAGATGAGTATAAAGTAAATGAACAAGATCTACAGACAAAACTAGTAGAATTAGAGATGATGAATAGAATTCAGAGCTCAGAGATAAGAGATCAAAATGAGAAACTAGTAGAAAATAAGAAGAAAATCAATGCTATAGCAAAAGAACGATCATCCATAACTTGTGAACCAGAAATGACTAAGAGTAAAGTACTGTACCTAATGGGTGAAATGTACATAGGAATAACAACTGGTCCTAGGTATGATGATCGCATAGGCGACGCAAAGAATAAGATACACAGTATTCATGCTCTTAGAGAAGCATTGAAGGATAGTGATTTCAAAAATGACTTGAGTAGTTATGCGGCAGTAGTTGTCTGTCTAGGTCTGCAAGAAATAGTAGATGGGGGAGATGGAAGCACAGTGTTGAGTACGCTAATGGCAGAGATACATGACATGGCGAAATATGTATTTTGTCAGATCTTTGTATGTCAGCTTCCCCCCATCTCTATGGACAGCACTGACAAACTCATCTCTTCACACACTATGTATAACATTAATATTCAAAATGCTAAATGTACTTCAAAAATCCTATTCCTAGCCAATCCTCAATCAATCACAAAACCATCAGCCTCAAAAGTTGTTACATCCTGCACAAATCACTCCCTACTTCCTGAAATATACAAAACATGGTGCGACAGCATCAATAGTAGGATAAAAATGAGCCATGGGAAATTTCCCATTGATGTAGACACCCATGATGTTACCTCAGAACAAGACTCTAGCTCAGATGATGGTGATGCTGAACACTTTGTAGACTTCTCGGATGCGGACTATCCGAATGAAAAAGTTGAAACAGAGGTCCCAACTGATGCAGCATCAATGCTCATAGGTAGGGGAGGTGAGAGTATCCAGAAAATGGAGACTGACAGCAACACAAAGATTAGGAAGATAGAAAAATATAATAAAAAAGAAAAAACCTCACACATGATAATCAGGGGCACCCCCCTGGGGATAGCTAAAGTCCTTGTCAGTATTAGAGATAAGTTGCAAAAGTATGAGGAACAACAAAAGACACCCTGTCAACATTTCAAGAAGGGAAATTGTTTTAAAGGAAAAGCATGCATTTTTCATATTTAAACTGTGTGAATATGAAAAATGTGAAATCAATTGTTACAACCATTAAAAGTAAAGTGAAAACTACGGTAAACATGTTCAACACTGTATAAATGAGAACAGAAATAAAGATAAAGATTGCTATTCAATTAGTGATGTGTTACATATTACTGAAAAAATGTAATTGTGTAAATGCCCATACAATCAAATTTAAAATAAAAAATAAAATGATCAAATTAATTCCTGACCCAGTAATAATAAAACCAAGGCCTCATAGTCTAGTTTCACGTAATGGGAAATTGGTCATAAAAAATCTAAACAAAATAAAACTTTTAAACCTAGAAATATTAAATACAAACAAATTTCATATAAACCCTGAACTTTTATATAATGATAAAGATGAAAACACACTGACATTAAACTTTGAAGGTGTTCCCCAAGAAGTCACTCTTAATGGAAACAGTCTAAATATAGCCAGACGAACACGTGGTACATGTAGTTTCGTCTGCGAGGGGATTCCCGCCAAGATGTCAACAAGTAAAACGCGGATCTTTGACTCAAAACATAAAATAATCCCTTGCTCAACCGAAAGTATAACAATAAAAAGGGAAGGCAAGGAAATGCAAACACATATCCGTACACAAATAGCAGCTATGCTGGATCAAAAAATCGAATCGATCGAAGCTTGGCCACACCCACCGAGCCACTGATTGGACGCCCGAGAATGCATGTCTATGAATACCTGAGGGATGCCGGGCCTAATGACGTCACTGGTGAGCTGAGCGGAACTCCTCAAGCAGAACATCTTAATGCAATCAGTTGCAAATCATTGCAAATGAATAATCACAACTTAAACACATTAAATAATCCCCCTCATAAAAAAAAAAGAAAAAGAAAAAGAAAAATGAAACAAACAAAAATCACATCAAAATGAACAAGGATACTCTTAATATGGCATTTGCGAACACACAAAGCATGAAAATCAGTATGTAAATCATCTTACAGCAAATAATATTCAGAGCATGTTCCAATCAGCATACAAGGAATTTCACAGGACTGAAACAGCGCTTCTTAAGGTCCAAAATGATATACTTATGGATTTAGACAAAAACAAAACGGTTATGCTAGTCCTACTGGACCTATCTGCGGCTTTGTGTAACAATAGATGGACTAAAATCTGAAAATAGAGACATTACTTATGGAGTCCCACAGGGCTCAGTCCTAGGACCCATATTGTTTACATCATACATGGAATCTCTAAGTGAAATCATAAATAAGTTTGGCTTAAAACACCACATCTATGCAGATGACACACAGATTTACATCACTATGGACCCTAAATCAAAAGAAAATACAAAATTATCATGTAAGGATATGGAAAACTGTATAAAAAATGTAAAAACATTTTTTCGAGAAAAAATGAAAATTAATGATGGAAAAACAGAGTTACTAATTTGTGGGAAGTACTCTAATTTTAATAATAATGAAATCCCTAATGAGATTCTTGTCGGTGAATCTGTTATAAATAGATCTCAAAAGGTTAACGACCATGGAATCATCTTTGATCAAGAGCTTAATATGAAAAACCAAATCATGTGTAAAAATGTTTTTTTCCATATTAAAAACATTTCAAGTATCAGAGATTGCCTGGATAAGAAAACAACTAACACATGCATTCGTAACCTCAACGATCGATTATGGTAATTCTCTGCTTGCGGGATTACCAAAATGTGAAATCACAAAGTTGCAAAAATTGCAGAACTCTGCTGCGAGAGTAGTATGTAAAATTAGGAAGCATGATCACATAACGGAAAAACTGGCTGCCAGTAGAGGCAAGAATTGATTTTAAATTAGCCTTACTAACCTGGAAAATACAGAACAACAGGGCACCAGACTACCTAAAGCAGCTCTTAGTACCTAAAATGGGTACAAGATCGCTAAGGTCCTTCTCAAACAATGAATATGAAGTACCAAAATCAAACCTTAAGACGTATGGGGACAGAGCTTTTGAAATATATGCACCAAGATTATGGAATGCCCTGCCCTTACAAGTGAAAAATAGTAAAACTCTTGATAGTTCTAAGTCCAAACTTAAACCACATTTATTTACAAAACATTACATAGAAAAGCGCCATGAGCAGACCTAGTCTGAAATAGCGCTATATAAATGTATTATTATCATTATTATTATTATTATTATTATTATTATTAAGGGAGCTGCAGCTGTGTTCTTACATCCTTGTTCCAAGTAGTGTAGAATGGGTCCACTGTTTTATAAGTCATCCTAACCCTCACAACTATACATATGTGCACATATCCTGTTTACATGTGATTTGTTATTGCAGTGTTTATTATAAATTTACATTTATGACATGATATCAGCTTTTGCAATATAATTTTGGGCCTTTAAGAAAGGAGGATCTTAAATTTAATTCTGGCACGACTTGCAAGCAATTGTTACAGTAGTTCTTTGATTTCTCAGAAACATGATCATATTTCTGATTCTCTCATCTATCCATGCAATTTTTTGACATCAAGATATTGTACAGATTAAATATGCCTCTCTGACATACTTTTTGTCAGACCAGGTAGGTTTTCCAGTCTTCCCATCATTGAGTTTCATCTTGTTTCTTATCAAGAAGGTTCCAACTTCATTAATAATTTTTCTTGTGGTGCATATCATACAGAGATCTTCGAATTACTGGAAGCAATCCTCTAAACATAAGAACCAGAAATAGCATGTCATGCCTCACATGATCAAATGCTTTACTTACATCAATATACACTGACTATACATCAATCCCTTATCTAATATAACATATAACCATCTGTGGAATTTAATAAAATTAGAGATGAATATTTTCAAATCAAATATATATTAGTAATAAAAAGGTTCAAACCATATATACAAAGATCATATATATATTATATGTTCTTTTAAAACATACAACAATTTTGAACTGCACAGGAAAGTCATATGTGAGGATATGGTTTTCAGTTTATGGACATTTTTCTTGAAATAATTACTTTGCAAACTACTCAAGCAAGATAACCTTAACTTTTTTCTCATCAATTGCAGATATCTATTCATACAATGACATTTGATATAATTGATATAATTCATGATCTTCCACTGTTCTGTATGCAATTATAATATCATCAATATAGGCTTCAAGTACAGGTCCATTTAAGCACTGTTTACCAATCATGACACTGTGGGCAGCTGGGTCAGACTTTGGGCTTGCAGCACTACCTGTGCCACTAGAACGTATATGTTTACCATCAATATACAGGGAACTACCAAATTCTGCATGAACGGTAAATGCAATATGATGCCAGGACTTGGTTGTACATAGCTCAGATATAGATCCACTCACACCAAATTTTTTTCTTGTTGATCTGCTCCAACTTAATACACTCACACTTGTTCCATCTCCACCAAGCCATGTGTACAAACCAGAACCATAATTATAGTGATAAGCGTTGCAGAAAATGAACTGTTTTGTGGCACTGTTTATTCTTTGTACCCACATTGCTATAGTAATCCCATTAGGGCATGCGTCCAAGTCTCCAACACATTTTTGAGTATTATGGCCTAAATCCAGCCATTGACCAACTGAGAACTTGATAGCTTTAGCTGTGCCTCGTGCAACCTCCAGCACAGGCAAAGGAGACCCCTTGAGAGTCCCTGTTATTCCCAATATTCCCACTCCAATAACTGTCTTACCATCTGGCTCTATAGTCTCCAGAGGGAATATGATGTCATAAGGCCCTATATGAAATAATGGTAATATGACTTTACAAATATAAAAAAACAAAAAATGTAATTCTAAATATAATCAAGTTGTATAACTCTGTGCAGAAAACAGAAAATGTGACTCATTAAATGCCTGAATAAAAAAAACTAATGTGAGAAAGGTGATTGACTGATTGAACAAGTTAAACAATAATTATAGTTCTTGACCTTATGCCCTAAATTGTAGGAAATAGTTATTTATGGCTCTTTATAATATTTAATCCATTATTCACCAACCTCCACCTATTATAATTGTGTGAAGATATTCCTGCTAATCATATGATGTTGAATAGAAAACCTAAGAGTTATTTGATTCATAGAATACTTTGATATGGGCCATACATACCTAGACATGTTTCATTTAGGCTTCCAGCTTGTACTTTTATATACCCCACAGCACATAGACAATTGTAACTCCATTTGACATTCTCACATTGATTCACAGCATCACCACAGGGGTTCCACGTGGAACACTCATCAAAATCTTTGACAAGCAATTCTTACATATTTATAGATGAATTTCATAGTTACAAAATGTGTGCCTGATTTTATTTTCTTTGTATCTTATACAAGTATCTTATTGCACAAGAGAGACTTTATACATAATCAAATGTGGCATTTTGAGTTATTATATGGAATATGGGAATGGCAGACATTGCCTAATTTGTGAAAGAATATTTGCTGATGTAGAATTTAATAAATCTAAACAATTGATCTCATAGAAAAATACCTTCTGCGTTTCCAGTTGAAGAAGTACAGGAGTACATGCACTCACTTGCCACCAAATTCCGCAACTGACAGTTCATTTTTATAATATTGATATGTTTGTTACCAATAATTTGAATATCAAGATGTTTAGGCTTTTCTGCAAAATGGAATAAAAATGAAAACATGGCCTTATCAAATAATCTCATATGTCAAGCAAAAGACCATAGGATGAGGAAGGTGCTTAGGAAGGAGGCTACTGTAGTATAAAAAGTCTTACTTATAAACAAAATGTATTTGAAATCATGTATATTGTATAGATCATGCATTTACCTTAAATCCAAAGTCCGAAATTGAATGTACTTACATCTGCCAGTTTAGTTTAATTTTATTCACATGAAAAAAGTATTAATTCAGATTAAAGGGACCCAGTGTTAAAAAATCATTTATATATAATATTGACATTAGTAAGTGACTGATTTGATACAAGAGGGTGAAACAAGCTTACTACAATTGTTTTTTTTTACATTAATTTACTTGTGTCAGAAATAAGTATATGTCAAAGTTCCAACATAAATAAGTGCTATTTTGAAACTGTTTAAGGAAGCAGAAGTACCTTTGCAGTTTGCAATACAGTCTTTCAGACTGATGGAAAATGGAATATTCTCCTCCACTCTTTGTTGATTGTAGAGTTCATTGAAATTATAATATTGCATTGTGCCCAATAATGAAGAGGATTCAAGAGATCTTCCATCTTAAATTTAAAGTTACCTTTCACATTTTAAATCAGATTTTTCATTCCACTAGTTCAGACTAATTATTTCTCAGATCTCTGACAACTTAAAACACTTTTGTCTGTATTGATTCTAGTCAGTTCTTTGTTTGATTTTCACTTTTAGATTTGGTTTAAATGGATCATTAGTGATGTTTATCATCAAATCAAAATTTATGAGCTTAATGCTTAAAAAACTACTTTTCATGAATTGAACTTCCAAATAAACTTTGACTTTTGGAAACAGTGTTTATGGCAGGAAATCCATTAAATAATGTTTCGGACAGAAATTCAATTCAAATTTATTATTGATTGACATTAAATATTGCATTAAACCATTTAGAAACAAAATGAAAATAAGGCATATTTTTTCAACAAATTCATATAAACACTATGAGTATATATAGGCTACACATATATATTTAAATGTATATATATATATATATATATATATATATATATATATATATATATATATATATATATATATATATATATATATATATATAAATGTGTATATATATATATATATATATATATTTATATATATATATATATTTATATATATATATATTTATATATATATATATATATATATATATATATATATATACATTAATATACACATATATATTGAATGGCTCGATGTACCACAATTAATTACATGAGCAATGAGCAAATAATGGATGTGGTAATGATTTTGTTTTTATGAAACTTATGTAAATTATATTATTCATATACTTTTATAATAAGATTATAATAAAGGCAACTCGATGGATAATATTTTTTTTATAATCAACCATTATTCTTTCATTCTAAAAGAGTTGCTTTTTATATATCCAACTCTTCCACAAATCATCTTGATAATAACATCTGTGTATAACAATTTTAACATCTTCCACTTTTTAATATTACAAAATACAAATTGATGATGTGGAATATCAGCTCCATAATGACATACAAGTTTGGGGAAAAGGGTTAATTGGATGACTCAGCAGTACCGGAAAAAAATGAAAATTGCCATCATTGCGCCTCTCCTGTAGAAATAAGGTCTGAAACTAATTGAGAATAATAAGAGACCTGTCTGTTAATCTAAATCTCTTAATCTGAATCACATAGCACTGAAACTGCCTTACTGAGGTGCAAAATGATATCCTGCGTGATCTTGACAACAAAAAGGCAGTAATTCTACTATTACTTGACCTCTCTGCAGCCTTTGATACCATTGACCATCAAATATTGTTTGATAGATTGGAATCAAGATGCAATGTCAGTGTTCATGCTCTTGCAACCTGGATCAGGTCATACCTAAGGGACAGGAATGAATGTGTCAAGGTGGGGTGCCACAGATCCAGTCTCAAACCCATAAGATATGGGGTCCCACAGGGATCGGTCCTTGGTTCCATTCTTTTCACTTTATACATTCTGGCTAAGTATGGGCTTAATCACCACATTTATGCAGATGACACTGAGATTTACATCCCTGTTGATCATACCCCTGGTCACCAAGTAGACATTAGCAGACACAAATTACAAACATAGGCATCAAAGATGCAGCAACCCTCAACCCTAGTAATTTACTGCACAACATTCACTCCACAAAATATTTGTGAACAAAACGTCACTGCACCAAGGCAAATTGATGCAGGGGTAAAAAAAAACATAATAGTGCACATCTACTTCCTTTGATAGCTTATATGTGTCAAGTATCATGAAACTTTCATCATTTACTCTAGAATTATTGAGATGATGGGCCTGTGACCTTTAAAAACAGGTGAAGGTCATCGTCCAACAAACTCATCTGGGGTCTTCACCAAATGCTTATGTGTGTCAAGTCTCATGAAGCTGCAATCATTTGTTCTCGAGTTATCAAAATGATCGGGATTTCACATAATTGTTCCTGTGACCTTGAAAAGTAGGTGAAGGTCACCATTCATCAAACTCTGTTGGGATCTTTACCAGATGCTTATGTGTGTCAAGTCTCATTTGTTCTTGAGTAATCATAATGCCATCATTTGTTCTCGAGTAATCATAATGATCAGGATTTTACATAATTGTCCTTGTGACCTTGAAAAGTAGGTGAAAGTCAGGTTCCATAAAAAAGTTTGAGGTCTTCACCAGTTGCTTATTTGTGTCAAATCTCATAAAGCTGCCATAATTTGTTCTTTAGTTATTGTGATGCTTGGGATTTCATATAATTGTCCCTGTGACCTTGAAAAGAAGGTGAAGGTCAGCATCCATCATATTTGTTTGGGGTTTCACCAGTTGCTTGTGTGTGTCAAGTCTCAAAAGGCTGCCATCATTTGTTCTCGAGTTATCACAATGATGGGGATTTCATGATACAATTGACCCTGTGACCTTGAAAAGTAAGTGAAGGTCATGTTCCATACAAAAATGTCTGAGGTCTTCACCAAATGCTTTTGTGCAATAAGTCTCATGAGGCTGCCATCATTCGTTCTTGAGTTATAGCAATGATAGGGATTTCACATAATTCGTGCCTGTGACCTTGAAAAGTAGATGAAGGTCATGTTTTAACCAAAAATGTCTGAGATCTTCTCCAGATGTTTATGTGTGTTAAATTTCAGAAAGATACCATCATTTGTTCTTGAGTTATTGCGATTCTTGATATTTTCCCTTATTTCTCTTTGTGACATTGAAAAATAGGTCAAGGTCGCTGTCCATCAAACTCATCTGAGGTTTTCACAAGATGCTTATGTGTGTCAAGTCTCATAAATCTGCCATCATTCGTTCTCGAGTTATAGCAATGATAGGGATTTCACATAATTGTGCCTGTGACCTTCAAAAGTAGTTAAAGGTCATGTCTCATATAAAAATAATCTGAAGTCTTCACCAGATGCGTATGTGTGTTAAAATCTCTTAAAGCTGCCATCATTTGTTCTTCAATTATTGTGATTCACATTTTTGGGATTTCACATAATTATATCCCTGTGACCCTAAAATAAAAAGGTCAACAGACTTGTCTGGTATCAGCGCTATATAAATGTTATTATTATTATTGATATTATTATACTTATCATTATTAATACTATTATTATTAATATTATTATTATCATTATTATTATTATTATTATTATTATTATTATTATTATTATTATTATTATTATTATTATTATTATTATTATCATCATCATTATTATTATTACAAGTAAAGTGACAATAATATTAAATGGCAGATGTGCAAATTAATATCAGTCATATTCTTTCAATTGGATATTGCATATACAAATAATCAAGGAGATATACAAAAGACCGTATTCAATTTTATTTCTTTAAAAATAGTCTTTCTCAGGGCCAGCACTACCCAAACTTGTATGTCGCTATGGAGCTTTTAACAAACTAATAATATGATATGAGGGATTATCTCATACTTGGTGCTTCAAGAGAGTGTTCTGCACCTATGAGATATTCTTTTGCAGATCACCCCTCTGCCGAACTACTTTCGCAGATCACCCCTCTGCCGAACTACTTTCGCAGATCACCCCTCTGCCGAACTACTTTTGCAAATCATCCTTGGTCCAAATGACGACTGAGATCCTTCCACCAGAACCAACAAAAGAGATCTGTCAGGCTGAACACTGCATGAACCCATGCTCTTGACTTTATCTCATATTTATCTACCGCAGATGGTTTATATACCAGACCAGTGTTAACATTGTAAAAAGTACAGATCTTAAGAAATGAACATGTGCGTGCAGTGTTCAGGCTGACAGATCTCTCAAGTTGGTTCTGGTGGAAGGATCTCAATGCCCACCTCTCAATGACGTCATTACATAGTAAAATATATGTGGCAATGACGTCATTGAGTGTGACGTCATTAAAAAGGGGGCGTGGCATTGTTTATGTTGTTTGACACACACAACATAGGTCGGTACATAGGTCCATGCAGGCTGCAATATTTTCCACACAGTTTTGCTTTAAATAGATTGGACATCAAACCAAAACTTTATCTCATACCTATCTGCAGGAGTTAAGTGTGAGATAAAGTCAAGAATATAGGTTTGTGCAGTGTTCAGGCTGCCAGATCTCTCACGTTGGTTCTGGTGGAAGGATCTCACAATATAGAGTGGCACTATGCCCACCTCTCAATGGCGTCATAACATAATAAATTATATGTTATAATGACGTCATTGTGACGTCAGTGTGACGTCATTAAAAAGGGGGCGTGGCATTGTTTATGTTGTTTGACACACACAACATAGGTCCCAACATGCTGCAATGTTTTCCTCTCTGTTTTGCTTTAAATAGATTGGACATCAAACCAAAACCTTTATCTCATACCTATCTGTAGGAGTTAAGTATGAGATAAAGTCAAGAACATAGGTTCGTGCAGTGTTCAGGCTGACAGATCTCTCTCGTTGGTTCTGGTGGAAGGATCTCACTCGTCCTTCGGACTCTTGAGATCCTTCCACCAGAACCAACTTGAGAGATCTGTCAGCCTGAACACTGCACTCACATGTTCTTGCCTTATGTTGTCCATCAAAACATATTATATAAGATAAAAAATGTTTTTTGCAAATTCTTTACATCACAATAACACCCAAATATTGGGGCAAGCAATGAAATTACTCCTATTGATTGGTGTGGATGTTTATCAAATCTTACTGAATATAAGAATATATCCTATCCTTGCAGAAAAAAAACTCAGAAAAAACAAAAGGCAAGGTTGGAAAACATTTATATAATATCTCATCTTTATAGTCCTTATAACCATTTAAGTTGAAAGGAACCTCTTCATTCTCATCAATCTTTGATATAATGATGCTTATATTTGGGTGTCTCTCGTGGATCAATTGGGCAAGCAATGAAACCTGCTTTATATTGGTGAGCTTGTTTATAAAATCTTGAAAATAGGAATATTTCCTACCTCTGACGAAAAACAGAAGGCAAAGTTGGAGAACATAGAAAGAACTTCTCATCTTTATCATCCTCATAACCATTTAAATAGACAGGAACCTCTTCAGTCTCGTCAAACTTTGATATAATGATGCTTATATATAGTTGTCTATGATGGACCGACAAGCACTGGACTGGCTGCTCATTAAGTGTTGATAATTCCAATCTAAGTTGCAGTTATACATGTAGAGAATTGTTTCATGTGTTTTTTATAGCTTTCAGGA
Source organism: Amphiduros pacificus (assembly GCA_949316495.1). Lineage (NCBI taxonomy): Eukaryota > Metazoa > Annelida > Polychaeta > Phyllodocida > Hesionidae > Amphiduros > Amphiduros pacificus. The sequence continues at coordinate 26,642,510 of OX439008.1, read as the reverse complement.
AGATCACATAATGTTTTAAAGAGATTTGGGGTATGTTTAAATGATATGTGATCATGCTAGTGTGATACATTCAAGCCATTTTGCCGAAATCATAATACACCTCCCATAATACCATACTACACCTCCAAGGATTATTGTAGTACTTTTCTTGAACTTGTGAAAACACTGTTGTGCTGTAGTTGCTAGACCTGTACCAATAAACAAATATTTGAGAACAAACACCATTCCACTGCCCCAATCTGAAGGTGCCCCATTGCAAGTAAACATTTACTGAGGTGTTTGTACAAAGGTGCTTGGTCACTGATTTGCTAAACATTTTTTGTTGATAAAATGCTCAATATATATTTTGGATTTTAGCAAAAACCCGTCTACTTGCTAATTGGACAGTAACTTATGTTGAGGAAATATGAAGGGTTTTAGCATTTGATCACAAAGTTTAAAGCACAAATAATACATTATGTGAGGAAAAAGTGCTTTATCTGATTTTGTGAAAGCTTTAAAGCTTTCATGAAATGAGGTTTCCAAAACTATTTCCTTGCATAATATAAATGTTTAAACCTCAAACTTTGCAATGATAAATGAGTTTACCAATTATATTTTACCTACATGAATTTTTATGCCATTTGAAAGTAGAGGAGTCTTCGGCTTAAATCCAAATAATCCATTGAACAACTTGTCAACAAACTTTGTTTAGCTGACAAGTGATCTTGTAGAAACACTTTCTTAGTAAAGTTTTGCTAATGGGGCACCTTCAGATTGGGACAATGGAGTGATTTGGTTTACATGCTCCTTTTTGTCCATTAACGTTTGTCCATTGGTACAGCCCTAACAGACTACGAGAGATCACATGTAAGCGCCTGGTGGTCACAAGAGTACGTATACAGGCAGTACACTAACACATTCAGCAAAACACAATAAATATGGTAGGTGTATTTTGTTTGATTTTAGTGAAATAGTTTGCATGTATCACAGTTTCGTGGCCACATATCATTTAAATAAAACCCAAAACTCTGTCAAATTGTGACCTCTGTGATTTTATGAATGCTTAATAAACGTTGAGAATGCACTTTTCTGAAAAGTGGAAGGTTCACTCAGATCTTGATCATTAGTTTAGACAGAGTAGGATTCATCATGAAATGACTAAAATAATGTTGAAAGTGATTTAAAAACTCCAAACAAACAAATCATTCTTGGTGAGAGTGGTCTGTCCTTTGGATGAGTGAGATCCTTTTATCAGAACAAACAAAAGAGATCTGTCAGGTTGAACATAGCATGAACCCATGCTCTTGTTTTTTATCTCATATTTAACTACCGCAGATGGTTTATATATGAAGCAAACCAGTGTAAATCTTGTAAGAAGTATGGATCAATATTGTTATGTGGCCTCACATTATAGAGTGGCACTATGCCCACCTCTCTATGATGTCATTATGTTTGTAATGACTTCATTGAGTGTGATGTCATTAAAATGGGGAGTGGCATTGCTTTTATTGTTTGACACACACAACATAGATCTGCACATGCTCTAATGTTTGCCACACTACTCCGGACTCTTGAGATCCTTCCGCAAGAACCAAAAGATCTGTCAGCCTGAACACTGCACTCACATGTTCTTGCCTTATGACTACCCATCCAGTCACAGATTTACAAAGACAATGCGTCAACCCTTCAGACACAGGCCTCAGTTGAATTGAGAAATTTTAGCAGATTTTGTTTTGGGTTTTACATCACTTTCAACACTATTTCAGTCACTTCGTGATGAGACCTACTTGTAGCAGTTTTAGTGCTGCCTCACTGAATTGTCATGTCGCAGGTCCTTGACATGACAACCCACCCAGTCACAGATTTTCAAGGACAACGGGTTAACCCCTTTAGGCACGGGCCTCAGCTCATATGGGAAATTGTATCATGAGTTTAATCTCGGCACAGCCGGGGTTTGAACCCACAACCTTTGGATCACCACAGAGGAACTGGTGCTAATAAGCTGGTGCTCTAACCAACTGCGCCACGGCCCGTGGCCCCCAAAATTTTAGCAGAAATTCAATGTTGGCAGGGCCAGGTGTGAAGCCGACAACCTTTGGATTGCCACAGAGGAGATGGTGCTTATCAAATTGGATTCTAACCAACTGCACCAAGGCCCCTGGTCTGAGAAAATCATGTTACTTTGATATAAATTAAAAAGCATATCATATTTTCATATATAGAAGTCATATATTGAGATATTAAGGTCATCGTTAAGTCAAATATGGTATATTATATACAAACATACATACCGTATATGAGTTCCAAAGATATGAAGTTGAAATGCAAGGTAATGTACTAGATGGTCTGTCAGTGACAGCACAACCTAAATTATCTATTTGCTATATCTTATTTATTAGAGCATTAGCTTCATGATCGACTTTAATAAGAAGAAATGCTGATTGACAAGTTATCTGGGATGAAAGAATAATTGGCAATAAAGTCTCATTAAATGTGCATATGATAAATATATTAAATTCTAACCTGCTTTATGATGCACCATCTGAAAACCATATTGTGGAGGCTGGAAAACAGCCAACCAAAAGCATCAGTCTCACAAAGCAAAACTGAAAAATACAGAATTTCAAATCCCCTCATAACAAAAGAAATCAAGCATCCAATATATCTGTCCGAAAATAGGTATTCACATTGTAGGCAGCTGACAAACATTATACATAATAATCAATAGTCTTGAGGATGAAATAGGCAAGAAAAGAATGATTGTTGCCCCTGATTTGAGTATTGGTCAAGTTCGTAATAACGAGCAGATTCTCTGATGTTGGTAAATTGATGTGTTGTGACCATTTATTCATTTTGACATCATTATCTCCACAGAAAATGGTATCGTCTTTTTCAGTTTTTAGTGGTGATCAAAGTCTCTTTATTATAGAATTGTTTTATCTAAATCTAGGAGACTGGCTTACCTAGACTATTGACCCAACTGACCCAAAATAAGGCTAATTTAAAATGTTAATGCTCACTTTACTCAGATGCAGCCAAAGTTGTGCCAATGAATGAATGAATGGTAACTTATGCTGACTTCCATATGTCTTCTCCAGAAATATACACAACACTCCAGTCACTGACTTTCTTTGTTTTATATCATTTGTCTGTTTTTGAGTTAAATATATGAAATGTGTCTGGATGTTATATGACGCACTTCATATTCAATATAAACAATTACATGCTCACCTTGTATACCCACCTACATAGAATCAACTAGAAAATGGTGTCTTATATTTAAATAAGACATGAGTTGCAGGTATCTAGTTCTTCTTTTGATCTTTTTGCATTAAACTAGACAAACATTTTTTAGACAGAAATTTTATTTAGGAAATTATGGTCTATAAATTTAAGATTACTAAATATCTTCCTTCACAAAATAACTTGATACAGCGATGAAGAACTTAACTATTTGTGATTTACCAGTGAAAAGATCAAATACTTTTCAACATAACTCAGTGTTAAGACATCTATCTTCCGTGTTAAAGGGTTTAATTCCTGGTTGGCAGAAGTTCTTTTTTCATGCTGAAGATATCTTCTTTTTAAATTTTTATTTCAGCTATATGCACATCAGAAAATATAGAGTTGAAATGTTTTAAAGGTAGAAAGGGTAAAAAAATAATGACTTTATGCATATATTTGATTGCAAATGGAGAAAATGCAAAAAATAAAAATGAAAATAAAATAAAATGAATCAACATATTTGGAATAAACAAATTTGGGTTTATTTTGAGCAATGGCACATAAGCAAAAAAAACTGTAACATAGGGCAAATTTCAGTTTTAATATAATGCTGTGACCCCAAAGTATGATAATGATAATAATAATAATAATAATAATAATAATAATAATAATAATAATAATAATAATAATAATAATAATAATAATAATAATAATAATAATAATAATAATAATAATAATAATAATAATAATAATAATAATAATAATAATAATAATAATAATAAAAATAATAATAATAATAATAATAATAATAATAATAATAATAATAATAATAATAATAATAATAATAATAATAATAATAATAATAATAATAATAATAATAATAATAATAATAATAATAATAATAATAATAATAATAATAATAATTTGTATAGCGCTATTCCAGACCAGGTCTGCTCATGGCGCTCGGGTAATGTTTTCTGAACAAATACGTCTTCAGCTGGCTTTTGAAGCTTTCAATCGTCTTGCAATTTTTCACTTCAAGAGGCAGGGCATTCCAGACCCTTGGCGCATATACCATAAAATCCCTATCACCATATGTTCTAATGTTTGCCATATACTCATTATTTTCATTATTTTGTCCTCAAACTCCTATCCCCTTGTTTACGAGTTAACAGATCCGAGAGAAAGGATGGGGCAAGGCCATTTTGTATCTTCCAGGTTAGTAGAGCAATCTTGAAATCTATTCTTGCTGCAACTGGCAGCCAGTGTAGATCCATTAATTTATTAGTTATGTGATCAATTATCATCAATTTATTGGTGAGACAAAACAACACGTGAAAGTACAACAAAATGGCGTCCTAACAATGACAACCAAATCTCGTAACAAACCGCCGTTAGGTGGCGATCAAAGAATTATGTACTGTTTAAATCAACTTAAGATGTCAGCCCTGTTTGAAAATATTTCTTTGTTTTTTCTGCAATCAGGTGAAAGTGGGTCAGTTTATTCACAGGAGTGACAGCACCAATCTGGAAACTCCACAACGTTATGGTCCTTCTGACGTCATATGAAGATTCTCCCTTTGCATTTCCATGACGTCATGACTTGGACTCTCCTAAATGTCATTTCACGTCGTCAGGTTTAATATTGGGTAAAAAACTGGAGAAAAAACACTACAGAATGCTCACGGATTTGCATTTTTAGACATTATGACTGGGAAAGATAGTGACAAAACATACCGGGTCGGGGAAGCTGGGTGAGCGTATTCAGTGAGTTGGTGATGGCGGACGGATATCCTGAGCCGAAGGCGAAGGGTGTCCGTCCGCCATCACCAACGAACTGAATGCGCTCACACAGCTGACCCGACGAGGCATGTTTTGTTTTTATACCTCAGACAACTACTGTATTTTTTTTTAAATTATACATGAAACAAGATATTTATCATTAAAAACGTTTTTTAAACAAAGCGCACCTCATTTGACCCCGTCACGTGACTCGAAAATAGTGCGTACAGCCATAGACTGGTTGCCGCCCTCTGTGTATACACGATGTTCTTGACACTCGGTGGGGGACCAGTCTAAAGATGGCAGACGGAAAATAGTTCACACCTAATGAATACTCGAGGACTGTGGATGTGGCATTCGATGTACTCCAGTCTTCGTATGACCACCTCGTTTCAACTTCTGATGATACCAACGCAGAGGTGATGAGGTTGAATGCTGTCGTGAAGGGGCTGCAGGCTGAAAAACCAACCACCAGAGCGGACAAACAGGTCCTACCGACCGAGCTGGTGCCAGCTTTGCAGACAGTTCAGGAGAGGGATGATGTCATCCAGTCATTTTTGGTAGAGCCCGGTCCTGGCACATCTCCATCCTCAATTTATCCAGCATCAACTGATCCGGTCCTGCTGAAATCTCCTCAAGGCTACAGCCGAGAATCTTCTTGGCTCATTGCTCCGACAGGCTGCTGACCATGCCATGATTTTGCCGGACACGTCTGAAATCCAGGGTGGTGAAGATGGTAGTTTAAGAGAAACGGCATTTGGTCCTTTTTGCTATCTTCTGGCTGGGCTGGTCGGAGCAATATGACCGTTTCAGTGTCACCCCATTCACCCATGAAGTGATTCCAAACCACACTTAGTGTGACATTCTCCTTACAGATATGGATTCACAAATATAAAAGTTGATTTTCTGGCATTTTATACAAATAAATTGGTATATCATGTGAGCTTGAATACCAGCCGAAAATGAAAAAAATATCAGTGCAGAAGACGAGACTTGTTGATGTGGGTGCCATCTTGTGTCATGTGACAAAGGTACTTGAGGTGCACACGGGGTTTCAGCAAACTTTCACAAATCAAGTGGATATTCACATCTGCTTGAACTCTCCAACCAAAAAATTTTATTATGAAGTATTCTTTGTTCAAATGTCATCTGGGGAAAAAGCAAGCATTTATTTCATGTTGGTCAGCACTTCTGACAGAATAGTGTTTTACATGTGCAACCAACTTGGGGCCTCTTCTTGACCTACTTACGAAGCAGCCAATCTTGACGCAAACTCCAAACACCTACAATGGCTCATCACTGGGAGGAATTAGTTGTGGAACTCCGACTTGCGCGAGCAGAGCTCTGGCTATGTCAGGTTGTGAAGTGTGTCCTATCCCTCGTGAAGAGACAGGTTGCGACACAGTGTCGCGACCTCAGTGTGGACAGCAGACACTCTCTACACTTATTATTAAGATATCTCAAATGTCTTACACGTCTGATCTTGCTTTCTTGTGAGTTTTGGATCCAAATTAATTCATTTGCAGAATTTATTTTGGGTTGCACTTCAGAGGCAGTGAATATCTCCCACTGATGAGCCATCGTAGGTGTTTGGAGTGTGTGTCAAGATTGGCTGCATCGTAAGTCGGTCATGAAGAGGTCCCAAGTGGGTTGCTTTGTTTGTTTGTTTGTTTGTTTGTTTGGGGTTTTAAATCACTTTCAACATTATTTCAGTCATTTCGTGATGAGACCTACTTGTGACAGATATAGTGCTGCCTCACTGAATTGTCATGTCGCAGGTCCTTGACATGATAACCCACCCAGTCACAGATTTACAAGGACAATGGGTTAACCCTTTGGCACGGACCTCAGCTCATGTGTGAAATTGTATCATGATTTCTATCTCGGCATGGCCAAGGATCGAACCCATGACCTTTGGATCACCACAGAGGAACTGTTGCTGTTGCTAATAAGATGGCGCCCGTGGCCCCCAAGTGGGTTGCATGTGCAAAACTATATTCTGTCAGAAGTGCTAAGCAACATGAAATAAATGCTTGCTTTTGGTCGAGATATCTTTTGAACAAAGAATATGTCCTATTAAAATTCTGGTGGAAGAAATCATGCAGATATGAATTGTCATTTGATTTGTGTAGGTTTGCTGAACCCCCGTCAGCACCTCCAGTAACCTAATCACATGACACAACATGGAACCACATGCATCAACAAGACTTGTCTTCAGCTTTTAGAGTTGGGTCATTTTCAGATGGAACCAAGTTTCCATAATCTTATACAAAGATTGAAAATAACCAGTTGATCATTTTAAAGTACCAGAAAATCAAATATTTTATTTGTCAAGTCATATATGTGACGGGAATGTCACACTTGGTTAGTGGTTTGGAATCTCTTCAGGGGTGAATGGAGTGACACTGAAACGGTCATATTGCTCCGACCAACCCAGCCAGAAGAGAATAAGGAGGACCAAATGCTGTTTCTCTTAAACTAGGGAGGAATTCACTGCCTCTGAAGTGTAATCCTAAATAATTCTTCAAATAATTTAATTCAGACATGAAACTCGCCAGAAAGCAAGATTAGATGTGTAAAACATTTGAGATATCTCAATAACAAGTGTACTGTGTGTGCCTTCCACACTGAGGTCGCGACACTGAGTCGCGACCTGTCTCTTCACGTGAGATAGGGGACACCGCACAACCCGACGTAGCCTCCAGAGCTCTGCTCGCGCAAGTCGGGGTTCCACAACTATGGAGATGGAAAAACTGCCTTCACTTCAAACGCTTCATTCATCTTGTTGGCATTATTAGGTCTAAAGGGCCTACCATCTCAGTGCTCTCTCCATCGCCCCACCTTGACGCCACCTGCCAGAGAAACTGGCTGTTCTTTTGCAGTCACCTCAACAATCATATATTAAATGGCTACAACTACATTTAACTGTTTGAAGGTTCATTTAATTCTTCACTCGAGGCAGACGGCTGCTTGCTGGACAGCATATTTTCTGTGCTCATCACAACTGTAGAGCTGAAAACTAAGTATTATTTCTCTTACAATTCTTTAAACAAAATATTACCTACCCCTATACAGTGCTAATCCGTGTCCAGACAGCCTTCCTTGGGTTCCTCCTATTCCACCACTTCTTCATCCCTTGTGAAGAGAAGCAGGGAAAATAAAGACAATATGATCTTCATCTCCAGTGATGCTGCCGGCATTATTATCGGCAGAAGTGGCACCACCATCCGCTGCTTGAAAGGTGCGACCTGTGGTAGAGTACTGCTGCTAACAACAATATCCTTAATGCTATCAGTGTAGGTGAGCCTGATATCACCATGTGAGTCAGTTGTTGACCTTGGTATCAAAATGGACATGTGCAAAAAGGGATATAATCACATCACAAATCTACAGGCTATCAGACAATGTCTAGACGAGAAGACAGCTGTAACATTAACTCATTCTTTTGTTACATCTAATCTAGATTATGGAAATTGTCTTCTTGCTGGTCTTCCAAGATCTGACATTAAGAAGCTGCAATACTTCAATATAATCTTTCTACTCCAATTATTGATGAACGATTGGTCTATTGTATATTTGTTGCGGTAGGTTAAAGTTCTTGGATGAACCTATAATCATGCAAAGTTTCAAAACTGTACATCATATTGGTTTTTTTTTTCATATCAGCTAGTATATGCAGTGGCCGAAAGTTGGGGGATTTTGATGAAACCTCTCGTCACGCTTACTCGCGAATGACTCCATGGGCATGGTAACATCCTAAATTATGCTAATATGATCATATACCTTTATGTAAGCTCCTCCCCCTGTACTGCTTGAAAAAACACTTTTTGTCTATTTTGACTAATAATAAAAGGAATTTATGCTATGTCCCTTCCACCTTTTCTTAATATTTCACCTTTTTCTTTCAAATAAGCCCAAGATCAAGCCGAATTGTGCAGGAGATGCATGAAGTTTCTTTGATATTAGATATTTGACGGGTTTTTTTCAATATGCCTACAAACATATAACATTAAAATGTTGCAAGCAAAGCAAATATAGTGACATCAGACAGGAAAGTGTTGTCATAGTGACATCATACAGGAATGTGTCTTCATGAATTATGTTAATGAAGTGGAATACTGCTGTTACACTTTTTTTAAGCCCCTCCCTCGGCACTGCTGAAATGCTAGTTTCTGGCTATTTTGACTAAAAATAAAAGGATTGCATGCTATGTCCCTTCACCTTTTTTTAAGTTTACCTTTTTTCAAATAAGCCCAAGGCTTGGACTTAATGCACCACCAACAATTCCTGAAAAGGATGTTACAAATTTAACCAATATCTGTACAAAACAACATAGGATGAATCATTTATTAATTTAGAACTTCTCCTTGCATATCATGTTTATCAAAATTTTTTAAAACTTTTTCATGTTTTTGGGGAGTTCACAAAATCCAGTTTAGGAATGTTTTTTGGTGAATGAAATTGCATTTCACAAATTAGTGTTTTGTTCGAGCTAAAACTTTATAGAGAAATTTAATGGTAAACGATTGACTGATAATTAACAATTTGCCATGCAGACACATATCAGAGAAAGAATTTTTGGAATAGAAAGGTTTATGTATATTGATGTGAAAATTGCACTGTGAGCGCTCAGCTTTGTCACTAAGTGCAAATGGTTCGAAACTTACTTGTTTCAAAAGGACTGGACCTTCTCAGTCAATTTGTTTCATCAATTATGTAAGTCTGATGATCAATATATCAATTTTCATCAATAACAAATGAGATAGGTCGGTGCGCTTAGACTTCCAGCATATATGTGTTTCAAATATGTGATTCTGAGTTGTTAATCTTGGAAGAAAATAAACATATGATCATCACTTCATAAGAATGTTACTCACAGCTGCACAATAGCATGCAAAATCAACTGTTGTTTTGTTTAATAATTAATGCATGTCACAATTCTTTGAAAGTTCTTAATCTTTCACTCCACAAAGTCAAACCATTGTTACTTATATTTTCTCAAGATTGAATATTTAATGATATATCACAATTCTGAGTTAGTTTGACTTCTTTATTTGACGTGAATTCGGTATCTGCTTCATTGTTTGTTTAATGAAAATTGCAGTCTGTTTCCTCCATTGTTTTCGGTGTTATATTATAATAGCTTATTCTTTGTTAGTGGTGTTTTGAATTGTTGAAGAAATATTTTGTATAATTCGTGTTATTCTTACACTGATATAGTGCATACTAAATGCGATATAGTTTTACAAATTTCTATACATATTTGTATAAAAATTATGTATGGATTTATTTAGCAATGTTTTTGTGACTGTAAGGTGAGGTTTTTTTACCATCAGGTAATAAGTGTCTTTCAGGTCAAAGTTGTATAATCCTATATTCATTGCTACTGTTACTAAAGTGTTGCATGTTCTTTAATATTATTAAATAGACAAGTTTTATATTTGGAATGAGTTAAATGAGATGCAACTATACTGGTATTCCTTTTCAAACAAACATTCTTTCTTCAACATTAACAATGTTATCTAAAACTATAAAATTTAATATACTTTTGGAGCTTAAGACAGCCCAAAAAATTATTTTGATAAGGTTGGGAATTGTTTTGCGAATTCGTTTTTTAAATAACCCAATCAGCATTTTCTAAAGATTTAATAAATATAAATTATTTAATTTGCGACAAAATAAACCAATTATTATGTTTTACCATACACTGAAAAGGATTTGTTTCTTTCAACAGTTATGTGAACAATAAAGCTATCTGTATCAGTATGACATAGCAAGTCGATGCTCAGCCTTGCCACAGTAGGAAGATCCGACTATTTATCAAATAAAAGAGACTACCTGTTATTAAACTCAATTTCCTTGGTACCAATGGTGAACACATAAGACCAAAGTTTGCCATTAAATTCAAGGTAAAATACAGAATCATCTGCTTGAACTAACTGCATTGGTTGTTGATACACTTGGCTCTATAGATCTAATCTTGGGAACAAAACGTTTGCAGAAAATGAATGGATTTCAGTAATAACACCTTACACTTTAGATCTAAATCCATTCTACTGAAACCCAGCAATAAGATCACATTACAGCCAGGTGAAACAAAACGCATTGATTTAGTAGGCAAATTGTAAGCCTTCCTCAGGAATGCTGATGTGCATGTCAAATCTTATAAGAGTTTAGCAAGATATGCACCGTCGGAGTTCCTAACTCACCTGAGAAAGGGCCGAGCTTCGGTTTTAGTACACAACCCTACCACCCAAACAGTGCATATGAGTAACGATAAACCTGTGGCACAGTTAGAACTAGACAAAGGAAACAATACCTATACCAGGGTGTACAAAATTCATGCAGGCAATAGTCAAACTGCTTTCTTCTGTAATGAGAGTGACACACTCAACAACTACATTTGTGGGGACAGGAGTCAGAGATTCATTAAGGACGACAATATGAACACAATGACTGAACCTATGTTTAATATAGAGGCCATTGACAGGGTAAAGTTACATAAGGACAGGAGTAACCAGTTTAGCTATTTGCCCAAGACAGACCCCCGACTGAGTATGACAGATGAAGAAATCATAGACAGAGACTTGTCAGTTGACAAAACAATGCTGATCAAAACAATGCTGATCAAAACAATGCTGATCATCCAATAACAATTCTACAAAATTTCAGAAAGTACAAAATAGAAAAGAAAAAAACCAACTAAATTTTATATCTAATAACTTGAAACAATATAATAAATTATTCACAAAAGAAGAATGAAACTTGCTTTGAATAAATCTCAGTAAAATTCACTACCAAATCCTTGAACACCTCCCTAACCAATCACTTGGGCATCTTTCATATATTTTTAATAAAATTTGGGAAAGTGGTGATTTTCCTCCTTCATGGAGTGAAGCCACTATTATTCCCATTCCTTAACCTGGCAAAGACTTGTCAGACTCAAATAACTATCTTTGCATTGCTTTAACCAGTCGTATCTGTAAAACAATGGAACAAATGATTAACGAGCGTTTGGTTTGGTGTTTAGAAACTACGGCTTATATTTAAGTTGCACAGAGTAAGTTTAGAAAAACTATTGACCATCTGGTACGTTTAGAAACATTTATATGAGAGGGTTTTATAAAAGGCAAACATGTTGCTAGTATTTTCTTTGATTTAGAGAAAGCGTATGATACTACGTGGAAATTTGGGATAATGAGCAATTTATATATGGGATTAAGGGATCGTTTACCACTTATTGTTCTAAATTTCTTGTCAAATAGACAATTCAGGGTCCGAGATGGTTCATCACTTTCTGATACTGTAGGCACACATTTACCAACAGAAAATACCAAACACTCTCCCCAGGTGACATGGCCGACCTTGACCTTTGACTATGTCACCACAGGTCAACTCTATCAGCTGACTAGTACACAGCTGTCTGGGGATATCCATCAAAACCCGGGACCTACTAAAGACCCTTGTGCCCTATGTAATAAAGGTGTTAGAGTGGGAATACAATGTGATCTTTGTGACAATTGGTACCACAGGGCCTGCCTCAAAATACCACATAGTGAACTACAAAGACTAGGATTAAGTGAGACTGATTGGCTATGTGTCTCATGTACTTCACTCAGTGCCCTGCCAGATGAAACCCCCTGTCTTTTTGAAGAAAATGAGGAGGAAGACTCTGTCCCCAGTGAAGAGGATTTACCAAGGTCAACCCTGGCAAAGGACCTTCCTTCTGGATTAAAATTCTCAACATGGAATATCCAAAGTCTAGAGTCTAAACTAGATCAAGTTAAAATTATACTGAATGATCCTAATGAGGCAGCCATCATTGGATTTACTGAAACATGGCTGTCAACCAACACTGATGATAAGGATATAAAGATACCTGGATATACACTAGCATCTAGGAGAGACAGGGAGATAAACAGATGGGGAGGAGTAGCCATCTACACTCTGCCTGAATTACCATGTAGAGACAGACTTGATCTCCGCCATGCTAATTTGGAAGCTACATGGATAGAGTTATCATTCCCAAAAGCCAAACCTATCCTAATTTGTGCAGTGTACAGACCACCAGACTCAAAAACTGAGTGGTATGATAACTTCTCAGAAATGTGTGAATCCGCATATAGTGAGGAGAAGGAACTCATTATACTCGGAGATATAAACCTGGACTACCTAAAACCAGATACTATCCCAAACAAATGGAAAGCAACAACTGACATGTTTAACCTTACACAGCTGATAAATGAACCAACTCGTGTGACAAAAACATCTAAAACATGTATTGATCATATTTATGTAACCAACACAGAGCATGTCAGAGCTACTAAAGTACCTCATATTGCATTATCAGACCATTTTCCAGCTTGTTATGTACGTAAACACCATGCTGCCCGACACACAGGAGTACATAACACCATCAAATACAGGTCATACAAAAATTTTGATTGTGATTCATTTGCCAATGACCTAGAAACAGTACCTTGGATGCTATGCAACACATTCGAGGACCCAAATGATGCTCTCGATTGCTGGAAAAAACTATTTATGGATGTTGTGGACCAGCATGCTCCTTTACTGGAGAAACGTGTGAAAAGGCAAAAACAACCTGACTGGTTCAGTGACGACATCCAGCAATCAATGAACCTTCGGGACAAATATGCACAGGCAAACGACATAGACAATATGAAATACTGGAGGAATAAAACAACAGAACTAATAAAAAAAGCAAAATCCACATATTACTGTGATATAATTTCATCAGTCCTCCACAATGGAAAGAAACTATGGGAACTGCTTAGAGAGTTAATCCCATCGGGAAGCTCTGCAACACCAGTCACAATCAAAGATGGTGATGCAACACTCTCTGAGCCTCAGGATATTGCAAATAGCTTTAATGAAATATTTGTTAACATAGCAGACTCCATCAATGTTGCCACAGGTCAAAGTGGTGACCATGAGAATCTGAAAAACTTTGTAAACTCAAGAACAGACAATACAGAGTTTGATATTCCCTTTGTTACACAGGAAGCAGTTCTTAAAGAACTGCAACATCTTCAGGATGGAAAAGCTGTTGGTCTAGATGGCCTACCAGCCAAGCTTTTGCGCATAGGAGCAAATGCCATAGCACCAGCTATGACAAGGATTTTAAACTTGTCCATAAAAACCGGCATCTTTCCAGATGAGTGGAAAACAGCGAAAGTTGTTCCAATCCACAAAAAAGGATGTACACAAGACCGTGGAAATTACCGGCCAATTTCAATATTATGTACCCTCTCTAAGCTCCTGGAGAGACATATTCACCAATCATTTTATAAATACCTTAACAGTCACAATTTGATACATATTGCCCAATCTGGCTTCCGCCATCTGTTCTCATGTGAGACAGCACTCACTCACATAGTGAACAAATGGGTATCTGCCATTGATGATGACTCCATGTGTGGAGTTATTCTACTTGACTTGAGAAAGGCATTTGATCTCATAGATCATGATATTTTACTGCAGAAACTGAAGATATACAAATGTTCAGAAAAGACCATGAAATGGTTCACATCATATCTAAAGGAGAGAAGCCAATGCACCACCTTCAAAGGCAAAATATCTGAAAAAGCCGAAACCAAAACAGGTGTGCCACAGGGCTCAATTCTGGGTCCTCTCTTCTTTATTTTATTTATTAATGATCTGCCCATGTCTATTAAAAACAGTGACACAGATATGTATGCTGATGACAGCACACTCTCATGTGCTGCAAAAACAATCCCAGAACTCAACCAAAAACTATCTGAAGATGGGGCCAGTGTCTCAGCTTGGTGTACAGAAAACCGCATGGCAGCAAACTGTACCAAAACCAAGTTAATGTTGCTCACAACTTGGCAAAAGAGAGCAACATTACAGGACCCCACACTCACTGTTGAGATGGACGGTCAACTTCTAGAAAATGTTGAAAATGAAAAACTTCTTGGAACCACTATCAACAACAATCTGTCCTGGGAGAAACACATAGACAGCGTAATAAAAACTGTCAATAAGAAACTGGCTCTCCTCAGAAGAATAAAATCCTACTTACCTCTAGCTGCCCGCAAACTGTTTGTGAATAGTCACATTTTACCACATCTTGACTATTGCTCGACTGTCTGGGGATGCTCCCCACATGTCAGTAATCTTCTTACCATACAAAAAAGGGTAGCTAGAACAATATTGGATGTAAAGGATCTAATGGCACCAGAAAACCGATCCAGCAAACTATTCCAGACTCTCAATTGGATGCCCATCCAGGAGAGAATAGACTACAGAAAAGCTATCATGGCTTTTAAAAGTCTAAATGGCTTAGCCCCGAAATATATGACTGATATGTTTTCATATGTAGGTGATACTCACAACAGGCAAACACGAGCTGCTGCAAATGGAGATTTAGCAGAAAAATCTGGCAAACACAAGGACATATACCAGCATAGTTTTGTGCCTAGTACAATTAGAATTTGGAACAACCTGAAATCAAATATAAAGGATTCTATGAGTGTAAACAGTTTTAGATCAGCCTACCTGAGAGACTATTTTAACCACTAGGTCGCCTGCTTTTATCAAGTTTTTATGCATTTTATCCTTGTATATACTGTACATAGTTAGTTTATCCTAACCTAGTAGCTCTATTAACAAGAGGGCCCTTTGGAAGATAAGTATTAAGTTGCTTAAAAGTGTAACCCTCATGAAATAAAGATTATTATTATTATTATTATTATTATCATGAAATGGGTGTTCCACAGGGTAGTATATTATATGTTACACTATTCATTATAAAAATCAACAGCATAGTCAATTGTGTAAGACCTGAAACAGATTGTTCATGATTTGTTGATTTATGCTACAGGTCCACAAGCATGCATACTATAGAAAGACAGCTCCAACAACATCTTAATGAAATAAAAGAATGGGCTGATCATAACGGATTTACATTTTCTTTAAAGAAAATCGTGTGTATGCACTTTCATAAAAAATGGAAGGTTCACCCAGATCCTTATCTTTATTTAGGCCAAACATCTTTTATACCTCACATTAAATACGTTGACAAGAAATGCCAGAAGGCATTAGATTTATTACGGGTTCTTGCCCATATCGATAAGGAAGGGGACCGTAATGTTTCATAACGATTATATAGAGCACTGGTACGTTCCAAACTTGATTGTGGATGTATAATATATGGATCAGCTCGTCCATCTTATATCAAAATGATTGATCCAATTCAAAATCAGGGTTTAAAAGTATGCCTTGGTGCATTTCATACATCACCTGCAGATAGCTTGGCAGTTGAGGCAGTTTACTGCCTCTTGAATTAAGAAGATAAAAGTTTGCCCTCCAGCATGCTGCAAAAATTGCAGCAAACCCAGACAATCCTGCACATGATACCATATTTAAAAAAATAAACCTAATACAATACTGACTTTTGCAATTTGCATCAAAGAATCTTTACAATCTAAGTCCAAATCAAATAGCCAAATTTCAATATTCATAAACACTTCCATGGACACTTCCATGGAGGCAACTTTAAATATTAATGGAGCCATGTCAGAATTAAAGAAATACTCAACATATCCATCCCTTTATATAAATAGATATAAAGATATAAAATCTATTTTCACATATCAAAATGATTGATTCAATTCAAAATGAGGGTTTAAAATTATGCCTTGGTGCATTTCATACATCGCCTGCAGATAGCTTGGCAGTTGAGACAGTTTACTGCCTCTTGAATTAAGAAGATAAAAGTTTGCCCTCCAGCATGCTGCAAAAATTGCAGCAAACCCAGACAATCCTGCACATGATACCATATTTAAAAAAATAAACTTAATACAATACCAACTTTTGGCATTCGCATAAAAGAATCCACTGCGTGAAAAATTAGATTTACAAGAGGCCAATATGTATATATTGTTGAAGTAAATTTGAAATTAACATGACCTTTCAGACATATTTACAAACTGTAAATTGGCAATTTACAAGACCTTTAATGTATGCATCAAAGACAGTAAAGACCGGAATTTGCAAGCCTTTACAAAATCAGAAAAGATGTTAAATTTCAAATAAACAAGACAAATACAAGATACTATATGCTTGTAAAGATGATCAAGATGCATGTGAAAAGCTTGTCAAATATGATCTTTACTTGATCTTTATAAAATCAGAAAAGATGTTAAATTTCAAATAAACAAGACAAATACAAGATACTATATGCATGTAAAGATGAACAAGATGCATGTGAAAAGCTTGTCAAATATGATCTTTACTTGGACACAAAATATGCTTAAATGTATTATTTTAACATTTACAATATTTAGCTAAGATGCTTATATATAAAGACAGCATATTTACAAGAGAGATCTTTATTTGAAGGTTATACCTCAGGGCATTTGGATAATTGATAATAAAGGGCATTTGGATTTTTGCACTGATGGCCATTGTTAGGAAAATAACAATTAAAAAGGTCATTGAAATAAAATTGCTGAAACTATCTGTCTGAAATGAAAATAATTTATAGAAATATAAATAACATACACATTTGAAAGACATTTCCAAAAATGGCAAAAGGTCATTGACCATTTCTGCACAAAAGTTTTCTAAAATACAGATTCATTGTCCTTGAAAGGAAACAAGGAGCCTAACTACAAAACATAAATATCCTGAAACTATATGTGACCTTCTCAATCAAGTCCCTTGTTAGAGCTGTATCATTACTTGTAAAAGGTCAATGACCTTGCCTGAAAATAAGCAGCCCTGAAACATAATTAAAATCAAGATATTTATCCTTGGATAGGTTGTGACCTTTTCAACCAGGGCCCTTATTATAATAATGCACAAACAGCAAAAGTTTATTAACATAGAAAAGGTCAATGCCCTAACATGGGAATAATCAATAGTGAAACAGGACAAGGCACATCATAATATTGAATTGTGTGTCATCTTTTCAATCAATGACCTTTTTCAGTAGTTGGCATCATTGAATTTTATAAGACCTTGTCAATCAAGGTCTTTGTTAGTGCAAAGAATAGTGATAGGTCATTGACCTTTCATGTAAAAAAAAAATAAAATAAAAAAGGTGAAACAAAATGACAGTTTATAAGATATTGAATAATTTGTGACTCTCTCAATTAAGGCCCATGATAGAACAGTGCACAAAACAGAAAAAGGTCATTGACCTTGCATCAAAACAAGCAGTCCTGGAAGAAGACAAAATGCAATGTATATCAATCCTTGATATATGTGAACCTTTTAACTGAGTCCTTGTACGAACATTGCATAAACTGTTGGAAGGTCATTGACCTTTATTTGAAACCAGCAATCCTGAAACAAAACAAACTGTACATCAAAGTGTGTTTCTTGTCAATGACCTTGCATCAAAATAAGTAGATATGAAACAAAACAAAAGGAAAGGTTGTGTAATGTATGGTTGTCATTGAATAACCATTCAAATCAAGGCCCTTGTGAGAACAGTATGTGGACTTGTCATTGACCCTGTCTGAAAACTAGCACCTCTGAAACAAAACAAAAGACAATGTATCTTATATATTATATTTGACCTTGATGGTTTGATCTTTTCAATCAGCTCCCTTGTCAAAACAGTGCATAAACTCATAAAAGCTCATTGACCTTGCCTGGAGATATGCAGTCCTGAAACAGAGTAAAATCAAATTATATTGTTACAGTAAAAAGTATATCCTTGGAGGTAGTGTTTTCTGGAAAATGCCCTGCAAAACAATATTTCTATTTCTACCGCCTAAATTCATACTGTTAAATGAATCATGATATGTAAATGGCATGTGGAGGTTTCAGCCTGTCACTGCTCCTGTATGGAAATGGACATTCAATGTGTTACAAGTCTGCTAAAATAATGTTTTGTGAGGCACACAAGTATCCTAGTCCTGCCTGCTCATCTGCTGTGTGAGTGTTTTCTGCCAAATGGTAATTTTCCAGGAAGTTAAACAAGATTTATAGGTCACCATTGATGTAATGAGGGGGTGAATGAATGCCGCTTGTCCCAGATGAAAGAAGATAAATTATATGACCGGATGACCCAGACTGATTAACCCCAAAACATCTGGATATTTGCAAGAGTGGGAAAAAAGGGAAAACTATTGACAAGGATAATGTGTTCATGTCTCACATGCTGTCTGCAGTGTAAAACCAAACACCAACTGAATTTCTATCAGTATCTAATTTATAACTCAGCAAATAAAAATGTCAACCAGAATTTGTCAAGAATTGTCAAGAAATGGATCTCTTCCCCAATGTAACTTACAAACCAACATTGGCTGATATCTTGGCTTGTAGTGAACATATTTTCACTCTGAAAAGTCCTAATAGTATCTAAACGACCTCAGGATCATGAAAATAGAGATATCTAAGAGATCTGTATGATAAATAGTACCATAATGGTGTAAAAAACGGCAGGCGCAATTTTAATGTTTTATACCATTCTTGTCACTTCCCATCCAAGATTTGCTAATATCTTGGCATGTAATGAACATATTTTCACTCTGAAAAGTCCTAATAGTATCTAAACAACCTAATGATCATGGAAATAGAGATATCTAAGAGATCTGAGTATTGAATAGTACCACAAAGGTGTAAAAAACGGCAGGCGCGATTTTAATGTTTTATACATTTCTTGTCACTTCCCATCCAAGATTTGCTAATATCTTGGCTTGTAGTGAACATATTTTCACTCTGAAAAGTCCTAATAGTATCTAAACAATCTCAGGATCATGGTAATATAGATATCTAAGAGATCTGAATGTTAAATAGTACCATAAAAGTATAAAAAACGGCAGGCGCAATTTACACAATTTTTTGACATTTTATACCCTCTCTTGTCACTTACAATCCAAGATTTGCTTATATCTTAGTTTGCAGTGAACATATTTTCACTCTGAAAAGTCCTAACAGTATCTAAACAACCTCAGGATCATGGAAATATAGATATCTAAGAGATCTGAATGTTAAATAGTACCATAAAGGTGTAAAAAACGGCAGGCGCGATTTTAATGTTTTATACCTTTCTTGTCACTTCCCATCCAAGATTTGCTAATATCTTGGCTTGTAGTGATCATATTTTCACTCTGAAAAGTCCTAACAGTATCTAAACAACCTCAGGATCATGAAAATAGAGACATCTAATAGATCTGTATGATAAATAGTACCATAAAGGTGTAAAAAACGGCAGGCGCGATTTTAATGTTTTATACCATTCTTGTCACTTCCCATCCAAGCTAATATCTTGGCTTGTAGTGAACATATTTTCACTTTGAAAAGTCCTAACAGTATCTGAACAACCTGAGGAACATGCAAATAGAGATATCTTGTCACTTACAATGCAATATATAATATCCTGATGTAGTAATTTATCAATTTTTAAGTCCTCAAATAAAGTCCTCAAATGCACATTTTCCAATGTTGTATGCATATGTGGATATATGCAATTCCAAGAGCTATTGATTAAAGGTGATATAAATGTATACTGATATTAACAACATAAATACAATATTGTAAAGACATTCAACAATCTTTACAACATTGTTTATGAACTGATATGTCCAATTTGACATATTTGGTAAAATACAACATATTTAAGCATTGTAAATAAGTAAATGGTATTTACAAAATTGTTTATTAGCTGAAAGATCTTCATTGGTCTTTACAATGGAAAAACAATACATGTTTATTTTTGTAAATCTTATTTTTCGGGCAGTGATCTTTACAATCAAAGTCCAAATCAAATAGCCAAATTTCAATATTCATAAACACTTCCATGGACACTTCCATGGAGGCAACTTTACATATTAATGGAGCCATGTCAGGATTAAAGAAATACTCAACATATCCATCCCTTTATATAAATAGATATAAAGAAATAAAATCTGTTTTCACTGGATATCAGTGTATATACACTGATGATCATTTGATGATGACAAAGCTGTTGCAGCTGCTGTTAAAGGCAATCATATTTATTCAGAACGTCTGCCAAACAAATCGACTATTTATTCAGCAGAACTTCATGCTTTATACCTAGCTTTAGATTTCACTGGATATCAGTGTATATACACTGATGGATCATTTGATGATGACAAAGCTGCTGCAGCTGCTGCAGCTGCTGTTAGGGGCAATCATATTTATTCAGAACGTCTGCCAAATAAATCGACTATTTATTCAGCAGAACTTCACGCTTTATACCTCTCTTTAGATCATGTGGAGATTTCTCCACATCAGACATTTTTAATATTTTGCGATTCTTTGCCTTGTTTACAAGCATCGAAAGCAAAGAATTGGAAAAATCCTTTCATTTACAATATCCTTGAACGGCATCATAAAATCTGTACTAAGGAAAATAAAGAAATTCGTTTTTATTGGATTCCCAGTCATATTGGAATCCTTGGAAATGAGGCTGCTGACCAAGCTGCCAAAGCAGCATTGGATATAGGTGTCCAATATATATGCTAATTCCTTATACAGAGTTATATATTACTGTTTTTATGTTCTAAATGGCAATTGCGCTGGAACAAAGCTATTTGACATGAAATTAAGCCTGCTCTAGGTAAAACCAAAGGTGCTTGTAGAATTAACCGAAGACAAGAGTCTGTTTTAATGCATATAAGAATTGGACATAGTCGTTTGACACATTGCTATCTTCTTAAAGGCGAAGATCAGCCTCAATGTATTGGTTGTCAAAGAGCAATGACTGTTAAACATGTTTTAATTGAGTGTATCGAATTTGATAATATATGAACTCAATCTTTTAATGTGCAAGATTTACATTCGTTATTTGATACTGTAGATACTTATGTTAGAGTATCATTTTGAAACCAAATAGGACTCTATAACCAATTTTAAGAGTGGAGCTCTTGTTTACTTTGGTCATTGACCTATTTATCAAGAACCACAAAACATTAAACGGTATTTAAGTCCTTTTAATAATTTATACATATTTATTTATACATAAATGATATCTTAAAATTCGGTGATGTAAGGATTGTTTAATATATATTTTAATGTTACACATTATTATCTAGTCAAATGTTTTATGTTTTTACCATTTTTAGACACTAACCTCAGTGGTTGATATGCCTCTAAACAACCGTTAATTCATTCATTCTAACACATTCAGGAAGTCTATTAATAACAAATAAGCCAACAAATTATATTGTTTTAGACATAAACAGAGCTCAGGAGGAGAATGTACAGGAAATGGAGGCCACTGTGGAGAATTTTGTATTGATAATGGAGCATTAGCTAGCATTAGATCACATATTTATCAAATGGGGCAACTGCCTCAAAGCAGTGGTAAGACATACAATAGAAATGTGAAGTGGAAAAATGTACTGGATAGCACTGTGGACATTCCACCAGATGGATCTCTGAATAAAAGAAGGACATCACTGTGGCAGACTGGAAAGAATTTCTTCAAACAAAGGATGAAGTCAAAGTTTAAGGTAAAACCTTTAGATCATCTGTTGTGAATGGAAATATATAATGTACTAAACTTGTTTTGGTCTTAACATTTGTGCACTATTTCATGTAGTAGATGGAGTGCTGACATCATCATGAGACATTGACCATTTACCATTTCATTTAGGCATGAGAATTTCCATATTTGACAAATCCTGTGGTTACATCAATTAATTATAAAATAATTGTCTATGTCTTCTGTGATAATTTCTGTTGTAAACTCATTCTTCGTTACACCAACAGCACGTTCAGGGAGTTTACCCTCTACTACTATGCAATATACTCGTCCTTCTGTCAGTTGATTGGCATCAAAGTTCAGACTTTTTGACATTGTTCCTGTAAAAAATAAAATATGATTTTAAAGAAAATGATGTTGTGATGATGTTGTTTTGGAAGTATATGTGGGAACACAAATCTGTATATTGCTCTTTCAATTTATCAATAATCAGAAAGTAACAAATCATTTCTATGATACCATAATAAAAAGGCATGGTTTTAAAATTCAAACCTTGGAAAGCACAATTTAATATATTTATTAAGTAAAACCATAAATATGCACTTCAGGTCATGTCTTGTGTGCATGATATTTATGAAAGTGTACATGCCTGATAGAACTAAAGATGAAAGTTCTTTAACTTCTTTGATGTTTTGAGATTTAGGGTCAAACAGGAAGAGATGCCAGGAAAATTGTATGAGAGCCCTTTCATTATCATCACATGATGAGCAGTGTACCTCCAAACTTAGTTTATCGGATGGATTTAGATTTCTATTACAATTTCGTACACACCTGAAACACATGTACATATCCTTTTTAAACATCAAATATTCAAAAGTAATATCATTTTAAATGTCTTGTTTTCTGTCATATCTATATTAGTAGTTATTTAGAATGCATTTATTCATTCTGCTAATATGGATCAGGCAACACGATAATTTGGCCAGGCAGTGGGGCTATTTAACACAACAACATTATTAGTTAAGTCATTAGGGATTCATATAGACAGCAAGCTCTCATTCAATCATCATGTCAACACTATATGCAAAAAAGCAAGCCAACAAGTTAATGTCATCATGAGACTCAGTCATATATTAGACACAAAAGTAAAAGAAGCCATGTACAGGGCTTTTATCATGAGCAATTTTAATTATTGCCCGGTCATATGGATGTATTGTGGTAAAGGCAACCTGGCAAAAATGGAGCAAGTACAACTGAGAGCACTGCGCTTTGTCTATAATGACTTCACATCAGACTATGAATCACTTTTGGAGAGAAGCGGCCAACCATATTTCAGTCCATTTAATCCGAGTTACGGCAACAGAAGTCTATAAATGTTTAAATGATTCAGAACCTGAATACCTGTGTACATTATTAAACAAGCATGATGTGCCATATAATATGAGAGGTAACAGACTGTCTCAAAAGAAATTCAAGACTGTCACTTATGGACACAGATCGTTTTCTTATATAGGTGCCAAACTATGGAACTGTCTGTCTTATAATGTCAAAAGTGCAATATCATTGAATGATTTTAAAGAGAGGATAAAGAACTGGGATACATGTGTATGTCAATCATGGTTTTATAGATGAATTTAATGTTTTAACCAACTATTTTATGATTGTATATATTTGTAAATACCTCACCGTCATGCAATAGCTTTTAGCTAGTTTTAATTGTTGATTTAATCATGACAATAAATAAAATTTTGTATTTGTATTTTGTATTTGTATTTGTATTTCTTGTCATTAATTCAATGATTTGAGCAGGCAACATGACACTTTAGGCAGGCAACATGATTTTAATTTGGTTAGACAACTTGATAATTTAATCAGGCAACATTATTTGATCCAATGCTTAGATCAGGCAACATGATAATTTGGGCAGGCAACATTATGATTTAATCTAGTAGTCTGGTTATGTAACTTGATGATTGGAATAATCAAACATTCTGCCCAGGTGACTTGATAATTTGGCCAGGTAACAATGCTACTTGATCATGCCAAGTCATGCTGAATTTACCAATCCATACTTCTCTGAATAATTTATTCTGATAATCTGATCAGCTAGCATAATGTTATGGATAAATATATTACATACTTTAAAATTGGATGGTGGCATTTTGTATGGCATTTTGTATGGCATTTTGTATGGCATTTTGTATGTATTTGACATTTATAATATTTAGCAAAGATGCTTATATATAAAGACAGCATATTTACAAGAGAGAAAAGGCTATATCTTTATTTGAAGGTTATACCTCAGGGCATTTGGATAATTGATAATAAAGAGCATTTGGATTTTTGCACTGATGGCTATTGTTAGAAAAATAACAATTAAAAAGGTCATTGAAATCAGATTGTTGAAACAATCTGTCTGAATAATTTATAGAAATAAGAATAACATACACATTTGAAAGACATTTCCAAAAATGGCAAAAGGTCATTGACCGTTTCTGCACAAAAGTTTTCTAAAATACAGGTTTATTGTCCTTGAAAGGAAACAAGGAGCCTAACTACAAAACATAAATATCCTGAAACTATATGTGACCTTCTCAATCAAGTCCCTTGTTAGAGCTGTATCATTACTTGTAAAAGGTCAATGACCTTGCCTGAAAATAAGCAGCCCTGAAACATAATTAAAATCAAGATATTTATCCTTGGATAGGTTGTGACCTTTTCAACCAGGGCCCTTATTATAATAATGCACAAACAGCAAAAGTTTATTAACATAGAAAAGGTCAATGCCCTAACATTGGAACAATCAATAGTGAAACAGGACAAGGCACATCATATTATTGAAGTGTGTGTCATCTTTTCAATCAAGGACCTTTTTCAGTAGTTGGTATTATTGAATTTTTGACCTTGTCAATCAAGGTCTTTGTTAGTGCAAAGAATAGTGATAAGTCATTGACCTTTCATGTAAAAAAAAAATTAAAAATAAAAAAGTGAAACAAAATGACAGTTTATAAAATATTGAATAATTTGTGACTCTCTCGATTAAGGCCCTTGATAGAACAGTGCACAAAACAGAAAAAGGTCATTGACCTTGCATCAAAACAAGCAGTCCTGGAAGAAGACAAAATGCAATGTATATCAATCCTTGATATATGTGAACCTTTTAATCTGAGTCCTTGTATGAACATTGCATAAACTGTTGGAAGGTCATTGACCTTTATTTGAAACCAGCAATCCTGAAACAAAACAAACTTTACATCAAAGTATGTTTCTTGTCAATGACCTTGCATCAAAATAAGTAGATATGAAACAAAACAAAAGGAAAGGTTGTATACTGTGTGGTTTTCATTGAATAATATGTAACCATTTAAATCAAGGCCCTTGTGAGAACAGTATGTAGACTTGTCATTGACCCTGTCTGAAAAATAGCACCTCTGAAACAAAACAGAAGATAAATTATATGACCGGATGACCCAGACTGATTGACCCCAAAACATCTGGACATTTGCAAGAGTGGGATAAAAAGGGAACACTAGTGACAAGGATAATGTGTACATGTCTCACATGCTGTCTGCAGTGTAAAACTAAACACCAACTGAATTCCTATCAGTATCTAATTTATAACTCAGAAAATTAAAATGTCAACCAGAATTTGTCAAGAGTTGTCAAGAAATGGATCTCTTCCCCAATGTAACTTACAAACCAACATTGGCTGATATCTTGGCGTGAATAGAACATATTTTCACTCTGAACAGTATCTAAACAACCTCAGGATCATGGAAATAGAGATATCTAAGAGATTTGAATGTTGAATAGTACCATAAAGGTGTAAAAAAACGGCAGGCGCGATTTTAATGTTTTATACCTTTCTTGTCACTTCCCATCCAAGATTTGCTAATATCTTGGCTTGAACTCTGAAAAGTCCTAACAGTATCTAAACAACCTCAGGATCATGGAAATAGAGATATCTAAGAGATATGTATGGTAAATTGTACCATAAAGATGTAAAAAACGGCAGGCAAGATTTTAATATTTTATACCTTTCTTGTCACTTCCCATCCAAGATATGATAATATCCTGGCTTGTAGTGAACATATTTTCACTCTGAAAAGTCCTAACAGTATCTAAACAACCTCAGGATCATGAAAATAGAGATATCTACGAGATCTGAATGTTGAATAGTACCTTAAATGTGTTAAAACGCCAGGCGCAATTTACACAATATTTTGACATTTTATACCCTCTCTTGTCACTTACAATCCAAGATTTGCTTATATCTTAGCTTGCAGTGAACATATTTTCACTCTGAAAAGTCCTAACAGTATCTAGACAACCTGAGGATCATGGATATAGAGATTGCTAATATCTTGGCTTGTAGTGAATATATTTTCACTCTGAAAAGCCCTAACAGTATCTAAACAACCTCAGGATCATGGAAATAGAGATATCTAAGAGATCTGAATGTTAAATAGGACCATAAAGGTGTAAAACACGGCAGACGCGATTTTAATGTTTTATACCTTTCTTGTCACTTCCCATCCAAGATTTGCTAATATCTTGGCTTGTAGTGAATATATTTTCACTCTGAAAAGCCCTAACAGTATCTATACAACCGCAGGATCATGGAAATAGAGATATCTAAGAGATCTGAATGTTAAATAGGACCATAAAGGTGTAAAACACGGCAGACGCGATTTTAATGTTTTATACCTTTCTTGTCACTTCCCATCCAAGATTTGCTAATATCTTGGCTTGTAGTGAATATATTTTCACTCTGAAAAGCCCTAACAGTATCTATACAACCGCAGGATCATGGAAATAGAGATATCTAAGAGATCTGAATGTTAAATAGTACCATAAAGGTGTAAAAACGGCAGGCGCGATTTTAGGATCATGCCTGTTTTCTTCCACCAACTTGAAGACATAATCAAACTTTGAGGATTGCAGTAATGAATTATACTCATTTCTCTGAACATTGTATATTTCAACATCAATTTCTAAGTTTGATTTATTCATCCTTCTCTCAAGCCTTTTGAGAGACCTGTTGTTCCTTATCTTGTCACTCATCCAGGGAACTGCGCCATATATATTCTCGCTTTCTAGTGACTTCTGTACCTAAATCAAGTCGACCTGATACGGCCATAGTTGCTGAAAGGGTCAGCTCCAACAACAATTTAATAAAATATAAGAATGAGCTGATAAAAATGGATTTAAATTTTCTTTAAAGAAAACTGTGTATGCACTTTTGTCAATTTGATATTTAACCCAGATCCTGATCTTTATTTAGACCAAACTCAGATACCTTATGTTGAAGAAAATAAGTTTCTTGGACTAATTTTTCACAAAACATTATCTTTTATACCTCATATTATACAAATCAAAACAAAATGGCAGAAGGCACTAGGTTTATTATGGGCTTTTGCCCATACTGATTGGGGAGTGGATTGTAATGTTTTATTACCATTAAATAGAGTGCTGGTATGTTCCCAACTTGATTATGGATGTATGATATATGGATCATCTTATATTAAAATGCTCAATCCAATTCAAAATCAAGGTTTAAGATTATGCCTTGGTGTATTTCGAACTTAATCTCTTGATTTAAGAAGAGAAAAGCCTGCCAAATTATGTTGACATTTTAAAAAGTAAACAAAATACAATTCCATATCTATTCAGAATGTCTGCCAAATAAACTGTCAATTTATTCTGCTAAACTTCATGCTTTGTACCCAGCTTTATATCATGTGGAGACTTGTTTACAGGCCATGAAAGCAAAGAAATGGAAATATCCTTCTATTTATAAAATCTTTGAACAAGATAGACTCTGTGCTGAGGAAATAAAAAAATTGTGTCATTGGATCCCCAGTCACATTGGTCTCAAAGGAAATGAGACTGCTGACCAAGCAGCCAAAGAAGCATTGGATAAACGTCCAATCCACATAGTTATTCCATATACAGACTTCTAAAAATACAACGCTTCTTTTCCGTGTTCTAAGTGGCACTGGGACGAGGCTCTCCCCTGTGGGTGCGGGGATTAAAGAATAGCCCCACTGCCCCCCAGCATGTCGTAAAAGGCGACTAGAGGGGCGTCCTGTTTGCCGTGGGATGCGACCTGTGTCGGGGAGGATATGGAATCCTGACGGGCTGAGCACTGGGCTGGTTTGCCAGTAATTCCGGTCCAGTTGCAACACGCCTGTCTTGGATCCAAATGTTCACCAGACAGGCAGATCAGATTAGGCCTGGGTCTGATTTAACCGGCTTGTGGTATATTTCCTTTAATGTATTCTGGCTATTTTATTTTTATTAGTGACAATTTCAATGCTTAAAATTTAAGAATAATTGATAAATTTGTGATTGATATTTTCTGGAAGGAGATTACTGCTAATTGGGTCAATCGAGGGATATAAATAAAATCCGAAAGGGTGGAGTTTTTATTCTAAGAGTATGTCATGTTGGGTATCCTCATGGCGTCAGGGCTTGGAGTTACCGGCCCAGAAAGGCGTCCCCTTGTTGGGCTCCATGGTGGGTAGGGGACCTAACTGATGAAATTTAAAATAACACACATGGCGCAAAACAAACAAAAACGACCTAGGAATGACATAGACAGTGATGACGATTCAAATAAATCAGAAAAATGGCCGAGATTTTTAATTGCGGAAAGTTCCGATGCTGAACATACCCTGGCAAAAATGTCCCCCTTTGCAATTGCAAAGGGGATTCAAGGCATTGCCGGGGTGCCGAAAACAGTTAAAAAGATGGGAAGTAAGTTATTGATTGAGTTTGAGCGGAAAAGCCATGCGGACAATCTACTACGATGCCGAATGTTGGCCACAGTTCCTGTTATTATAACGGCTCACAAAACTCTCAACAATAAAAAAGGAGTAATGAGATGCCCAGATTTAGCGGGAGTTTCTGAGGAGGAGATAGTGGATGAGCTCAAAGACCAGGATGTTGTGCAATGTAAGCGGATATTTATAAAAAAGGATGGTGTCAAAATTCCTATCAATACGTTTATTCTGACATTTGAAGCAGCGCAGCTCCCAACATCTATTAAAGTTGGATATTTGAACGTTAGAGTTGATGTATTTATTCCAAATCCTCTGCGCTGCTTCAAGTGTCAGAGGTATGGACATGGATCTGATCGATGTAAAGGTGATGTAACATGTCCAAAATGTACCGCTCAGCACAGTGGAGACGATTGTTCTTCAAATATGATAAAATGTGTCAACTGCCAAGGCAATCATCCATCGTATTCGCGGAATTGTCCTTCCTTTTTAAAAGAGAAGGAAATTCAGCGAATACGACACACTGAAAATATACCTTTTCCAGAGGCACGGAAGCGAGTAGAAAGTTTAAACACAACAAAGACATCTTATGCCAGCTCTGTCAAACCTAAAGAAACAAAATCAATAGCAATTCAGACCGAAATTACATGGCCAATCAATGACAAAAATTATTCCTTTTTTACAAAATCTTCTAAATCTTCAGGAACGCCTACTCAGACTCAGACACCCACTATCCCAGTAGTAACTCAACCAATAACAACATCCACTAAACCCTCTTCACAAACTCCCTCTACATCATCCAATAATAAAAGTATCAATAGTAATAGACCAGTACATAAATCAGACAAAAAAGAAATCAAAGAACAAGTTAAAAGTAAAATAAATAGAACTAAATCCTTAGAAAGGATGGACACAGGTGATCCTCCGGATATGTATTTTACACCTGTGCACTCGAAGCATAATCGTAAAATTAACAAGTGATTATGTTAGATCATATATTTTTTCTCATTATTCTTAATATGGCTATCGGCAATATCATACAATGGAATTGTAGAGGATTTGAGGCAAACAGGCCAGAACTGGAGTTATTAGCCCAAAAGTATAATGCATCTGTTATTTGTTTACAGGAAACTAATTTTAAAGACAAGTCAACAACATTTAAGGGATATGTACCTTATATTAAAGTTGGTTCAATAGATGCAATGGACAGAGCACATGGCGGAGTTTCTGTTTTTGTTAAATCCTGTATACCCCAGAGTAAAATAACTTTAAATACTAATTTACAAGCTTATGCAGTCAGGGTTACCCTGCACAATACATTAACTATATGTTCAATATATCTACCACCTAGTGAGCCAGTTAATATTACAAATTTAAATAATTTGGTAACCCAGCTGCCACAGCCATATATGTTAGTTGGTGACTTTAATGCACACAACTATCTTTGGGGGGGCAGAAATAATACTGATGCCAAAGGACGTATAATAGAAGATTTTATAAATAATAATAGTTTGTGCCTTTGGAATGATGATTCTCCGACATATTTACATCCTGCTACAGGCTCTTTAACATCAATAGATCTCTCCATGTGCACTCCAAATTTATTTTTAGACTATTCCTGGGAAGTAGAGGAAGATCAATGGGGTAGTGATCATTACCCCATTATTTTAAATAACCATTTTCCTCCACCAGACGAACGAATCCCCAAGTGGAAGTTTCATAAAGCCTATTGGGCAAAATTTCAAACATCCTGTTATAATAGAATAACTCCAGAAATTTTAAACAATGTAGATGATCCTCTTCAAGTTTTTACAGATACATTGTATGATATTGCTGATGGGTGTATTCCCAAATCAAAGTCAAATTCCAAAATTAAAGAAAAACCCTGGTTTAATGATGAGTGCAAAAAATCTGTCAAGGAGCGGAAAAAAGCTTTAAAAAAATTTAATCGACAGCCAACTCAATATAATTTGCACCAATTTCGTATAAAGAGAGCTAAAGCCCGTTATATTATTAAAATAAACAAAAGAAAAAGTTGGAAAGATTATGTTTCTAAATTAAATACACGTTCACCAATTAAAAATGCTGGGATATGGTGCGTAAAATTACTGGGAAGGGAGGTGGAGCAAGGATCAAACATCTTAATCATAATTGCAATTAATTACAAATCCCACCGAAATAGGTAACACAATAGGTCAAACAATTTCCAAGAATTCCTCATCCAATAATTATTCTGCCAAATTTCAACAAATAAAAAATAGAAAAGAAAGAAACCAACTAAATTTTATATCCCATAACTCGGAAGAATATAATAAATCATTTACAATAGAAGATTTGAAACTTGCTTTGGATAAATCTCATGATACTGCTCCTGGACCTGATCAAATTCACTACCAAATCCTTAAACACCTCCCTGACCAATCACTTGGGCATCTTTTAGATATTTTTAATCAAATTTGGGAAAATGGTGATTTTCCTCCTTCCTGGAGGGAAGCCACTATCATTCCCATTCCCAAACCTGGCAAAGACTCATCAGATTCAAATAATTATCGTCCCATTGCTTTAACAAGTTGTATTTGTAAGACAATGGAACGAATGATAAACGAGCGTTTAGTTTGGTTTTTAGAAACTGCGGCTTTTATTTCTGTTGCACAAAGTGGCTTTAGAAAAACTCGAAGTACCATTGACCACCTGGTACGTTTAGAGACATTTATAAGAGAGGGTTTTTTAAAAGGTGAGCATGTGGTTAGCATTTTCTTTGATTTAGAGAAAGCGTACGATACTACATGGAAATTTGGAATAATGAGCGATTTATATGATATGGGATTAAGGGGTCGTTTACCCCTTTTTATTCAAAATTTTTTGTCAAATAGACAATTCAGGGTCCGAGTTGGTTCATCACTTTCTGATGCTTTTGATCAGGAAATGGGTGTTCCACAGGGAAGTATATTATCAGTCACCCTTTTTATTATTAAAATTAACAGCATTGTTGATTGTATGAGGCCTGGAGCAGATTGCTCACTTTTTGTTGATGATTTCAACTTAAGCTACAGGTCCACAAGCATGCATACAATAGAACGACAGCTCCAACAACACTTAAATAGATTACAAGAATGGGCTGATCATAACGGATTTAAATTTTCTTTAAAGAAAACTATGTGTATGCACTTTTGTAAAAAATGGAAGGTTCACCCAGATCCTGATCTTTATTTAGGCCAAACTCGGATACCTGTTGTCGAAGAAACCAAGTTTCTTGGACTTATTTTTGACAGAAAATTATCTTTTATTCCCCACATTAAATACGTTAAGAAGAAATGCCAGAAGGCATTAGATTTATTACGGGTTCTTGCCCATACCGATTGGGGAGGGGACCGTAATATTTTATTACAATTGTATAGAGCATTGGTACGTTCTAAGCTTGATTATGGGTGTATGGTATATTGATCAGCACGTCCATCTTATATTAAAACGCTTGATCCTATACAAAATCAAGGTTTACGACTTTGCCTTGGTGCATTTCGTACATCGCCTGCAGATAGCTTGGCAGTTGAGGCAGATGAGCTGCCTCTTGATTTAAGAAGAGAAAAACTTGCCCTTCAGTATGCTGCAAAAATTGCAGCTTGTCCAGACAATCCTGCCCATGATACTGTATTTAATCCAAATAATGTTGATCTTTTTGAAAATAAACCAAATACAATACCGACTTTTGGCATTCGCATTAAAGAATCTTTACAATCTATAAATTTAAGTCCGAATCAAATAGCTAAATTTCAATATCCTGAAACACCTCCATGGACCTATGCAACTTTAAATATCAATGTAGCCATGTCAGAATTAAAGAAATACTCAACCAATCCATCCCTTTATATAAATAGATATAAAGAAATTAAATCTATTTTCACTGGCTATCAGTGTATATACACTGATGGATCATTTGACAATGAGAAGGCTGCTGCAGCTGCTGTTAAGGGCAATCATATTTATTCAGAACGTCTGCCAAATAAATCATCGATTTTTTCTGCAGAACTACATGCTTTGTACCTTGCTTTGGATCATGTGGAAACTTCTCCACATCAAACATTTTTAATTTTTTTCTGATTCTTTGTCTTGTTTACAAGCATTGAAAGCAAAGGATTGGAAAAATCCCTTTATTTACAAAATTCTCGAACGGTATCATAAACTTTGTACATATGAAAATAAAGAAATTCGTTTTTATTGGATCCCCAGTCATATTGGAATCCATGGAAATGAGGCTGCTGACCAAGCTGCCAAAGCAGCATTGGACAAACGCCCAATAGATTTACTTATTCCATATACAGAGTTTAAGAAATATTACTGTTTTTTTACATTCTAAATGGCAGTTGCGCTGGAACGAAGCTATTTTTAATAAATTACATGAAATTAAGCCCGTTCTAGGCAAAACTAAAGGTGCTATTAGAATTAACCGTAGGGAAGAGTCTGTTTTAACCCGTATAAGAATAGGACATAGTCATTTGACGCATTGTTATCTGCTTAAAGGTGAAGATCAACCTGAATGTATTGGTTGTCAAAGGGCTTTGACTATTAAACATATTTTAATTGAGTGTATCGATTTTGATATTATACGAACTCAATATTTTAATGTACAAGATTTACATACGTTATTTGATACTGTAGATACTTCTGTGATAGTATCGTTTTTAACAGGACTTTATAATCAGTTTTAAGGGCAGAGCTTTTGTTTATTTATGTCATTGACTTATTTATCAAGAACTGCAAAACATCATACTGATAAAGTCTTTTAAACAAATTATACATATTTATTATATTTGATTGATATTATATAAATGCTGTTCACAGTTGATAAATTCTTGTGTTATCTACATATTGTATTAACATTTACATTTTGTTTCTAGTCAATATTACGTTTCTATTTTTACTGTTTTGGCACTTTATTGTGTCAATGTGAAACCATTCCTTCATTCATTTTTACCATTTTTAGGCACTAAATAACCTTAGTGGTTGATGTGCCTCTAAGCAACCATTCATTCATTCATTAATGGGACGAGGCTGTTTTTAATAAATTGCATGTAATCAAACCTATTTTAGGTAAAACTAAAGGTGTTGAAAGAACCAAAGAGAAGAGTCAGTTTTAGGTCGTATTAGAACTAGACATTGCTCGTTTGACACACTGCTATCTTCTTAATGGCGAAGATCAGCCTGAGTGTATTTGTTGTCAAAGGCTATGACTATTAAACATATTTCAATTCAGTGCATCAATTTTGATAATATTAGGACTCGGTATTTTAATGTGCAAGATTTACATACATTATTTGATACTGTATATGCTTCTGTGATAGTGTCCTTTTGAAACTGAATAGGACTTTAAAACCAATTTTTAGGGTGGAGCTCTTGTTTACATGGGTCATTGACCTATTTTTCAGAACCACAGATCATCAAATGGTATTTACGTATTCAATTTGTCTATAACTGATATGTTGAAATGATTTTGTTGATATTTTGTGTTGTTAAGATTGTTTATATATCATATTGATTTTATAAATCACATATTTGGTCAAAATGTTTATGCTTTACCATTTGTAGGCACTGAATGAACTAATCAGTTGATGTGCCTTTAAGACAACATTCATTCTTTCTGATCAGCCCAGCCAAAATAGAACAGGTTGGACCAAATACCATTTCTCTTTAACTACATTACACCATGTATCAATAAGAACATGTCGCACTAGAGTTTGCTGTTCATATACAGCACAAGTCTCTGCACCCATTAAGGTAATGCATATTTTCTATATTTACTGGGATATCATTAACTCAAGATGTGGTAGGGCAACAGTCTTAAGATTAGTTTTACGCAACGACCCACTCACATTTTAGCCCACATACTGTCATTTACATCATAGAAATTTATCAGTTTTGATACCATCATGGCGTCTCGAATCAATTGAATTTGAGCCTAAATGTTTATAAATATTGAAACATGAATTTAACAAATATAAACAAATCTATGATTGTGAAGAATATGATGTTTTTTTTTTTTTTTCATTTCCCTAAACACGATTCTCTTTCACATTACACAGCACTGGCCAAAATTGTCATTTTTCTTCAAGAATGAATTTCTTAATCTCTGCTTTGGATTTGCACACAAATTCAAGTCTACCAAAGTGTTTTAACACATTTAACAATTTTATTATCCAAGTCCATGTCAACTGAAGCACCCAGGGTCCATCTCAGGGTGCGAATGTTATTTCCTTGTGTTCCTATGATTCTAGGCCACGGGCCGTGGCACAGTTGGTTAGAGCGCCAGCTTATTAGCACCAGTTCCTCTGTGGTGATCCAAAGGTTGTGGGTTCGAACCCTGGCCGTGCCGAGATTGAACTCATGATACGATTTCCCATATGAGCTGTCCTTGTAAATCTGTTACCGGGTGGGTTGTCATGTCAAGGACCTGCGACATGACAATTCAGTGAGGCAGCACTATATCTGCTACAAGTAGGTCTCATCACGAAATGACTGAAACATTGTTGAAAGTGATGTAAAACCCCAAACAAACAAACAAACCTATGATTCTTAATGAAGACATGAAAGCAGTGATATGCGAGGATGACGATCCTTGTCTGTTCTCATCAACAGGGAGAAGAGTGGAAGATGTATTCGTCATCAACATTTGATATATACGATCTACATGTAAATATACATCTATAAGTATACTCGGTAAAACTAATTGGCATTGCACTGAGAGTGCAAGATTGCACTAGGGAATGCAGTCGATCTATGCCAGCTGCTTTACACCAGGGTTTACTCTCTCTGATTTCATTTTGACTGTTCATTTTATGTTCTGGTAGTTTCAAGGCTTTTTCACCATTAATAGCCTTGTACAATAAAATCAGTTTATGAGTCCTCATTCCCTTGCGAACGAATCCCATTTTTGTTACAGTGCCTGTTTCTCTGTTTCTTGCCAGATACAAATCTCGCAACACGGCTTTCCACTAATTCTATTCAATTTTTATCTTTCTTGAGGTAAGGGTCTCAGACTCTTGATGCATATTCTAAGTGAGAATGCACAAGGGTTATTGTAGGCAGCCTCTTTGATAATTCCTTGTTACAAAACCCAGTATTTGATTTGTTTTGCAGACAATGTTGTTAATATGATCATCCCATTTCATATCTGTTTGGAGCTCAACTCTAAGACAGGGATGGTATTCAACAAGTCGCAAAATGTGACCACTTAAAGTATATTTTCTTGTATTAAGAGTATTGTTTTCTTCCTGCTCAGGGTGTAGCATTTCTGAGCATTGAAGTCCATTTGCTACTCATTTGACCATTCCTTCAGTGTGTTTAGGTTGCCTTGCAGTTGTCCTGCATCATCATCGCTTTCAACTATTCTATGTAGTAGGCTGTCGTCTGCCTTATGTTTGAAAATTGTAATTTATCTCCAATGTTGTTGATATAGAGTAGAAATAGTATTTGCCCAAGTACTGTACCTTGAGGCACTCCAGCTTTAACATGAAGAGGGTCATATTAATCACCATTGATAACTACCCATTCACGGTTTGTACACCATTTTTTTTTATCCATAAACCGACCTGCCCAGAGATTCCATAATGCTAGAGCTTGTGATTTAGTCACTCATGGCACACTGTGTCAAAGGCTTGATTAATATCGAGAATGAGCATTTTGCCCATCATTTCTAGCCTTGAATATATCCTGTAAGGTTGTGATTATCTGTGTTTCACATGAGTGACCTATTCTGAATCCATGCTGAAAATGTAATATGCTATGTACTGTTTTTACTGTTATTCCTGCTACTAATATGTGATGATGTTCATCCACATCCAGGACCTGTTCAACTTCATTCTGGAGTGTGGGTATAACCAGTTGCCAACAATCACAGAACCATGCAGTGTGATGAATGTGACACAAAGATTAATAGGAATAATAAAAATTATGAGTTATGCAATATAAGATTCACACTTAAGCTAAGAAGGTTGGTGAACCTGGTGTCTTGAGGGTCTGCAGGAACTCCAGACCTGAGCAAATAGGCTTAAAATGTGTCATGCACATGCCACAGGCAGAAAAGATAACAACTTGAAACCGGCCTTCACATTGTCAAGCAAAATCCAATCCAAGACTGCCATCAGAGCTTGCGAAAGGTCTGGTTTCAAATAGACCTAGGTTTAGACTCAGTGTGCAGTTATAGATTTGTGATAAATCTGAATATTCCATCAATAAAAAGACAAAAATTATACAGAGCTATGCTCAAGAGCTGCCATTATGCTCGACACATGTACACAAGAATTGATTTCTATACAGAGGAATCTGAAATTCTGCTTACCTGAGGTTTATTTCTGGGGGATCTCCTTCGATGACTACCACGGTTTGCTCAAAAGTACCTGTTTTTTCCTTGCTTGTCACTTTCATAAAAAATACATTTCTTGTATTTTTCTTCATCAAAGAAGTGTCAATTTCAAATTTTCCATCTGACATGCTCAGTTTGCCTACACCTGTTCCAAAACATCCCTTTCCAGTAGTTTCCAGAATTTCATCTTTGGTAGGCAGTGAGATGTAACCATTGATAATTTCACCATCAGAATTACCATCAAATGTCTCAGTTTCCAATCTACACCAGTATTCAAAGACAAAGTCACTTTTATCCTGAATGGTCTGGTCTGGATCATAACTATCATCATATGCATTGATTTCAAGTATTTCATCAAAACCAAAAGTTCTGCTTTTGCCACCCTTTATAGAGACAATCAGAGGGCTTTGTGGCACACTCATATACACAACATCAGATGCTTCTATAGTTGGCTGGTCGGCCATCCGGACATTAAGGCTGATGATAAATGTACCATAAGGAAATGTCATTGATGGAAATGTAACTTGTGGATTATCAATATTGATGTTATTGTGCTCTGACTGTGTATAAAATTCCACAGGTGGCATCCCTGGAAGTGTCTGCCAGATATTCCAAGTGTATTCTGCTTTTGTCGAGGTTGTACAATGAAAGGTCACCTTACTTTTAAATGATATCTCATCTGATTTGTATTTTATCAGAGGGTAATTTGGATTTTCTCCCCCACCCAAAATAACTACATCTGGATTGCAGTTGGTATCCATTGTTTCTGTCATATGAAAGCCTGGGATGAAATGAAATATTTATATTCAATAAAATAATATGGTACACATAATAATTACGAAATTTCCATATTGAATGGAATCATTACCTTATTTGTGTGACATGCAACAGCAAAAATCTATTTATGAGTTTATTTTCATTAATGTTATTATATACAATTGATTGTGAAGTCAGATACATGTGATAGATCAATCTACAAAAAGAGTTTTCCTTTCCAATGGGAGATTGACATCTGAAATAACATTCTGGCCTAGATTCTGGCAGAAGGATTGTTAAATCATATATAAATTTTGTTTATATTGATATCTTAATTTCATCACATGTCTATCAGGAATTCCTCTTTTATCTTTACATTTGTCCAAAAGGTATTGACTTTATTACAATTTACACTTTTATTAAAAATGATAATTTTGATGCCCAAACCTACCTTAAAATGTTTTTAATCAATATGTTTTTAGAAATATACAAAAAGGTTTTTTCCAAATGTAATGCCACAGTTAAACAGAACATAAATTATTACTCTTCTTATTTGGGATATGTTGAATATTTTCAACCACTTTTCCAATAAGTTATATCTAGACTGAATAATTTCAACCGATTGTTTACATACCAGTACAAAGTATCCAAAGAAGAATGGAAGTAGATGACATGATTTTGGCCTTTTACTGAAATACACAGAATTATATCAAATGATCTAATGTCATGGGAAATGTTTCAAAGCAACATCCTCCTGAGATAATGTTAGATCACAAGTTTGTGGGTATGTGCTAAAATATATTTTGATCAACTTAAAAAGTATGTTTAGGATTCCAACAGAGAAATACCTCTAACACGTAGCCATATCTATCTATTCCATGTGTACCCAAAAGACACCATACCTCTCAGTTCAAAGTTACGATATTTTCCATTCAAGTTACCAGATCTCAAAATCCAATGTTTTAATATGTGCAGCAAAGTTACTTGATCTCCGAAATACAAACTTACTTATTTACTTGCTTGCTTACATATATGTGTAACTGATCCCATGACCCCACCAGAATGAACCATTTCATTCAATGACACGTTGTATCCCTGTTGAAAGGAGTGTAGGCTTCTATATGACACACTGGCACGCTATCCAATGAATAAATGCATTCACAGGGGTAGACATTAGGAGAGGTAAACATCCTGTGTGACCAAGCTGTTCGACTGCCTTTTTATCAATTGGTTCAATAGCAAGATGGATATATTCTTTTGTTTTCTATGATTTAATGGTCAGGTGCACATTAAGTGTTGCACCCTGTGATCCATTCAAGAGATGCATTGATGAAAGAGAACTTTGCTGTTTTGATTGTGAAATACACTGTCAATCATACTTATTATGTGTTGTTATATAACATAAGATGGTCTCAAATTATATAATAAAAACAATAATTTTAAATCTTAAATCGTATCCCTTTTTTGACCTTGAAGGCATATCTCTATATGATAACCCCTTGTGATGGTTGTTAAGCCAGTGATTGTGGGTAGATTCTCTCTAATTTCAATTCCAGAAAGGTCATCTTCAGTTTTGATACTTAATGTAGAATCAAAAACTGACGAAGGGGCGTGATAATAAACACACAGGTCTGTAGTTAGAGACGCAATGACTGTGTGTGTGTGTGTGTCTGTGTGTGGGTGTATGTGTATGCATATATTCTTATTACATTTTGTATATATTTTGCAAATACAACAGAGAAATACATATGATTCGCCTTCAGAACGCAGGAGCCTCTCTGCTTGAGAAAGGCGGCCAAACATCTCCCTCACCAACCCGTTGCTCATTCAGGGGGAAGCGCACAGTAACAGGTGAGTAGATTTAAAGTCAGGTGGAGTCCTCAGTATCGGCAGCAGTAAGAAGGTACCTACTGAGACGGTCCTCCTCGGATGAGAGGAAGGAGGTACGTGCCAGCTCAGCAGACAGCATGGACCTGCCAGTCTCCAGGATCTCTGATGTCTTTGGCCAGGGAGGGAACCTGCTCTGTAAGTTTAGAAACCTAAGCATTGTTCAGGACAGAAAGCCCAGGATTAATCTTCTGAAGAGTGTTTAAGATCCCAGTCAGTGGCATCCTCAGCCATTGGTAGGTCCAGGGTAGCAGATCCTATGGCCGGCAGGTGTCAACTCCGTAGAAGGTGGAAGGCCAAGGGCACCCCCAGAAGGGCGCAGTTACCCTTCCTTCGTGGTCCATGTCAGCATGGTCAGGTGTGGTAATATGTGTATTGGGAAACATAAACACCATCAAAATGAGTGACACGTGAGGTGACACGTGCTCACAAAACATAAAAAACTATTGTTACAGACACAAAGACAGGCAATTTAGCAAGGTGAGCTAAATACGATTTTGAGGACTACACGGACTAGCGTCAAACTTGCACCAACTACAGCGGGCTCTAGACTATTTAGACTGCTTAACTGCTGTGGCATCTAATATGGTAGTATTTACTTCCAAACGTATTGAGAGGGTAGCTGCTGACCAACTGGTCCCT
The DNA here is from genome assembly GCA_949316495.1 of Amphiduros pacificus. Lineage (NCBI taxonomy): Eukaryota > Metazoa > Annelida > Polychaeta > Phyllodocida > Hesionidae > Amphiduros > Amphiduros pacificus. The sequence goes on along the minus strand of OX439008.1, from coordinate 26,601,649 downwards.
CATCTAGTAAGAGATAGACTTACTGATGAATTCAAATCAGCCTACAAAGGACATCATTGCACCGAACCTGCCTTATGGAGGGTGCGAAATGATATCCTGTGTGATCTTGACAACAGAATATCAGTAACTCTAATGCTGCTAGACCTCCCAGCTGCCTGATACTATTGACCAGCAAATACTGTTTGATAGACTGGAATCAAGATGCAAAGTCAGTGGTTATGCTCTTGCCTGGATTCGCGATCGGTCAACCTAATGGACAGGAAGCAATGTGTCAAGGTGGGGGAGCCACATATCCTTCCTCAAACCCATTAAATATGGGGTCCCACAGGTATCGGTCATTGGTCCCATTCTTTTCACTACATACATGTCCCAACTGGCTGATATCTGGCGACATATGGGCTTAATTACCATATTTATGCAGATGACACTGAGATTTACATCCCTGTTGACGACACCTCTAGTCAACAAGCATGCATCAGTAGACACAAATTAGAAAAAAGTGTGTCAGTGACGTTAGATCATTCTTGATCTCTAACAAGATGTAAATTAATGATGGTAAAACCGAGATGCTCATTTGTACTGACAGATATGGTACTACTGCCAACCATATGTCTAGCTCTATCAGAGTAGGTGATACTGACACCACACCTAGTGAGTCAGCACATGTGGTAAGAAAGATCAGATCTACACTGTTTTTCAGGGGTACCTTCAGAGTTCCCTAAATGTTCTTTTGGCATATCTGGCTCCATTCTCAGAGAGAAGGACCAAAACAAATGGGCACTATCTTAGAAGGCTATCTCTTCTATTTCTTTGGAGCTCATTTTTCATGATTTTGATGCTCAATGTCTTAATCCTCCCCCATCTCCCCACCCCGAACCACCCTTGGGCTCTTGGCTGTATAGTTGACTGGTTGACTCCATGATACTGGAGATCAGAATGCCTGTTCCTTTTATCAGTTGGCTGACTATATATCTACAAATCTGTGATTCATTTTTGGGGTGTTGACTCCACATTCAAAATTTGCTTCTCAATATAAATCATGATAAATGATGTATGTATGTCTTTCTTATCTATTTTTGATATCACAGGCAAGGCCCTGCTAAAACTAAATATTCTTCGACCAATAGATCGTTAGTCATACGCTGAGAGCCGGGATAACTGCTGCTGAGAGTAACTGTTTGAAATGTATGTTGGTAAGCTCAACCACTATTTAATTTCATTTATTTTATGAGTCCTGAGTTGTGGGAGGCCTTAAACGTGAATAAAAATGAAGGGAAAATATTACATTTTATCAAAATTATTGCCCTTCCCTTTTGATGAATTCACCCTTTCCCCCTCTTATAAAATAAAATGGGGAAGGCCGACGAACACCTAGTTTTTACAGGTAAGGTTAAATTAGTGTTAAGATTGGTGTTGATATATAAGGTTCAAATCAATATATAATCAGGGCAAGTCAAGCAATTGTTTATTATGTCACACCAGGTTTTGTTAAATCATTATCACATATTGCACAACAGAGACTTGCATTTTACATGACATTTACATATATGGCACTGGTCAGTAAAATTAAAGATGAAATGTAACATCAAGAAAACCTGTTGTCATGTAACCAGTTGCTATGGAATCAGCAATTGCTATCTATGGATATTATTTTGGCTGACATCCTTTGCCTCATTTTGTATATCTGGGTGTTAGACACTATATTCTCCTCACTGGATGATAGCTGATGTTTGTATTTGGTCTTGCCAATGCTTGATTAATCATAAATCTGGCTCTGAGATGGAGAAAAGAGAGACCCCATTTACTTGTCAACTGGAAATAAATACCAGATAATATGTACCATAATGATTCAGCTGACTAATAATAATAATAATAATAATAAAATTTGTATAGCGCTGATACCAGACAAGGTCTGTTCATAGCGCTGTGTTCAAGACATGTGTCTTGAAAAGATGAGTTTATTGAAAAGATGAGTCTATTCTTGAATGAGGAGACTGAAGTACTTGTCCTAATGTCAGTAGGCAAGGAGTTCCAAAGTCTAGGGCCAGCAGATGAAAAGGCCCTGTCCCCCACTGTCCTTAGCCTGGTCTTAGGTACTTGTAGATGGGTGCCATCATTGGATCTTAGACAGCGTTCCCCGTCTTTGATTTGGAGTAGATCACGTAAGTAAGGCTCCGCCTTACCATTTAGGGCCTTCCAGGTTAGGAGAAGGATTTTAAAATCTATTCTCGCATGTACAGGGAGCCAGTGCAGTTCCTGTAGTTTTCCTGAGATGTGATCAAATTTCCTAATTTTTCCTACAACACGTGCAGCGGAGTTTTGTAGGTATTGCAACTTCCTAATGTCAGTTTTAGGAAGACCAACCAGCAGGCCATTTCCATAATCCAGAGTAGATGTAACAAAAGCATGGGTGAGTGTTACAGCAGTCTTCTCGTCTAGACAATGTCTAATGGCTGCCAGGTTTCTGATATGATAATAGCCCATTTTTCTGATCTGAGCCTTCATGTCCATGTTGGAGTCAAAAATGATACCAAGATCCACCACTGACTGACTAGGAGCAATATCAGAGCCACCCACTTTGATTGTGTCTGGGATACTGCTGTGGGTTGCAGTATTGTACCTGTCAGTACATATGAGCATTTCTGTCTTTCCATCATTTATCTTCATCTTATTGGATATAAGGAAGTTTCTGACCTCACAGACACATTCCTCCAGTTTGTGCCTGCTTAAGTCCCCTTGATGGGGGGAAGTGTGGTCAACAGGGATGTAGATCTGAGTATCATCTGCATAGATATGATAGCTCAGACCATACTTGGCCAGAATGTCAGAGAGGGGTGTCATGTAAATGGTGAACAATATGGGACCCAGCACTGAGCCCTGTGGTACTCCATATTTTATGGACTTCAGGCATGACCTATGGGTACCAACCTTCACACATTGTTTCCTGTTCCTAAGATATGACTGAATCCAGGAGAGGGCATGACCTTTGACATTACATCTGGCCTCCAGTCTGTCGAATAGGATTTGATGGTCAATGGTGTCAAAGGCAGCAGAGAGGTCCAGTAACAGTAAGATGACAGCCTTTTTATTGTCTAAAGCATACAAGATATCATTTTGCACTTTTAACAAAGCGGTTTCAGTGCTGTGATGTTCCTTGTAGGCAGACTGGAACTTGTCAGTAAGGCCATTCCTTACAAGGTGAGGGACTAACTGGTTGGCTACTGCCCTCTCGGTTAACTTTGAGATAAAAGTCAGGTTTGAAACAGGCCTGTAGTTCTTCTCAATTAGTTCAAGACCAAGTTTCTTCAGCAGGGGTGTTATAATGGCTATCTTCATATTTTCTGATACTTCCGGTTCCATCAGTGATTTATTTATAATGGAAGTAATTAATGGTAGGAGGTCATCCAGGAGGTCAAGTAGGAGCCAGGTTGGGATAGGATCCAGCTCGCATGATTTCTTTGCAGACCTCTTTATCAATTTACGCACGTCATCTGTGGTTAAAGGTATGAACCTATCCAGACATTCTGTACTATTGTTTGTAGTGTCACCTGGTGGCAGATTCTGGCTGAGTGGTGCCATATCAATTTCATGGCGAATTCTCTCTATTTTTTCAAGAAAGAATGTATTAAACTTCTCAGCTTGAGTGACATCACAGTCAGTTTTGGGCATTGGAGTGTCCTTTTTCTTGTGCATGACTGTGTCTATGACTCTAAAAAGTTTTTTTGGGTCATGTTCATTTTCCTCAACCAGGTTGGAAAAATATGTAGATTGAGCCGATTTCAGCAAGGAATTATACTTATTTCTCTGGGACTTGTATAATTCTTTATCAATCTGAGAATCAGTCCTGTTCATTTTCCTCTCAAGTTTCCTCTTGAGAGACCTTTCTAGCTTTAATTGGTCACTCATCCAAGGCACAGGTTTGCGCTGAGTGACCTTGGCAACCTTGATAGGCGCATGTTTATCCATGAGTGCTGTGAGTTCTCTGTCATAGTAATTTACCATATCATTCAAGGATAAGTGTTCCCATGTTGTGTTTCTATCGGTTAGGGATTTGAGGTCACTCCTCAGGGACTCAAGATCCAATCCCTTGAAATTCCTATATTTGATAGATTTTTTGGGGGGTCTTGGAGGTGAAATATCTAGGTATATCTTAATCATTTTATGATCAGATAGATATTCATCCACCAGGTGGCTTTTTAGAAGTTTGTTACCCCTGAAGGTAATGATTAGATCAAGGGTTTTCCCTAACCTATGGGTTGGTTCATGAACCCATTGTGTTAGATCAAAGGTAGATAGGATATCATTAAACTTAATGACATCAGGTTTTAAGGGGAGGTTGACATGGAAGTTGTAGTCACCAAGGAAAATGACCTCATGACTAAATGAACCATAATGTGCAACCAACTGGGTGAACTCCTCATAAAACTCAGAGTAGGTATATCTATTCCGAGTCGATGGTTCAGGTCTATATATCACCACAAACGTTATCTTTTTTCCTCTCAGTGTGATGGATGACTCCATGAGCTCCATGGTGGTTACCACTGGTTGGTTGGCCCTATTGGTTGTGAAAGGGAGTTCAGATTTGTATAAAATCCCTAATCCTCCCCCTGTCCGTCCCATCCTGGGAAAAGACTCAAATTCCAGTGAGCCCTCTTCAAGTTCCTGTTTAACCTTATCAGATTTGGAGTCCTGCATCCAAGTTTCGGTCATGAACAGGGCATCAAGGTCATGCTCGTTAAAGTAGTCCTTGACTGGCAGGATCTTGCTAGATATGCTCTGTACATTGCAACAACCGATGTTTAATGTCTTATTCCCATTTTTAATACGAGAAAGTCGTTTGTTTACAAACCGTGGCTGACCACGTGGAGCAGAGCGAGCACGTGTAGTCAGAGCAGGCCCCGCCGGCCTCACCACATTGTGATTGGCCAGTTCAGACCACGTGGTATGGTTGGGCGTGGCTTGTTGAGGGTGTTCAAAAGATGAATAGTGTTCTCCAATCACCCATCGGCAAAGCCCAGATAGGTGATCTGGAGGGGTTTGTCGAACGTCCATGGTCTCTACCAACTCCAACCAAAGAAAAGTTTGGTGGAGTTGATTGAGCTCTAGTGAAGTAAAAACTCGCCAGCTGCAAAAACTTTGGTAAACCCATTTAAACATCAAAATTGAACCCGTTTGATTCAATTTTTGCAGCTGGCTATTATTATCAAGTATTTATATTTTCTTTATTTAATGTTATCCAAAAAATAATCAAGCTTTTTTGTGAGATTTTAGACATAATCATACATAAAATATGAATTATCACTTAAACAGTTGGGTATTTAAAAAATCACATCTGAACGAGATTATGACCAAAAAGCAAAAATCTCAGACCTCTCCAGATCACCTATCTGGGCTTTGCCGATGGGTGATTGGAGAACACTAAAAGATGAATGTCCACAATAGCGTAAACAATTGAACCGATTACTGTAGCGATTGCCATTCAGATCCATTTTGTGGGGATATGAGAGGGGTTTTGAGCGAGACAATCGCGGACCAGCGGTGGTAGAGAGATACGAGCGACACGTACTGGTGTCGTTCCGATTGGTTGCTTTTGACCACGTGATTGAGGTAGGCCTCGCTAAGCACCCGGGCATTAAGTGTCCACGATATTTAATACGAGGATGTCGTTTGTTTACAAACCGTGGCTGACCACGTGGAGCAGAGCGAGCACGTGTAGTTGGAGCAGGCCCCGCCGGCCTCACCACATTGTGATTGGCCAGTTCAGTGGTATGGTTGGGCGTGGCTTGTTGAGGGTGTTCAAAAGATGAATATCCACGATAGCGTAAACAATTGAACCGATTACTGTTACGATTGCCATTCATAACCATTTTGAAATGCATCATTGTACTTTATAATTACATCAAGGACTTACCATAACCTCTCTTGAATTGAATGTAGCAATTCTCTATTGTCCAGAAACAATTGTCAGAATACCACAAATCCATTTGCATGTATTTCAGCTGCGCAAAGTGGGTTTAAGATGACGTGAAACACCATTGATCATATGGTGTATTTGGAAACATTTGTTAGAGAGGGTTTATAAAGGGCGAATATGTTCTCAGAATATATTTTGACTTTTTGAGAAAGCATATGATACAACATGGAAATATGGAATTCTGAGTGATTTACATGAAATGGGTTTCAGGGGTAGATTATCCTTTTTTTCAAATCTTTCTGTCGGATAGCCTCAATTGAGGTCAAACAAAGTTCATGCTACCCGTGTTTACCCGTCACGTGCAGCGTATATTATGTCCTATAGTAACTTGTATTATACAGGAGTGGCCAGATGAAACTGGTTTCAAGCTTTCATTGAATAAAACAGTGTGCATGCAGCTCTGTAAAAAAAACGTGGGGTGTACCCAGATCCTGACTTGTAACTGGGACAGTCCAAGATCCCAGTTGACCAAGAAACTAAATTGTCAGAAATAATTATTAAGGAAAACCCCTCAGAACCTCTACACCAGCCAGCGCATATGTTTTTACCTATGTATACCGAAATAAATAGTCAGACCAGGAAACGATCCCAACGGCCTCGCATCTCCTAGTTCAATACTTTATAGTGGTAGCAGCCTCCTGGTCTCTGCCTTCGTTCTTCTTCTACTGTGGACCTCTGCTGTTCTACTTTGACGATGCCAGTAACAGTAGGTTTTATCCTATAATAATTGTCCAGCCTTCCTTTCCTTGTGTGACCTTGCTTGTCCTTCCTTCCCTTACATGTCCAAACCTACAGTTTCCCGGAGTTTTGATATTGCACAGGAGTTGGGGCAGGTCAGGGGTCAGGTAGAGAAACTGGGGAATACTATTGAATCTCTGGAACTGACTAGTCGAACTCAGTCTCAACTCATAGCAGCCTTGGAGGGAAATCAGGCACCTACCATGGCTGCTAAAAATACCAGAACCTTTGCTGGCACAAGCCATGAGCGAGTGTCAGAATTCCTCGAACACATGGCAACTTTGAAGGAGGCCAACAACTGGTCTGACAACCAGTTGGCGGCCCAGACATGTGTCGCTTTGACTGGGGAGGCTCTGGGGTTTATTCGCCAAGAAATTGAGCCTGAAAAGATCCGGACTGATGGGAAACTAGACTTCACCAAGCTCAGTGCCGAACTGAGAAAAAGGTTTGGCCCAGTTTTTTCGGAAACTGATACACTCTCTGAGGTACTGGCATGTCGACAGAAAGCTGGCCAGTCAGTTGATGAATTTCTGTCGGTCATTATGCCAAAATTGGCTCTCCTAAAATTAGGGGAGGAACTGAAATGTGGTCTCCTTACAAGGAATTTCAGTTCAAAGATTTCTTCTGAATTAGAGTTGAAGGATCTTAAGAAATTGGCTGATGTGGAGTATTGGGCCGTGAAACTTGAACGCCTCTATATGACACATAAGTCAACAGGGCAGCAGGTGGCTTCGTGTACAGAGGAGGTGGCAGCTACACAAATTATGCAGCCAGCTAGGCCTCAGCCATCTGGGGGCCGCCCAAGGGGACAATTTTCTGGCCGCCGATCTTCATTCCGGGGAAACTCTTATAGACAGCCTCTTTATAGAGCCTCTCAGTCTCATGATTTACCATGCTGGACCTGTGGGGTCAGAGGGCATTTGCAAAAAGAATGTCCCTTGAATGTTGGACCATCTTACTATGATACAGGTTCTGTATCAAGTATGTATAGTGTACCATCATTTTCAGCTCCTTGATTATTCACATCACCCAGGGCTCCTAATTATAGATACCCCCAACCTGTGGCAACCTTGCCTGCTGCCAGCTACAGAGGTGGCAACCACCGAGGCAGGGGCAGAGGCAGAGGTTTCTATGCATCTGGTAGGCAAGACTATTTAAACTAAATAGCAGCCCAGTGTCAGAGCCTAGACTACAAACTAGGGGTGGGCAGACAAAACCTGACAATGATGAAATATTAACACTTATGACTGGCAATAGAAATTACATCACTTTGAAAATAAATGGGAACACTCACAAAGGTTTGATAGACAGTGGTGCAACATGTAGTGTCATATCCCAGGTGTTTTATGATACCTTTCTCTCTCATTTACCCATTGATGAAACAAAGAAGGTTTCCATCAAAGGTATAACTGTGAACAACAGGGATATTTGCTCTCTGGGAACTGTTTGTATACAGTTTCAAGTAGATTCCTTCAACACCAATCATGTGTTTACAATTGTGCCCCATATGACTCATGATATTGTGTTTGGTTGTGACTGGCTAAAAGAGAAACATCAGTCCATCATAGATCACAAGAACGACCTTCTTATACTGCAACCTAGAGAAGGTATTAAGATCAAGTTGCTCATGAATACTGAAACATCTGTGCTCCAAAAGAAGAAAGCAATTTTGAATAAAAGAGTGGTCATTCCATCAAAAACTGAAATGATACTTAATTGTTCAGTACTGGACAATGGCACACATGTTGATAGTAATGGTATCATGGGAATAACAGAGAAGAATGAAACTCTTTTACACAGGAAGGGTGTCATTACACCTTCTTGTATATGTAGAGTTGAGGATGGAATGATTCCAGTTCGCGTATTGAATATTTCTGAATTACCAATCACTCTGTGGAAAAAACAATTTCTGTGCTACTTTGAACCAGCACCTACAATATGTTGTGCCGAAATGACTGCCAAGGATATCACAGAACTCTCTTGTGAAAACAATACTGGGAGAAATGCTTCCAGTTTTGATGTGAGTCAGTTAGATCTGGGTGATGACATGAATGATGAAGAACAAAATCAAATGTCAGATCTTTTGAAAGAGTTTTCCCACTTGTTTGCCACTGATCTTTCACAACTAGGGCTGTGTAAGTTGGTCAAGTATGATATTCAGACCACTGGTCCACCTATTAAAGTCGGACCCTACAGGACAAATCCTATGGAAAGAGAAAAGATCACCGGGCATGTTCAGGATTTATTGCGTTCTGGCCTGGCCAAACCGAGCACCAGCGCATGGGCGTCACCAGTTTTGCTCGTGCCAAAGTCTGATGGTTCGACAAGGTTCTGCATAGACTACCGCAGGCTTAATGCAGCTACCAAACCAATGGCAGCGCCAATTGGAAATTATCAAGAACGTTTTGACTCCATCTCATATGCAAGGCCAAAATGGTTCTGTCTTATTGATGGAAAGTCTGGGTATAGCTCCATGGAACTTACAGAGGAAGCTAGTGAGAAAGCTTCTTTCACCACCCATATGGGGCTGTACCAACCAACACGTCTTCCATTTGGAGTCACAAACGCACCAAGCATGTTTTCGGCTATGATGAATAAGGTCCTAGAGGACATTCCCAGTTCTATAGCCTTAATATACTTGGATGACTGTATCATAATGGGTCAGACATTTCAGGAAATGCTGAGTAATTTGAGAAGGGTTCTGAGCCGATATTCTCAACATGACCTTCACCTCAAACCATTCAAGTGCTTCTTTGGCAGAAGGGAGGTTCCATTTCTGGGCCAATATGTATCAGAAGCTGGTTTTCGTCCGAATCCCAAGAAATTGGAGGTTATTGAGAAATTTCCACTTCCTGATGAGACAAGTGACCGAGCAAAGACCTTAAGATCATTCTTAGGTTTAGCAAATTATTATGCTCGCTATATTCCTCAGTATGCTGAGCTAACATCCTGTCTGTGGGAACTTTTCAAGAAAGGTGTGAAATGGGAATGGACCAAAGAAAGGAATGAAGCCTTTTCAGAACTCAAAAGACGATTAACCAGTAGCCCAGTTTTAGCATTTCCTATATTCACAGAACCATTCATTATGCAGACCGATGCGAGTTGTCACAGTGTGGATGTAGTACTCAGTCAGAACCAGAATGGACTGGAGCGAGTAATTGGCTATTCAGGTCGAACCCTCAGTGACCGAGAACGTAAATTCTCTGTCTCAGAAAAAGAGACGATTGCTATAATCCACGGGCTCAAAGCTTTTCATACTTACCTCTCACATGCACGTTTTGAGATCCTCACAGACCATGCAAGTCTGAGATACCTTTTGAATGCACATGACCATACTGGTAAACTCGCCAGATGGGCTATGAAAATTAGTTCATACAACTGTACCATACGCCACCGTAAAGGTTCCAGCCATGGGAATTGCGATGCAATTAGCCGCTTTCCATTGGAAGAAATGGACATTGAACAACCAAGACCAGATCAAGAGGAGATCATTGATGAGGAAAGTCTCCTTGTATGTGATCTTCCTATTGATGGCATTACACCAACTAAACTTGCTGACCTTCAAATGAAAGATGGGTTTTGTCAGCCATACATTGACTACATCATGACAGGAAAACTTCCTGATGATGACAAAGTTGCCCGCAAGATCATATTAGAAGGTACAAATTATGAAGTCTTTGATGGTATATTGCATAGGTTGATACCATCTGAACAAACACGAGGGGTCATAAAAGTGGTTTGTGTACCACTCTGTGTCCAAAATCAGCTCATAAAAGCTGTTCATTCAGATCTGAGTTCTGGAGGGTTACACTTTGGATTTGAGAAAACTTACCAGAGTCTCAGAACAACTTATTACTTTCCACGAATGGCATCAAAGACACAGACAATCTGTAAGGCATGTGAGAAATGCCAAGAAAGGAAAGGCTCTCCAAAGAGAAGAGCAAAAATGGTCAGTATGCCAGTTGTGACCCATCCTCAGGAAAGAGTTTGTACGGACTTTGCAACATTACCAGAGTCCTACCCAGAGAAATACACTTCAGTATTGATCCTTGTAGATGCTTATACCCACAGGGTAACAGCCTATCCTACCCATGATCAACAAGCAAAAACAGTAGCTAGATGTCTTCTACTGTATACCTCTACATATGGACCAATTGAAACATTAGTGACTGACAATGCTCTTAGTTTCCAGACAGAAATGATGAGAAATTTCCATGAACTGTGGGGTACTAGACACATGACCACAGCTCCATTTCATCCAAACCCAGATGCTGCTGAACGATACATCAGAATAGTGAAAGATTCTATTGCAATGATTTGCAAGAATAGGCACTCCTGGCCATCAATGTTGCCTTGCTTGACATGGGCAATGAATGTGTCTATTAGCCCTACTACAACAAACTTTTCACCCTGGTACTTAACCTTTGGCCGTCCACCTACTATCCCTATACAATTCAACTTTGGAGTGGCACCAGATGGAACTCCAAATCCAGCAAATTATGCTGAAGAGACTGCTCATAACCTTGATGAAGCTCTCAAGTTTGTAACTGAAAATGTTGCAAAGTATGAAACCAGGAAAAAACACCAGTATGATCGTGCTGGTGGAACCAAGGACCTTATCGAGTTCAAACCTGGTGACATGGTTTATGCATACGTTGGAAATAGGGGACATGGCAGGACCACTAGGGGTATGGCAAAATTATTGCCACGATGGAAAGGTCCATGTTTCATTTCATCCAAACTTCCCTCAGGTGTTTATTTTAAACTGCGTGATGCTAGGTCGGGGACACTAATACCCTCAACATTTCATTCCAATATGCTAAAACCAGCATTTGTTCACCTTGACAAACCCAATGTGGAAGAGGAGACACCTAAGGGAAAGGATGTCTTGAATGATATGACAGGGGATACTGGCCAGTCTGATGGTAATATGGAGGACAAACCATCAGAAGATGCATTACCACCAGGGTGGTATGCTATCAAGAAAATAATAAAAAGCTGTTATGTTCCCAAAACCAGATCCCGAATTTACCAAGTTTTATGGAAGGAACCCAAGGGTATGAAATCCTGGGTAAAGGCTGAGGATTTGACTCCTGAGGTAAGAAAGGCCTTCCATTCCATAGCTTCTTTTTTCGCTAAAAGACGGAGACTAAGGACTCTTCGGTAGCGCTCATATCTTGCCAGACCAATGGGGTGTCGACATTATATTATGACTCTAATGAACCTCTGAATAGAACCTTGGTAACACTATTGTTCACTTTATTCAAAGGTACCTGAAAATATAACATCTATTAAATAAATGATAAAATTATAACATACGTATGTTATGAACATACATTGCTACATTGGTTCTATATTATTATGCTTTATTATATTGCAGACGCTAGTCTTGGTTGTTGTCAGTTTATGGGGGCTGACAACTGCAGAGGTACAACCCCGAATATTGCCATCGCTTGGAGTCGTATTCCACCCTTTTGGTTCTGTGACTTTGACAAATGACAATTACCACTATACGTTTGCTATTCCTTGGCCTCACCAATTGTCTGTATTCAATTATACTCAATTGGATTGCTCGTTTTTGAACCTTAATAGAACTGATATAAAACCTTTATATCATGATTGCTGTATGCTTTCAACCCTGGTATCACACTCTGTTGATGATATAACCTATCTTAATCTCCGTATTATGGAAATTAAGGATTCATTAGCACAACTTATTCCAAAATACACTGGCCGTTCTCCTAGAGCCTTCGATTTTGTGACCGGACCCATTTCTGGTACTTTTTTGGACATGAAATACTTTAAAATGGCTAAGGCAAATTCAGAGCATATAAACTATTTGCATCAAAATCAAGAATTGATCCGAACAAAATAACATGATTTTGGTCAAGATTTTTCGGGCATTGTGGCTCTGGTTGATCATAGGTTCCACAACTTATCTGATATTATTTTATCCAAATCAGAGGCTTTTACTGACAAGTACAACCAAATTGTTGATGTTGTTGATCGGGGTATATTGAAATATATTTCCAACTTAGTTGCTTTCAGAGAAATTGAGATTCAACTATCTCATGCCATACTTTTAGCTCATGACATTACCGCGTCAAACTTACGGTTATTACTTCATGTACAGCCAGTACTTTCCACATGGCTAACAGCTGTTGAGACCTTGTTGGGGTCCCATTTACCTGTTGGCCTAGTTCCACCTGATACTCTTACTGAAGTCATTAATCATGTTTCTCACCTGCTAGGAGGCTCTGGCCATCAGCTGATGTTTACACACCCCTCATACTATTATCAGTCAGCTGATACCTTAGCATCTTATAGTGAGAAGTTCTTGGCAGTCACTGTGGCCTTGCCACTACACAGATGGGATGTTTTACAACCCTACGATGTATATCAGGTATATGTGCACCCTGTAGCAAGCCCTGACAACTTCAGTCTAACTGAGATAACTGGGGTATCTGACATCTTTGCAGTTTCAGTTGATGGTAGGTACTCCATTTCTATGACACTTGGCACTTGGGTTGCGTGTCGGGGAATTAAGATAAAACATTGTTTCTCCCCTCAGTCAATCACGTTATTGCAGCCGAATAATTGTGTTAATTCCCTTTATTTAGATGATCTCGACCACATTATGTCACACTGTTCTTTCTCTGTGAGAGCTCTGCCATCTTACCCTGTATTCTTTCAATATGAAGGTCAGGCTATTGTGACTGGTCTATTGGATGATTCCATTCTGTTCTGCCCAAATGTTAATATATCCCATTCACTTGGAAATTGTCTTGGGCGTATCTGTTTGGTTCATCTGCCATGTGATTGTCGTTTGACCTCTCGCACACATGTGTCAGCTCCTTCTTCTGGACTGCACTGTGACATGAACATTTCAGAATCCCACTATTTCTATGGTGAAAATCTGGCTTATATGGAAGCTTATTTCACTCCGTCTGCTCTGCCCCAGTCCTGGAATAGTAGTTTACTTTTTGACAAACACCTTTTGCCTCATTTGCACAAAATTCCTTTAGATGACATTCATCACTTCCGTGATACCCTCCGTTCATTGGACTCTACATTTCACTCAAATTTGTCAATTCTCGAATTAAATATGTCTCGAATTAAACAGGACACTGATTTCTCTCTTCCCTACAAACCCTTGGCCACTGGCATATTTCCTAATCTGGGCATTGCCCATCTCTTTTCAATTGTCTCAAGTGTTCTCGCTTTACTGGCTTTGGCCTTGTCTGTTTTCCTCTTGTGTCGATCACGGTTTTCCCTCTTGTCTCTGTTGGGCAGGGGAGGGGTTGCAGATGCTGTTGAACTTGCAACAGGAACACACTTACCCTGGCACTCTGAGACCCAATCAGGAATACCTGGTTCAACTAAGGCAAATGGGGGACAGGGTTTTGATGAGAGTTTTCACATTTCATATACAACCCTTCTAGCTATGGCGGTTTTGTGTTGGCTCCTTATCTTGTCTCTTGCAATATATTATCTGTATAAGAAACACACCTCTAAACTGTCTGTGTGCCTACTGATATATACTGATACCTCCTTTGAAATACAGGAAATTTTCAAAATAGATGCTCCATTGCATGATACCAGATTATTTGGATCCCATATCATTCAAGATTTGATTCTATCCTTTCCATACCTAATCATTAATTGGGGTGACTTGATGCTCACAATTAATGATGTTACAATAGTACTCCCTGACAAATTTACATTGACTCCATTAGCCTATTACCGATTGAAGCGGGTAATTAATAGGAACCCTAGTACCCTAATCCTACTAAAGACCCAACAGTTGATAGTTGGATATATCGGTCTGGTAAGAGAAGGTGTACATATTCCTGATGTTACTGTGACCGATGGTATTCACTATCGTGGCATGACCTTTAGACCCCAAACCACTAACCTGGACAGAAACAGACAGAGCCAATCAACGCGACGCTCCATGCCACGCCGCAGAACCACACCATCACCTCAAGCTGAACTACCTACTCCTGAAGAAGATATGTCGCCCAGCACAGATATGATACCATCCACATCCTAGAATATTGAACATTTGCGATCTGTGGAAGTGACTTTTATATCAATGGCAGAGAACATTTCTATACCTATGTGTTACCTATGAGGCTTATCATGCTTACCTAGATATGAACATATATACATGGCAACCATCATTATCTTCTTCAAAATACCTCCATAGGTATTAAAGCATATATCAATATGATACTAACCTGAATGGAGCAATGTGAGGCTTACAAGGATATAATGAATTACCTTCTTCACAGTGAAGAACACTTATATATTGAAGATACTATAATGTTATATTATTGGATCACCTGGTCTTTGCTTTATATATATACATATATGAACTACAGTAGTCTGTAACTTTATTTCCTACCTGCTCTACTTTCCTGGACATCTGTAATTGAACTTGATATCCTGTTATATGTCCATGTGACATGTGAAAACAGAATTTGGATCCACATATCTTATATACTACAGATGCCCAGTGAACATCATACATATCACAGATTCGAGTGATCTTCATTTTGTGGAAATATCCTTCATCTATCCAGGAACTATGCACCCAGCCAGTTAACCAGACTCTATCACTGCCTGTTCTATGATGCTGATAGCTGATAATATACAGGCAGGAATATACTGGTTCCTGTTGCTGTACATACATGTGTTATTGCCTGCTGACCCACTTCAGGAACTATGTGAGCCTGCTGCATGGCTATCTCTTCAACCTCCAGCAGCAATAAATCAGGCTTCACTTGTATATATCCTGTGGACTGCACCCATCAAGACCTACAACTGAAACACATCTTCTGGATCTATATATTGTTTATCATATTATTCATGTTTCTTTCAAAGTATTCTTTAGAGGTGCTACCTATTGTATTTTCTATGTCAAATGACTGTAAATTTACTAAGCACCTAAGTTCTTTCAATTTATTATTTTTAATTCTCAACCTTTTCTTTTTCTCTTCAATAGATTATGTTAAGAAACTCACCAGGTGGGGGTGGACTGTCAGAAATAATTATTAAGGAAAACCCCTCAGAACCTCTACACCAGCCAGCGCATATGTTTTTACCTATGTATACCGAAATAAATAGTCAGACCAGGAAACGATCCCAACGGCCTCGCATCTCCTAGTTCAATACTTTATAAAATGTCTTGGTCTGATATTAAGAAATGATTTTATGATTTTATTTTTCACTCTAAATATGTTGGTCTTTTCTCTGATGAACCAAACACTATTCCAACATTTGGAATCAGTATAAAAGACTTATTAACAACTTTAGAATTTAATCCTGATCAAATTGCAAACTTCATTTTCAAAGATTCAAAGAAGAACTCAACAGAGCTTTCTTTGTACATGAATAGATATAATGAGATCAACTCAGTTTATAAAGGTCTCCAATGTATCTACACTGATGTCTCTCACTGTGAGGGAAAAGCTATAGTGGCTTTAATAATAATAATAATAATGATAATGATAATGATAATGATAATAATAATAATAATAATAATAATAATAATAATAATAATAATAATAATAATAATAATAATAATAATAATAATAATAATAATAATAATAATAATAATAATAATAATAATCATCTTTCTACTCCAATTATTGACGATATAATGCCCTGTTTGATAGCCTCATGCAACTGGGTTTACCTTGCTTGCAATGACAAGACAGTTTCACTGAATTATCTTTCTCCAATTTCTAACAATAGGAAAATAATAGTGCCCTGTGTTTCATATTATTGTCGGTTCATTATACTCTCCTTTGCACCCTCTCCGATTATGCGATCAGATATGATCAAACAGGCCCGTTCCATAAGCCCCGCCCCCTGAATGTAACCACTTGCACATGCATGGTGCGATGACGTAATTACAGCCTCTGAGTCTGACGGCACATGCACGATTCGATGTAATTCAATTCTATAGCTCATTAATATTCATGAGCGCCCAAATAGTACGACATTTGGTTGCCTCATCCCTAGGCCTATATTGAAGTGTTGAAGAGGCCTAGTAAAGCTGGGTAGGTTCATTATAATTATTATCAATAATATGAATAGAAATGATAAAGTCATTAATTAATTCATATGCGGCATCTGCCATCCATGGCCAAAGGCCCAAGCAATTCACCATCAATCCCATCTTTCCAACAATATGTATATCTATCCCATCAATTGAATGTGGATTGACTTACATTCTACAGAACACATGTGGCTAAATGGGGCAATAAAGTCATCAGGGTTCATCACCCAGAATTAGTTATCAAGCACACCACCTTGTCAAATGTTGTGATTAACATTCAGAAAAGACCCTATATAATTGATAAAGGCTCTTTGCAAGTTGCGAGGTGTGACAGATGCTCCACCACCATGGACACTCCACTGATGCCACATGATATCAGATTGCTTTGTAACTTGGTGATATTTTGTACACATTTTGATCTTAGAATGTTACTGTTATACATCATCTCATCAAGATGATTTTTACTTTATTTCTTTAACATAATATTTTGCAATATACAAATCTTTGCTGGAAAACTACCTCTAGAAATCATATAATTATTAGCATATCTATTAATAAATCTTTAAGTTTCTTTCTTTTGAAAATGGTAAATCCATGAAAAAATGATAACGATCTTTCATGCTTTCATCAAAATTCTAATTGTCACAAAATTATACTGGGATGTTGGCAGAAAAGATGGTTGAGAGTTGAGAGTAATATATATCTGGAGGTGGCAAATTCTGGAAGTGGGTAAACATGATAGCGATACCTCATGGGGCGTTGATAATATCGGACAAGGGGCTGATTGTCAAATCTGCTGGCACAGGGGCATGAAACCACCCTACTGTGAGGGCAAACAAAACACATCTAACTTTTAATAAATCCACCTACAAGCTTTTGTCTAAATTTCCCATGCAAGATAATGATGTGGGTAACCACTTCTTGTAGTCATTGTAGTACTAACATGCATCCCACAAAGAGAGCCTCATACAGGGCCACACAATTGACCTGCTGGTGACAGACTCTAAATCTGCTCTGCACATCTGACATATTACCAGGATCATTAGTTTATGTCTTGACAACATACAGTAAAGCTAGTCAGTCATGATCAATTTGAACAAAAACTGAAGAGGTACAACTCTGCAGACATCAATTTGTGTGCTGTAGGGATGTGCAGATTTCTAGCTAACATGAAAGGATTATATATGTGCCATATCATAGTCAGAGGAACACCCTGTCCTATGTTTACTATTACATAATGTTCACACTTATGCTTTGATGTGGCACCAAGTCCTCAAAGTGCTCTGACAGACCATTGACCACAAGTTGGGTGGTGTATGTAATAGCAGAGGGAAGGCCAGAGGGTAGATGTGGGTACCCCAGGTGGCATGACATAATACCAATTAACACATACAGAAGACAGGATTATCATTCCACAAATGCATTCTTGATCTTTTGAGCAACATGAGTTTGTTGACTTAGATATTGGATAAAATATGATTCATCTTAACATCATTGGTAACCGTTTATGAAAATAAATTTATAGAAAATATGCTTAGAGTGTATTGTCCAGACATATCCCATTTTTTATAGGGAAACATGCAGACATGAAGGAATCCATTAAGTCATTCATGCGTTTCTGAAAAGTGTATGGAGTAGATTTGACTGAGCTTCATCCCCCTTCCTGACAGACCCCCAAAGCATTAAAAGGTTCATAAAGGATGGTAACAGTCAAGGGGTAGATTACAAATAGACATATATGCATTAGTTCTGATTTATCTGATTCTGATTATAACAAGTACAAGGGGGCTGATTGAAATGGTTGATAGAAACAATAAAGTCATTAATTACACAACTCACCAGAGGTGGGCCTCATCAACACCATCAATAGATTAGTGGGTAAGGAAAGATAGATGGGTTTCTTCCAGTTTATCAAGACAGAAGGACAGGACATGCTATAGATGGGATTGATAGAATTGTTGGAATTTATAAGAAGTTGCCAAAGATGGAATTGTTCAGATACATCTGATTCTTCTCATTTCTAGAAATATGGGGTTGACCAGATAGCTGTAGTAAAATGTACAGAGCTTGTGGACTGTGCAGGTCTGGACATAGAATACTTACTGAAGGTATGATCAATATTGAATTATATTGGTTCATGGGATAGATGGAATTGTTGGAATTGATGGACACACACAGATAGTTTGTTCAAATTTATCAAAGTCTTCTCCTTTATAGAATACAACCATATTTCTAGATAGATATAACATATAAGATAGATCTGATTTATCAAATTTCTTCAGTACACTTCAATCAATTGTTGGAATTGATATATGTGTTGTTGGAATTGATGTGATTGTTGGAAAATAGAGGGGGGCATTGGCCATGCCTCGCATCTGCTGCACCAATCAGCTTGATCTTGGGCTAATTGGAAAGAAAAAGATGAAATATTAAGAAAGGTGGAAGGGACATAGCATAAATTTCTTTTATTATTAGTCAAAATAGCCAAAAACTGGTATTTCAAGCAGTACAGAGGGAGGAGGTTACCAAAAGGTAAAAGCAGTGTTGTACATGATCATATTAACATAATTTATGATGTTACCATGAGGTCATTATGTTGACACTTCCATGTCTGACGTCACTATGACAACACTTTCCTGTCTGATGTCACTACAGTGTTCGCCAAAAGTTGTCGGCCTGTTGGACAAAGCCGGCCGTTATTTCACATTGTCCGCCGATAATGACTGAAAACTGCGGCAAAATTGTCCACCATTCTTTACCTGCGCAGTTTCTCATTGTAGTCGTCACAAATATGTTTTATTGGTTCTTTTTCAGAGATTTTTGGTTGCCGCCATTTTGTAAAGTCATTACGTTTGTCCCCGCCTGATTATTTCTGCCGTGTTCACTCCTGTTCAAAAGTCGAGCATGTTTTCAGGATTTGTACCCATTTAACAATTAAAAAACCGTGCACGACTTTACACATAAAAGTGGTTCGTAATCTGGTCCCCTATCATTATTTCTAGTTCAAATTCATATTAAAAATCGTTACGTACCAGTCAAAAAGCCTGAGAAGAGGAGGCGACAATTTTACAATTTTGGGTATTCTTAGCTTTCTTTAAGGAGGCTTTATAAAGTATGATAAAGCAAGTTAGAAGGGTAGAGCGGGTCAGACGGGCCAATTGCCCCGCACAGGTGTCGCATGTCACCAGGGGGTCCACCCAGGGGGATATATAAACGAGACCTGAGCGTCACCCCCACCAATCTAGCCAAGCGGTACCGGGAAGTCTAGCCAAGCGGAACCGGGAAGCAGTCTATCACGTGAAGTTTAGCGTGAAGCCACCACACCAGGGCACCCAGGCTAGAGAAGACAGCTGAAGACGTGCGAAGACCTATTGGCATATGAGGTGCTGGACATAGTAGGTGCTAACATTATGCCAAAGGTCCCAGCAACACGCTGCTGCCGCGGGTGCGGTAGGCCCATGAAGGGACACGAAGGCCCAACCGGGCTCGGGGTATGCCAGAACCCGCCAGTGGAGATGGCAGACCTAACAGGGGACGAGGTCTCATCTGATGAAGACGTCGAGTTGGCGACACCGACGGGGAATTGCGACCCATGCAAGCAAGCCTCACCGAGCATATCTCAGATAAGTGCATTAAGTACCACCAATCCTTTCGTGGCAGGAGATATGTCCCACATGTCACATATCAACCAGCCTGCACAGTCAGACATTTCATTAGAGACAATGGCAAAAAACATTAATGTAATACAGGATCAGATAAAGGCATTAATGGACACGCAACAGGAGGTAAATAGGGCAATACTTGCAGTCAAGCATAACCAGCCACCAGTGACCGCTGCCACTAACCCCTGGATGGACCAACAGGGGGCACTGGCAACCGGCGGGAGCGACCCATGGCAGCCATGGCAACCGAACAACAACTCCGGAGTATATAAGCAGGCACCCAGCACAGCTCACCCTCAGTTCGCGCCGACTCCACCACAGACCAGACCATTACCAGGGCTGCGCAGTATGGCACATATCACGGACTTCGATATGTGCCATATAAAAACTGTTCCAGAGAAGGTGGTAAAGGGGGCTGTGCTGGGTGAGTATGTTGCACTTCATGAATTTCTTCTTACTATACTGGATGCAACAGCGGTTAGGGCTTCTGCCGCCCGCTGTAGTAGGTGTAAAAGCTACCAGCACACTCGTCTGTCGGAATGCCCCTTTCCAGCTATGGCGCCGTCGGTACAGGGGCCGACGGCGCGGGAATATGGGCAAAAATCCCGACAGGCACAATCATCCCCTGAAATCTGCAATAATTTCAACCTGCTTAAATGCACATTCAAATACTGTAAGCGACAGCATATATGCCGACAGTGCCACGGGGCTTTGCCTTTCGAATTGTGCATCAAGCAAGGTAAGTGTGCATCAAGCACAATCAAACACGTTCCGGCACCCTGAATATTGGAAGGAAACCTTAGAGACCACCCAGATAGAGAATTCGCAGATTTACTCTATAGCAGGGCCCTCCATGGGGTAAAGATAGGATATGAGGGGGATAGAAGTGTATCCTTATGTTCCGACAATTGGCCGTCGGTCACTGTATATAAAGAAAAGGTATCAGAATTTGTTGAGAAAAATCTTAAACTAGGCAGAATTGAAGGACCATATAGTAAGCCCCCACCAGGTTTTAGGTCTTCCCCCTTAGGGGCATTCGCCAAAAAAGAGGGGGGCAAGGTTAGGATAATACATGACCTATCATGGCCCCCTGGCAGGGCAATTAATGAAGGTATAGATGCAAGTCAGTACTCCCTTAAATATGCAACAGTTTTAGACGCAGTAAAACTCGCACAAAAATATGAGGGGGCCTGGATGGGAAAAACAGACCTGGCCTCTGCATTCCAGAGTATCAAGGTCATCCCAGAGGACAGACAGCTAATAGGTTTCTCATGGCCCGACTCAGAAGGCAGTAGGCAATACTACCAAATGGCCTGTTTACCATTCGGTCTGACCAGTGCACCCAGATTATTCGACGATTGTGCCCTGGGCTTGGATTTTATGTATAAGAAGAATGGTGCAGCAGCCGACACTACCCATTATTTGGACGACATAAGCCACTGCAGCTGGCTGTAAAAAATCGTTAGATACAATAGTCAATACATGTAAAGCATCAGGCTTTGAAATACAGGAGAAAAAAACAGTAGGCCCCACCCAGAGAATAGAATTCTTAGGAATAGTAATAGATACCGTTAAACAGCAACTAAGTATATCACAGGAAAGAATTACAGATATCACACAAGAGCTAGGAAAAATATCAGGCAGGAAATACGCCACAAAAAGGGAATTATTGTCAATAATAGGAAAACTTATATTTTGCTCCAAAGTAGTAGCCGATGGGAAAATGTTTACCAAACGCCTCAATCATTTAGCAACAAGGGCAAAGCATTTTCACCACAAAATTAGATTGACCAGCGAGGCACGAGCCGATTTGGAGTGGTGGCAACGTTGCCTGAGTTTGCACAACGGCATATGTTGGTTCCCCACCGAGTGGTCAATGGCAGAAGCTGAAATCCTATTTACTGACGCATCTGACATTGGGTTAGGTGCGTGTCACATCAACGCGTGGACAGTAGTGGATTTTAGCAACACAAATCACTGGATGAAAGGCATGACCATAGCATGGCGGGAATTAGCTGCAGTGGTCATAGCTATAGCTACATTCGGCCCAAGTTTAACAGGAAGGAAAGTCGCTATGAACATTGATAATATAGCAGTATGCTATTGCATTAACGATGCAAAATCAAAGGACCCATGCCTAATGAATCTGGTAAGGGCCCTCTTCTTGTATACCAGTATATATAAAATTCATTATAAAGCATTTCATATAGGCACACTATATAATGCAGCAGCAGACTCTCTCAGCCGAATGGATATGACCAGATTTCGTCAGGTCATGCCCAACGCTGACCCAACAATGATCCCATCTATGCCAATAATATATGACTTTTAATGCCAGGACGTTTAACAAGTCACTAATAGTGTTTTGAGGGTCGCTAACCGCACCCTAGGCTTGTTAATTCTAATCAACGCGAAGCATTAATATATGGCAGTCACACACAAGGAATAACCAGCACGGCTCATATTATATGACTTTTAATACCAGGACGTTACAAGTTCACTAATGTGTTTGAGGGTAGCATCTGCACCCTAGGCTTGTTCTAATACGCGAAGTATTAATATAATTATGGGTACTAAATATTAAATATTAAGCATGAAATCATATCATTAAATGATAACAATTGTATTAATACGCATCATGTGTAATGTTACATTATGTAATATGGCAGCAGCTAACCTGTAGTAATGTACTCACATTTCGTGGGCTCGATGTAATTAATGTAAGCAATTGTTCTAATTATATATGTGTATTAAAATGTATTAAAGCTGTTAAGCTAACAAGCTATCATTTAAAGCAGGTCATATCCAGCTATATGTACAACTTTAGTAAACGATGTAAGGTATCATAGTACTACATTGTATTCCTTAGTATTCCTCAGTGGAATTCGCAGTAATAAGGTATAGCACATAGCTATCTTTTTATACCACATATTGCCAATCGGGCAATATGTCGATACCCAAAAGTGCCTACTCACTTAGCCCTTGCAGATCTAGACGAGAAGGTAGCTACATTGATGGCTAATGGAATCCAGGCAAATACCAGGAGGACTTATAATTCTGCCCAGGCACAGTATAACAATTCTGCACTAACTTTGGGTTGGTACCGATCCCTGCAACCGAGCAGACGATATTACAATATATAGCCTTTATGAGTAGCAAACCAGGTAAGTATGGTTCAGCACTCACCCCAAATACCATATCGGTGTATTTGGCAGCAACACGCTCACTGCACATTATTCATGGGTATGACCCCCCTCCTTTTAGCACCCCTAGGGTTACAATGGTGCAGAGGGCAATGTCACTGCAGGCACCCCCCCTACTAAAAAATTACCCATTACCTACAAACTGCTGTGTGATATGTGCAATTGTCTCCCAAAAGACTACATGGGCTCCCTCTGGCGGGCTGCACTAGCACTAGGTTTTTTCGGCTGTTTGAGGGGGGCAGAGTATTTTGGGGTAGATAAGCCGGGTGGCTCTTGGGTCATCCCCCCCCCCCACCCTATCCCAGGTCAAATTTGGTCAAACAAAAAATAATACGTATATGTGCTTCATTATCAAACGCACAAAAACTAGGATAGACGGCACTAAGAAAATAATAGGTTGTTCAGAAAAAGAAATCTGTGCCCCCTGTTGCATGTGGCACTACCTTACATTAAGAGCCAGTACAGGCCAGTTACCGGGGGACAGCCCATTGTTCACCACACAATCAGGTACCCCAATATCCAAGCATGCATTCAATAAGACCATTGCAAACCTAGCCAGTAGCACTGGCCGACCCTCAACCAGTTACTCCAGCCACAGCTTGAGAAGTGGGGCAGCCACGCAGGCAGGTACTGGTGACTGGCAGGGGTGGGAGGTTGCTATGCTGGGACAATGGCAGTCAAATGCATACATGGGTTACATACGGGACACCACAAAGCATGATAAAGCAAGTTAGAAGGGTAGAGCGGGTCAGACATGCCAATTGCCCGGCACAGGTGTTGCATGTCACCAGGGGGTCCACCCAGGGGGATATATAAACGGGACCTGAGCGTCACCCCCACCAGTCTAGCCAAGCGGTACCGGGAAGTCTTCCCACCATCCCGCATCAGGTTAACATCAGGTTAAGGCATATGGCCATATATGTAATATGATCAACCATATATATGTACTGTACTGTACTGTTCATCTTGTCGCAATATTTATGTATGTGTAATTATTAATAGTATGTGTAATTGTATTACTATGTGTAGGGTTAACTGTAAATGTTGGATGTGACGATTTAATGTATTATGATTAATTAATGTAGTAGCGCCAATAGTAAATTGGCTGCATTTGGTGGTAGCAGATTTATTTGTAAAAATGAAGTAAATCACATTTGTCCAATTTACATACAGTATTGGCGTCTCCTTTTCTAAATGAATATTTGATCAGAAATATGTATGTATGTATGTACGTATGTAGGTAGGTATGTAGGTAGGTATGTAGGTAGATGTGTAGGTATGTAGGTTGGTATATAGGTAGGTTGGTATGTAGGTAGGTTGGTATGTAGGTAGGTTGGTATGTAGGTAGGTAGGTAGGTTGGTATGTAGGTAGGTTGGTATGTAGGTAGATGTGTAGGTTGCAACGTTAAGACTTCATTCCAAGGTAAATCTTTTTACTCCAATTATTGACAAAACTATGGTTCATATTAATTTGCACCTCTGCCATTTCATATTATTGTCGATTCACTTGTAATAATAAGTCCTCAATTTTTTTCTGACCAGGAAACAATATCATATTTTACTTCCAAACCACATTGGTAAAAAAGGATATGAAGCATCTGATACAGCTGATAAAAGCAGATATTGATAAAATTAAAATAAATTCAGGTTTCCTGCATACTGAATAAAGAATATACATTCATGATATGATTAGATACTAGAGGCAATGTGAGAGGGATAAAGCTGTGAATAACAAGCTTCACAGTATAAAACCTATAAAACCTACATTAGGTCAAAATCATAATTCATGCCTTAAAATACATTATGAAGAAGAGGTATAAGCACGTTTTCGAATTGGACACAGTCACTTTACACATGGTTATTTGACAGTAACACACATCATGCTTGAACGTGTTGAATTTGATGGCATTAGACATCAATATTATCAGGTTGTAAGTTTAAAAGATTGATTCGACATAGTTGATGCCGCTTTGATGTTATCTTTTTTAAAGGAAATTGCCTGTTTAATCATATTTAGGGTGGAGTATTGTTGAGCTGGCATTAATTACCAACTTAGAATCTACTTAAGACACCACGTTCACGATGATTTAGGGTCTTTTAAATGTGATGTTAACATGTAACTTGTGAGACAATGTTTTTTTGCTATTACGTCATTGTTTGTATGTTTTTACACTTATCATTCATTCACATTTACAAGTTTGTAATCTATACCTTATTGGCACTGAATGACCTAAATGTGTTAAATGCCTTTAAGTAATCATTCATTCATTCATTCAACAAAATGGACCTAAATTCCACTGTTTTCAGAAATAATTTACATTGCCACACATTTACAACATATCTTTTAAACCCCTTCCATTCTCATTCTATTTCATATTTTCACGTTCCTTTGGGTCAGTCAATTCAAGAAATTTCAGAAAAGTAAAAGCATATTAGTTTGAAACTGTACATGCTTCACAACCCAATCGATAGACTGAAATAAGCTACATTGATTTGATAATACTTTGATGTCTCATTATTTAACAAAATATTATATATTATATTAAAAGAAATCTTCCAACAACCTAAAATCGACCAATTAATTTTGTCAAAACTTTACCTAATCTTGCATATAACAATTAACATTGACATACAAGATGGTGAAGTTGAAAACAAATACTTAATCTACTCAATATTAGTTATGGAATAGTTTTCTATGTCATAATTTCTGTTATAAACTCATTCTTTGTTTCACCAACAGCACGTTCAGGGAGTTTACCCTTTACCCCAACTTGATAGACTCGTCCTTCTGTTAGTTGATTGGCATCAAAGATCAGACTTCTTGACATAGTTTCTGTGAAAAATAAGATTTTTAAAGAATAAGAAAAAATAAACCATACGTTTTGCAATAATGTTGGTTCAGAAGTATACATTGGAGCTCAATAAATCTAAAAAGCTGTATATTGCTCTTTCAAATTATCATTAATCACAAAGTGACAAATCAATTGTTTAATACCATCACGAAATGACATTGTTTTAAAGTTCAATCCTTCGAAAACACAATTTCAAAACAAATAAAATACATTTCAGCTCATATCTCATGTGCATGATATTCATGGAAGTGTACATACCTGATAGGACTAAGGATGGAAATTCTTTAACTTCTTTGAATTGGAGAGATTTAGGGTCCTTCATGAAGAGAGACCAGGAATATTGTAAGATGGTCTTCTCATTACTGTCACATGATAAGCAGTCTACCACAAATCTTAGTCTTTCGTTTGAATCTACTTTAATCGCACAATTTTCTACACATCTGAAATAAACATGCACATGTCCTTTGTAAACTTCATTTATTCAAAAGAGGTATCATTTGAAATGTCTTTTGACATCTATCATATTTATATTGTAGTTATTCCACAGTGCATAATTTTATTCATTTAGCCGAAACTGAAATTTACTGAATATGAAATAAGATTAAGGCTGTGTTTCCATATGCAGAACATCATGCAGTGTTCACATGTATGCATCACTTCTATCATCAAATATATCTGTCACTCTATGCTTAAGATTCCCATTTGTTACCCTATGCAAAAGGCTATACATCAAATTGCCTATGGACATCATTATGGACAGCAAAACACACGTGAAAACACTTGCATTGCTCAGTATAAGGTGCAAAAAAATGACGCTCTGTATGACACTCTGCAATGTGCGTGGAATAAAGCTGTTTTGCCATTTTCATCTTAATTTTCAAAATATAGCAACATGTTTATTGATTATTTCAAAAATTGAGGAAATATTGCATGCTAAACATTTAAGGAATTTGAGGTATTCAATAATTTAAAGATGATGTCATATTGGAATTTTTTTAATTAAAGTCTTTTATAAAATTGTATTTTGAAAAATAAATTGATGAGTGGAGATCAAGTGGAGATTGGGTTCTTCTATTCCATTGGGGGAAATTACAATTAATAATGACATGTTTTCAATCTGATCCTGAAGACAGTAACTGATGTTCTACTTCTAATATCATTAGGGAAGGAATTTCAGAACCTTGGGGCTTTAGCAGAAAATACTCTGTCCCCTACTATCTACAGGGGAGTTTTGTGAGTTTAGGTAAATGTTGTCCTTGTACCTCAAGTCCCTTTCACTCTGCCTGATATGGAGTAGGTCACGCAGGTAGGGGGGTGCCTTACCATTCAAATCTGAGTATCATCCTCATAAATGTGATAACTCAGTCCATATTTTGCAATCATGCCAGCAAGAGCTTTACTGCTGAATCTAAAGGTTTATGATGGCAGTAATGAGTGGGATCAATTAAGAAGACAAAAGATTAAAACTCTCCAGGTGAAAACAGTGGTATGAGGAACAATGTCCATTTCACAATGGATTTTTTTCAATCTCCAAGGAAGAAATCATTAAACTTGTCTGCCTTGGGATGAGATGTCACC
The DNA here is from genome assembly GCA_949316495.1 of Amphiduros pacificus. NCBI lineage: Eukaryota > Metazoa > Annelida > Polychaeta > Phyllodocida > Hesionidae > Amphiduros > Amphiduros pacificus. The sequence continues at coordinate 26,573,576 of OX439008.1, read as the reverse complement.
AGAGGAGGTAGTGTTCCCCAATTTATGCATGACCAATTTATGCCTGACCAATTTATGCATGACTTCTTAGGGTCATGCCTGTTTTCTTCCACCAACTTGAAGACATAATCAAACTTTGAGGATTGCAGTAATGAATTATACTCATTTCTCTGAACATTGTATATTTCAACATCAATTTCTAAGTTTGATTTATTCATCCTTCTCTCAAGCCTTTTGAGAGACCTGTTGTTCCTTATCTTGTCATTTATCCAGGGAACTGCGCCATATATATTCTTGCTTTCTAGTGACTTTTGTACCTATATCAAGTCGACCTGATACGGCCATAGTTGCTGAAAGGGTCAGCTCCAACAACATCTTAATAAAATATAAGAATGAGCTGATAAAAATGGATTTAAATTTTCTTTAAAGAAAAATGTGTAATACTATGCACTTTTGTCAATTTGATATTTCACCCAGATCCTGATCTTTATTTAGACCAAACTCAGATACCTAATGTTGAAGAAACTAAGTTTCTTGGACTAATTTTTCACAAAACAGTATCTTTTATACCTCATATTATACAAATCAAAACAAAATGGCAGAAGGCACTAGGTTTATTATGGGTTTTTGCCCATACCGATTGGGGAGGGATTGTAATGTTTTATTACCATTATATAGAGTGCTGGTATGTTCCCAACTTGATTATGGATGTATGATATATGGATCATCTAATATTAAAATGCTCGATCCAATTCAAAATCAAGGTTTAAGATTATGCTTTGGTGTATTTCGAACATAACCTCTTGATTTAAGAAGAGAAAAGCCTGCCAAATTATGTTGACCTTTTAAAAAGTAAACAAAATACAATTCCATATTTATTCAGAATGTCTGCCAAATAAACTGTCAATTTATTCTGCTAAACTTCATGCTTTGTACCTAGCTTTATATCATGTGGAGACTTGTCCATATCAGACATTTTTAATATCTTTTTTATTTTTTGCCTTGTTAACAGGCAATGAAAGCAAAGAATTGGAAATATCCTTCTATTTACAAAATCCTTGAACAAGATAGACTCTGTGCTGAGGAAATTAAAAAATTGTGTCATTGGATCCCCAGTCAGATTGGTCTCAAAGGAAATGAGACTGCTGACCAAGCAGCCAAAGAAGCATTGGATAAACGTCCAATCCACATAGTTATTCCATATACAGACTTCTAAAAATACAACGCATCTTTTCCGTGTTCTAAGTGGCAATTGCACTGGGACGAGGCTGTTTTTAATGAATTGCATGTAATAAAACCTATTTTAGGTAAAACTAAAGGTGTTGAAAGAACCAAAGAGAAGAGTCAGTTTTAGGTCGTATTAGAACTAGACATTGCTCGTTTGACACACTGCTATCTTCTTAATAGCGAAGATCAGCCTGAGTGTATTTGTTGTCAAAGGCTATGACTATTAAAAATATTTCAATTCAGTGCATCAATTTTGATAATATTAGGACTCGGTATTTTAGTGTGCAAGCTTTACATAAATTATTTGATACTGTATATGCTTCTGTGATAGTGTCCTTTTGAAACTGAATAGGACTTTATAACCAATTTTTAGGGTGGAGCTCTTGTTTACATGGGTCATTGACCTATTTTTCAGAACCACAGATCATCAAATGGTATTTACGTATTCAATTTGTCTATAACTGATATGTAGAAATGATTTAGTTGATATTTTGTGTTGTTAAGATTGTTTACATATTATATTGATTTTATAAATCACATATTTGGTCAAAATGTTGATGCTTTACCTTTTGTAGGCACTGAATGAACTAATCAGTTGATGTGCCTTTAAGCCACCATTCATTCTTTCTGATCAGGCCAGCAACATTACACCATGTATCAATAAGAACATGTCACACTAGAGTTTGCTGTTCATATACAGCACAAGTCTCTGCACCCATTAAGGTAATGCATATTTTCTATATTTACTGGGGATATCATTAACTCAAGATGTGGTAGGGCAACAGTCTTAAGATTAGTATTACCCAACGACCCACTCACATTTTAGCCCACATACTGTCATTTACATCATAGAAATTTATCAGTTTTGATACCATCATGGCGTCTCAAATCAATAGAATTTGAGCCTGAATGTTTATAAATATTGAAACATGAATATAACAAATATAAACAAATCTATGATTGTGAAGAATATGATGTTTTTTTGTTTTTTTTCATTTCCCTAAACACGATTCTCTTTCACATTACACAGCACTGGCCAAAATTGTCATTTTTCTTCAACAATGAATTTCTTAATCTCTGCTTTGGCTTTGCACACAAATTCAAGTCTACCAAAGTGTTTTAACACATTTAACAATTTTATTATGCAAGTCCATGTCAACTGAAGCACCCAGGGTCCATCTCAGGGTGCGAATGTTATTTCCTTGTGTTCCTATGATTCTAGGCCACGGGCCGTGGCACAGTTGGTTAGAGCGCCAGCTTATTAGCACCAGTTCCTCTGTGGTGATCCAAAGGTTGTGGGTTCGAACCCTGGCCGTGCCGAGATTGAACTCATGATACGATTTCCCATATGTCCTTGTAAATCTGTTACCGGGTGGGTTGTCATGTCAAGGACCTGCAACATGACAATTCAGTGAGGCAGCACTATATCTGTTACAAGTAGGTCTCATCACGAAATGACTGAAACATTGTTGAAAGTGATGTAAAACCCCAAACAAACAAACAAACCTATGATTCTTAATGAAGACATGAAAGCAGTGATATGCGAGGATGACGATCCTTTTCTGTTCTCATCAACAGGGAGAAGAGTGGAAGATGTATTCGTCATCAACATTTGATATACACGATCTACATGTAAATATACATCTATAAGTATACTCGGTAAAACTAATTGGCATTGCACTGAGAGTGCAAGATTGCACTAGGGGATGCAGTCGATCTATGCCAGCTGCTTTACACCAGGGTTTACTCTCTCACAAGGAAGTTCCTGAAGTCTTCTGTTTCCAATGTAGGTAAATGAGTAGGAGAATTATTCCAGTCCATCACCGTCCTTGGGAAAAAGCTGTATTTACAGGGATCACAGCTTGTCGCCATTTCTATAGAGCGATTTACATGGATTTTCATTGTAGGAGCTGATTTCATTTTGACATGTTCTGGTAGTTTCAAGGCTTTTTCACCATTAATAGCCTTGTACAATAAAATCAGTTTATGAGTCCTCATTCCCCTCAATCCCATTTTAGGTCTTCCAAGATTTTTGTTACAGTGCCTGTTTCTCTGTTTCTTGCCAGATACAAATCACGCAACTCGGCTTTCCACTAATTCTGTTCAATTTTTATCTTTCTTGAGGTAAGGGTCTCTTGATGCATATTCTAAGTGAGAATGCACAAGGGTATTGTAGGCAGCCTCTTTGATAATTCCTTGTTACAAAACCCAGTATTTGATTTGTTTTGCAGACAATGTTGTTAATATGATCATCCCATTTCATATCTGTTTAGAACTCAACTCCAAGACGGGGATGATATTCAACAAGTCGCAAAATGTGAGCACTTAAAGTATATTTTCTTGTATTAAGAGTATATTTTTCTTCCTGCTCAGGGTGTAGCATTTCTGAGCATTGAAGTCCATTTGCTACTCATTTGACCATTCCTTCAGTGTGTTTAGGTTGCCTTGCAGTTGTCCTGCATCATCATCACTTTCAACTATTCTATGTAGTCTATGTAGTAGGCTGTCGTCTGCCTTATGTTTGAAAATTGTAATTTATCTCCAATGTTGTTGATATAGAGTAGAAACAGTATTTGCCCAAGTACTGTACCTTGAGGCACTCCAGCTTTAACATGAACAGGGTCATATTAATCACCATTGATAACTACCCGTTCACGGTTTGTACGCCAGTTTTTTTTATCCATAAACCGACCTGCCCAGAGATTCCATAATGCTAGAGCTTGTGATTTAGTCACTCATGGCACACTGTGTCAAAGGCTTGATTAATATCGAGAATGAGCATTTTGCCCATCATTTCTAGCCTTGAGTATATCCTGTAAGGTTGTGATTATCTGTGTTTCACATGAGTGACCTATTCTGAATCCATGCTGAAAATGTTTTTACTGTTATCCCTGCTACTAATATGTGATGATGTTCATCCACATCCAGGACCTGTTCAATTTCATTCTGGAGTGTGGGAATAACCAGTTGCCAACAATCACAGAACCATGCAGTGTGATGAATGTGACACAAAGATTAATAGGTCTGGAATAATAAAAATTATGAGTTATGCAATAAAAGATTCACACTTAGGCTAAGAAGGTTGGTGAACCTGGTGTCTTGCAGGAACTCCAGACCTGAGCAAATAGGCTTAAAATGTGTCATGCACATGCCACAGGCAGAAAAGATAACAACTTGAAACCGGCCTTCACATTGCCAAGCAAAATCCAATCCAAGACTGCTATCAGAGCTTGCAAAAGGTCTGGTTTCAAATAGACCTAGGTTTAGACTCAGTGTGCAGTTATAGATTTGTGATAAATCTGAATATTCCATCAATAAAAAGACAAAAATTATACAGAGCTATGCTCAAGAGCTGCCATTATGCTCGACACATGTACACAAGAATTGATTTCAATACAGAGGAATCTGAAATTCTGCTTACCTGAGGTTTAATTCTGGGGGATCTCCTGGGATGACTTCCACGATTTGCTCAAAAGTACCTGTTTTTTCCTTGCTTGTCACTTTCACAAAAAATACATTTCTTGTATTTTTCTTCATCAAAGAAGTGTCAATTTCAAATTTTCCATCTGACATGCTCAGTTTGCCTACACCTGTTCCAAAACATCCCTTTCCAGTAGTTTGCAGAATTTCATCTTTGGCAGGCAGTAAGATGTAACCATTGATAATTTCACCATCAGAATTACCATCAAATGTCTCAGTTTCCAATCTACACCAGTATTCAAAGACAAAGTCACTTTTATCCTGAATGGTCTGGTCTGGATCATAACTATCATCATATGCATTGATTTCAAGTATTTCATCAAAACCAAAAGTTCTGCTTTTGCCACCCTTTATAGAGACAATCAGAGGGCTTTGTGGCACACTTATATACACAACATCAGATGCTTCTATAGTTGGCTGGTCGGCCATCCGGACATTAAGGCTGATGATAAATGTACCATAAGGAAATGTCATTGATGGAAATGTAACTTGTGGATTATCAATATTGATGTTATTGTGCTCTGACTGTGTATAAAATTCCACAGGCGGCATCCCTGGAAGTGTCTGCTGGATTGTCCAAGTGTATTCAGCTTGTGTTGAGGATGTACAATGAAGGGTGACTTTACTTTTAAAGGATATCTCTTCTGCTTTGTATTTTATCAGAGGGGAATTTGGATTGGCTCCGCCACCCATAATAACTACGTCTGGATAATTGCAGTTGGTATCCATCGTGCTTGTCACACGAGACCCTGAGAAGTAATATATATACATATTCAGTAAAATCAAATGGTACACATGATAATATTCAAGAATTTTTCATGTCGAATGCCATCATTTGCCTGAGTTGTGTGTTAAGCAAAAGCATAAATCCATGAGTGTATTTTGATTCATCAAATAGAATTGTTTGTGCAGTCAAATATATGTGATAATGACAAATCTTGTCATATACCGAAATACATTTTATAGCTTGTTTATAATGATATTCTAATTTTATGATACATCTTTAAATTACTCCAAAAGGTATTGGGTTTCTAACCATTTTCCTCTTTTCTCTGATTAAAAATGATCATTTTGAAAACTTTTTTGTAATATATATGTGCCCCAACCAACCATGGAATGTTTTTAATTAAATTATTTTCTTGAAAATATATTACATGAAGGTGATTTCTGAATGCAATGTCACAGTTAAACTGAACATAAATTGACACTATTCTTATTTGGTATATGAGATTGAATTACTCTTCAATAACCTCCAAATGTTGAACATTTTCATACATTTTTCAAACAAGTTATATTCAATCAGTAATACCTATACTGAATTATTATATTTTCATCCAATTATCTACATACCAGTACAAAGTATCCAAAGAAGAATGCAAGTAGATGATATCATTTCAGCTTTTGGCTAAAATACACAGGAATATATCAAATAAAGTATTGTTATTGGGATTTCTGCAAAGCAACTTTCTCCTGAGAGAACATCTTCATGTGTGACTTAGATGCTATCAGGGACAATGTTATGTCATAAGTTACAGGGCAAGTGCTAAAATGTATACGTACTAAATATAATTGAACAGCTTAAAAAGTATTAGCTACCATATGTGCAAAAATGTTTAAAGAACCTCTCAAATCTAAAGTTCCACTTTGTACAGAAAACTTATTAGACCTGTTAATCTAAACTGCCCAGATTTGCAATAAAGTCACCAAACCTTTGAACACAAAATTACCATACATGCTAGTTATCAGTCCTCGCAGTTACCATATATGCAAGCTTCCAGACCTTGCAATCCAAAGTTACCAGATGTTCAGCAAAGCTACCAAACCTCTCAATCCAAAGCTACCAGATGTGCACCACAGATACCAGATCACTCAATCCAAAGATACTATTTGCCCACTTAAGTCGCCAGATCTCTCAATCCAATGTTTCAATATGTGCAAAGTAACTAGACCTCTCAGTCCCAGACATATTTACTTGCTTGTTTCGATCTATGTTTAACTGATCTCATATGACCCTACCAAAGGTACCTGGCTAAGAAAACAAATCACTTCAGTGCCCCTGTTGAAAGGAGTGTAGGCTTCTATATGGCACACTGACATGCTATCCATTGAATAAATGCATTCACAGGGGTAGATATTTGGACAGGTATACATCCTCTTAATGTAGTAGTAATAGAAATGATCTTCATTGAAGAAAGGAGATTTGTTCATTTAAGATTTTGCTGAAATATCTCAAAGAACAAAAATACAATCTCAGCTAGCTGTTTTAACACATTTTTTTTATTTGTGTTTTCATAGATAATTCTTGATCTAGAATAACCCCAAGATCCTTAACTTTATCTGATCTAGGGATTTTAGTTTCACCTACGCATAAAAGCATTTCTGTTTTTCCATCATTAATCTTCATTTTATTCTCTATTAAGAATTTATTTACCATTTTAATACAATTTTCCATTTCTCTACAATACTTAACTCTAGTTTCTTCAGATTTTGGATCAATGGCTTCTTGATCTTGGTGATTCAAGGAAAATATGGCAATCCATAGATTGGAAAGGCAGATTTAGCAAAAGTGACAGCAGAACAGATGCACCTAGTGATGATGAATTTGCTGAGCATTTCCAACAGTTGCTGAATCCTGCCAATGGAGATGATCTTGTAAGCCCAGAGACACAGACATATGTGCCAGTTTTAGATGACCCAATCACAGAAGTCGAGGTGTTTGATGAAATATCTAAAATGTCTCCTGATAAGGCACCAGGAACAGATGGTATTCCTCCAGGTATCCTGAAAAATCTCTCAGACAGCTGGATATGGCTCTTAAAATTTCCTTCTCAATGTGGTATTCTATGGTACATATCCAGGAACTTGGTGTATAGCCAAATTCTTCACGATATTCAAGAAAGGTTTATCATGTCTGCCAGGCAACTACCGAGGCATCAGCATCCTAAATGCTTTGTGTAAACTTTATGAGGGTGTGTTGAATAGACAGTTTGTATTATGGTATAGACCAGATGTGGAACAGGCTGGGTCACAAAAGGACCGCGGTTGTGTAGAGCAGATTCTATCTCTAAGATTGTTGATAGACTATGCAAGAAAGACCAAGAATAAGCTTTATGTTATGTTTGTAGTCTACGAGAAAGCCTATGACCGTGTCAATAGGAACATGCTTTTGAATATGCTTGTTCAAGTGGATGTGGAAATGTGTTTCTAAGAGCCATTTGTAGTCATCTACCGAACTGAGCCCTCAAAGAAAAATTTGTATACCAATTCTGAATTCTATTATGAGCTTACCCAGGTTGCAACCCACCTGGTAGATGAATATATATCTGATCTAAGTCTGGACATGGTATCACCGAAACCTAAAAAATCTATAAAATATAGGGATTTTAAAAACATTAATCTGAAATTCCTTAGGGATGACCTCAGGTCCTCAGGTCAAGGACATGAGAGCACTTATCCCTATATGACATAATGGATTACTATGATAGGGGGTTTACATCCCTTGTGAATAAACATGCTCCCCTAAAAGCCTTGGATGAATGACCAAATTATGCAGGAGAGGTCTCTCAGTAGGAGGCTTGAGAGAAAGATGAAGAAAACAAATATTCAAATTGATAGAGAAGTACTTATTACCCATATAAATAAATATAACTCCTTACTGAAGTCATCTCAATCCAAATATTTTTCGAAATTGGTGAAAGAAAACAAGCATGACCCTAAAAAGCTGTTTAGAGTCATTGATTCGGTCATGCACAATGCCAAAGATACCGATGCCCCAATCTCTCAGGTAATGCCTCAGTCACATATGCACCGGGCGCCGGCCGGGATGTAAACATCGGCCGACTTCCCAATCTGCCGGGCGCCGGGGAGTTTATCAGCAACAATCTGAAATATGCCGTAGCTGTGGTCACATTATTAAAGGGCACCACACGGCACGTGCCAGACTGAATGGCACAGACGTCTGCAGGATATCTTAAAGACGTCTAGATCATTGACAGACGTCTGTCAGATATCCTAAAGACGTCTGTCTCATTTGACAGACGTCTGAAGGACATCCTAAAGACGTCTATGTGATATCGCAGGGAGCCCGTGGGATCATCTGACGATGGTCTGTGAACACATGAAATAAAATTAATCCTATTTTCACCGCACGATGCCACCGGCAGCCCTAAGATAATCTGCCGATGTCCCTGCGGGACACTGCCGGGACCCTGCCGTGCATTTTAAGATGATATTTGCTGATAAGACATCGGGGAAACGCCGGCAACTTTTATGTTCCAGATAAAAGTTCCTGATGACCTGGCCGACGTCTTAAAGATGCCCAATTGTGGCCGATGATCTCCCGGTGCCCGCACGGCAATCTGAAATGCCTGCCGATTTTGTAAAAAATACCCATCAGCCGGGCATCTTTACTGAAATCGGCGTAAATGTGACTGAGGCATAAAATGAATTTTTTCTTGAAAATATAGAAAATATATACAGGAACTTAGATAGCATACCAAGCTATGCTGTAAACTCCTAAGCAAATGTGACGAGCACAAGTATAACAAACATGTAATGCTAACTGTGGATCTCTACCTAGCCTTTTTCATGAGATGCTTTACAATTTTCACTCTGTTTTCAACTTGCCCATTACTTTAAGAGAAACCCAGGCTAATTGTATCATGATCAAACTCCCATCTCTCTCTGAACTTTGTGAATTCCTAACACTGGAATGTCTAGCATTATCTGATATTACAAGATCTGGTGTTCCCTGCCTTGCAAATATCCATTTCATTTTCTGAATCACTGAATAAGCAGTTTCATCTGGTAGCATTTCAATTTCAGGATTCTTGGAATAGTAATCAACCAATATCAAATATGCATTTCCGTCCAGATAATACAAGTCTGCTCCCACTTTTGCCCATGGCCTATTGTGTGAGATATCAAGACTGGTTCTGAAGACTGAGCCTTGTGGAACTCCTGACAGAGTGAACACTGGGAAACAACTTCTTCAATCTGACCATTGATACCTGGCCAAAATAACACTTCACGTGCTCTGCGCTTAGTTTCACAATGCCCTTGTGTGATTCATGTATCTAACATCTCGCTCCGAATACTGCTTGGCACATTGATTTGATCACCTCGAAATAATAACCCATTGCAGGCTATTATGTCATCACTGAACTTGTAATATGGTCCTAACATCGTTGGCATATCACGTTTATCTAGCGCCACCTAACGGCGGTTTGTTACGAGATTTGGTTGTCATTGTTAGGACGCCATTTTTGTTGTACTTTCACGTGTTGATTTGTCTCACCAATAAATTGATGATAATTGAAGAACTGTGGATCTCTTCTCTGTTGACGTGGTGGCAGCGGTACAGCACATCTACGCCTCCAGAAGAATATCAACAAAAGGATATTTTAGAAGGTCTACATACCTCTCCAAGCCCCAAAAGTGGTCATCAAAACAGAGTGGGAATCACATGTGCATTGTGAATGGTAACAAACTGTCACTGACAATCTCCACCCCAGTGTTCCCCAAGCCCAAATGTGAATAAACTGTATAACATACACTGTACACTTCCACCATGGCCACCAACAGAGCACCGAAACAATGGCAGCTTACTAAAAATGAGACAGTTGTGAGCTTTGAGTCCTGGAAACAGAACTTACTGTACATATTGTCCCTAGATTATGAGGGGCCATTCGGGTCATATTAGAACCAATCAGATACTAGGGATAACTATCTAGCGCGCAAGCATGCGCAGAACATGCTAGAATCTGATTGGTCCACAGCGCGTTTCCGGTTTTTTCATTGGTTCCTAGCGCGTATCCGGTCTCTGACGTAGCTACAGAATAGCCAATCAGAGCGCTTCTAACAAAATCCACTGAAAGCCTCTCATTGGCTGCGTCTGATCACGTGGTACAAAATGGCATCAACAACACACTTTGCAGACAGTAATTTAGCAGAATTCGTGATAACTATATCATTTTGACACGTTTTTGAGCATGATAAATCATTAAAAGCTTCTCAGATACGTTGCTTAACTACGTGAGTATACTTTGCTATTAGTTTTAAGAAGTGTCAGACTGTTTTATATCTAAAACGATGCTAAATGCACGGTAGCATCAGATTGGTCCCTCATTCAATGCATTTGCTGGGGAAAGAGTAGTAACATTTTCTGTGTTATTTGAGAAAACATTGTGCTTTTCCTTCAGTAACTTGTTTATCCAATTATAAGAACATGTAAAATGTTCATATAAAACTGACAGAGGCAGGAGGCTTTTCATCAGTGATCAGAAATACTCTTTTAAAATTAATCTAAGTGATGTTTCAGTCAGGGTATCTAATCAACAAGAAAATGTCTTTCCCAATCTTTTACTAGCTCCTGTGGACAGATGATCTCTGTGCAGTGCTCAACATCTCCAGCTAGTTTGTGCAGATGGTCACCATGCATCACTCTACATCACCAGCTTATATAAACAGATCATCGTGCATCGCTCAACATCCCCAGTTAGTATATACAGATGGTCACCTTGTATCACTCAGTGTCACCAGCCAGTATGTACAGATGGTCACCATGCATCACTCATCGTCAACAGCTAGTACGAACAGATGATCACCATGCATCACTCATCGTCAACAGCTAGTACGAACAGATGATCACCATGCATCACTCATCGTCAACAGCTAGTATGAACAGATGGTCACCATGCATCACTCAATGTCAAAGAAAGTTGGATATTCATCATAGAAAATGATGTGAAACATGTATATTGCAGAAATTTATGTATATTGTAGATATGTAGTATGCGTATTGGAGGCATATGGGATGTTTATTGGACACATGTAGTATGGATATTGGATGATGTATATGGGAGACATGTTTAATGGAAGCATGTAGGATATTGTATTGGAAAACTATTTCACAAGTGATGTATTTAGATGGTGTAATTTAATTGTGAGAAGTAGTTTAAGACAGAATTATTGCAGTATGATAAAAAAATTATGACTTTTTGATTATTATGTTATTTTAAAAAAACATTTCAGCTTCTTATTTAATGAATATTCACTTCTGTCAGTCTATCTATCCATCACACCATCATATGCTCTATCTGCTCTCTATCATTGTTAAAAAAAAATATGAACCAATAAATTATGTAAGATAAATGTGGTGGCAATAAATGTTATGTGTCATGTTTTGCCAAATATCAAATTTAGATAATTTTTGAAAACTGTCTTCTGTGACCCAATATCAAACTTGTCCAAAATAATAAAAAAATACATTGTGCAAGAAAAGTGCAGGTACATTCCAGCACCAAGTACTTGATGTAAGTTCCAGCAGGCTCCAATACACATCCTACATGTAGTATGTGTATTGCAGACATGTGGTATGTATATTGGAAACATGTAGTATGTGTTTTGAAAACATGTGGTATGTGTATTGAGGGCAATCTCATAATCACTTCAAAACACCTCATGTCATATTGTAAATTCAGCCACATTTTTTCCAGAAACTATGAGAAAATCTTGATCAAGAAGTTACTATGTCACATTTAATCTTTTTTAGGAATGGATTTGGACAACCAGTGCCTGTGCCCCACTCAACACCACCGGATATCACATAACTTCACCAACTGATATGTTCAGATGGTCCTCATGTATCACCCAATGTCACCATCTAGAATTGGAAGGTGATCACTTAGCATCATCATCACAAAGTAATATTGAATGGATTCAACTGTGGAATGATATCCATTGATATCTGGATTGTTACGTGTTAATATGATGCATCACTCAACATGATCACCATGTTGTCCTATCAACTCTACATCACCAGCTAGTATGAACAGATGATCACAGTGCATCACTCAACATCAGCAGCTAGTATGTGCAGATGATCACCATGCATCACTCAACGTTACCAGCTGGTATATATGTACGGGATTTACATTGTTGACAAACAGGATGTACATTGTAGACATACAATTGCTTTGAAAAAGAATTACATCAAACCTTTCTTATCTTGCACCTTTATGGCATCATCATAAAAATGCCCAAGGTGGCAACTATGATGTCCCCCTTGATCCCACCACATTGCACACCCATTCATAGTTACTCCAAGATGACAGTAACTTCTGGGCCAGTCATCATAATTCTTAATGCAAAGGCATAAAATCAAGCATTATATTGTGGAATTAATGGCGGAAGATTTCTTAAATCTGAGTGCCTCATTCATCTTTTTCCAGATAGTATGGACAGATGATCATCATCCATCACCCAACATCACCAGCTGCATGTCTACAATGTATATTCTGTATGTAGAATGTAATTTGGAGATATATAACATATGGATATTGTTATATTTCATAATGTAAAGAAAAATATATATTTATTTTATGTATAAGTTTTATAAAATAATTTATCTTGAGTGTTTATTAAGTTTTATAAAAGTCAGTATAAATTTGTAAATTTATTAAAGATGTAACTGTGCAACCTGCAAGTAATTTTAAGTGATGTTGTCCTATCGAAACCAACTTACTCACTATTATTTTTATGTGAGTTAGTTGGTTTTGCTACATTACATCATGATTGATTACAAAGTGATTGCTTAATTGTCTTGTATCTGACTGCATTCTTGTTCAGTCTAGGTATCTATACTTTTACACATTATGCCTGTGGTGAAGAAAAGAATTAAATGTTCCATTTTTAGCTCTGCTGACTTCTTTGAGGGAAAATGTCTGTCTGTCCATCTGTCTGTCAACAATTTCTTTACGAATCTTCTCCAATTTACCAGTGATATATGTTTCAAATTATATAGAGAGGTAGATATTGAGGTGAAGATTCAGGTTCTTTCAAATCTTAGCAATATCACCATTGACCTTGGTGTGTATTTTTTTGGTAACAATCAATACTTGGTGGCCAGGAAACAATGTGTGAAGGTGGGGACCCATAGGTCCTGTCTCAAGTCTATAAAATATGGAGTACCACAGGGCTCAGTCCTGGGTCCCATACTGTTCACCATTTATATGACACCCCTTTCTGATATCCTTGCCAAATATGGTCTGAGCTATCATATTTATGCAGATTATACTCAGATCTACATCCCTGTAGACCACACTTCCCCCCATCAAGTTGATTTAAGCAGACACAAACTTGAGGAGTGTGTCTGTGAGGTCAGAAACTTCCTTATATCAAATAAGATGAAGATAAATGATGGAAAGACAGAGATGGTCATATGTACTGACAGGTACAGTACTACCACCAGCAGTAGTATCCCAGACACAATCAGAATGGGTAGCTCTGATATTGCTCCTAGTGAGTCAGTAGTTGACCTTGGCATCACATTTGACTCCAACATGGACATGAAGGCCCAGATCAGAGAAATGTGCCAGAAGGGCTACTACCACATTAGGAACTTGGCGGCCATTAGACATTGTCTAGACGAAAAGACCGAAAGCAGGGGTAACACTTACCCATGCTTTTGTTACATATACTCTGGATTATGGTAATGGCCTGCTGGCTGGTCTTCCTAAAACTGACATCAGGAAGCTACAATGCCTCCAAAACTCAGCTGCACGTGTTGTAGGAAAAATTAGGAAATTTGATCACATCTCAGGAAAACTACAGGAACTGCACTGGCTCCCTGTTCATGCGAGAATAGATTTTTACAAATCCTTCTCTTAACCTGGAAGGCCCTAAATGGAAAGGCTCCGCCTTACCTACGTGATCTACTCCTAATCAAACAAGGGGAACGCTGTCTAAGATTCAACGATGGCACCCATCTACAAGTACCTAATACCAGGCTAAGGACAGTGGGTGACAGGGCCTTTTCATCTGTCGGCCCTAGACTTTGGAATTCCTTGCCTACTGAAATTAGGACAAGTACTTCAGTCTCATTTAAGAATAGACCGAAAACTCATCTCTTCAGGATGCACATCCTGAACACAGCGTATATTGGAGATATGTAGTATGTGTATTGGAGATATGTAGTATGTATATTGGAGATATGTAGTATGTATATTGGAGATATGTAGTATGTATATTGGAGATATGTATGTATATTGGAGATATGTATGTATATTGGAGATATGTATGTATATTGGAGATATGTAGTATGTGTATTGGAGATATGTATGTATATTGGAGATGTGTAGTATGTATATTGGAGATATGTATGTATATTGGAGATGTGTAGTATGTATATTGGAGATATGTATGTGTATTGGAGATATGTAGTATGTGTATTGGAGATATGTAGTATGTATATTGGAGATATGTAGTATGCATATTGGAGACATGTAGTATGTATATTGGAGACATGTAGTGTGTGTATTGGAGTTATTTATTGTAATCGGAGTGGGGAAAATGTGTATTGTTGCATCTATCATGATTTGTACTAACGTCTCACAGATATGAATGAAATTTTAAAATTGGGTTAAAATTTTCTCAATAAATATTTCCACTTGGAATATAACCTTGTCTCTGTTTTCATTTTTGCTCTCTATACCTGACTTCTTAGCACCACAAGAGAAAAATATCATAGATAACACTCTGGATCACCACTTCATATGGACCGGTGGTCACTGTGCATCAATATCTTACAGTAAATCTGGATAAATTTGAATTCTGATAGCAAATATACATATATATGTATATGAATTGGAATTACACCCGCTACATTGTTTCGGTCACATATTTCCCTTCATAGCAGACAGGAAATTCCCTTTTTTATATTTTTGAAGACCTTGAAATTGAGGTTTAATTTTCTGGAACTACCTAAAGGTAATGAAGCTGTTTATCTCAATCTTTCTGCATTTGAGATTTGTATCTGTTATAGTAAATCCCTTAGTCCATTATTTGGTAGAACTCAGATTCCCAAAGAAAGATAACACAAGAATGTCTACAATAAAAGATTTATTTATTCATAAGGAATTTTAAAATCACTGGCCCAGAAGCTCTTAAAACCCATCATGGCCACCGGGCCAAAGCTTGACATCAAGCCCTGTTAATCTGTTTACCTGTTGCAGACAGACTCTCACATTTAACATGGTGATTATTTTACATTGCAAACATTTCTTGAAGAGGATTAAAATGGGTGTCTATAAAAATAACTTGCAGAGATATGATGTAAGCAATGAACATGGAAACAGTACATAAAATTAAACCACAATGTCTACATATCTGCAATATATCATGTGTAACTAACATTTCTCATTAACTTATAGAAATGTGTAAAATAGTCACAATATCTTGTTATAGAAATGTGTTCATGGACTGTCATTAACTCACAATTTCTCAATTTCATCATTTCTACCAGAATACACATTCCAGAATACACATTCCAACCTATCCCAATACACACCAGTAATTACCCCAATACACATCACAGCCTTCACCACTCTAGTAGCAGTAGTATTAGTAGCAGTTTATTGACAAAATTTACAAATTAATTATCATCAGGTGAAACAATACAAGGCTACTTCAGCAGTTTTGAAGGACTATTTCTTCAGAATTGGGTCTGGGCCTGCACATTTTATTGTAATGAAAAGCTTAAAGACTCGAAGAAATTAGACAATTTTTTAATTGAATTATTTTCCAAGGCAACAATGTCAAACTGTATGGAAAGAAGAAAATGGGATTTTAGCATGGTCATTTTTGTTTGTTTGTCACAGTATTTATTTTTATTACATTTTCAGTATTTTAGCTCCCTCTCTTTTTGTCAAATTCTGTTTTATCAAAATTTTTCAAACAAAATTTGATCCAATATATCCAATATATCTACAATACACATCCAACATGTCTACAATACACACACAATTTTATCTTTCACATTAACCAAAATATTGTATATTCTGATCAATAAATTTAACAATTCAAAAATAAATCTTCTCCAATTTACCAGTGATATTTAATCTTTTATGTGGTATATTGCAACCAGCCATATCCCACATCAAAGACATATATTTTAGGTTTTCCAAATTATCATATTCAAAATTGGATTATTATCTCATATTGATTTTATTAGATTTCATACATTTTGATTATAGATCCCAGGGTCAATTAGTGCTTTCCCCAAGCATCTTGCAGGAGAGACTTGATCTCCCAATATGCAAATCCCAGGTTGCAGCTGACATATATTTACGAGCCTACCTGTTTCTCGCTCCCCTGCAGGGTTCCCAGACAGACTGGTCAAGCTCACCTGATATCAGGTAGCATTCGTGGCCCTGTCTGATTGGACACCCTGAGAGGATCAGGAAGCCAGGTCCTTATTAGTGATCAAACCCAGAGCCACAAAACTGTTTGCACTTAGCATCCAAGCTTAGCTTGGAAGCAGCTTTGGAATGATGAGCATGGTTCTGGTTCTGGTCACTGAATAAGAGGTGAGTTTGTATAGTTTGGCATTGTATATCAGCATCATTACATGAACATATGTATTATGTCTCAACAAAACACAATAAAAGTTTCAACTTCAAGTGCATAGAATTTTTGCCTCTTTCAGTTAGGCAGGTCAGGCAGTATCATACATATACATATATATAGACATACATATATACATATATGTGAGGGACAGTAAGCAGTCCCTCATGTTTCACTTCTGTCCCTGCTCTTAGTCATGGTAGGATCCCCGGTACCTATTAGCCAAGCTCCACAGGGAGCAAAGTTTACATCACATTAGCGAGTTATTCCCCACATATATTCTCCTTTCACTTAGCGGTCAAATAGACCACAAAAATATATGTTTAAAATTTCATAGAGAGGTAGATATAGAGGTGTATATTCAGATTCCTTCAAGTCTCAGTGATATCACCATTGACCTTAGTTTTGTATGGAGCATATCTCAGCAACCACTAAATAGATCATTTTAAAAAAATTGCTCAAACTGTCAAAAAGAGTTTCCTTTTAATTTGCAATCTTCAAAGTTCAATCTTCTCTGCAATATACATCCTACATGTCTACAATATACATCCTACATGTCTCCAATATACATCCTACATGTCTCCAATATACATCCTACATGTCTCCAATATACATCCTACATGTCTCCAATATACATCGTACTTGTAGATTTTCTGTTTTGTTCATCTGAAAGTTCAATCTTCTGTACATTGAAATAATGACACCTATCAAGACTTTGAAAGACTCATATAATATAAATATTTGCAATGGAATATATTGAAAATCACTTAACACTTATAAAATATAAATATTTGTATTGAAAATGATATTTCGCTCCTGAAAAGAATTTTAATTATTTACCATGGCAACAGTGAATGGAAAAGAGCAGGCCTTTGACCTTGACACATTGACCTTGAATTCAAAATTTGTGAACATGCCACATCACAACCATCAGAAGTGAATAAAAAACACTTCATATCTGTTATATACTAACACTATTTCTAAAAATCTTCTCCTCCAAAACTACCAGTAATATTTGTTTCATATTTAATACAGAGTTAGATAGAGAGTTGAAGATTCAGATTCCTTCAAATCTTAGTGATGTCACCATTGACCTTAGTGCAGTGACCTTGATGTCACAAATTTTGTAAGGAGCATATCTCAGCAACTACTTATAAGAAGAAACTAAAACTTGGAATACAGAAATGTCTTAGGCCATAGCTGTGCCTCGTCGTACTTTCTTAGTCTTGTGACCTTTGTCCTTGACATATTGACCTTGAATTCAAAATTTGTGTCACTTCATATCTATTATATACCAACACTATGTTTTAAAATCTTCTTCTCCAAAACTGCCATTAATTTATGTTTCATATTTTATACAGAGCTAGATAGAGAGTTGAAGATTCAGATTCCTTAAATTCTCAGTGATGTCACCATTGAGCATAGTGCAGTGACCTTGATGTCACAATTTTTGTAAGGAGCATATCTCAGCAACCACTTATAAGAAGAAATTAAAACTTGGTATACAGAAATGCCTTAGGTCATAGCCCTGCCTCGTAATACTTTCTTAGTCATGTGACCTTTGTCCTTGACACATTGACCTTGAATTCAAAATTTGTGTGCATGCAAAATCTCACAACCATTAAAAGTGGAGCAGACTTGAGCAGATGATGATTTTAACCAATCAAAATGCATGTTACATATCAAATTTGGCCCCAACTTGTTATCTTGATTCTCATTGGCTATGTTATTCAAAATGGCAGCCTCCTTGACAACTTAGTCATACGTTGGATACCACCAAATATTACACCCATTGAAGCCCAGTATAAATGCTTGCTATTGCAGGCTCAATATATCACATATGAAACATTATGAGGGCATATGTATTGCATTATTTTAAACACTAGCGTGTTCTCATCATTCTCATATACAGAGATATGGGGGTTGATAGATTATTTTTTTTGCAATTTGACAAAGTTTGAACATACCGCCATTACTGCCTTGCTCCGAACCTACTGTGGGCTGTCAGAAGGTGAAATTCCCAAAAATATATTTCACATCCAATCATTTAATAAATTAGTCTTTAAAATATCACAAATTGGTACACTGGAAATAAATTACTGAAACATATATGAACTACTTTGTAGATAATTTTTATCTCAGAATTATGGCCAACCGGAAATGCAAAACATTGTTTGCTGCGGAGCTCTATCTACTGGAACAAACATGTATGAGCGATGTTTGGTGGTGTCCAACCGATAGCTATTAGATTTTTGAAAAAATCATGATAAAATGGAAAAAGAACTGAGTCTAATGGAAAATAGATAGAATTAGACCTCAGAAAATACAACATCTTGCCTACTTTGGGATCTTGTATGGAAAATCATAACCTGGTTGCTTGTTGTACTTAATCTCAGTTCATGTGTTTTCATTCAAGTCAGCAGAGCTATCAACCCATGGGGTTATGTTTGTATATATGATGACGAGTTGACAAATCCTGTATATTCTGGCAAGCTTACACATCCTCCAATTTATCCTGTGTCTTTTCTTACTTTAGTCCTGAAATATATGCAATAACAAATATCAACAATAACAAATATCAAAATATTCATATGATTTTCACAAACAAAATTTAACTTACCCTCAAAAGAAAATTTATGAATTCTCTGTCAGGATATTTGGTAAAGGATTTTTACTACTGAGAAAGCTAAGAACATTTTATATTAAAGCTTTTTACGTAAAATTCCTTGTTACTCTGTAAAATAGTTCAGACATTGTTATGGAAGGGCAAATCTTATGAGTGCTAGCTTGACATGTCTCCAAGACATGTACTGCATGTCATTTTTGTTAAAAACAACTGACATCAATTTAAATTATAACATTGAATACTCACGTTAATCTATGATTCAAGTTGAGTGATGCATTGGGATCTGCATATACTAGCTGGTGATGTTGAGTGATGCACGGTGATCATCTGTTCATACTCGCTGGTGATGATGAGTGATGCATGGTGATCATCTGTTCATACTAGCTGGTGACGTTGAGTGATGCATGGTGATCATCTGTACACACTCGCTGGTGATGTTGAGTGATGCACGGTGATCATCTGTACATACTCGCTGGTGACGTTGAGTGATGCACGGTGACCATCTGTACACACTTGCTGGTGACGTTGAGTGATGCACGGTGACCATCTGTACACACTTGCTGGTGACGTTGAGTGATGCACGGTGACCATCTGTACACACTTGCTGGTGACGTTGAGTGATGCACGGTGACCATCTGTACACACTTGCTGGTGACGTTGAGTGATGCACGGTGATCATCTGTACATACTTGCTGGTGACGTTGAGTGATGCACGGTGATCATCTGTACATACTCGCTGGTGATGTTGAGTGATGCATGGTGATCATCTGTACATACTACGCTGAGTGAAGCACAGCTTATCCACATTTATTCCTAGAAAAGATTATATGATCAACAAAACATTCATTTTTGGTGACATGGTGACATGTTAACATCTGCAGCATCTTATATTATTATTTATGTCATGAACTAATTCCACTAAATTTGTGTCTGCAAACATATATAAATTGGTTGTAAGGAGAATGACACTTCAGTACGTACAGGAATCATCGGTTCATACTGTTTGTACATACATCTGAAGTCATTCTCAAATCCCTGTTAATTAGTATTATTCATATCAAACTATTTATGCCAAAATTGTGAACTCTCTCAGTGACATCTTGGACTATTTAATCCATGGTGCCATGTACAAAGATGCAAGGCATACAGCCCTACCCACAATGTTTGCAGGCATCTGAGCAGTTTTGGACAGGCAGTAGTTTCCGACAAGGGCTTCTCCACAGGTCTTAAATTGTTTTAAATAATGTTCTGTGACAAAAAAATTCTTTCTCAAGATAACACAGAAAATTTTACATTTTGTGTTGGAAACTACTCTCATACTTACATGGAATCTTACATGGAATCCACCATCAACTGCTTCACTACCTGTATAGATAGAAATATACATATAGATATACATATAAATATACATAAAGATAACTGTGCATTTTACAATTATGTTATGTTATTTATTTATTGACAAAGACCAAAATGCGTGAAATGTGTGGTTGTTAGTGCTACATTTACATGTTTGACTGCCCAGTATGCAGAAGCTATTTTCACTGAGTGGTCATTGATGCTACTCTGTATTTGCCATCGTTTTAGCTATAAATCACACTGACACGTCTTAAAAATAATAACAAAATATACTCACGTAGTTAAACAATGTATATGAGAAGCATTTAATGAATTATCATGCTCCAAAACGTGTCAAACTGACATAACTATCACGAATTCTGCTAAATTACTGTCTGCAAAGTGTGTTGTTGATGCCATTTTGTACCACGTGACTGGAAGCAGCCAATGAGAGGCATTAAGTGGATTTTGTTAGAAGCGCTCTGATTGGCTGTTTTACTTTTACGTCAGAGACCGGATACGCGCTAGGAACCAATGAAAAAACCGGAAACGCGCTGTGGACCAATCAGATTCTAGCATGTTCTGCGCATGCTTGCGCGCTAGATAGTTATCCCCAGAATCTGATTGGTTCTAATATGACCCGAATGGCCCCTCATACTAGATGGGCAGTTCAGACCATATCTGACAGAAGATGCGACCTGGCAAAAAAGGACTGCGGCAACGCCAAATAGAGGCTTTGCCGATGATCCTCAAGACGCCATGCCCAGGTTGACAGCTGCCGACAAGGTACAGAGACTTGAACTCATGCTAGGCCAGATAGCCAATTTCTGTCCAGTCATATCAAGGAACTCAATCATCAAAGGGTCCACCTCCCTCAAATATATCTGGCAACTCATCAGGCTTCACTATGGTTTCCAGTCCACCGGGGGCCACTTCCTTGATTTGGCAGGCATTCATCTGCAAACTGATGAACGGCCTGAGGACCTCTACCAACGACTCATGGCCTTCTTTGAGGACAATTTGCTCACCAGGGAATGTGGAGTTACTCACCACGGTGCAGCTATAGAGGCAGATGAGGACCTCACACCCACACTGGAAAATACCATTGTAGTGGTCTGGCTAAAGCTCATCCACCCTTCCCTACCCAACCTGGTCAAACAGAAATATGGGGCTGAGCTGTGAAACAAGTCTATCGCATCCATCAAGCCGGAAATATCCCAAGCTCTGCCTTCACTCCTGGACGAAATCCGTGCCACAGAAGATACCCGTGCCATGCGCACTGCATCGTCCCTTCCCCCTGCACGTAAACCCCCCCTAGAGGCAGATTTCCTCAAAGTGCCAAGTTCTGCTGCCTGTGTAAAACCGGAGACCATCAAGGCTTTAACTCCCATAACCTCAGTGAATGCCGTTTTCTGCCAAAAGCAGACCGGAAATACATGACATCGCGTGCACGCCTTATTGGGGAGGTTGACGAAGACTATGGGGATACCGAATATGCTGTGGAAGCTGACTATGGTAACACTGACATTCCCAATGCCCTATTGGACACTCCCACAGTCAGGCGAGTGGATGTGATCCAATCACCCTACCTCCACGCCTATTACCATGAACATCCTGTCAAGCTTATCCTGGACACTGGAGCTACAACTAACATGATAAGAGCATCATTCGCTCGGTCGATCTCCATGCCCATCAAACCAGCTTCACAAATGGCACGCCAAGCAGACGGCATAACGCCTCTGGAGGTGGTGGGAGAGATACACTGCAATCTCACCAGGGGGCGCAACAGATTCAAACTAGATGCCCTTGTCGTCTCACAGTTGGATGTGGACATCCTGGCAGGCAACACCTTCTTGGTGGCCAATGATGTTGCCACCAGGCCAGCCAAACAGCAGATTGTCTTGAGCGGGACGGACATAGTCCAATATGGACTGGAACCCACAGGCGAGGCCACAATAAGGTATGCCCAAGCACATGTTCTACGACCCAGTTCCAATGAAGGTCTTCTGCCTGGAGAATACCTGGAGCTGAAAACTCCGGGAAGTCACACGGAATGGGCACTTGAGCCCAGATGGGACACAGCATACAATAGGGCACACCCAGAGACTGTATGGCCCGACGCCCAGGAGATCAGATCGGTAGACGGTTATGTTCGCATAGTGAATAACACAGCAGAGCCTATCCCCATTAACAAACATGAGCATGTCTGCCAAGTGCGACCGGTTTACAGTGTACCCAGTTCTCCTGTGACGTCACACAATGATGACAAGTTTACCCGTCCGCCGGCTGCTTCACCCAGTGGCCCATTCTCAAAACTGGTCAGTGTGGATCCTGACAACTGTTTGGACAGCACCATGAGGGAGAGGTTCATCAAACTACATCAGCAGTATGACAAAGTGTTTGACCCAACCATCTCAAAGTACAATGGGGCCAGTGGTAAATTAGAAGCCACAGTCAATATGGGACCCACACATCCACCACAGAGGAAAGGGCGTTTACCTCACTATAAACGACATCAATTGTTACTACTACAAGATAAGTTTGATGAACTAGAAGCAGCAGGAGTATTTGCCAGGCCTGAGGACGTCGGCATTGTATGCGAGTACTTGAACTTATCATTCCTGGTCACCAAGCCTAGCGGTGGTAATCGGCTGGTCACATCATTCGGGGAAGTGGGCCAGTATTCGAAACCCCAGCCCTCCCTTATGCCCAGCGTTGACCAAATACTAAGGCATATTGCCCGGTGGAAATACCTGATAATCACTGATCTGAAATCCTCGTTCTATCAGATTCCCCTGGCCAAAAGCTCTATGAAATACTGTGGCGTGGCCACGCCCTTCAAAGGCATCCGAGTATACACCAGGTCCGCCATGGGGATGCCAGGGTCGGAGACAATCCTAGAGGAGCTAATGTGCAGAGTCCTGGGCGACCTCCTCTATGAGGGCAAGTGTGCGAAGATCGCTGATGACTTATACACGGGTGGTGACACACTTGATTAGCTCTTTGGGAACTGGCAACAAGTCCTGCAAGCAATGGCTACCAACAACCTGGGCCTGAGCGCCATCAAAACCATCATCTGTCCCCGGTCAGCAGTAGTGCTTGGTTGGGTCTGGTCCGCAGGAACCCTGGGTCCAGGCAAACACAAGATCTCTGCACTTGCAGCTGTGCAGCCCCCCGCTACAGTGCATGGTCTTCGATCTTTCATCGGAGCATATAAGGTGCTAGGCCGGGTGATCAAAGGCTCAGCCACATACATGGATCCGCTAGATCAGGCTGCTGCAGGCAAGGCTTCCAAGGAGAAGGTAGAGTGGTCTGAAGAACTCCTGTGTGCATTCAAGAAAGCCCAAGCCAGTCTATCAGATGCCAAGGTCATTGCCATACCAAGACCTGATGATCAGCTAGCGATCGTCACTGATGGGTCAGTGAAGGAGAGAGGGCTTGGTGCTACACTGTATGTCATCCGCAAGGACAAACCTGTTCTGGCAGGATTCTTCAGTGCCAAAGTTAAAAAGCATCAGTCCACATGGCTACCCTGTGAAGTGGAGGCACTATCTATTGCCACCGCTATCAAGCACTTCTCTCCATTCATCATCCAGTCTTCACACAAAACAAAAGTGTTGACTGACAGCCGTCCCTGCATTCAGGCACATGCCAAGCTGCTCACAGGGGAGTATTCATCGAGCTCCAGAGTAACCACCTTTCTCTCTGTCACCAGCCGATATCACGTCCACATCAGGCACATCGCTGGAGTAGCAAACCTCCCTTCGGACTTCTCCAGTCGCAACCCACCAGACTGCCCGGAGAGGAGTTGCCAGATATGCAAATTTGTGGAGGAGATCACAGAGTCAGTCATCAGGGAGCTGACAGTCCAGGATGTCATGGAGGGATCTGGCAAAATGCCATTTACCAGTAGGGTGGCCTGGCAAGCTACTCAACAAGAGTGCACTGATCTCAGACGCACCCACGCCCACCTTACCCAGGGCACTCGTCCATCGAAGAAGCTAACCAAGATTGGAGATAGATGTCAAACGGTACCTCCATGATGTCCGCATCGCCTCTGATGGTGTCTTAGTGGTAAATTCAGAAGATCCCTTCCAACCTGTCCGTGAGAGAATAGTGGTGCCAAGAGCAATTCTGGATGGACTGCTCACAGCTTTACACTTGAGATTTAACCACCCATCCAAAAACCAGATGAAACACCTCTTTAGCAGGTATTTTTACACACTGGACCTGGACAAATCAATAAATGACCTAGCAAAGTCATGCCATCATTGCCTGGCACTCAAATCCGTGCCCAAACAGCTGTGCCCGCAATCCACCTCTCCCATACCAGACAGGATTGGTGTCACCTTCAGCCTAGATGTTATGCGCAGATATAAACAATGTATCCTGCTTTTAAGAGAGAAAGTGTCTGCCTACACTCTGACATCAATCATTGACAATGAGCGTCATGAGACACTCCGTGATGCAATAATCATACTGCTGGCCAGTGTGAAACCCATGTGTGACGGTGGTGTTCATGTCAGAGTTAACCCAGCCCCAGGACTAACAGCTCTGCAGAACGATCCTCTCCTAGTGCACCACAACATTACTCTAGAAGTGGGACATGCCAAGAACATCAACAAAAATCCCATAGCTGAACATGCCATCCAGGAGCTAGGCATGGAGTGTCTGCATCTGTCCCCAGAAGGAGGGCCCATCTCTAAAGTCACCTTGGCTCTTGCCACTGCCAACTTGAACTCAAGGATCAGGTCACATGGCCTATCCGCCACAGAAGTATGGACCCAGCGAGACCAAGTCTCTGGTGAACAGTTGCCCTTGGATGATCAACAGCTGATCAAACAACAGCATTTCAAAAGGATACATAATCACGGCCCTAGCTCAAAGTCCAAGGCACAAAACAAGTCAGCTATAGCAACCCCGGAAATACGTGTTGGTGACTTAGTGTACCTCTATGGCGACAAGGACAAAACTAAGGCCAGAGAGAAATATATTGTGACATCTATAGAGGACAACAAATGTCAAGTGAGGAAATTCTCCAAGTCACAATACAGGTCCAAAACCTATGACATCAGTATCACAGACTATTACCCAATCAAGCCGACAGTTCTGGTACAGTCACCTCTTGACCATATCAGAGGGTTAGACTACCAGGAACAGACAGACTGTGAACATGAGGAGGGACCCAAGCTTATCACCCCCCATCAGGATACTTTACGGGTCCCACTACCTATACAGGTTCCTGACCCTGTTCCAGACCCACAGGAAGTTCTTCCGGTTCCACCCTCTGTGGAGCCTCCAGAACCTGCAGCACCACCGGCACCACCGGCCCCACCACTACCGCCAGAAATAGTGGTGCCTATAGGCCAGTAGGATACCAGTCTACCTGTGGGTACTCCATCACCAAACCTCACACAGGAGAGAAACCTTGATGACTCAATACCATTAGAGACTGATGATCATTCACCAGATATTGAGTACACAGACTTGGATGAAACTTTCCCATATGAGGGGACTATACCCCAATCACCACCAGGACGCCCACAGCGCACACGCAAGAAACCAGCTTGGCAAACCTCTGGTACTTGGTGTATGGAGTGATAAATGTGCACATATATCATTATACAGGCCATAATAATGCCTTATAGAGTGCGAGCCAAGCGCCGCTCATAATAACCATGGAGCTGTATCAATAGCTATCTTTGTGTCTTACTAAATGTGTATTATGCTTAACCAGCAGAGACTATACCTTTGAATATGTATAATCATGATAATATTTCGCCAGCAAAGACGTTAATTTAATATGTGTATAACAGTTAACAAACAAAGACTTTAAAGACATTAGTAATCTGTTTGCTCTTAGTTTAAT
The DNA here is from genome assembly GCA_949316495.1 of Amphiduros pacificus. Classification (NCBI taxonomy): domain Eukaryota; kingdom Metazoa; phylum Annelida; class Polychaeta; order Phyllodocida; family Hesionidae; genus Amphiduros; species Amphiduros pacificus. The sequence continues at coordinate 26,546,658 of OX439008.1, read as the reverse complement.
AGTTTAGTACATAGTGTGTACTTATTGTGTTAATATGTCATATCCTCTCAGGACGGGGAGGAAAGGAGAGAGGGGTCACGCCACCTAACGGCGGTTTGTTACGAGATTTGGTTGTCATTGTTAGGACGCCATTTTTGTTGTACTTTCACGTGTTGATTTGTCTCACCAATAAATTGATGATAATTGAAGAACTGTGGATCTCTTCTCTGTTGACGTAGGGCCACGGGCCGTGGCGCAGTTGGTTAGAGCGCCAGTTTATTAAGGTCGTGGGTTCGATCCCCGGCCGTGCCGAGATTGAGTAGATCACATATTCCCTGCACATGTCCCCGTAGGCGCAATTCATATGTAACAATTAAAGGCTGACAATGATAACATTGAAACAGATTGTGATTTTGCAAATGCATTTAACAAAATTTTCACACAAATTGGTTCCAATCTGGCTAAAAAGTTCCAAGATTTTAGACCAGATGAACATAAATTAACAGGTTCAAAATTCAAATTTTCAAGGATTTCACAAGAATATGTGGAGAAAAAGTTGAAGGCACTATGCCCTGCCAATGCTACTGGTCTAGATAAAATGAATGCACGTCTTTTGAAAACTGTTGCACCAATAATAGCTCCACCAGTTACCTACTTATTAAACTTGTCTCTGTCAACCAGCACTGTCCCCCACAGGCTACCCATATTGAGTAAACTGTTGGAAATTGTTCAGGATCAACTATATTACTACATACAAACAAATAAGCTACTAAGTTCCTGGAAATCTGGATTTAGACAAAATTTTATTGGGAATGGACAAAGATTTGGGATAGATGGAAGTGAAAATGAGTGGATGAAAAGCTACATTACATCTAGGTCACAGGTAGTGAGTGTAAATGGTAAAATCTCAGAAAGAATGACCATTGATTATAGAGTACCTCTTATGTTTGGGTAAACAATACAAATAAATAAATAAATAAATTGTAAATAAATATAGATATTTGGGTCTTATTTTTACTGAATTTCTTGATTTTCATTGTATGTCAAAAGCTGTGGCCAATTCTGCTACACATGCGCTAGGCCTTGTTATAGCAAAATGTAAAGCTTGCGGTGGAGTACCACACGCTGTGGCCTCTGTGGCGCAGTTGGTTAGAGCATAGAGAAAGTATAAAACCATGATGCAATTTCACACATGAGCTGAGGAGGCCTGTGCCAAAGTGTCAACGCGTTGTCCTTGTAAATCTGTGACTGGGGAGGTGGGACTGGTGGGTTACAGTGATGTTTCATCCTCCATTTTAATACTCAGAACATGCTACATCCAACTTGTCAATAGTGATGATGGTGATGTCATGCTCAAAGTAGGAATGTTGCGCGATGTAGGAATGATTCCTACATTGCGCAACCAGAAGTAGGAATTCCTACCTAGCGCAAATAAGTAGGAATACAAATATCATGTATCATGAAAGAAATACACTTAACTGAAATTATCTCCTTGGCCTGGTTTGGTTTGTTGGACACCCAGGTCATGGCCTATGTGCTGATCGAGTCCGTGAAAGTGTCTAATTATCGCTCGTGGGGAGTTAAATTATGTGTGTGAACTTTGTTACTTATTCACTATTCACAGTTCATTTTTCAAATTTTTTCCTAAATTTGTCAACATGTCAGATTTTCAAAATTATGTTCCAAATATCACCGTGGTGGATTTTGTGCCATATTATGTGAAAGGAAATTATAAAAACTATAAAAACCAAAATATAATTTAAACAAGGGGGAAAAAAGTGCTGGTCAATTCAAAATTCACCAAATTTGGTATATGGGTTAAGGAGGGTCCCATAATGTTATTTGTAAAGTGTTTCCCCGGCGCTAACTTTTTAATTTCAATAATTAAATAAAATAAATCCTAATATTCCAAGTGAAAACCATCGCCATAAATGAAGGACATAGGCTATTTATACAAAAAATATAAAATTTAGGCAAAAAGAAATTATAGGGGTGTTTGACAATTGAAAATAAGATTTAAAAATGAATAAATCCTGCGACCTTGGGATGACCTTGACATGACCTTTAAATATGAAAATGCTATTGCACACTAAAACCCTCATTTTTAAAGTCATATTATGACAGATCTCTCCAAAACGAAACAAACAAGCCCGAGATCAAGTTTGTAGCTATAATAGAACAGATTTTATGGGCCGTTGAATTTTCAGCCCAAGGTCACAGGGATTTCCATTGAAATCAATGTAAAAATCGGGAAAATTATATATATCTTTCAGATCCAAAATGCAGAAAATCTACCAAACCAACTCTTAACATTCCTTTTGCTTTGTGTGCTATCAGAATTATATTTCCAGCATAATATGGGACACTTTTCATCATTATAATTTCATTATTTGAACAATATGATGAAACCATTTTGTCAATGGATTGTATAAAACTTATATTTCGTTTTGTACTTAGTCTCATCATGATAAAAATAGATGTATATACTTGTGTGGAAATGGCTTCGTTCTATCCACAAAAAAAATTCAATAAAAATGAAATAAATTAGGTTTTAGTGTTATTCTTTGTTTTGCATTTTTTATTGTGGTCACTTTGTGAATTTGATTTAATAAATAGGTCAGATTGTTTTATGAAGAGAATTTCCCTGATATTTACTTAATATTAATCCCTAAGACACTGCCAATAACAATGTTATTATATAACTACACTGGAAATAGGATCTTGATTGGTTATATTTAATTTACACAAACAAGATAGGATAAATATATTTTATTGTGAGTTATTGGCAGTGTTTCGTCCTCATGAAGATTAGCAGCCCATACAGTCAACCCAGGACTCATCAGTTAGGGGTAGACCATAAACTTGAGCCAACTCAACAAAACATGGTTAGTATTTGAACAAATTAAACATGAAAAGGTGGTGCTCCTTGAGTCACACAGATGGAAAAAATGAACAAACATAAAGTGTTTTACAAAGAAACCCAAACTATAGAAACAACACTAAAATAAATAATAACTTTGGAACAAAGCAAAAATGTCAACAAACAAAACAAAACTTTCAACAAACAAAACAAATTTAAAGAACAGTAACAATATATCTGTCCTTAATGAAGCTAAATGCATGCAGATCAATAACAGCAGTAATCATAAATTAAGATAAGCAGATGTCCAAATCTGAAATCATAATGGAAACAACATGTCTTATTAGCCAATACAAAAACAGTTACATTTATAATAATAATTATCAATAATATGAATAGGAATGATAGATTAATTAACTCATACGCAGCATCCACTGCACCAATCAGCTTGATCTTGGGCTCATTTGAAAGAAAAAGTTGAGATATTAAGAAAGGCGGAAGAGACATAGCATACATTCATTTTATTATTAGTCAAAATAACCAAAAACTGGTATTTCAAGCAGAACAGAGGGAGGAGCTTACATAAAGGTAACACCAGTATTCTACATGTTCATATTAGCATAATTTATGATGTCACCATGACGGCACTATGTTGACACTTCCATGTCTGATGTCACTATGACAACACTTTCCCGTATGACGTCACTATGATGACACTTTCCTGTATGACGTCATCGTTTTACTTGCAATGTCAAGAGGACTTCACTCCAGGTTAAATTATCTTATTACTCCAATTATTGACGAAACTGTGATCATTTGTATCTTTGATATTCAGTGGAAAGAAATGTGCATCTCATTCATGTTTACCTTGAACGCAACGTCAAGACGACTTCGCTCCAGGTTAAATTATCTTTCTACACCAATTATTGACGAAACTGTTGTCATATATATACGAGAATGATGCCAAATATCTGTCACATGATGGATTCCTACATTGCTCAAGTTCCACAATGTAGGAATAACACATGGCAGCATGTAAAAGTTACCAAAATGGTGTCAAATAGCTGTACAATTCTCAGACAGCTCTATGAGTGAGAGACAGTTGCATGAGTTAGATATATAGCTGCATGAGTGTGAGCTGCAAAAGTTGGAGATAGCTACACAAGTGAGAGATGGGTACAATGATGAATGACAACTGCACAATTGAAATATAGCTGCACAAGAGATAAATGGACACAACAGTGAGAGGCAGCTGCATAAATGAGGCAGCTACAACAGTGATAGTTACAACAATAAGATAGCTGTACACATGAGGGATACTTGAGATGATACAGCTGCAACCACAAATGTTACTCATCCTTGTTATCAGAGGTTGGGAACAAAAGACCCATAATTTTTGTGTACTTTGGCCTTGTGTGTTATTACTCAATCATATTACATCATTAACTCGAGGAAAGAGTGGTATGTCAAAATTAGGCAGGCGTTTTCAATTCTGATACCATCTAGGGACTGTCCAGACAAACCAAATTCATTTTCTCTATAACTATAGAGCATTTCATCTGACACTTGCACAGTTTTGGTATATTGTGAATCAGGATATTATCTCTCATCTAGCTTACAGCTCTATCAGGATATTTTCTCTCATCTAGCTTACATGTCAACATTGACCATTTCCAATGAAGTTATCTTTCTGTCATTTCTAGCTATACTGTTTTGCATTGTCTTTACCTGCTCTGACAAGGCCCAGGTCTTACCCTTCAGCTCTGATATTGCGTCTGTGTCATCACCTATTTCACAGCTGGTTGATTTAAGTCTTTCTTCCAGGCCATCTTTTCCATTTATACACCTAAATAATTCCTTGAACAGGTCATTGTTGCTTCCAGCTTCTTTAACCAATTTTTGTGCAGCACAATCTATGGAATCTAGCTTACCCCAGAACTGCTGTGCAGTTGAAATTTCCATACTTGGTTCCAGTCTTTGTTCTGGTTGTCCCATGCTGGTTTCCATGCCAGTTGACTGATTTGAACAATTACCCGAGCTTCTTTTCCTTTTACTTCTCCACCCTATTGTGTGTTTTGACATTGGCTCCTGTCCTTTATGTATCAGCCTGCCTATTTTATTAATAATCCTGTAGAACATAAAATTTCAGCACTCATTGTGGGAGTTCGTTTACCACATGCTTCCAGTCTGACCTCCTTATCTCAGCAATATCATACAATGTGTCTGTAAAAACCTGAAGATGATCATCTGCATTTCTGGAGTTGTTCTATTAAAACAATTCCACAAATATGGTGGGTGATCATCTTATTTGAAAATTAATCTTCTTCTCTATTCATTCTAAACGGTACAGTTTTGTCATGTTACATTCCTTTTACATCTATCAGATCCATGTTCATGCCTCTGACACTTAAAATAGTGCAGAGGGTTTGGAATAAAACATCAACTCGGACATTTAAATATCCAACATTAATAGATGTTGGAAGCTTTCCAGCTTCAAAGGATGAATGCATTTATTGGTAGTTTTGTGCCATTCTTTTTAATAAATATTCCTGTGCACTGGACAACATCCTGATCCTTCAATTCATTCACTATCTCCTCTTCTGAAACTCCTGCTAAGCCTGGACATTTTATTACACCTTTCTTGTGTAGGGTTTATGGGATGTTATTGAAAATGGGATAGTGGCCAACATTCGGCATCTTAGGAGTTAATCTGCATGGCTTTTTCTTTACAATCCATAAACAACTCAATCTAGAGGACTTCCCATTTTTTTATGTTTTGGGGACTCAAGCAATGCCTTGTATCCCCTTTGCATTTTTCTTCTCTGTTTAATTCATTATCGCTGTCAGTTTCATTCATTAATCTGAGGCTTTGAGGATATCCAATGTGATATACTCCCGGAATAAAGACTCCCACCTTTTGGATCTCCTTTTTATCTATCGAATGACCAAATCAGCAGTATTCTCCTTTTAGCACTCTTTTATTCATTGTAATAATAATTTACAATAGTCAGTCATATAATCTAATCTATGAAATATTTCAAATCTACAAAATCTAAAATCTTTATTTACCTAAATGATCAAAATTGTAATAAACAAAAGGTTAAATCAGACCTGGGCCTAATATGATCTACCCATCTGGTGAACATCAGGATCCAAGACAGGGATATTGTAACTGGACCGGTCTTACCAGTCCAGTGCTCAACCTGTCAGGATTCCATATCTTCCACACCATGGGTTACATGCCTCTTTAGTCCCATTTTTTTTATAAATAGTACTTGAAAGACCCTTATTTGCAGGATAATGTTTTATTTTCCAACAAAATAATTCTTTGTCAATTGCAAAATTAATGATGCTTTGTGATTAAATTGTTTTGTGATTAGAGTATATACTAAAGCATTTATTATTATATTAAGAGGATAAAGTGCTGTGCCCAAAGTAATAATTGTTTTGCTAGAAATACCTAACACACTTGCACCCGTTAATCCAATACCAAACAAATTCCAAATCATAACTTGTGGTAAAATACTTAAGAGGGAATTAAAAACAAATATTTTCATTCTATTCTCATGTCCTTGACCTTGATTTTGACGTTTCATTTGAATATCCACACTTTTTACATAACAAAATATTATCAGATATAACAAGCACACAAAAAAAGATGAAAGGAATATTGAAATGCTTATCAAAATCAATAGGATCAAATTATACCATCTTCCATTATTAGGTCTTTTTACAAAAGGCATGCACATAGCATTGTTTTGTAGAAACAGTGGCCTATTAATGACATTAATTGTGAGTATGACTATATTAAAAATCACAATTATGCCCCATCCAAGTCCAAGTATTGAACAGAAAAGATATGTTAATCTTTTAGACCTCATCTTCAATGTAGTTATTGACATATATCTACTGCCTGTGATGAAAACAACAAATATACATGAAATAAAAATACTGGTTGATGATAAGATTGCATTTAAATGACACACAGCACTTGATCTCCAGTGCCATGAGAACAGCTGAAATTGTTTCCCATAATATACATCTGCTAGTCCAACTACCCACATATATACACAATACAACAAATCTGCACAAGTCAAATGCAAAGTTAGGTGATGCTCAATGGAAATGGTATTGTACTTTATTCTAAAAATCAGAACTACTATTGTTAGAAAACTGCATATAAAAGTCATTAACCATGAAGTAACTGATAAAGTGCTGTTCTCAAACAAATTAGTACAAGGTTTACAAACATGTGTGGAATGATGGATGGAGCATTCAAGGATTGATGTTTGGCAGCATATACTGCAATCACTTACAATCATATTTTCAAGCAGAGGAAGAGGTTTAAAGACTTCAGGAAAAATAAATTCAAAATCATTTTCACTTATGTCAAGGATAATTATACTAGAGAGACCCATTAATGTATTTTTTTCTAAGATATATATATAATTAAATGATAAATCCAGTTTCTCAAGAGCATGATTTTTTCTAAAAATATTAGGCAAAATATATTTTATCAAATTATGAGACACATTTAAAGATTTCACTGAATGAAAACCTGTCAGGCAGTCATAAGTAATATGATCAATATTGTTGTAACTAATGTCAACTGAAATAAGTGAATGTAATGTGGACATGATATCATACCATGCACAGAATGACTGATTGTTATGTGACAAATATAAAACAGTAAGTGAACTATTTTTCAGAAATTGCAAATCTATTAAACCATTTATGTTAATAAGTGAAAGAAACAAAAGAGAATGACATGTTAGTGTAGATGGCAAAGATATATTTTTGCAGTAAATAGCTCTTGCTAAACACAGGCAATGTGTGGGACATGGTTGGATGTCACAAAGAAACTCATCCTCTCCCAATGGACAATGTGAAAGTCCATCACACACCTCTATAGGATGAAGACATGTCTGAGAGTCTTTGCACTTAAGCATCCCTGTACAGGTGTATGTTTCACAGTTATATTCATCATCACCCATTTCACAGTCCTGCACTCCATCACAAACATGTCTGTATTGTATACAATATGAATTTAGACACTTGTACATGTTACTGCAAGGAAACAGCTGACAATTATGTAAATGTCCACCATTCCTACAATATTTCATCCTTCCATTTATGTCAATTTCATACACACAATTGAGGCTGATATTGTAACATCTAGAATGCCCTTTAAGACATGGCAACTGATCTGGTAGACAGTAATTAGTCTGTGCATAGGTCTTCTTATCTAACAACAACATATATTCAGGCTCATCTGACCCATCAGAACAATCAGGAAATATATCATTGTATATATTTTGTATCATAGATATATTGATACAATTGATGTTATGCTGTTTTATATTTAGAATGTTAGTAACATTCTGTGGAATTTCGCCAAGATAAACATATGGGATACAGCCAATATTATTAGATTGGTGATATACATAGTCACATTGGCACTGATTCATCTCTACACATGATAAATGGCAAAAAGAGGAATCCCGAATTATTGTGTTATCTACAAAACATTTGCATTCACTTTCATCAAAACCATCTAGGCAATCAAAATTGCCATCACACACAAAAAGTTGAGATATGCATGATCCATCTTTACATAAGAACTGACCATGGTTGCAATCTCTCACTCTAACAACATTTGTTTTACAAATAAAAAACTCAGGCAAAATGAACCTGTGGTTAAGTGTCAATTGACTTTCATTTATATTCATTAACGTTTTCAATTTTACTTTTAAATAGGTTTGTAAATTGATATTAGAAATTTGGGAAACTGTATGATAAATGGAACAATCACTTAAGTACTGTGATTTTCTTTCAATCTTGTAATCTTCTGGTGAAAATACCTGATAGCAATAATCATTCAAAACAAACCAATGTTTGGGACAAATAAATATCTGCTTATTACTTTTAGTTGAATCATTATGAGTGCTATATTTACAAATAAATTGATTGATTAATAATCTGTCACACGGAACTTGATTCCAGAATGGCATCTTATTATTTATCAAGAGCATTATGGTGCATTGTGATTCAGCAATATTGACCGGGTATAAATTCTGCCTTGCCTCATTCCATGTTTTTGTGAGATTTGTGAGTTCTATTGTAATACATGGCCCAGTCTCACAAAATATATCATCAGTCATAAATGTGTTACCTATTGATATCTGAGACAGGGGTGGAGATCTATATGCATAGTTATACCACATGTTAAAATTCACAGGAGTTCCATCTGTCCAAGACATGTTACTGCCCTGTATTAAAATAAAGAAAATCATAAAACATTTACATATTTAATCGGTAGCAGTGTAATATAGATTGGTGAAAATAATTCATGTTTCAATTCATGTATTATTCAATAAGCCAAAAGGGTTGGTGCAAATGTCATGAAATATGCAACATACCTCAGTTTGTAAACCAATAAACAGAGCCAGTGTAGGGTGCGATGGTGGAATCAAACTGATGATATGAGCTAGCTCATCAGAGGAGTGAATGCTGACAAGATGACTCCCTTTAATCAAACACTGTTCCTCAGCATCCTCCCATGAAAGTAATGTTTTTTTTCCATCTGCGATATTGATAATCATTAAAGTTTTTATTGAAGTACTCTTGTCTGGATATTGGTAAGTCTGGGAGGGGAAACTCTTGGAAAATATACACTATTTTAAAGGTGAGCTTGGATGAAAACAAAATAAGGTTACATGTATAGCCAGGAAGATGCTCAAATGAAACTTCTATCAGGGATTTATGCAGAACATAAAATGATATTTTAACTTTTTCTTTCAATATAAATTTGTATCTAACTATATAGCCTTGCTTGTATTGTGCTTGAAAGATTTTTATACTGATATTTAAAGAACAATTTTGATTTTGAAGACCAATCAAATACAAAGCTACAGTGGACCTGGCATAAGATATAAATACACTAGATTTTGTACTATCATCATAGTATTCATCCCAAAAAAAGTCAAAAATAGCATTTTGGCACATATCAAAGTTTGGAACAATATATGAATATTTTATTCTTTTTGTATGTTCTTGGGATTTGCAGTTAACATGTGTGAATTTGATAATCAATATATGATTTCCCCAATCACTATTAATAAATTGTTTAAAATTTCCTCCAGTGAAACTCCGGAAATTCCAGTTTCCTTTAAATCTGAATACGGTTTCATCATAATTAAAGTAATATATTATATCATTACCATATATGGAATTATTAAACATTGTCCCTATAATGATTTCAATATAATATAAATTTAGTATATCATACCCACTTTGTTTGAAATTGAATGGTAACATATGCAAAACAAAGCACCTCTCTTGCTGGTATACAATGTTGATTGTATACCCTCTATAATTATGAAAATATAATCTACGTCTTGTTGTTATCTTCAAAGCAGAATATTTTAGTATGAAAGGATACATTTTAGGCATCATATACACACCTCGGCAGTTCCCAAGTACTAGGTTTATATTCATTGAAATATAGCCATACGTTGGGTAGCCATATAAAGTTATGAACATCATATTGTTGTTGCTTATTATTTGGAAATAGTTTGGTAGGTTCTCATACAGTGCATTACCACAAATAGTGATGGCTGTTTCTGTATTAGATGTATTTGGTATGATATTTACACCTCCAAACATACAGTCTAAGATTGTTGGTAAATTTGTGTGGTATGTTATATTCTGTATGGTTAGAAAGCTAGTGCCTTTGATTAGAAATACTGATTGATGGCTTGCAGTTTGATTTGATGAGGACAAAAACATCTGAGTTTTGTGGTTGATTAATTTAGTGATATATTTCTGCTTGAAAGACCTATATTCCACTTTAACATCTATTTCTTCCAAATCATATTTAATTAAAATAACAGAGCATTGAAATGTAGAACACGGTCCATTAATATTTTTTATTTGGGAGACTCGATTGCTTGGTCCATCATACATAAAAATTCTGTCAGAGTTTAGGTTGCTTTTTCTTATCACCATGTCTACATGCTTTATTTTTTTAACTCTAACTAAATATTGATAAACAATTATTTTCAGAGTATTATGAGATAAAACTTTTTGGAATCCTTTATGGAATGATTGAAAGATTTCAAAATAAGGCCAATTTGAAACTGTATATTCAATGTCCATAACTTGATATTCTAACATAAAATGCATTTGGATGCCATATCTAAAAGATAAATGCATGTAAACTGGACTAGGCCCAAAAAAAGAAAGTGTTGGCAGTTTGTGACATAAAAGAATTGTTACACCTCCACAATGTATGCTAAGAAACGATGTATAATCACAATTATATTCATACCTAGATTTAAAATCTATCAATGTTACATTTAATGAAAACAACTTATGGACTTGAATATCCCAGGTAAAGCCCTTCTCAGTTTCAAAAAGATTACTGCTCAAAGATCCAATAGGGTATATCTGCATCACACCTTCCCCTTCAGAATACAGCATTCTCTTCTTGTGATTTTGTTTCAAATATATTTTCATGACATAATACCATGAACACATGTCAACATTTGGGGAAGCTTTCTTGGAATAAATTATATCAGAACTGATATATATATACCAACTATTCTGTGTTTTTTCTATGGAAATTGGTATAAAATTTATGTCAAATGTGAATTGACTTACTGTGAGATTTAAACACAAGTAAACCATTTTTAATATTCCTAGTTCATAGTACTTCATTGCAATCTAGCTCTTGGTGATATTGATGGGGATTATCCCTCAAGCGTAATATAGATAGTTCTCTGCCCTGCCCATCATTATAATAAGATAACTTGAATGCAAACTATTTTATGAGCACATAAAATAATATTTTTATCTTAGATAATTGCCAAGTGCACATGAGCAATATAAAATACATTATTGTTTCATGGCCAATTATTATTTCAAATGTTTCAAATATCAATTCTTAAGGATAACTCCACTTTTATCCAAACATTAATAAACAATAACAAATCTAATATCATTAAATGTTTAGTTGTAATTGACAAATACTTTGAAAAGATATGTTGCAAATTTGTCAATTAGTACAATTTGTCAATCAGCACGAAGGAGCTTAATAATAAAGGCAGACCTTTGATACTGGACAGTGTCTGATCATGGCGCTTTTACAGCCTAATCCAAAAAGAGTGTTCAATTTCCCTTTAATAAGGACTGAACATTCGACTATCAGCTGTCCACATTTTGAGAGAACAGATGGGAATTACTAATTGAAGATAAAATAGAAGTGGATATTGTAATGCAATTCTCAATTAGGCACACTTTGTTTTTTTTAATTACTCACATTTTAAGTACTGCACAAATGCATAACACTAACAATGACAATTATAGCTTGGCAAGATTTTGAAACAAATACAAGCTCAGTGTTTAGTGCAATGCCTCAGTTCACAAAACCTCATGCAAACAAAACAGTGGTTCAGTTTATAATTCTATACCCAGAGACATCGGCAAAATAGACTTGAAATCCACTATTTCTAGAAACACCTTGCAATGCCCTTCATATTTAAGCCACGACTCTGGTAGAACTCTAGCAATGAAACAATTAACTACCCTTTAAATCAGCATAAGATGTCAGTCCTGTTTGAAAATATTTCTTTGTTTTTTCTTGATCTCAGAATCGTTTCGCCATTGTTTATGAGTTTGCGCAAAGAGGTGAAAGTTGGTCAGTTTATTCATGCGAGTGACAGCAACAATCTGGAAGCTCCACAACACAGTGGTACTTCTGACGACATTTTATGTTTCTCCCTTTGTGTTTCCATGACATCATCACTTGGACTCCTCTGAATGTCATTTCACGTTGTCAAGTTTGAGATCAGCTAAAAAACTGAAAAAAACACTACAGAATGTACACAGATTTGTATTTATAGACATTATAACTGGGAAAGATAGTGGCATCGGTCAGAACTGCAACAGTCAATCACCGGAGGTCGAGTTCATTAAGTTGGGAAACTTCAATATGATGGGCAGTGCTTGTGGTTTCTATACCCAAAGACATCGTCAAAATAGACTTGAAATCCACTGTTTCCACTGAAACATCACACACTGCCCATCCGATTTAACTCACGACTCCAATAGAACTCGACTTCCGGCAACTAACAATCAAACAATTATGTTCCCTTTAAGTAAACATAAGATGTCAATTCTGTTTGAAAATATTTCTTTGTTTTTTCTTGTTCTCAGCGTTGTTTCGCCATTGTTTACGATTTTGCACAAAGACGTGAAAGTGGGTCAGCTTATTCACGGGAGTGACAGCAACAATCTGGAAACTCCACAACGTTGTGTTGCTTCTGACGTCATATGATGTTTCTCCCTTTGTGTTTCCATGACGTCATCACTTGGACTACAGAATTCACAAGGATTTGTATTTTTAGACATTATGACTGGGAACAATAGTGACATGGGTCCTAACTGCAACAGTCAGTCGCTGGAGGTCAAGTTTATTTACTGGGGAAACTTCAATATGATGGGCAGTGGTATTTTGAGAAACAGTGGATTTCAAGTCTATTTTGCCGATATCTTTGGGTATAGAAACAGTGGATTTCAAGTCTATTTTGCCGATGTCTTTGGATATAATTTAAAACTTATTTCATTTTGTTTTCATCTCACATAATGTCAAATCTAAGCCTACAGCCAACAAGTGATCTTACATATTGCCAAACTTACCTCTATAACCAAAGGTGATCTTACATATATTGCCAAACTTACACCTACAACAAAAGGTGATCTTACGTATTGCCAATACTATGCCTACAACCAATAAGGATCTTGTCTACTGCTCTACCTAACCTTAAAACCAATAGGGATCTTGCCTACCAATATTGATTTTGCTAAGCTTACAGCCAGTAGGCAATCTCGCCGGCTGCTATTACTAACCTTACAACCGATAGGGATCTTACCTACTGCTATACCTAACCTTACAACCGATAAGGATCTTTCCTACCGCTATACCTAATCTTACAACCAATAGGGATCTCACCTAATCTTAAAACCAATAGTGATCTTGCCAACCAATAGGGATATTGCCTATGCTCACAGCTAATAGGGATCTTGCCTACTGCTATACATAATCTTACAACTAATAGGGACCTTGCCTTCTGCTAGACATAATCTTACAACTAATGGGATCTTACCTACTGTTATTCCTAAGCAAGAACATTTCAAGATATTGTTGAAAACTACACACCATCTTCAACATTATCTGTCCATGGTCTCTTTTTGAGACAAAGATTCAGCACTAATCAAAATCAGCGATGACCTTTTATCAAATGCAAACCCTTGTACACCTTCCAGACTGGCGTGATGCCAGTTGTTGTCGACACACACTAAATAAAACATAACGAAGATCAGTTGATCTGTACCAAACTGATGCCCCAACTACAGAAGGATTACATCAGCCAATAGTTTCACAACGTATCCCATATAAAAATTCAAAAATGTGGAATGAATGAATGAATGGTTTCTTTTAACACATTAAGGTCATTCAGTGCCAAAACAGTAAAACAGAAACGTAATATTGACTAGAAACAAAATGTAAATGTTAATACAATATGTAGAAAACTCAAGAATTTATCAACAGCATTTATATAATATCAATCAATTATAAAAAATATGTATAATTTGTTTAAAAGACTTTATCAGTATGATGTTTTGCAGTTCTTGATAAATAAGTCAATGACATAAATAAACAAAAGCTCTGCCCTTAAAACTGATTATAAAGTCCTATGTGAGTTAAAAACGATACTTTCACAGAAGTATCTACAGTATCAAATAACGTATGTAAACATTGTACATTAAAATATTGAGTTCGTATAATATCAAAATCGATATACTCAATTAAAATATGTTTAATAGTCAAAGCCCTTTGACAACCAATACATTCAGGTTGATCTTCACCTTTAAGCAGATAACAGTGTGTCAAATGACTATGTCCTATTCTTATACTGGTTAAAACAGACTCTTCTCTTCGGTTACTTCTAATAGCACCTTTAGTTTTGCCTGGAACGGGCTTAATTTCATGTAATTTATTAAAAATAGCTTTGTTCCAGCGCAACTGCCATTTATAACGTAAAAAAACAGTAATATATTTCTTAAACTCTGTATATGGAATAAGTAAATTTATTGGGCGTTTGTCCAATGCTGTTTTGGCAGCTTGGTCAGCAGCCTCATTTCCATGGATTCCAATGTGACTGGGGATCCAATAAAAACCAATTTCTTTATTTTCATCTGTACAGAGTCTATGATACTGTTCGAGAATTTTGTAAATAAAGGGATTTTTCCAATCCTTTGCTTTCAATGCTTGTAAACAAGACAAAGAATCATAAAAAATAAAAATGTCTGATGTGGAGAAGTCTCCACATGATCCAAAGCAAGGTACAAAGCATGTAGTTCTGCAGAAAAAATTGATGATTTATTTGGCAGACGTTCTGAATAAATATGATTGCCCTTAACAGCAGCTGCAGCAGCCTTCTCATTATCCTGAGCTATTTGATCCCCAGGGATATAAAATATCTCACGATAAAATATCAGAGATATCAATATTTTCATACATCATGCAGCAATTTCTTAAGTATATATATATAACTTTAATCATCAACTTTACAATTTTCTTTCATATTCACTAACTCTGACTTTGTGATCCAAATTGTGTATCAGTTACAAATAGCTAAATTTAGCTTCATTAGCAGCCCTCACTCTTGTAGACGCTAAGATATCTCTGACTCTGGCTTCATCAATATGCATGAGCCTTGACCTTGGATCATGCAGTCCACCACTGCATGTTACCTGGCCAAGTCTCATTGGACAAAATGCATGCTTTCCTTATATGTTTGGTGAAGGATGAGTTTGGTTGCTCTCAGTCTGGGAAGTCAGTGAGTTGGGGTGAAGCAGGCGTTGAGGCCAGAACTGACCAGACTGAAGCAGCAGATACCATCTTTCAACAAATTTCAGGTGAGCTTGCATTTTATTTTGAACTCCACAAATATTTATTGATTGACATGTATATGAACAAATAGACACAAACGATTAAAAATGTTTACACCACAACTCTTCGCCTCTTTGACATGTTGCTTGAATTTCGCTTAGGATATCTGTCTGGTAGACCAGTATAGGTCACACCACTTACCACCCATCCAGTAATTAGGATGGGTATATTCCCCTTTCGAAATGACCATTAGCCTTTCCCCGTACCTGATTGACATTCCCCGATATTAGTCACGTATTGAGAGCTGTTACCATCATCACAGTCATGAACTCCTTATGGAGGGAAAACAGCTCGAAATATCATCATCAAATGATCCATCAGTGTATATACACTGATATCCAGTGAAAATAGATTTAATTTCTTTAAATCTATTTATATAAAGGGATGGATCTGTTGAGCATTACTTTAATTCTGACATGGCTACATTAATATTTAAAGTTGCATAGGTCCATGGAGGTGTTTCTGGATATTGAAATTTAGCTACTTGATTTGGATTTATATTTAAAGATTGTAAAGATTCTTTGAAGCAAATGCCAAAAGTCGGTATTGTATTTGGTTTATTTTCAAAAAGATCAACATAATTTGGATTGAATATAGTATCATGTGCAGGATTGTCTGGACAAGCAGCAATTTTTGCGGCATACTGAAGGGCAAGTTTTTCTCTTCTTAAATCAAGAGGCAGTTCATCTGCCTCTACTGCCAAGCTATCTGCAGGCGATGTACGAAATGCGCCGAGGCATAATCTTAACCCTTGATTTTGTACAGGATTGAGCATTTTAATATACGATGGACGTGCTGATCCATATACCATACACCCATAATCAAGTTTGGAACGTACCAGCGCTCTATATAATAGTAATAAAACATTACGGTCCCCTCCCCAATCGGTATGGGACATGAAGAACCCGTAATAAATCTATTGCCTTCTGTCATAATTTTTTTACATATTTAATATGAGGGATAAAAGATAGTTTTCTATCAAATATAAGTCCAAGAAACTTGGAACACAACGGCATCTCCAGATACCACTAAAACCCACATCACTAAGTTTTAATACTACCAGGAGATGAACATATCTTCGAGCTGTGTTCAACATCAACACAAGAACTGGATTGATGATCACAAAGCTAGCATGTGTCCACGACATCTTCCAGACTGCCACATTGTCAGTCGGTGTCAGCGCACAATAAAAAAAGTATAAGGAGGACAGCTGCTTCCTTCCTGATATTATGCCCTACAAATGCTGGGTCCACAATACCAGTATTCCACATCTGCCCTCAAGAAAAAAGTGAAAAATGTAGAACACCACAACCATTTTGGAATAATGTGTGAACCTCATACCACAAAGTCTTAATGTTATCCTAAAGTGGTTGATTGAGACTGTCAGTGGTGAGCTACCATTCCACTGGGTGAATATCTTACTATAGCTTCTCATTAGGCCTACTTTGACAAATGAGAGCCAGAGGTTAGCATCCATCACACAATGGAACAATGACTCACTTAACGTCCCTGATGAGCTACAGACACGTTCCAGATTTGAACGTTTGTCAAATCAGTGTCACTGCCAAAATTGTAAAATATAACGAGGAAGCTTCAGTTTCCACCCACGCTAGCACAGCGAACTGCACTCCATATGGGTTTTCACTGCTGCCTCCCATAAAAAAATTGAAAAGAGAGTGGAGTACACTCAAAATTTGAGAAAAAAACTGTTCACGAGCAGATTAAAGCAATCTGTATTGAAGTGCGTCATGTAGAGTATCATTTATTTTCTTATTACTATCCCATCTGTTGCATGTTTCCAAATTCTCCCAGACTACATCACAGACTGCACATAAGGAAACACAGTTTTAATCTTCTCAATTGAAACAGAGACACCTTTACAGACCAACCAGTTCTCAGTCAATGTCTATGGCGCACCAAAAATAAAAAAATAAAAAGTGGTATGCAGAAAAAAAGAATAAGATAACTTTGAGACTTTCCATTTATCAGCAAACCCACAATGACAATTCAATTACCCACTATCTCCCCCTATGCTGTAAATTTGCAGCTTTTGTCCACGTTTCACTGGCTTGACCAAGATCGAACGTTACCAGAGTGACATGGAGGAAAGTTTCATCAAAAAGTTTCATATTGTGTGTGATGTGAAATAAAAAATAATGGTGAAACACCTTGGTCTTCAGAACAGCCACTCCACCATGGCATGGGCCTTCACGACACCCTAAGGGCAAGATAGCATCCACCCCACAATGAAATTGGCACCCGTCTTACCAAGTGCTTCGTAGACACCTTCCAGACCTATCCAGTGACAGTTGATGTCTATGGCGCACCCAAAATCAACTTAGTGTCGGTGGTGTGTAAATATAAAGGATTGAAATCCCGATAACCTCCTGGTGGGATTAGCGAGTCAGAACTTTACCATCAGCGTAGCCCCAGGGATGTGGGCGATGAGTAAAGCACACTCAACAAAGAATCGCAGTTTGCCACCCCTGCAAACTCATCATTGCTTCGTCGTGTACAAAACTCACTATCCCCCTTTACCATTCGCATGGAGAGACACATCTGCGGACATGAGCAGGCCAAGGCAAGCAGCAAAGGTACCAGAACCTTGGAGGGACGTGAATGCAAAGAGATCGAATCGCAGACACTAGAGTGGACCACACGACCGATAGGCCATGTCTCTCAGGCAAGCAGCCCCACATGATCCTTGTGCCAGGCTTATAATTAAACTCAATTAAGGTTAAAGACGTGCAACAAGATAGAGATCTAGACCCTATATTTATTACAGGGTCTTTCTCCATCAGAAACAAACACTCAATAAAAAAGCACCTTCCAGAGTCAGTCATTCATTTCTAATTTCTTTTCATCTTTTGTTGCCAATGTTTCCTAAATGTTGTGTTTCAGTCAATGAAATGTCTTGCCAATATAAATGAAAAAAACCTTGTCAAGTGTTGAGATGGCATTAGTTTACAAATTAGGCAACATGACAGGGTGCAAAGTTTCAGATGCTAGATAATGAAATTGGGGAAAGCCTTATAATTTCTATGCTTCGTGGCACCATCAGGTTTTCACATAGCCATTATAAGACAGGTAAATGTAATATTCAACCATTGTTCATACTCTAGTGACCTCCTGTTCAGTTACCTCTAACTATTGCCATCTCATGACTTGACAATGGTTCAAACAAGATTTTGAGACTTAGTTTCAGAGAGGTTTGTAAATGATTGTTTTCAGACTGACTCTGCAAGGATAAAATAAAGTTGCTCCCTTCATCAGCAAGCAAAGAACACTCGACATCCACAATGGATGTGTCATCATGCACCTCGCTATGTGATGGAAGAGAGGAAAGAAAAAATAATTCTGTGTACTCACTGTTCAGGCGATGAATTTCTTCTCTTCACTTGCTTCAATTTTCTGCTCAAGTTGGCTTTCCAGACTGACCGAATGCCAGTGGGTTCCAAGCACACAATTAACCAAGCACAAAGAGTTTTATTAAGTTGCTTGACTGCCAATGCCGGTAACTCGACACACCCTAGCTCATGGACCTAGCAATGAAATCTCTCCCGATAACCTCATGGTGGGATTGGCGAGACGGAACTTTGCCATCAACACAACCCCAGAGGATGTGGCCAATGAGTAAAGTACACTCAGCAATACATCAAAGCTCGCCTCCCCTGCGAACATCACAGTGCTTCGTTGTGTACAGAACTCACTATTCCACTTTACCATTCGCATGGAGAGACTCATCTGCGGACATGAGCGGACCTAGGCAAGCAGCAAAGCTACCAGAACCTTGGAGGGATGTAAATGCGAAGAGATCGAATCACAGACACGAGAGTGGATCACATGACCGAGAGGCCATGTCTTTCAGGCAAGCAGCCCGCCACGATTTTTGTGCAGGCTTGGAATCTCAAGAGTAAACTTAATTTTCCTTAATCTTTCCACAAAATCTTAAATAAAAAACTTTATCGTTCACTTACACACTAGATATATTTTTGGCAAAAAATGGTAAACTTTGTCAAGTGTTGAGATGGCATTAGTTTTCAAATTAGGCAACATGACAGGGTGCAAAGGTTCAGATATTGGATTGTGAAAAAGGAGAAAGCCTTATAATTTCTATGCTTTGTTGGCACCGTTAGGTTTCCACACAAGAACTAAGGTAACATAGATGAAGTGAAGAGGGTCCCTCCACCCTCGCAGGATTTTACAGAGGGTCCCTACACAACTAAATGTAAAATGCACTGCCAAAATAAAATAAAATTGTCCCAATTCTGTTTAGTAGTCATATAATATATAAGCACCCTAGTTGAAAAGATTTGTAGAAAGAGTTTGAGATAAAATATAATATTCCCTTCCCCATGAGAAAACTCTCTTTATCAGTCAGCAAAAGTCACCCAACAGCCCGAGGGGTGTGTCATTTCTTGGTGAGCATGATGAATTTTGCCTCTTCAGGGATGACTTGAACCATTTTTTTCGTCCACCAAGGGATGGTTTCTCACACCTCAACCTGTAAACCTGTCTTAAAATATTCAAGATAATTTGTTAATAGAGCTGCAAGGCAAATGATATTTGTCAACAACATATAATCAAATTAGAGATGAAAAGAAATACAAATATCAAAGACATTGAAACAAAAATACATTCAACAATTTCACTGTGGTCCCATGTGTCCAGGCATTCTCCATGATCCTACAAGTTAAAGGAAAATGTGTACATCAATTCTATCATGCTCTGTCGTGTAAGAATTTTCTTTTCCCTACATGGCCCTCAATGTCACAATATTTGATTTGCAACAAGCAAGCATTATAAATTTTGTCTTCCCTGCATGTGCCTAACACCGTCCGTCTACAATACTTGCTTGGCCACACTTGAACTCCCTGCAGTGAGCTCAAGAGTCTCCCCTACATGATCCTATGTCACCATTCATACAAAACACACATTCAACCCCACAATATGCAAGCGACATTAGTACATCATATCAATTTCAACTCAAGGATGAACAAATTATATTCTACTGTATCTCACCTTCATGTCCCTACCTCTATTCCCTACATGTCCCTGTCATATCATGTTTCATGTGAAGGCACACATTCAACCTTACAACAAGCCTGTCGTATCACCACTCATGCTTTAAAACTTTGTGAAGTTATCAGTGAGTGATTGTCTTTTCCCTACATATCAATATCTTTCCTAAATGTCCATATATCTTCCTGACATTTCCATATCTTCCCTACATGTCCGTATCTTAGAAAGAGTATCTGATGAAAGCATCTCTCTTCATCATGCTCATGTGTCAATTGATTGAATAAGGCTTAAAATCACATTCAACAGCCTTCGTCATTTGGTGACAAAACAAAAGAAAAACCTGAACTTACCTATTGGAACTAAAGAAGGACAATGTCCAAGGCTGAGAGTCCATTTACATATGGGATATTTCAGTTGCTCTGGGACAGAAGCAGATACAACCCCCCTATTAGTTAGCCTCTTACAACATGCAGGGGATACAGTGGGCCTATTCTATTGCCCTGAACCCACAGGGGAACTCATGTGTCTAATCTCAGTGTCAAACCAAAATCTCCAAACACACACTCAACCTGAAATAAATATTTCCTATCTGATAGACATGGATCTTTCTCTCTCCTTGGTCTTGTCTGTAAAACTCCTGCTTCCTTATCTCAGGAACCAAAAGGGATGGTCTCTCTGTTGTGCCTGTTGTAGACTGGCTTTATCTGTAAAGCAACGACATATGAAACATTATGAACCTTAGTGCAAAATTGGATTTTCATGGGTATCACTT
Organism: Amphiduros pacificus; assembly: GCA_949316495.1. Taxonomy (NCBI): domain Eukaryota; kingdom Metazoa; phylum Annelida; class Polychaeta; order Phyllodocida; family Hesionidae; genus Amphiduros; species Amphiduros pacificus. Next base: position 26,525,010 of record OX439008.1, on the reverse strand, counting down.
TTGTGGTCTTGTATAAAATTTGCTAATGTGAAAACAAGTATGAACATGTTCCAAACATCCTCCCATGGTGCATGACTATCATTCCTGCACAAGTGGGTTGTACTTGATTAAAATAATAACAAAATTTGTATAGCGCTGATACCAGACAAGGTCTGTTCATAGCGCTGTGTTCAATACATGTGTCCTGAAGAGATGAGTTTTCAGTCTATTCTTGAATGAGGAAACTGAAGTACTTGTCCTAATTTCAAAAGGCAAGGAGTTCCAAAGTCTAGGACCGGCAGATGAAAAGGCCCTGTCACCCACTGTCCTTAGCCTGGTCTTAGGTACTTGTAGTTTGTTTGTTTGTTTGTTTGGGGTTTTACATCACTTTCAACAGTATTTCAGTCATTTCGTGATGAGACCTACTTGTAGCAGATATAGTGCTGCTTCACTGAATTGTCATGTCGCAGGTCCTTGACATGACAACTCACCCGGTCACAGATTTACAAGGACAACGGGTTAACCCTTTGACACGGTCCTCAGCTCATGTGGGAAATTGTATCATGAGTTCAATCCCGGCACGGCCGGGGTTCGAACCCACGACCTTTGGATCACCACAGAGGAACTGGTGCTAATAAGCTGGCACTCTAACCAACTGCGCCACGGCCCGTGGCCAGGTACTTGTAGATGGGTGCCATCGTTAGATCTAAGACAGCTTTCCCCATCTTTGATTTGGAGTAGATCGCGTAAGTAAGGCGGAGCCTTACCATTTAGGGCCTTCCAGGTTAGGAGAAGGATTTTAAAGTCTATTCTTGCATGTACAGGGAGCCAGTGCAATTCCTGTAGTTTTCCTGAAATGTGATCAAATTTCCTAATTTTTCCTACAACACGTGCTGCAGAGTTTTGGAGGTATTGCAGCTTCCTAATATCAGTTTTAGGAAGACCAGCCAGCAGGCCATTACCGTAATCCAGAGTAGATGTAACAAAAGCATGGGTAAGTGTTACAGCAGTCTTCTCGTCTAGACAATGTCTAATGGCTGCCAGGTTCCTGATATGATAATAGCCCTTCTGACACATTTTTCTGATCTGAGCCTTCATGTCCATGTTGGAGTCAAATGTGATACCTAGATCCACCAGTGACTCACTAGGAGCAATATCAGAGCCACCAACTCTGATTGTGTCTGGGATACTACTGCGGGTTGCAGTATTGTACTTGTCAGTACATATGAGCATCTCTGTCTTTCCATCATTTATCTTCATCTTATTAGATATAAGGAAATTTCTGACATCATAGACACATTCCTCAAGTTTGTGTCTGCTTATATCCCCTTGATGAGGGGAAGTGTGGTCAACAGGGATGTAGATCTGAGTATCATCTGCATAGATATGATAGCTCAGACCATATTTGGCCAGAATGTCAGAGAGGGGTGTCATGTAAATGGTGAACAGTATGGGACCCAGAACTGAGCCCTGTGGCACTCCATATTTTATGGACTTCAAACATGACCTATGGGTCCCAACCTTCACACATTGTTTCCTGTTCCTTAGATATGTCCGAATCCAGGAGAGGGCATGACCTTTGACATTACATCTAGCCTCCAGCCTATCAAATAGGATTTGATGGTCAAAGGTGTCAAAGGCAGCAGAGAGGTCCAGCAACAGCAAGATGACTGACTTTTTGTTGTCTAGTGCACACAAGATATCATTTTGCACCTTTAACAAAGCAGTTTCAGTGCTGTGATATTCCTTGTAGGCAGATTGGAACTTGTCAGTAAGGCCATTCCTTACAAGATGAGGGACTAACTGGTCGGCTACTGCCCTCTCAGTTAGCTTTGAGATAAATGTCAGGTTTGAAACGGGCCTGTAGTTTTTCTCAACCAGTTCTAGACCAAGTTTCTTCAACAGGGGTGCTATGATGGCTATCTTCATATTTTCCGATACTTCCGATTCCATCAGTGATTTATTTATGATGGAAGTAATTATTGGTAAGAGGTCATCTAGGAGGTCAAGTAGGAGCCAGGTTGGAATAGGATCCAGCTCACATGACTTCTTTGCAGACCTCTTGACCAATTTTCGCACGTCATCTATGGTTAAAGGTATGAACCTCTCCAGACATGCTGTACTATTGTTCGTAGTGTCACCTGGTGGCGGACTATGGCCGAGTGGAGCCCTGTCAATTTCTTGGCGAATTCTTTCTATTTTTTCTAGAAAGAATGTGTTAAACTTCTCAGCCTGAGTGACATCACAGTTGGTTTGGGGCATTGGTGTGTCCTTTTTCTTGTGCATGACTGTGTCTATGACTCTAAAAAGTTTTTTAGGGTCATGTTTATTTTCCTCAACCAGGTTGGAAAAATATGTAGATTGAGACGATTTCAGCAAGGAATTATACTTATTTCTATGAGACTTGTATAATTCTTTATCAATCTGAGAATCATTCTTGTTCATTTTCCTCTCAAGCTTCCTCTTGAGAGACCTTTCCAGCTTTAATTGGTCACTCATCCAAGGTACAGTTTTGCGCTGAGTGACCTTGGCAACCTTGATAGGAGCATGTTTATCCATGAGTGATGTGAGTTCCCTGTCATAGTAATTCACCATGTCCTTCAAGGATAAGTGTTCCCATGTTGTGTCTCTACCAGTTAGGGATTTGATGTCCCTCCTTAGGGACTCAAGATCTAATCCCTTGAAATTCCTATATTTGATAGATTTTTTGGGGGGTTTTGGAGGTGAAATATCTAGGTATATCTTAATCATTTTATGATCAGATAAGTATTCATTCACCAGGTGGCTCTTCAGGAATTTGTTACCCTTGAAGGTAATGATTAGATCAAGGGTGTTCCCTAACCTATGGGTTGGTTCCTGAACCCATTGTGTTAGATCAAAGGTAGATAGGATATCATTAAACTTAATGACATCAGGCTTTAAGGGGAGGTTGACATGGAAGTTGTAGTCACCAAGGAAAATGACCTCATGACTAAATGAACCATAATGTGCAACCAACTGGGTGAACTCATCATAAAACTCAGAGTAGGTATATCTATTCCGATTAGATGGTTCAGGTCTATATATCACCACAAACGTTATCTTTTTTCCCCTCAATGCGATGGATGACTCTATGAGCTCCATGGTGGTGACCACTGGTTGGTTGGCCCTATTGGTTGTGAAAGGGAGTTCAGATTTGTATAAAATCCCTAATCCTCCCCCTGTCCGTCCTATCCTAGGAAAAGACTCAAATTCAAGTGAGCCTTCTTCAAGTTCACGTTTGACCTTGTCAGATTTTGAGTCATGCATCCAAGTTTCAGTCATGAACAGGGCATCAAGGTCATGCTCAGTAAAATAGTCTTTTACTGGCAGGATCTTGCTGGATATGCTCTGTACATTGCAACACCCAATGTTTAATGTTTTCTTCCCGTTTCTATTAAGATTCTTAATACGAGAATGTTGTTTGTTTACTTTTTGAGACTGACCACGTGTCACAGAGTGAGCACGTGTAGTCGGAGCCGGCCCCGCAGGCCTATCAGCATTGTGATTGGCAAAGTCAGACCACGTGGTATAGTTGGGCGTGGCTTGCTGAGGGTATACGTTGCATGAACCAATTAAGGACGAATTGCATGGACTCTCAACATATTTGTTGTTCAGTCTATGTTTTTGTGGCCGAGGAGGCAGAATAAATATGTTTTCCCAATAAAGATGTTTTGGGTGCGATATTTGTATATATAACAAAATTGAACTGACAATTTTGCTTGCTCACTTCATGAACAGATAGTAGCGTGTCCGATTTTATGTAATCGCAGGTATCGAGCACCAAACGAAATTGGGCAGGGAACAGTTCAATTTCATGCTCTGACTCAATGTCATGCTCAAAGTAGGAATGTTGCGCGATGTAGGAATGATTCCTACATTGCGCAACCAGAAGTAGGAATTCCTACCTAGCGCAAATAAGTAGGAATACAAATATCATGTATCATGAAAGAAATACACTTAACTGAAATTATCTCCTTGGCCTGGTTTGGTTTGTTGGACACCCAGGTCATGGCCTGTGTGCTGATCGAGTCTGTGAAAGTGTCTAATTATCGCTCGTGGGGAGTTAAATTATGTGTGTGAACTTTGTTACTTATTCACTATTCACAGTTCATTTTTCAAATTTTTTCCTAAATTTGTCAACATGTCAGATTTTCAAAATAATGTTCCAAATATCACCGTGGTGGATTTTGTGCCATATTATGTGAAAGGAAATTATAAAAATTATAAAAACCAAAATATAATTTAAACAAGGGGGAAAAAAGTGCTGGTCAATTCAAAATTCACCAAATTTGGTATATGGGTTAAGGAGGGTCCCATAATTTTATTTGTAAAGTGTTTCCCCGGCGCTAACTTTTTAATTTCAATAATTAAATAAAATAAATCCTAATATTCCAAGTGAAAACCATCGCCATAAATGAAGGACATAGGCTATTTATACAAAAAATATAAAATTTAGGCAAAAAGAAATTATAGGGGTGTTTGACAATTGAAAATAAGATTTAAAAATGAATAAATCCTGCGACCTTGGGATGACCTTGACATGACCTTTAAATATGAAAATGCTGTTGCACACTAAAACCCTCATTTTTAAAGTCATATTATGACAGATCTCTCCAAAACGAAACAAACAAGCCCGAGATCAAGTTTGTAGCTATAATAGAACAGATTTTATGGGCCGTTGAATTTTCAGCCCAAAGTCACAGGGATTTCCATTGAAATCAATGTAAAAATCGGGAAAATTATATATATCTTTCAGATCCAAAAGGCAGAAAATCTACCAAACCAACTCTTAACATTCCTTTTGCTTTGTGTGCTATCAGAATTATATTTCCAGCATAATATGGGACACTTTTCATCATTATAATTTCATTATTTGAACAATATGATGAAACCATTTTGAAACAATGTATAGATTCTACATCAAATATTGAAACATTGTATAGATTCTACAATTTTTGTTAAGATTTTATCACAAAGTTGTAGAATTTCATTAAACCTGGCTCTTGGTTAACATTTGTTTCAAAAGCTTTTTAAACATGTGAGGCAAAGTGGTAACAAGTCGAACAAGTGTTGATTTTAAAAAATCAAGCTCGCGTAAGTTTGCAAAATCAGCTTAAACATATCAAAACCTCGAACATTCAGACCTAAAGTCAAAACAAACGCGAGCGAAAATGATGTCATACTTCAAATAAGGAAATCCTCGTGCATAAATTACTCCTCGGTTGAAAACAAATAATTCTCAGCAAAATCTCGAAGCTAAACGAGATTTCAGCTCTTCCAACAAATCCAAATCACTTTTCAATCGACCATATTATCAATGCTCCACTGCCATCTATTGGTGAATACATGAACTACTGAGGCAAAACATGGCTGCCATGGACCGATAATCGGGGTATGCTCCATAGACTTACAGCTTAATCAGTCAAAACCTCGAACATCTAGCCCTAAAGGCAAAACAAACGCGAGCGAAAAGGCCATTGTTGTGATTCGGTATGGTTGTGATGCACAGCGACTGAGGCAATCTCCCGTTAGGCAAAGTGACCTGCAGGCTGTTACCATGTAAACTAAATCTACTCAGAATTCCATGCTCTGTCAATGAGAGGACATTTCCAAGCAATATTAGACCTAATTAATAATTTTGTGTAGCGATGGACGCTGACAATGTTTGGTGTGAGTGTGTAAGGTTCAAGACCAAACGGTAGACATAGTTTAAGAGAAACGGCATTTGGTCCTCCTTGTTTTCTTCTGGCTAGGCTGGTCGGAGCAATATGACCGTTTCAGTGTCATCCCATTCACGCATGAAGAGATTCCAAACCACACACCTAGTGTGACATTCTCGTGACAGATATGAGGTGACAAATGAAAAAGTTGATTTTCTGGTACTTAAAACTCATCACCTGGTGTATTTGTATCTTTGTTTACGATTGTGGGAGCTCGATACAACTAAACTTCTTACAGAATACTGTTTCACGTGTGCAACCAACTTGGGGCCTTTCCTTGACCTATTTACGATACAGCCAATCGGTAGGTGTTAGGACGCACACTCCAAACACCTACGATGGCTCATCAGTGGGAGGTATTCACTGCCTCTGAAGTGCGACCCCAAATAACTTCTTCAAATGATTTTATTCAGACATGAAACTCGCCAGAAAGCAAGATTAGATGTGTAAGACATTTGACATATCTTAATAGTAAGGGTACTGAGTGTGTGCCTTCCACACTGAGGTCGCGACACTGTGTCGCGACCTGTCTCTTCACATGAGATAGGGGGCACCGCACAACCCGACGTAGCCTCCAGAGCTCTGCTCGCGCAAGTCGGGGTTCCACAACTACGGTAGACAGCTGGGTAGACCTATCAGCTGAAAGCCGTGACCAACAACACAACACTGGTAAACGTCACTGGTACATCTACATCTATAAGTTTACTCGGCAAAACCTATTGGCATCCCGCCGAGAAATGGTAAGCTGTATTGGTCCTATCAGGATTTAAAAACATAAAATCTCTTAAAAGACAATTCCTACTTATTTGCGCAAAGTAGGAATTCCAACCGAGCGCACTTGCGCTATGTAGGAATTCCTACTTGGCCGCGATTCCTACCGGGTGCAAGACAGTATATCTACCTTAGGAGAGGGCGAGCTGACGTCACTTCCCGTTGACAACACAGTGACCACGTTGGATACGTTGAAAACAAATCAGCGGGGTGCTGGACGTTCCGACTCACGGCGTTCCGCCTCAGACGTTCCGCCTCACGACCTGTCCGCCTCACTACCTGTCCGCCTCACATTGCTTGTAATAGACCGAATTTGACTCTCTTTTTTTTAAAACACATCTACATTTCACAAAGAATACGAATCCTTGTCATATAAAGCTGTATTCTCAAGAAGAGGTTAGTAAAACATCGTCATTCGTAAATCGCGAGTGATCTGTCAAAGACACACGATTGGGTCTGGCAAGTTAGCCCGGGTTATCCCGTTTCTCCACGATTGGAGCCGGGTTCCGGTGGCAGAAGACCTCTGCCCTCTGAATACCCTCGGCGAATTCGGCAGAACAAAATATAGAATTAACGTATTTGAACTTGCTTCTTTTTAAAACACATCTACATTTGACAAAGCTGTAAATATTCTCAACAAGAGGTTGTTTAAAAGGTAGGTGATTGTGGACTTATAATATAAATCTATGGGCCAGTGAGGCGCACGAGTAGTGAGGCGGACAGGTCGTGAGGCGGACAGGTAATGAGTCGCTGGTAGCGTGAGGCGGATCGTCTAGCATTCCCGAAAATGACTGCCGTAATTGTGAACGATATAAGATGTCAATGATGGTTCTTTAGATTTCATATTAATATCTCGGCTAATAATACACTTACAGAAATGATTTATATATGTCTGAAATGGTGAGAACAAGAGGCAGACAGTTATATATGTATTTTGAAGATTTTACTTTGTTTAAGCCCCGAAAATGACTGCCGTAATTGTGTACGATATGAGATGTCAATGATGGTGCGCTGATGGAATGCTAGACGATCCGCCTCACGCTACCAGCGACTCATTACCTGTCCGCCTCACGACCTGTCCGCCTCACTACTCGTGCGCCTCACTGGCCCATAGATTTATATTATAAGTCCACAATCACCTACCTTTTAAACAACCTCTTGTTGAGAATATTTACAGCTTTGTCAAATGTAGATGTGTTTTAAAAAGAAGCAAGTTCAAATACGTTAATTCTATATTTTGTTCTGCCGAATTCGCCGAGGGTATTCAGAGGGCAGAGGTCTTCCGCCACCGGAACCCGGCTCCAATCGTGGAGAAACGGGATAACCCGGGCTAACTTGCCAGACCCAATCGTGTGTCTTTGACAGATCACTCGCGATATACGAATGACGATGTTTTACTAACCTCTTCTTGAGAATACAGCTTTATATGACAAGGATTCGTATTCTTTGTGAAATGTAGATGTGTTTTAAAAAAAAGAGAGTCAAATTCGGTCTATTACAAGCAATGTGAGGCGGACAGGTAGTGAGGCGGACAGGTCGTGAGGCGGAACGCCGTGAGTCGGAACGTCCAGCACCCATTTTCGGGGCCAAAACGAAGTAAAATCTACAAAATACATATATAACTGTCTTCCTCTTGTTCTCACGATTTCAGACGTATAAAAATCGATTCTGTACAAAAATCATATGTGAAAAATATCTTACTTATAAATGTGAAAAATATCTTACTTATAAATGTGAAAAATATCTTACTTATGTGATAGATATCTTACTTATGTGATAAATATCTAACTTATCTGTCAATAAGATTTTAATGCAGAATATTATTGTCAACTGTGAATAAGATAAGATAAGATAAGAAGTGTATTTATTGGCAATCAAAATGATTGAAGAATTACAAAAAATAATGTGTTCAAGTACAATCAATATACAAGAGTATTACAGAATATACAAGTTAAGGCTAGGAAATTAGCATTAAATATACAATTAAAAGTGAGATTATTATTACCGGTAATTATCTTCAGCTTCTATGTACAATGGGTCTTGCAATTTCGTTAAGGCATAATTTATGAAACTTCCTCTTGCTCTGTCTGTTCTTACAGAGGGTATTTCATACTGGAACTGTGAACTAAGGTAGTGGTTATTGACTTTTTGTGCTGGTAGTAAATGGTACAGTTTATGACTTTCATTTTTCATCTTATCAAAGTAAACTTTACACAGGGCTTCTCTCCTAGCTGAAAGACTGGTTAGTTCACATTCTGCTAGAGCATCCTCATAGCTTAGTGTGGGATACATAATCCTAAGGGCTCTCTTTTGTATGAGCTCTACATCATCAGTCAGGCCACCAGTTAGCCCAGGGTGCCACACTTGGCAAGCATATTCAAGGATGGATCTGATGTGGGTGATGTACACCATACGCAAGTGATGCACTGGTGCTCTGCATCTGCGTAACACAGTGAGGAAGTGCAATCTCTGACTGGCTTTGGTTGTGATCATTTTAATGTGATGGTCCCATTTCAGATCGTTTGAAATTATGAGACCAAGGAGTTTTGCTTGGTCTACCTGTTCAACTATGTCATGACCAATATGTAAAGGTTCAAGTTCAGGTGGGGTGTTTGAGAAACATATGATGCTTTCCTTTGTTTTCTTAGGATTTAGCTGGGTGTCATTCTCATCAGTCCAGCCATTGAGACCATCCATGGCAGACTGCATTTGACTGTTATGTGCTAACAGCCTTTTACCTATTTCCATAACTGAGGTGTCATCAACAAATTTGATTCCTTCACATGGTTCAGTGAACTGCAGGTCGTTTATCATGATCAGGAATAGGAGCGGACCTAATTTAGTTCCTTGGGGCACGCCACCATTCATTGTTACCCACTCAGATAGTCCAATTTTCACCCTCTGCTGTCTTTGATGCAAAAAAGATGAGATCCAATCTGTCAGAATTACTGGTACGTCCAGGTCTCTTAGCTTTTTGATGACAATATTATGGTTTATGAGGTCAAATGCTTTCCGAAAGTCCACATATACTATTCTCACGTATGTGCCTAATTCATCTGTTGCACTGTATGCCTTATGCATCAGGTAGATTAAGGCATCCACAGTTGATGATCCAGGCAGTGCTCCAAACTGGTTCCAGTGGAGTTTGGGTTTTACTATATCCAGCACCAACTTATAAACAAAGCCTTCAGCAAGTTTCGATAGGTTGGGTGTTAGGCTTATAGGTCGCAGGTCATTCTCTACGGTCTTGGGGGGTGACACCTTGGGGATTGAGCACACATCTGCAGACTTCCACATCACAGGGACCCATCTCTGCCTTAGTGATGTGTTGATTATTGCAGCCACAGGACCTGCCAGTAGCCAACAAAAGTCCCTCAGTATCCAGTTTGGTATCCCGTCGGGCCCTATGGCTTTGTGGATATTCAAGTGACCAAGCTCCCATTCGACATCATCCTTGTTGACAATAAATTCATGTGGAACGTCCATGTTCTCTTGGCTGTGCTGCAGGACAATGGGGGCTAGATCAGCACTGACTGATTGTAGGAAGACATTGATGGAGTCTGCCAGTTTCCCAGTATCCCCATCAAACAGGGCACTGGCTAGACAATCAAGGGAGTCTCTCTTTTTGTTTCCCAGGATGGTAGCCATATGCCCCCAGAGCTTCCTTGCATCAGATTCCTCACTTACATGTTCCTGGTAGTACCTGGTTCTCAAGGTGGGAGTCATACGATTTACTTTGTTCCTAAGCTGTCTAAAGAGAGTCATGTCCTTTGTGCAAAAAGCTGTCTGTCTTCTACTAATTAGGTCAATATAGTGATCAGTTATCCATGGCTTGTCGTTACTGTTTCTCATTTTGGATTGAAGGGGCATATGGGTGTTAAGAATGGTGATTATTGCATTTTGAAGGTACTCAAGTTGTTGGTCTGCATCTTCCAGTCTGTACAGGGGCTCCCATGTGATTTTCTGTAGATCGCTTGAAAAGAGAGCCCTCTCATTTGATCCAGCACTGCGGGTAATCCTTGTCACTCTTGTGGGAGTCTGGTACTCTTTGTCAAGTTCAGGCAGGAATAGAACTACCCTGTGGTCTGAGGATCCAATTTGGGGGATTACATCTACATGTTTGTACAAGTTATGGACGTTTGTATATATCTTGTCTAAGATAGCCTCTTTCCTTGTTGGTTTGTTGACAACTTGCTTTAACTTGAATAGACTTTTCGTGTAACTGTCTTTGAATGTATTAAAATCACCGGCTAGAACAATGGCTGTTTGTGGATGTTTCTGGCGTATATGATCAAGGGATTTGCTAATATGTTGAGTCAATACGTAATTGTTTGCCTTGGGTGGGTGGTATATTGCTCCTATTGTGATATTTGGATAGTCTCTGGGCATTCTCCTTGTTTTGACTGTCATCCATATTGACTCTATCTCATCATCCTCAAGCTCATCCCATACAGTTCTGTTCATATTTTCTCTAACAAGGACCACCACACCACCTCCTCGTTTCCCATATCTATCATTGCGCAATGGCTTGTATCCTGGGATATCTATTGATGAGTCTGGGATATCATCATCCAGCCATGACTCTGTCACAATAGCTACATCAATGAAATTTACTTTCAGTATGGCAGAGAGTTCATCAACTTTCTTGGGTAATGACCTTAGGTTTGTGTTGAGTATACGGGGGAGATTCCATTTAAGTGTATTCACATTGATTAAGTTGGTAGAGTTTGGGTTATTTTTTGCATGGTGAATGACATTGTAATTTCTTTGGGTAATCCTGACAGGTATCGGATGGGCTGGTAAAACATCCAGGTCCCACTCCGATGGACCTTGTAGGCTGTCATCAGCTGGTGTGAGACAAGAGGGGGAGCTGTCCTGTGATTGGTCATGACCAACATTAGGGGCGTGATCAATTGCTGGATATTGGGACTCACACATCCCTGTAGGCCCACAATGCACTAGTGTGGGTGTCATATCCTCGGAGCAATCTGATTGGCCGGCCATCCCCTCATGGCCAACCTCCTAGTAGTATCCACTGTATCCATGGTGATGGGCATTACAGAACTTGACCTTGTGTCCCATTTCTGCACATCCCATACACTTGACAGGGCCCCTGTGATGACAGGAATCACGGGTGTGGCCCTCTTCAAAGCAGTAGTGACAGCGACCAGTGTAATCCCTACTGCGCAGATAGCTGAGGTCATGGGTGCCTTCCTGTCTGCGGTCAGCCCAGCGCTGATTGCTGTCAAAACGCTGGCTGTACTGGCCTCCTTGGCCTCCCCGCTGGGGTCTGCGTTTGTTTCCCACTGTGGTCCATCCTTGACTGTCTCCAGTGGGCCCATCTCTGGTATCCTGGGTGTTGATTCTTCGCTTAGCACCTGACACTTCCTGCCTCCTTTGTCCATGTTGGCTGGGCCCCTTCCTGGCCGGCTTGGTAACATCCTGGGTGTTTGTCTTCACCCTGAGCTTCAGGTTTCTGGCCAGCTTGTTTGACCCAGATCTGGTAAGATGGGGACCATCTCCAATGAGGTAGCCATCATTGATGCTCCCATCCTGCAGGGTGAAAGCGGGATTGTTGTCAATGTATGTGCACTGCGGCAACTCCTCACACAGATGCACTAGTCCTGCATTGATCAAACCCACCTTCTCCTGGGCACTGTCCCTGCGTGGGCACACGCTGCTCACCTGCACTTTAGCAGCAATCCCACTGGCTTTTTCCAGTAGGTTCTTGTATTTGTCCATAAAACCATCCATATCCAGCTGACTGCTGTCAGCATCATTAGTCCCGATAACAAGGGTGAGAGTGTCATAGGTTGACTCTTCTCCCAGAGTCTCAAGATCCGCAGTAAGATCCTGCACACCAGCCCCTCTGTGGCAGTGAACTTTGGTGTTCACAAGTTTGGCACTGTCTATGTCACGAATCATAGAGTCCCCTGCTAGTAAATCCTGATTGGATACTCCATTTCTGTAGGCATTCCACTTATGTGCCTTGATTTCTGCATCCAGCTCTGAGACTTTGGATCTCAGATCAGTATTTGTCTCTTTCAGTCTATCACATTCTGCTTCTTTCTGAGACAGTCTATTCTGTAGCTCCTGGATTTGTTTCATACTGTTTTTTCTTATCTCTTTCAACTCCTTGTGCATGTTTGAAGACATCAAAGACTGCATGGGCTGAGTTGTGGAAACAATGACAGAATAACCTTTGATCACAGATATCATACCCAATCATACTCTCCTTTGCATCGGGCTCAGTATATAACACCCTATATATATATTGAAGAGGCCTAGTAAAGCTGGGTAACCCAATCACGGCAGTCATGAAATCTTGAGAACTATCATTGACATCTTATCATGTTCAGACCCAAAACATTGAAAACAAATTTTTTATAACATACATTCATGACTGTTTTTTCTCATGTTCCCACGATCCCAGACATATTTACCGCAAAGTAAATCATTTCTGTAAGTGTATTGTTGGGCGATAATCATATGTAAATCAGATGTGAAAAATATCATACTTATGTGAAAAATATCTTCCTTTATGAAAAATATCTTACTTATGTGAAAAATATCTTACTTATGTGCAAATATCTTACTTATAAAAAAAATATCTTACTTATAAAAAAAATATCTTACTTACATAAAAAAAATCTTATGTGTGTGAAAGCATTTCTCTCAAAATGCAATACTGTGAATGCGGATAATTGGCATCAGTGAATTTTTACAATGTGACATCCTTTTTCACACCATGGAATGAGAAGACATCAAAGGCTGAATGGAACCTGCCTTGAAGTGTGGGCTGTGTAGGAATGAATTGTTTTTGTTTTTTGTTTTATTTTGGCAAACATTCATATTGGGCTTCTATTTAAGGGATATGCACATCAAAACATACAGTATTGAATTGTTTTTTGCAAACGTAGAAAATATAAAGAATAAAGACTTTATATAGAAAACAAAGATGAAATCTTCATATTGGGATTCTATTTGAACGATATGCACATCGGAACATATTAAATTAAATTATTTTTTGCAATAATGACTTCATACAGAAAACAAAGACAAAATCTTCATGCTGGTCTTGTATTTGAGTGATATGCGTCTATCAAATTAAATTATTTTTTGCAAACGTGGAAAATATAAAGAATAATGACTATATAGAAAACATAGATGGAATCTTCATATTGGGCTTATATTATTTGAGTGATATGCATATCGTAACATATCAAATTGAATTACATGTACAAAAATACATGTATTTCAATAGTCCTCTTCGGCGATAGGATCTGCGCGCGCATAGAGCAGGTCATCTCACTGCAGATAATGGTGGCCAGATGTAGGTCGCCGAGTGTGCTAGCTGTCAGCCACAATATCATTGATTTCTGCTACAATTACACACTGTCATTACCCATTTATCATGCACACGAACTCTATACTGTGTTGAGATCAGGTTTGCACAGTTTTCACAAAAAGTTGCAGCTTTTTATTGAGTAAAAACGTCCAACAAAAGGCACCTGTCAAACCATTGAAAGTGAAAGCAAAGAACATCAGACAAGGGAGCCTTTAAGTGAGCTAAATGGTAAATAATTTATTACTAAGTTGATACATATATAGACATTGATTTTATAACTGTTTTGAAGTTTGGATAAAATTGCCACTAAAAGGTTAATAATATAAACGATGTTCTTTGTAATGGGAATAACAATATAACAAGTTATGACAAAACAAATCAACATTTTAAATTTTGAAATTGGTTCTAGTCCTGTGTGTAGCAATCTATCAATGTATAGATGTGGATGGAAAATCTATATTTGGTTTATATTTCAGATCAAGGCCGTAGCAGCCTGCCAGGACAGCCAGGTACACCAAAGTCCATCAGTACTCCTACGTCCACAACAGGAAGAAATCCACCAACACATAGGACCCTAAATGGTAATTTGAGAGAATATAATGCATATGTTTTAAGTAATATATTTTCAAAAGTAACAAATATCACGGTACTGCATATATGTTGAATTATAGAACTAAAAATAATGAAAAGTTCATAGGTTGGCTTAGCATGAGGGTGGCCTATCGAGAGTATATATGGTACCTGGAATATTGATAATATTGAATTGACTAATTATGTCATCAAAACCATCTGGAAAGCCCATACTCAAGTATTGGTCACCCTCAAACATTTGTAAATGTGGATGGTTTACACTTCTATCCAAAAGGATCATGTAAATACCCATACTTTGGATAAATCTCAGGTTGGTCTAGCTACAGAATATAGGACTCTTGCAGTGATATTGCATTTTCTAATTTTGTTGTTATTATTTATTACTGATTATAATGACAACATGATAATCATTGTGTATTGATTTATACTTTATGTCCTTTATTACAGATGTATTTGATAGTGGCAATATGTCAAATACAACCACAAATAATCAGGAAGACGATACACCCGAAGAGACGCAAGAAGGGAGCTCTGGCACCACAAATGATGATTTACACAAAGAAACCCAAGAAACGAGCTCTGGTAAGCTATTTACCAACCATTGCAATACGAATACATTTGTATCCTTGAAGAGATGCATAATATTAGATTATCTGATGTTTAATGTCCACAAAAATGGAAGACAGATGATTTTGTGTTTAATGGTATTAATGTTTTTTTTAATTATTTCAGATTGCCTGACTGAAATGTCAGCTGCAATGTTAGCAGATGGCAGAACATCCAGTAAGTGATAATATTTATTGTTTTAGGTACAACAAATGATGCTCATGGTGCATGCATATGAAAGAGGTTAAAATTTCTATTGAATCTGATAGAAATGATAACTACTCCATAAAATTGATATTTTAACTTTTACTTTTTAATGCTATGTACGAATATTCAAATTATGTCATGTGAGGCCTAACAATTAATTACATGTACCTGGTTCTTGTTTTTTAAAACTTTAGGTTATTAAGTATATATAAGTAATGATATACAGTTGTTCTTTTATTTGTACTTTACTTGCAGAATTTGAGAAAATAGCCTTGGCAAAAATGAATCAAATAATCATCAACCAGCGGCATATACGGTAATAAAGTTGCTGACAGGTCGTCAGGCAACACAAGAGGCTTTGGAAGAAGACTCCACTCTTGATCAGCAAATCAATTCTGCCGCAGAATTAAAAGAGTTTTTTAAAAAGATAACCAAAAAAGAAGAAAATAAAGAATTCAGGAAGAAAGTGGTAAGAATTATTTTCCGTTAACATAATCAGACCCTATTCCAACATAATATTTTTTTATTAAATGTGTCATTTGACAGCCAGTAATGATATATTAACTAGTTAAAAAAATTCATGTAGCCTTTTAAGTGCCTAGGGTGCAAATGAAATAACTGTAACTTTATAACTGTCACTGTTATAACTTTATAACTGTCATTAATGTACATATTGCTTCACAGAATATTGAATGTTTTCACACAATTTTGCAGTTTAACATTTTGGTGTCATGTGGGGGTAATGCGCTGGGCGACTCTGTGCGGTGTATGTTGAAAAAGGTGGCCACAAATGAGGTGTGGTGTGGCTACAGCAGGGTTGGGCGAAAGAATAAGGATTCGTTCGAGGAAACACCACTGAACGCATTGATTTACAGTATGTACACTTCTGCAACATTTAATACCACAGAAAAAAAGAAAGTATAATATACCATACATGAATAATGTTATATATATTTTTGATATATATTTTGTATATGTACAGTATGCCTTGAATTAAGTTGAAATACTATTTCTATAACCCTATTTTTAAGAGTTGTCATAATAAAAGACTTATATTGACCTCATGAATATATGGTATGACCTGATATTATTCTACGTATCTTTTTTATATAGGAGCATCAAGGAAAATTCATCCAAGGACTGCCGACTCGATGATAGAAAATGAAATTGGTAATGTGCTGCGACATGCTCCTGGAAAGAAAGGTGGTTACCTGCACAAGGTAATTGAAGTTTCACAACTTTATTTTCTTCAGAAATTCATTTGCGAGTTTATATGTTACTTTGTTCAATTTCTAAAATGTTAATTTATTTTCAGAGACGGAGCTTGCCAGTCCATTCCAATCGTGAGGTGTCTGATTCTGAGGAATTCTCAGACTGAATGTGTGTAGAAAGAGAGCTTGATGAAGGAGGATATAGATGAAGGAGGATATAGATTAATGAATATTTTTGAAAAAATTGTAAATAAATGGCATTGAAATAAAAATAAATAATGTAGACATAAAATATATTGTCTTGTGTGACATGTTTGTTTAAGAAGTGTAGCAGAATGATCCAGTATGAGAAAAGTCCCATTTGGATGCTATGAGAAAGTGCATTCAAACATGCTCCAAAGTTATTCAGATGGTAGAAATAAGGCCCCTAAAATGTTGTCAGAAGGTATTGATATATATGTAGCCAAAAGGTTGTAGTAAGGTAGTAAATTGGTAGTAGAATGGTCCCATATACATCCCCATGAAAAAGTGCCTGTTAAGGTCCTACAAAGGTATTCAAAATTTAAAGGTAGAAAAAGGATCTCTAGAAGGTTGTGTGGAGGAACTGATAAATAAGTAGCTGAAATGTTGTAAAATGATCCGCTTAAGGTAGTAGAAATGTGCTGGAAAGGTAGTTTAATGGTACATCCTAAATTGGTTGACAAAAGGTAATTTCACTTCATAGTGACACTACGTAGTTAATACGTAAACCGGTGTCCACAAAGTTACGTAGTAAATACGTAAACAATTTACGTAAGTTTAACCAAACCATTACGTCCCAACTACGTAGTTAATACGTAAAATTGTTTGCTGGGTGTGGACTGATCCATTGTACGTCTCAGACTGGACATCATCTACACGGACTGGCATCTGCATAATCTCCAACACAGTAGGTATCTGGAAATATATCTAATAAAACATGTAATTGAAATAAAAATAAAATTGATGAGGCATATATTTACAGTACATAATAAAGTAATAACTATATAATCATAGGATAAGAATGTTGTTTCCAGAGCATAAAACAGCCACTGCTGCATTTCAGAGTACAATGTAGAACAAACCTGTCTCTTGCATGGGACAAGTGTTGCTCAACTGGTCACTAATTTTTAATTAATATAATTTCTTTGGATTTATCAAATGAATCTGTGTGATCTAGCATATTATAAATATCATCAACATGTAACACCATGTCCAGCCTGACAGGTAAGCATCAAACTGGTCTAAAACAGAAATACATTGAAACTGGCTATTTTGACAGCTCAACATGACTGGGCGATTTTGGTGTGAAATCAACACCAAACATTTTACAAAACTGCATAAAATGTTGCCAATATATGTCTAGATCATAAAGCATTTGATAAAGTGAGTTGTCATTCACTCAGAGTGATGCTTGCAGTGAGTATTCAAGTGACAGCTGGCGTGCCTCTGTGAGCCTGCCTGGCCTCCATTATCGGCAGTGAGATGACACTTCCTCATCATCAGTTCCGCATTCCGTCGACGTCGCACTCCAAGCACTGCGCATGCTCAGGTGCCTGCGACATAGCGCGCTTAATCAGAGCCCGCCACCTTTCTCTATCTTCTGCTTGATTCTTTATTACTTGAATATCTAGTCCACCACCACTTTTTCTATTACTACTTTTTCCACCACCTTTTGTGCAATTTACTTTCATCAATTTCATGTCATTTTTCATTTGTTCAAGCCAAGTGTATTTGGGGTGTCCCCTTGGCCTTTTTGCTGGTTTTACAGCTTCATGCAGGGCTTGCTTGGCTGGTGTGCTATCATGTAATCTCATGAGGTGCCCTGTCCAGTTTAGCCTCCTTCTCAGTATTGTTCTGCTCCATGGCTCTTGTTTTGTAATTTTGTACAGTTTCTTGTTTTTGATCTTTTTTGGCCAGTGAATATGCATGACTTTTCTCAAAATTCTTCTTTGGAATGTGTCAATTTCATTCTCTCTCTTCTTTGTAATTGTCCATAGCTCACTATTGTACAGAAATATTGATGTTATGTAAGTGTTCACGGTTTCACTTTCAAGTTGGTGCTGGTGCTTTTGTTCTCTAAGATTTTCTTGAATTGATTGTAAGCTGTTAATGCTAGAGCTTTTCTTCTTGTGATATCTGTCTCAGTATCTATGTGGCTTCCCAGATATTTTCCTTTCTTCCATTCTTCATTTCCATTTCTTGATACTTCATAATCCTCAGTTTTTGTTTCATTAACTGATAGGTTTCTCTTACTTAGTTTAGATGGTGTACTTTTCTTGATTCTGTCCTTTTCTGTTTTATCTGTGTTAATCCATGATATGTCATCTGCATATTGTGGGGCGATGGTGAGTTTGTTTGGCATGGGTGATGCATATGTATGGTCAGCTAGGTGTTCAGGCATTCTGTCTTGTACTTCTGTACTGCTGAGTCTGGGTTGACTGTATGTGTGATCATGCTCTTGATTTCTTTCTTTTAGAGCTTGGGCTAAGTATAATATGAATAAAACAGGACTTAAGCAGTCCCCTTGTGGGACTCCGATTGTTGTTTCTATTTTTTCTCCATATGTTTTTCCCACTCTTACAGATAGTTCTACATTTTCGATTAATATCTTCATCATGTGCATTTCATCTGGGTCTAAAATTTGGCTCAGGTCTTCAAATAGTGTGCTACGATCCACTGTGTCAAAAGCTTTGCTCATGTCGAGCATCAGGATGTGAATTGAGTAGTCCTGTGAGGTGATAGCTTTTTCTGCTAATATTTTCATGGCAAACACTTGTTCTGTGGTACTCCTCCCTGCCTGATATGCCGCCTGGGTGATATCTATCAAAGTTTTTATCTTTTCCCAACATCGTCTGATCATACATATTGCCAATATCTTTCTGATTATACATAGCAGGATTATGGGTCTCAGGTTTGATGGTGGGCCCTGAGGTTTTCCTGGTTTCTGCAATGGTATCAATGTGCCCTGTTTCAATTCTTTTGGATACACTCCACTTCTTGCTGTTTCATTTAGTATGTTGGCAGTCTCCTCATGTATTTCTGATGGTGCATGTTTGAACAATTCTGCTTGAAGATTGTCATTTCCAGGGCTTTTATTGTTTTTTAGGCTCCTGGCAGCTTTTTCTATTTCTGAATTGCTGAATGGTATTTGCATCTCTTTGGGTGTAATGTGCATTATGTCTCTTCTGTCCTGTGGGGAGAACATTTTGTCAAAGAATTTTGTTATAATCCCCACTTGTTCACTTTCATCTGTGGCTTTACCATGTTCTCCATTCACAACTAGCTTTTTCTTTGGTTTCATGTTTTGCATGCTTCTGATCACTTTGAACATGCGATTTGAGTCTTTTTTGGTTTCTTCTATTTCTGCTATCATATCCTCTATTTTCCTCTTTTCCTCTTTTTCTAGCATTTTGTGTATTGTCTTAAGTGTTTCATTTCTTTGCTTCTGAATGTTTTCTCTGTCTCTTTTTGTCTTTGCTGCATTTATTTTGTTTTTCAGATCTTTTTGTTCTTCTGATAGTCTTTTGATTTCATCATTTTCTAGCTTTCTTCCTTTTCTTTTGAATGTTCCTAGCGTTTCTTTGGCTGATTCTATGCATATATTGCTGATGTATTTCCATTTGTTGTCATTTTCTCCTTCATATTTCAATGTGTTCAGTTTTTCTTTGATCTTATCCTGATACTGAGACTTTTTCTCTTCATTTCTGAGATTACTGGTATTTATTTGCTCTGATATTTCTTTTTCATTTTTCACTTTATGCCATTCCAATTTCATTTTCATTTTCACCAACCTGTGGTCAGTGTCTGTTTTGATTCCACTGTATGATCTTGAGTCTGTTATCATGAATCTGTGTGAATTCCTTGTGGCAATATAGTCAATTTGATTTCTGTATGGATTTACTCTAGGCTTTCCGTTCTTATCTAGGTGTTTTTCCTTTCTTTCTGGGCACACCCATGTTGTTCTGTGTGCTAGCTTGTGGGGGAATAGGGTGTTTGTTAATACCATGTCATTTCTGGTGGCTGTTTCAAGTAGTTCTTTTCCATTACTATTCAACTCCCTCACAACGTAATTCCACAACGGACACTTCCTGCTCTATCCATTATCGGCAGTGAGATGACCTGCTCTATGCGCGCGCACTTTCTATCGCACTTTCTATCGCTGAAAGTGTCATACAGAAAGGCCAAATACCTTAAACTTCAACCGTCTTTTTAATACCACTGACCACAATGAACTAACTAACCTAGCTAAATTTACATATGTAATAATGAAGAAGTTTAAACCCATGAAGAAAAAAAACAGATGTACTAGAAAAAATAAAAAGCGCAACACAAAAACAAAAAATTGCACCAAGCTCCCTGCAACTGTCAAATGATAGCCAGGGCATATGTATTAGTATTAGTGTTGCTTTACAGTTGAATCTTTCATTATTATTATCTTTGTATTTTGTTAAATAATGTAATACTATGTAGTTCAGATGTATACCAGGTGGCACCACATGTATCTATCGGGTCACCTGGCCTCTTTCTCATTCTCCCATGGATCACTGGGTGGCTCTAGTAGTCATCCAGGGGATCTACTCCTGAGAATAAAATATTTGTATTTGTATTGTATTTGGTATTTGTTTTCAACGCCAATTGGGGTTGCCAGGGCGTGAAAGCCCCGTATGTGTGAAAGTGCCCGTATGACTGCCCCCTCCTATAATGCAATATTGCTTATCCTCTACATCAATATTATCATGATTATCCAGCAATGTGAGGCCTTCTGTCTCTGATAACTTGCCTCTGTCATGAAAACAGTCACAATATGATAATGCACGTACCTGCTAGAGACCAATAACAGTCACTTCATGTAGCATGACGTCAATTTACAAGTCATGCCCAGTTAAATATCATGCAATCACACCAAAGTAATCACATCACTGGAGATAGTGTTATAGTGCGTCTGATCCAAAGGTGGGTAAATCAATATTGGTCATGCTACATCTATCTCATTGGTACAAAAGTCATTCTTAATCTGTCATCAATATTGAAGTCATGCTTAATCTAAGTCATCAATGACAGACATGTGTTATCTATCTGCTTAATTCTGCAGTCATGTGTAATCTATATTGCTACAAAGGCATGCTCAATAAATTTAAAAGTTGTATGTAGTGCCATCTTGTAGCGTTCATTGGTAAATATTTTACGGCTGGCCATATTTGAACGGGTGCTGGACGTTCCGACTCACGGCGTTCCGCCTCTATGAAAGGCCATCCCTGTCATTGAACAACCAATAAGAACACGGGGATTTCTGCTTACGCGCTCCCAAATCTTACTAACGCGCTACCAAATCCTGCTTACGCGCTACTTCTCAGCCAATCAGATTGCAGTATCAATTTCGAGCGCGCTCGAAAAAATTTCGGTCGCGCTGGGCAGAACGAATCAGATTGTGTTTTACAGACCTGAGAAATGACATCAGCAATGTAAATAAACATCAACACGTGTCATCTATTCCATAAATACGGTATATACAGAAGGTAAGTTATCAGACTATCGACCAAACAATTCGGAACATGACACTAACAATCTGTAACATTCTGACAAAATCTAACAACCCTGAAGCATAGTTGTTTCCCGATACATTACCGATCAACTTGTTACACGCCTAATTTAATTATAGACTCAAGATGTCTACTTTGTGTCAGATGAAGTTACACTGGAATACATGTACACATATGTTTCATCACCATGATCAAATATTTCGTGGAGAGAGTACTACAGTCTATTATGCACACTGACAATCCTTATAAAAGTTGTCAATTTATCATCCAGCCTGACACTGAGGTGATAGACCTACCATCAAGCCTGACAGCAGAGACCATCAAGCCTGACAGCAGAGACCATCAAGCCTGACAGCAGAGACCATCAAGCCTGACAGCAGAGACCATCAAGCCTGACAGCAGAGACCATCAAGCCTGACAGCAGAGACCATCAAGCCTGACAGCAGAGACCATCAAGCCTGACAGCAGAGACCATCAGCAAGTTTGGAATGGAGGGCACCAAGTATCAATCATCGTAACCAGCTGGTATGGACTGGTGGACACCAAGTATCACTCATCATAACCGGCTAGTATGGACTGGAGGGCACCAAGTATCACTCATCGTAACCGGCTGGACAGGTGGACACTGCCGGATTAGTTATCACATGATGTGATGTTGCAATTTTAATCCCATCCAAATAAATCACATCCAAGTATACCTTTGCCAAATCTGAAGAAATTTGATTTTCAAGATAATTGATGATTTTCAAGATAATTGATGATTTTCAAGATAATTGATGATTTTCAAGATAATTGATGATTTTCAAGATAATTGGTGATTTTCAAGATATTTGAATTTTTTCAAAATATAAAATATTTTTCAAAATGTAAAATATTTTTCAAAATGTAAAATATTTTTCAAAATGTAAAATATTTTTCAAAATATAAAATATTTTTCAAAGGGGGTTTGGGGTCTGGGGTTTGAGGTCTGGGGTTTGGTGTCTGGGGTTTGACGTGTGACTGTTAGGCCATGTATAATGTGTCTGGGGTTTGATGTGTGACTGTCAGGTCATGTGTAAGGTGTCTGGGGTTTGACATATGACTGTCAGGCCATGTATAATGTGTCTGGGATTTGACGTGTGACTGTCAGGCCATGTGTAATGTGTCTGGGGTTTGCAGTGCAGTTGATTAGAATGCAAGCTTATGAGCACCAGTTCTTCTCTGTTGATCTGTTTGATGTGAGACTGGTAGGTCATGTATGATGTCTGGTGTTTGATGTGAGACTGGTAGGTCATGTATGATGAGCCTGGTGTTTGACGTGAGACTGGTAGGTCATGTATGATGAGCCTGGTGTTTGACGTGAGACTGGTAGGTCATGTATGATGAGCCTGGTGTTTGACGTGAGACTGGTAGGTCATGTATGATGAGTCTGGTGTTGAGATAAAGGCTCTATGAGTTCCTTTTTTTATAAGATGCAGATAATTGAATATTGAAATTTAAAGTAAAATCCACAGAAATATTCATTTTCTAGGTCACTGGAAATACTTAATAAAAATAGCCTACACAAATATTTATTTTAGCTTGCCAGTTGGGTGTCAAAATGGTGAGATATATTGAAATGTCAGCATTGTTTCAGCATTTACAACTTTTGTCAGGATATATGGAAATGAATATCCCAGTCTGTCTCATATTGTGGGTTTATTTGACCAATATGCATAATTGAAAAAAAATCAATAATTGGTTAATCAGTATTATTGAGGACCTAAGGACATGCTTGATATTACATGTTGATACATCATTAAGATAATCCATACAAATAAATGAAAGATATCCTAAACTCCTGATATAATTCACACTGTCTTTGACACTCAGCATTCAATTTGTTTATTTTCACTTCTTTCCTTCAAATCTAACAGTAAAAGATCCTTAGCACACAACATACTACCAAATCAGAAATGCAAAAAGATACAAGCAGGAGGTTTTTCTTATTTTGGAGCACATATCCTGGATGGACCCATAATAAAGCAAAATAAGCAGTCACAACCATCTATGTCATGATATTGTCCTGTATGTGACTGCAAGATGACATGTCCTGTATGTGACTGCAAGGTGACATGTCCTGTGTGTGACTGCATGGTGACATGTCCTGTGTGTGACTGCAAGGTGACATGTTCTGTATGTGACTGCAAGGTGACATGTCCTGTATGTGACTGCAAGGTGACATGTTCTGTATGTGACTGCAAGGTGACATGTCCTGTGTGTGACTGCATGGTGACATGTCCTATATGTGACTGCAAGGTGACATGTCCTGTGTGTGACTGCATGGTGACATGTTCTGTATGTGACTGCAAGGTGACATGTCCTGTATGTGACTGCAAGGTGACATGTCCTGTATGTGACTGCATGGTGACATGTTCTGTATTTGACTGCAAGGTGACATGTCCTGTGTGTGACTGCATGGTGACATGTCCTATATGTGACTGCAAGGTGACATGTCCTGTGTGTGACTGCATGGTGACATGTCCTATATGTGACTGCAAGGTGACATGTCCTGTGTGTGACTGCATGGTGACATGTTCTGTATGTGACTGCAAGGTGACATGTCCTGTATGTGAATGCAAGGTGACATGTCCTGTATGTGACTGCATGGTGACATGTTCTGTATGTGACTGCAAGGTGACATGTCCTGTGTGTGACTGCATGGTGACATGTCCTGTATGTGAATGCAAGGTGACATGTCTTGTGTGTGACTGCAAGGTGACATGTTCTGTATGTGACTGCAAGGTGACATGTCCTGTATGTGACTGCAAGGTGACATGTCCTGTATGTGACTGCAAGGTGACATGTTCTGTGTGTGACTGCAAGGTGACATGTCCTGTGTGTGACTGCATGGTGACATGTTCTGTATGTGACTGCAAGGTGACATGTCCTGTATGTGACTGCAAGGTGACATGTCCTGTATGTGACTGCAAGGTGACATGTCCTGTATGTGACTGCAAGGTGACATGTCCTGTATGTGACTGCAAAGTGACATGTCCTGTATGTGACTGCAAGGTGACATGTTCTGTGTGTGACTGCAAGGTGACATGTCCTGTGTGTGACTGCATGGTGACATGTTCTGTATGTGTCTGCAAGGTGACATGTCCTGTATGTGACTGCAAGGTGACATGTCCTGTATGTGACTGCAAGGTGACATGTCCTGTGTGACTGCAAGGTGACATGTCCTGTATGTGACTGCAAGGTGACATGTCCTGTGTGTGACTGCATGGTGACATGTTCTGTATGTGTCTGCAAGGTGACATGTCCTGTATGTGACTGCAAGGTGACATGTCCTGTATGTGACTGCAAGGTGACATGTCCTGTGTGACTGCAAGGTGACATGTCCTGTATGTGACTGCAAGGTGACATGTCCTGTTTGTTTTATGCTTGTAAACTGTATTCTGATTGGCTCTGCCCAGCGCGACCGAAATTTTTTCGATCGCGCTCGAAATTAATACTGCAATCTGATTGGCTGAGAAGTAGCGCGTAAGTAAGATTTGGGAGCGCGTTAGCAGAAATCTCTGTGTTCTTATTGGTTGTTTAATGACAGGATGGCCTTTCATAGGCCATTATGTTATAATGAGTGTGGGGCTTGATGCAAGACTGGTAGGTCATGTTATAATGAGTGTGTGGCTTGATGCAAGACTGGTAGGTCATGTTATGATGAGTGTTGGGCTTGATGCAAGACTGGTAGGTCATGTTATGATGAGTGTGGGGCTTGATGCAAGACTGGTAGGTCATGTTATGATGAGTGTGGGGCTTGATGCAAGACTGGTAGGTCATGTTATGATGAGTGTGGGGCTTGATGCAAGACTGGTAGGTCATGTTATGATGAGTGTGGGGCTTAATGCGAGACTGCGAATAAATAACAAGACACATATCAATATTATTTCAGTGTTTTATGTCCTTTATCTTTTGTCAAATAAATAATCCAGTAATTTATTTTATAATTCATAAATTAGGAATTACCTGTATACTACAATATTTGATTGTGTGATATATTTATCATATCTGCCATTTTGAAAACACCCGCTTAACAAAACCTTTTTTTTCTTGAGTTTACAGACCCTGTTATATAGAAAATCATGAAATCAAGTTACCGGTATATGACATGTTTAACACAAATGGTGTATTGCATGGTGTATTGTCATTATTGGTCAAATGATCATGACCATGACCTAGTTGACATAAAATTGTCATCAGCTGTCATCTTGTTTCAGCTTGTACATGACTTCCTGGCTTTTGAGGGTTACCGGTAGATTCCAACCTGGTTAGATTCTCAACTATCCTGACTTGATAGAAACCCTGGTTTCTAGAAAATTTTCGTCAAAAATTTTCAAATTTCTCAAAAATTTTCAAATTTCTCGAAAATTTTCAAATTTCTCGAAAATTTTCAAATTTCTCAAAAATTTTCAAATTTCTCAAAAATTTTCAAATTTCTCAAAAATTTCTCGAAAATTTTCAAATTTCTAGAAGTTTCTCGAAAATTTTCAAATTTCTCGAAAATTGTTTTATATGATCTGATATACATATGAGGAGCTTATATGCTGCTGAGACCAGCTTCCCCTGTTTATCAATTATTTGTATATGATACTTAAATATATTTCACTTTTCCAAACATTTTCTGCAAAATTGGTAGGTCATGTATGATGTATCTGGGGTTTAAGATGTCTTTTCAACCATGCACAATGTACTCAAAGACTGGAATGTGCATTGAGATAGGTTGGGATGAGATGTGATGAGATGAGATGTGTATTTCAATCTTTTTCAGAATGAAAGGGTAAATGCACAGTTGCTATCAAGTGTAAGAAATGCATGTGAAGTTTGTTACTTATTAACTATTCACAGTTCATTATTCATGACCAGCACAAGTGCAACTTAGATTGTGAATGCTCTATTGTCTTCAAGATTGCAGAAAATTGATATGATTTGGTAGGTATGATCTTGTGATATGATTTGGTAGGTATGATCTTGTGATATTTTGCAAAACACTACAAATAGCATTTATTTCCACTATATTTATCTTGCACAATATATTTTTATATAATTTTTAGAATTTATGTAACTAGGTCACAGAGAGGATTAGATTTTCATATCATGTGAATATTTGTATCCAAATGTACTTAACTTAGATGTTAGAATTGTGTGATAGAAAACCTTCTTGCAATTCCTATGGGTGTAGCCTATGGTAGATCAATGTATTTTCCTATCTATGATCATAGAATTATTCAGGTTTTATATATATTTGTATCTGGAGGTATCATTTAAATCTGAGCAAATATTTGGTTATGGTTTAAAGTTTACACTTGAAAATGAAAAAGATAAAAATAAACCTCAATTCCAAATATAAAAGTTTATTTACAAATTCAGTTCTGATACAATAAATTCTCAAAATATACTTGGTTTTCTGCAATTTTTAAAAGACAGTATTACAATGACACCTCTAGATCTAAAATACTGTATTATCCCTAATTGCCACCCAATATATGTTTAGTAACTAAATGGCCATATCTTGTTGCACTTGAATATTTTGACAGTAAGAGTAATTGTACAGTATAGTATTATTCAATATATTTTAGTTGAACTAATAAATGAATATGTCAGTCCAGACACAAAACAACTAAGCATGTTAAGTATTGAAAATGACAATCAATTTAATCAGTGTTGAGCCCTGTAGTTCCCCCACTTGACCACATGCCTATAGGGTAATTACCCAATTAAGTTACAAGAGGGCGGGGTGTGCTACTGGGCACCATACTGTGACCCTCACTCGGCATCCAGGTGTCAGATCTTACATGAAGAGTTATAATAAACTCAATATTTATCAGATAACTTTTGAAAGACAACTCTTGTCAAGATGTCAGTTAATCTTTGATTTCTCATCTGACCATACCAATATCCATTTTGTAGTCCAAAGTTGGCAATTGCAACCCAAACAAGACACAGTTTTCAAAATATTTGGTATTTCTAAAGAAATGTGATATTTCTAAAGAAATGTGATATTTCTAAAGAAATGTGATATTTCTAAAGAAATGTGATATTTCTAAAAAGGGTGATATTTCTCAAAGAAAATGAGAAAATTTGATATTTTTTTTAGAAATTTGATAATTTAATAGAAATTTGATATTTTTTTAGAAATTTGAAATTTTTCTAGAAATTTGAAATTTTTCTAGAAATTTGAAATTTTTCTAGAAATTTGAAATTTTTCTAGAAATTTGAAATTTTTCTAGAAATTTGAAATTTTTGAAATTTTTCTAGAAATTTGAAATTTTTCTAGAAATTTGAAATTTTTCTAGAAATTTGAAATTTTTCTAGAAATTTGAAATTTTTCTAGAAATTTGAAATTTTTCTAGAAATTTGAAATTTTTCTAGAAATTTGAAATTTTTCTAGAAATTTGAAATTTTTCTAGAAATTTGAAATTTTTCTAGAAATTTGCAAATTTTCTGGAAAGTCTGCAGTTAGACTACCAGTTACCGAATCAAAATGGCAGACCCTGCACCAGGTGAGAAATCTCAGCAGCTTGTTTTGAGGGGTATATTGCATACTGTTCTGTGTTCCTTGTTAGAGATAAAAGCAATAATAGTCTGGGGAGATCATGGATTTTAATTAATCTGTTTCCTAATTTCCTTTCTTTTATAATGAATTTGCCCAACATTTAACACACACCATAGTTGACAATTATGTAATAAACATATTAGAGAAATACTTAAAGAAAGAAAACCTTGACACAAATCTAATAAAATGTTAAACTTGTATTCAGGAACATTTTTGTCCCATACAAATATCTGTTAAAAATTTCTTTGAACTGTTCGTGTAAATACATTGAAATTCATAGATGAAAAAAAAACCTTTGGCAACCATGGAAACACAAGCCAATATTGAAACTCAACTTGCAAATTCCATAAAATATGATCAATTGTTGCAGTTAATTCAGAATGATGTCGCATGTAACTCAAGTTGCAATGATCTCAATATTTTTGCTAAACATGCGTAGGTAAATTCTAGTCAAATCATAATATATAAGACAAACAATAATTATGTTATTAA
This sequence comes from Amphiduros pacificus, assembly GCA_949316495.1. Lineage (NCBI taxonomy): Eukaryota > Metazoa > Annelida > Polychaeta > Phyllodocida > Hesionidae > Amphiduros > Amphiduros pacificus. Next base: position 26,495,929 of record OX439008.1, on the reverse strand, counting down.
TTTAAGGCCAATTAAAGACTAAGGTCATTCTAAGGTCATGTTAAACAAGAATTTGAAATTTGTTTGTACCCAACTTGTCATGATTAATCTTTTCATTTTTAGGTTTGTCCATTATGTAAAAATCAGTTTTTATCATTTGCCTAGTTCTAAACTTGTATTTTCAGAGTTAATTTGGCACAAATGTGTAAATCTTATTAATTAATTTCATCAGTAGAATCTTCAAAAATTCCAGTTTTGTTGCAAATTTACAATAATGCAATACACATCGCAGTTCACACCAGCAGTTCACACCATCACACTTTGCAAAAAAAGTCAGTTATATTATTTATGTGATGGCAAGATGTCACATCCTGTATATGATGGCAAGATGTCACATCCTGTATATGATGACAAGATGTCACGTGCTGTATATGATGGCAAGATGTCATGTCCTGTATATGATGGCAAGATGTCATGTCCCGTATATGATGACAAGATATCACGTCCTGTATATGATGCCAAGATGTCACGTCCTGTATATTATGGCAAGATGTCATGTCCCGTATATGATGACAAGATGTCACGTCCTGTATATGATGCCAAGATGTCACGTCCTGTATATTATGGCAAGATGTCATGTCCCCTATATGATGACAAGATGTCACATGCTGTATATGATGGCAAGATGTCATGTCCTGTATATGATGACAAGATGTCACATCCTATATATCCTGTATATGATGGCAAGATGTCATGTCCTGTATATGATGGCAAGATGTCATGTCCCGTATATGATGACAAGATGTCACATCCTGTATATGATGCCAAGATGTCACGTCCTGTATATGATGCCAAGATGTCACGTCCCGTACATCCCTGTCCATACCAGCAGGTGATACGTGGTGTTCACTTGTCCACATAAGCCAGTAATGATGAGTGATGCTTAGTGTTGACTTGTCCACAATGGCTGTTACTACTCATCTCATAATGTAACTCCTGTACCTTTGGAATTAAATAACTCTTTGTGTCACAATCCATCTGAAAAAATAAAACAATTTTGAAAAACTTATATATCAACAATTAGTTAAAACTATCCATCATTTAACAAATTTGAAGAAATTTGACAAATTTGAGGAAATGTGATTTTTTTCTCAAAATATTTGACAATTATGAAGAAATTTGATAAATTTGAAGAAATTTGAAAATATCATAGAAATCTGAACATTGCAAGAAATAAAAAAATGGACAAGCTGACACCATGAAGCCAGATAGCTGAGACTATCAAGCATGACAGGTAGGTCATCTATAATGAGTCTGAGTCTGGAGTTATCATGCCGGACTAATAGGCCATATATACATGTATAAAATGAGTCTGGGGCTTGACGTGAGACTGGTATATATACACACAGATATATATATATATATATATATATATATATATATATATATATATATATATATATATATATATATATATATATATATATATATATATATATATATATATATATATACATATATATATATATATATATATATATATATACATATATATATATATATATATATATATATATATATACATATATATTTACATATATATACATATATATGATGGTGTGACACAATAACAATAAGGTCATATTCAACATATCTAGGGTTTGACCTCAGACTGGTAGGTCATATTCAACATGTCTGGGGTTTGACATGAGAGTTGTAGGTCATGTATTGATATCAGGCTGGTAAAATGTTCAAATTTCTAGAAAATGTTCAAATTTCTAGAAAATGTTCAAATTTCTAAAAAAAGAATTCAAATTTTCTAGAAATGTTCAAATTTTCTAGAAATGTTCAAATTTTCTAGAAATGTTCAAATTTTCTTGAAATATTCAAGTTTCTTCAAACTTGTTCAAATTTATAGAAAATGTTCAAATTTCTAAAAAAAGAATTCAAATTTTCTTGACATATTCAAGTTTCTTCAAAATTATCAAATTTCGTCAAAATTATCAAATTTTGTCAAAATTATCAAATTTTATCAAATTTTGTCAAAATTATCAAATTTCTTCCGAAGTTTTAAATGTCAAATTTTAAAATTTCTTCCAAATTTTTTAATTTCTTCCAAATTTTTTAATTTCTTCCTTTGATTGTAGGTTGGGTTGTGTATTGTGGTAGGGTGGGTTGTGTATTGTGGTAGGTTGGGTTGTGTATTGTGGTAGGGTGGAATATATCAGGATAGATTAAAAAAAAGATTGGAATAAAAAGGATTAGGCTAAAATAGATCAGAATTAGATAGATTACAATAATATAGTATAGATTCGATTACAATAGAATAGATTAAAATAGAATTTATCACAATAAACAAGATTACAACAGAGAATATATTAGACATGACCTAACAGTCACATGTCAAACTCCAGACACAAGGTGGAATTGGAGCTACTCTGACTTTCCCAATATTGTATTGATTGCGCCAAATTTGACAGATTTAATCTTTTTTTTATAAAATCTCAGACAAGTTATTTCCTTACATAGGGATGTTTCCAATTTGGTCAAGATCAAAATAAGTAGCGAGACCCATGTACATTCTGACCTTACTGAGATTTGACCAGATATAGATATTATGAAATTGTGCAATTTCAACTTTAGTACTTCTGAGTTAACTTCAGTAAACACCCACTCAGTTTTTTTGAACAGGTGACATTGTTTTTTTAGAAAGTGACAAAAAGAATTTCAATTCCCACATGAGGAAATAACAAATACACATGGAATTTCAAAATGGTGTGATGGACAGAAGGACTGACAGACAGAGATATTTTTGACATACTCGGTGTATCCAAATATACATCCCAGTCTATCCCAATACATACCCAGTCTATCCAAATATCCATCCCAGTCTATCCCAATATACATCCCAGTCTATCCCAATACATACCCAGTCTATCCCAATATACATCCCAGTCTATCCCAATACATACCCAGTCTATCCCAATATACATCCAAGTCTATCCCAATATACATCCCAGTCTATCCCAATACATACCCAGTCTATCCCAATATCCATCCAAGTCTATCCCAATATACATCCCAGTCTATCCTAGACATGTACATGGCCTACCTGTCATGCTTGAAGCTCTCAGTTTCCGTGCTTGAATGTCTGAGCTGTTATGCTTGATAATTTTCAGCTGTCTGGCTTGATGATCTTAGATGTCGGGCTTGATGATCTCTGCTGTACCCAGCTGTCTTGTTCAGGTTGCAATTGTTAGAATACTGATCTGAAAATTAATAATAATAATAATAATAATAATAATAATAATAATAATAATAAAATAATCATAAAATTTGTATAGCGCTGATACCAGACAAGTCTTTTCATAGCGCTGTGTTCAGGACATGCATCCTGAAGAGATGAGTTTTCAGTCTACATTAAATACAATAAATAAATAAATCACATCCAAGTATACTCTAATCTAATGCACAGCACTGAGAATTGTCAATTTTCCACCAGACTCATTATACATGACCTGCCAGTCACACGTCAAAATCCAGACACATTATTCATGGCATGACAGTCACATGTCAAACTCCAGACACATTATACATGGCCTGACAGTCACATGTCAAACTCCAGACACATTATACATGGCATGACAGTCACACGTCAAATCCCAGACACATCATACATGGCATGACAGTCACACGTCAAACTCCAGACACATTATACATGGCATGACAGTCACATGTCAAACTCCAGACACATTATACATGGCATGACAGTCACATGTCAAACTCCAGACACATCCCAGACACATCATACATGGCATGACAGTCACACGTCAAACCCCAGACACATTATACATGGCCTGACAGTCACACGTCAAATCCCAGACACATCATACATGGCATGACAGTCACACGTCAAACTCCAGACACATTATACATGGCATGACAGTCACATGTCAAACTCCAGACACATTATACATGGCATGACAGTCACATGTCAAACTCCAGACACATCCCAGACACATCATACATGGCATGACAGTCACACGTCAAACCCCAGACACATTATACATGGCCTGACAGTCACACGTCAAATCCCAGACACATCATACATGGCATGACAGTCACACGTCAAACTCCAGACACATTATACATGGCATGACAGTCACATGTCAAACTCCAGACACATTATACATGGCATGACAGTCACATGTCAAACTCCAGACACATCCCAGACACATCATACATGGCATGACAGTCACACGTCAAACCCCAGACACATTATACATGGCCTGACAGTCACACGTCAAATCCCAGACACATCATACATGGCATGACAGTCACACGTCAAACTCCAGACACATTATACATGGCCTGACAGTCACACATCAAACTCCAGAAACATTATACATGGCATGACAGTCACATGTCAAACTCCAGACACATTATACATGGCCTGACAGTCACATGTCAAACTCCAGACACATTATACATGGCCTGACAGTCACATGTCAAACTCCAGACACATTATACATGGCATGACAGTCACATGTCAAACTCCAGACACATTATACATGGCATGACAGTCACATGTCAAACTCCAGACACATCCCAGACACATCATACATGGCATGACAGTCACACGTCAAACCCCAGACACATTATACATGGCCTGACAGTCACACGTCAAATCCCAGACACATCATACATGGCATGACAGTCACACGTCAAACTCCAGACACATTATACATGGCCTGACAGTCACACATCAAACTCCAGAAACATTATACATGGCATGACAGTCACATGTCAAACTCCAGACACATTATACATGGCCTGACAGTCACATGTCAAACTCCAGACACATTATACATGGCCTGACAGTCACATGTCAAACTCCAGACACATTATACATGGCCTGACAGTCACATGTCAAACTCCAGACACATTATACATGGCCTGACAGTCACATGTCAAACTCCAGACATATCATACATGGCATGACAGTCACATGGCAAACTCAATCATTACAGCTGAACATTTAAGTGATGTTTTCAGTTATCAAAGTAGGATAGATTGGCCGATGATTTGAACCGTACCTTGTGAAGTTGTGTCATGTCTCATGTTGTGGAACAAACAACACATGTGGATATTTATTTACAATGCTGATGTCATTACTTCAGTACTCACTCAAGATTCTGAATGATGTTTGTCAACCTGTCACATGTTAAACATTTTCTGCAATTTAAAAATATTTTAGTACTTACTACATGAAATATTTGTAATCCGAATGAAGGTTGACAGTTATTTAAAAATCGTAAACATCGTATTGAACTTGAAGATAGCAGATATTCATTGACATAGAATTATCAACAGCTGACATGAATTGTAACAACTGGTCGGCTAATGTATCAAACGTTGAAACAATGCTAAGAGCTTGGACACTCTGTGACGTGTCATTTTTAGAGGATAATTTGCAAACCTGGTTTGTTTCAATCTTGAAGGATTTATTGCACGTGTTGACGTTTATTTACAATGTTGATGTCATCACACACTCAGAAACATGTTGTAAACTGTATTCTGATTGGCTCTGCCCAGCGCGACCGAAATTTTTCCCAGCGCGACCGAAATTTTTTCGAGCGCGCTCGAAATTAATACTGCAATCTGATTGGCTGAGAAGTAGCGCGTAAGTAAGATTTGGGAGCGCGTTAGCAAAAATCCCTATGTTCTTATTGGTTGTTCAATGACAGGGATGGCCTTTCATACACCTCAGACGTTCCGCCTCACGACCTGTCCGCCTCTATCTATAAGTTTACTCGGCAAAACCAATTGGCATCCCGCCGAGAGTGCAAGATTGCACTAAGGGGTGCAGCTGGTACACACCAGCTGCTTGTTGCCAACCTTTATACTCTGGCAAGGGAGTTTCTGAAGGATGCCGAGCTACCTGTTTCCAATGTAGTTAAATGAGGGGGAAGGTTGTTCCAGTCCGTCACTGTCCTTGGAAAATAGCTGTATTTATAAGGGTCACAGCTTGTTGCCATTTCGATATAGCGATTTCCATGGTTTTTCCTTGTAGGAGCTGATTTCATTTTGACATGATCTGGAAGTTTCAAAGCTATTTCACCATTTATAGCCTTGTACAATAAAACCAGCCTCTGGGTCCTTCTTCTCGCTGCTAGTGAATCCCATTTTAGGTCTTCCAAGATTTTAGTTACAGTGCCTGTTTCTCTCTTCCAGTTGCCAGCCACAAATCTAGCAGCTCGTCTTTGAACTGATTCTATGCGGTCTATATCTTTTTTGAGGTAAGGGTCCCACACACTTGATGCATATTCTAAGTGAGGGCGCACAAGTGTATTGTAGGCAGCCTCTTTGATATTTCCTGGGCACATATTGAAATTCCTTCTTACAAATCCCAGTACTTGGTTTGCTTTGCAGACAATGTTGTTAATATGTTCATCCCATTTCATATCTGTTTGGAGTTCAACTCCAAGGTAGGGATGATGTTCAACATGTTGCAAGATGTGACCATTTAATGTATATTTTCTTGAATCAAGAGGTTGGCTTTTTTTCTTGCTGCTCAGGGTGTAGCATTTCTGAGCATTGAATTCCATTTGCCACTCACTTGACCATTCCTCCAGCATATTTAGGTCCTCTTGCAGTTTCTCTGCCTCACTACTTGTCCGCCTCACATTGCTAATAATTGACCGAATTGGACTCACTTTTTTTTAAAACACATCTAAATTGTATAAAGAATACGAATATAGGGCTAATAAAGCTGTATTTGCAACAAGAGGTTAGTAAAACATCGTTATTCGTATATCGCGAGTGAACTGTTTACATGTACATATAGTACTGTAGTTGGTCTGAAGTACATATGTAGTCTTCTGATCTCATACTGGTTGGAATTGACATAATTGTACTCACTTTTTTTTTAAACACATCTACATATTACAAGGAATATGAATAAATGGTTGATAAAGCTGTATTCTCAACACGAGGTTCGTAAAACATCGTTATTCGTATATTGCATTATCTTTGTATATACATGTAGACCTACATGTACGTATATATGTATGTATATTGTCACTGTTTTGTATTGAAATACAATTTGAACAGTTTCCCTGATCATTTTTTAATGACCGAAACATGAATAAAATAACATGCTGTTATCATTCAATGTTGATGATTATTGTATTATCTTTGAGAAAACTGACATTTTGGGTGCCCTGTAGATTTCATATACATGTATTGTCACTGTTTGGTATAGAATGTCAGTTTTCTCATAAATAATATACTCAAAAATCTTCTACAAAGTGTTTACTGATAACAATTGGATGAAAACATTTTGATTTATCAGTAAATAAAACATACTAATAATAGAATGATAAGCATCATCTTCATTTCAAAATTGTCTAAATTATTTAAAACATTGGCAAAAAATATGTTGTTCCAATTTTGACAGCTGACAACAAGTCTACAAAATTTTCAATTTCTGGAAGGTATTCATATATTAATCACATTTGTTGGTTTTGTGCAAAAATATTTAATAATTTTCATGATTTGGGGCAAGAAAATGTTCATCTTACATTTCAATATAAAACAGTGACAATATATGAAATCTACAGAGCACCCAAAATGTCAGTTTTCTCAAAGATAATGCAATCATAAATAATAATTAGCAAGAATGAATGATAACGGCATGGAATATTATTCATATTTGTTGGTTTCGGTGAGAAATATTTAATAATTTTCATGATTTGGGGCAGTAAACTGGTCATCTTACATTTCAATATAAAACAGTGACAATATATGAAATCTACAGAGCACCCAAAATGTCAGTTTTCTCAAAGATAATGCAATCATAAATAATAATTAGCAAGAATGAATGATAACGGCATGGAATATTATTCATATTTGTTGGTTTCGGTGAGAAATATTTAATAATTTTCATGATTTGGGGCAGTAAACTGGTCATCTTACATTTCAATATAAAACAGTGACAATATATGAAATCTACAGAGCACCCAAAATGTCAGTTTTCTCAAAGATAATGCAATCATAAATAATAATTAGCAAGAATGAATGATAACGGCATGGAATATTATTCATATTTGTTGGTTTCGGTGAGAAATATTTAATAATTTTCATGATTTGGGGCAGTAAACTGGTCATCTTACATTTTAATACAAAACAGTGACAATATATGATTTCTACAGGGCATCCAAAATGTCAGTTTCTTACTTGTGCAACTCTCAGTAAAAATATCTCTCATTTGTGTAGCTATCTCTTACTTTTATAGCTCTTACTTTTGTAGCTCTTACTCTTGTGCAGCTAACTCATTTGTGCAGATATCTCTCACTTATGCAGCTGTCTTGTGCTTGTGCAGCTATCTCTCTCACAAATTCTTGATGGTTGAAAGTAAGGACAAGATAATTTTGACATCTTGGTATTTATTTAAGGTGGTAACAAACCCAAGTGAACTTGCTGGCTGTGATCCTCAACATGATCACAAACAACCTCTTGCTGTGCAAAATCTATTCATTATTTTTTATTCAAATCTTCACCATTTACTAATCATGCTTATAGCTAAACATAACAGAAAAAATCAAAGCAAAATAATAAATAGCTTTTTGTACAGATAAGACTCAACTCAGCAAAGTGAGTTGCACACATCACCGACTTTGAACTCCAATATCTCCATAAGTAACAAACACAATCCCATGAAGTAGACATATTTAGAATCCTTATAAGTTACCCAACAACTTTTGCATAATATTATGATATAGAAATTTATAGTTTTTATACAAATAGATGTTGAACTTAAAAACTTACCCTTTGCAATACCTGATAGTGACAAGAAATGGATAAGCAGACCAAGTTGATTCTCAGCAAACTAAATAAATCAACTTCTTAACTATCACATGTCTGTTTTTCATATTAAAATATAGAGTAGAAGTATGAAAATAATGAACTTTATTGTAAGGTTGTGATAAAAAATAGTTTCTCTGTAAAGGGGAAAAAACCTCCCAGAGCTGAATTGTGTGTTTAACAATCTGATAGAGAAGCTTGATTGGGGATTAAAATTCTATTGCAAAACTTACTACCCAATTGCACTAGGTGTGGAGACGGTCATGTTTGATTACCATTTGGCTCATGCAATCATGGTGTTTGTAGAATATAAAGTCTAATTAGGTGTATAAAAAGGCAAAGCATTTATCATAAATAATTTTTTATTTTCTATATCAGACTTTTTCATATATATTTTTATTTACACCATGCAACCAAAGGTGACAGGTCATGTGATCTTGGCATATCAAGATTGGTTATTGAATATTTAGTATAATTACATGCCAATACATTGACATGACACTTTATGAGCTTTGTTCATGAACCCTGCTAATTACAGACCTGTAAGCTTAACCTCACAGATATGTAAACTAATGGAGTCAATCATCCGGGATGCCCTTGTTGACCACCTAAGTACACACAAGTTGATCAAACCATCCCAGCATGGATTTCTCAGGAAACGATCATGCCTCACAAACCTGCTTCAATTCCTAGAGAAGGTCACAGAATACATTGACGCAGGCCTGCCAGTTGACATGATTTTCTTAGACTTCCAAAAAGCATTTGATAAGGTGCCACACCTCAGGTTGATGTCCAAGGTAAAAGCCCATGGTATTGATGGTCATGTTTTCAATTGGATCCAAAATTGGCTGAGTGACCGACGTCAACGTGTGGTGGTCAATGGAGCCAAGTCAGCATGGCTGCCAGTCACCAGTGGGGTCCCCCAGGGATCTGTACTGGGACCGACGTTGTTTTTGCTTTTTGTCAATGATATTGACTCAGTTGTGGAGTCCATTGTTCTGAAATTTGCGGACGATACCAAATTGTTCAGAGCTGTGCAGACATTCGAGGATGCAGCACGACTACAGCAGGACCTGCACAACCTCGCAAACTGGTCTAGTGATTGGAATATGCTATTTAATATTGGGAAGTGCAAAGTGATGCACCTGGGCCATAAAAACCCAAGAGTGGAGTTCCATATGAATGGTCAATTGCTGCAGACTGTGGAAGAAGAGAAAGACCTGGGCGTAATCCTTGACTCCTCACTAAAGCCGAGTAAACAGTGTGTGGCGGCGGTGAAGAGAGCTAACCAGACACTAGGCATGATCAGAAAGAGTTTCACTTACAGATCAGTGGAATGTGTCAGAGGTCTATACCTTGGGTTGGTCAGACCGCACCTGGAGTTCGCCATCCAGGCTTGGTCCCCGCAGCTGAAGAAGGATATAAATCTAATGGAGAAGGTTCAAAGGCGGGCGACCAAGCTGGTACCTACCCTGCGTGATACTGCTTACGAGGATAGACTCCGGGTATTTGGTCTGACAACACTGGAGGAGCGGAGACATAGAGGAGATATGATTCAGGTCTATAAGATCCTGACGGGAAAAGAGGATATCCCCAGTGACCGGCTCTTTGAGCTGGTGCCCGAGTCGACCACCAGAGGACACCACCTGAAGCTGAGGAAGCACCACTGCCGCCTAAACTGCAGGAAGCACTTCTTCACACAGCGGACCATAACCACCTGGAATGCCCTACCCCCCCATGTAGTGCAGGCTGAGACCGTCTCGTCATTCAAGAGGCGGTACGATAGGATATACGGGGCTAATAAGGAGTCAGTACCTGGCTCGCCTGCCCCTGCTGCCGCCCCCCCTACCTAGTACGAGGAGCGGCGCTTCGGTGAGTTTCGGTGAGTTGACACTTGAGGACAATTGACAAGCTGACACATGACTGAACTGTTGATGTCACTTACCTAGAGTGACAACAATTGCTTAGCATCAATAAGTGTGAAAGTGTCAGAAATATGCAGCAGTAAACTGACACTTATATGCATGTATTTTGTATGAATTTAACATATTTTATTTAATTCTTGCACTTTTATCAGGATGAATAAGGAAGGCTTCTGCATAGTAAAAACAGCCCCTCTCTCTTGATAATAACTGTAGATAAGAATATCATGTAACCTACCCAGCATCTTGCATAGCAGTCATGAGATGTGTCCGCAATGTTGTTGCATTGCTATCCAAGGGTTTTGTCATTTTTTGATTCTGCTGTCTCTTTCTTGACCTAGAGGATTTTTTGGATACTTTTGGCATTTTGAATGTGCAATGTTACCAACAGCTTGAATATTCTACGAGCAATGAACTCTGCAGTAATGATATCCAGAAATAAAAAACAGTGGAATTCAAACTCACTCATCAAGTGTCACATCACAGTTGCCAACCTGTCGCAAGCACAAAGTTCACTACTGAGTTGATCTCACATAGTGTCATACTGAGTTGATCTCACATAGTGTCATACTCATAACACTATCTTTCCTATACATATTATCTTTAATTATAGATTTAAAAAATGAATAAATTTAATAAAAGGAAAAATAAAAGAATTTATAATTTCTTCCAACAGATAATATTTCAAAACAATATTTTATTATTGAAGCAGCATGATTTCAGTGTTGTGGACATAACAGATCTATGTTTGATGTGCAGAACAATACATATAATTATAACTGTCCAATTAACTGTCTGGTGTGGACTGTGTGCCTAACTGGTCACATAACAGTAGAATACATATTTCTTGTACAGAAGCAATTAGTCCTGTGGGTTTAGTGACAGGATTAATAAAGCTATTGAAATCAAGTTTTGAGCAATAATTTTACAAACTCATCATTTTGGTCAACTTTTAAACATCATATTGTGTTCAAAGTGTCACAACAGATGGATAAGACTGTCTACTTTTAGAATCAATAAAAAAAGAAAAATCGTCATCTGAAAGGTTCAACAGTTTTTGCTAGGGTTTGTTACCACCTTAATATATACTTTTTGCAGAGAGTGGGAGCTGCTGGTGTAGCTTGTGTACATCAGGGAAATTATACTGGTTTCCAACAATATAGCAGTATTTTTGTGCAGGTTTTATAATGAGCATGCACTATATTATCATTATATTACAGTTTGCTACATTATTATCTTTTTATATCTAATTACATTTTGTTATGTTAATTGCAGATTAATCTGATGCTAATTTTTTCTTTGCTTCCTTAAGCAGTGTTTTTGTTTCAAATATGCTTTTTGCACTAGTTAGTCCAGAAAAGAATGTTCCTGTGTGTTAATGAAAATGTTTGATGTTATATTTGCTGATGATTCTGTTTGTTTTGCTATACATTTTTAATTTTTTAAATGCAGTACTTATATTTTGTTTCATTTATATTGTCATAAGCAATTTAATCTGCTGCTTAGTTCTGTTTTGCTTGCTAGATAAGCCCAGTTTTTTCCAATATGCTTGGTGATTTTTCACCCACCAAGCATTGACAGTGGTATAGCCAGGTGTTTCAAGGAAAATGTTAAGAATATTTATTGAAACCAACTGCTATTCAACATTTGAGATTTGTGAAGTACATGTAATATTATACTGGCTACCCCACTAATTTGGTTTTTCTGGGAAACCAAAAAAAAGGAAACCCAGTAAATGATGACTGGCCTTGACGTGGCTACTGGGCTTATGCGTTATGACCAGCAGGCAGTACTCAACAAGGCCAAGACCATCTACATCGATGCAACATTCAAGGTGGTCAGCGAGCCCTTCAGCCAGCTGTTCTCTATTCACTCATTTGTGAAGGGGGATGCTACTGAGGAGCTCAAGCAGGTTCCACTGGCATGTGTGTTGATGTCAAGAAGGACAAAGAAGGACTACAAGAAGGTGTTGAAAAAGATCAGAGGGTCTACAGTTACTTCTGCTGTGGTGGACTTTGAGATTGCAATGTGGAAGGCTATCCGGTCCGTGTTCCCAGATGTGGAGGTCAGAGGGTGTGCTTTTCACTGGACGCAAGCTGTGTGGAGACGGTGTCAGAATTTAGGGCTCTCATCAGCATACAAGGACGATGCAGAGGTCTACAATTACATCCGTAAGCTGCTAGCGTTGCCGTTCCTGCCTGCAGAGCACATCCTGCCGACCTTCACACAGCTTCAGCAGAAGGCGACCCAAGGCCCCCTGGTGGAACTTGTGACCTACATGCAGAACACCTGGTTCGAGAGCTACTGGCAATGCAAACAAGGTGTGTCGGGAACTTGTTCAGGATAAGCATGGCGATATTTTGCCTCAAATATCATGCCAGAGATGTGTGCGTCACCTTTGTCAGAGCATGAGATTGGCTATACGCTCAACAAATTTCAGTGTGAATATGTTTATGACAAACACACGTGAGCTGACAATGAGATACCAGAGCAGATTTGCTCTGGATGTAGTTCATCGCTGCCAAAGTGAGGGTGCTGGCATGCATAAAGAACTGATGGGTGACATACCATTAATCCAGAATAGGGCTACATTTATGGCTGATGCAATAATAAAATGTTACATGGGGGATTGCTCAGAATGTGTGGACTACTCATATGTGTGTACCACTCAGCGGCCATGGGCCAGACCATATTTATCCTCCTTACACAATGGGGGTGAGGGTCGTGTGTGTATCACACCTACCAAGGAGGACCTAGCTTTATTGGCTGCTATTCTCAATAAGAGATTTGGGAGAGAATCTATTCTCAGAACGCATATGAATGCCACACAAAACAAATGTGAGGGCTGCAATAGGGCATTGATAAAAGCTGTACCAAAACATCTAACCTTCAGCAGAAATTATCCTGGGCGTGTTCATGCAGCCATTCACTCCGTAAATTGTGGCCCTGGTATGTCATTCTTCAAACTCTGTGCTGGAATTGGGGCACCAGTACCATCAAACAAAATTGTGAAACGGCTGAAAAATAAAGATGAATCACGTAAAAAAAGAACTCTGTCCAAATTAAGCTTCAAGTACAAATACATGAGGGCATCCAGAATTAAGAAAAGATTTGAAATTTATGATGAGCAGCGTGAGAGGGCATGTTACAACAAGGGGATGTATGACAGCATTGATCCAGTCCCATCAACATCAACAGGAGGGCCTACAAAATCCACAAGAAAGTCATCAATCCGTGCTCTCACTAATCCTGAAACTGGCCGTCCCAATATCGACAATGACCACTCTTATCATAAGTTTTAAATATTGGATGTTAGTAATAACAACTTTGTTATCCAACAAACAATAACATTCTTAACTAGTCTCACTTTGTTTTTTCTCCAGATTTAGTATATAATACAGTCTGGGCCAGTATGATTTTTGGTGCAGTGAGCTTGATTCCTGCAATGGTCACGTTCCCGATTTTCCATCTGTGACTCGGCGACAAGGTGCTCAGCCCTCAGGCACCTCGGTGAGTGGCATAGGTGACTAACCTGCACCGACGATGGAAGGTGGAAGCAGTTATGCACCGCCATATACATTAATCGGTGAACGTTATATGTTTTGGAGACATTTTCTCCAGGTAAAGTTAACCTTTTTTTACCATATGGTCCATTCTTAGGACCCCCCAGCCAAATCAAACACTCTTTTGCCCTGACACTATGTTCCTCTAATTTCCCTATTAAATTTTGCCTCCAATGTGAATTGTCATCCTGTGAAAATACAAAAAATTCATTTAAATTGATGAAAATTAATTATAGTTTAAATAAATGTTTTACTACATACGTTGGATACCACCAAATATTACACCCATTGAAGCCCAGTATAAATGCTTGCTATTGCAGGCTCAATATATCACATATGAAACATTATGAGGGCATATGTATTGCATTGTTTTTATACACTAGTGTGTTCTCATCATTCTCATATACAGAGATATGGGGGTTGATAGATTATTTTTTTTGCAATTTGACAAAGTTTGAACATACCGCCATTACTGCCTTGCTCCGAACCTACTGTGGGCTGTCAGAAGGTGAAATTCCCAAAAATATATTTCACATCCAATCATTTAATAAATTAGTCTTTAAAATATCACAAATTGGTACACTGGAAATAAATTACTGAAACATATATGAACTACTTTGTAGATAATTTTTATCTCAGAATTATGGCCAACCGGAAATGCAAAACATTGTTTGCTGCGGAGCTCTATCTACTGGAACAAACATGTATGAGCGATGTTTGGTGGTGTCCAACCTACTGGATCGCACAGATTTATCTGCCGCTAGATGGAGTTGGCTGGTAGACCGGCTACTCCTGACTGCCTGTAGCCACTTGACTGGTCCAGTTTATTAAATGTTAATTTAATTGATAAAGAACAAGTAAATTCTATATATTGTATAGTTAATGTTAAATCAGGTAGGTCGCTACTTGTTTAGATAAAAATGATTAAACTGATTTTTTTTGTTTATTTGCAGGAAAGATCTTCACAATGTCCGCCCAGTGTGTGAAACATCAAGACATCTGTACTCCTGACTGCCTAGAACTACTTCGACTGGTCCAGAAAGAACAAATACCCCCTTGTATATTTTGTATATATGATGTTGTGATGTTATGCTAACTGAATTGTAAATATATTTTGTAAATTTTGTATATATGATGTTGTAATGTTATGCTAACTGAATTGTAAATATATTTTGTAAATTTTGTATATATTATGCTGTGCTGTTATGCTAACTGAAATGTATATACTGCTTTTACATGTACATGCTTGAATAAAAAAATATTTAAATGCACTTCTTGTTTCCTGTGATATTTGGTACTAGACAGTGATCTTAAACATTAAATACAAAATCTTAAATCTTTGGCCAGGTGATACGTACCAACAATGACGTTGAGGGGTGGCACCGATGACCTGACCTCCCCCTCCCATCTCTCTAACAAAAGTGTGTTGTCCAGTCAGATTTGTTCAACACCAGGCCATAGCCTGTGATCTGTTGTCTGACCTAGACATCTTGTACACAGCAGAGTACCCCTTGATTAATACCTAATATTCCCCCTTGATTAATACCTAAAATAAGAGATTTCAGCTAGATTTATTTCTGAAAAGCTAAACCACTCCAAATACAGATATTTTGTTTAGGAAGTATGAATATTTCTTTTTGCGAAATGTCATTGAATATATATGTATATAAAATCTAAATATACTGGTGATTGTATATATATATTTATGTATGTATAAATATATATATATATATAGATGTGTGGGTGTGGGTGTGTGCATTCTTGTGCAGATTTCCTATTAATATACATGCTCACACTGATGACTTCTTCGTAACGCATAAGCCCAGTAGCCACGTCAAGGCCAGTCATCATTTACTGGGGTTTTTTTTTTGTCTCCCAGAAAAACCAAAACAGTGGGGTAGCCAGTATAAAATCAGAAATCTTAAATGTTGAATAGCAATTGGTTTCATAGCCTGTTCAAGACATTTTCTTTCAAACACCTGGCTGTACCACTGACAATGCTTGATGGGTGAACAATCACCAAGCAGATTGGAAAAAACTGGGCTTATCTAGCAAGCAAAACAGAACTAAGCAGCAGATTAATTGCATGTAATAATGTAAAACAAGCCAAATGTAAGTATTGCATTTAACAGTCTAAACAAAACAAACAAAAATATTAGTAAATACACAATCTATGACAGGAAATATGAATGTTTGAAATCTGGAAATATTGTGATAGTGATGTATTGAATTTTTTGGAATAACTTTTTTCTTCAAACAATTCATGATTAATGATTGTTCTTACATTTGACTTAAAATTATAAGTGGTGATGCTAATGTTTTTAATCACCTCTATTTCATGATATGTATGGTTTTTGGTTAAGATTCAACTTGAAGTGACTTTACAGACAAATTCCTTGGTGCAGTCACAAAACAATTATCACCAAATCTAAAAAATAGTGTCTCCCAATAGCTATAAATAGTGTTAGTATTTTTTTATATCATCCTCATTAAATATTTCCATCTTTATTAGGATCAGAACAAATGTAAAAATTCCAAACTCCAACCATAACAAGAAAAGGTGGTGCTCCAGGTGTAACATGGATGAAAGAAAATAATAAAAGAAAACAGAAAGCACAAAACCAAAATTAAATATGTGAGCAAGAAAACCACAAATTAAGAAATAACACACAAACACCAAAAAAGTCAAGAAAAAAAATCAAGACAAAACAAACAAAAAATCAACAGACAAAACCAAAAAATCAACAAAAACCAAGACTTATTTAGCAAGCAAAGCAAATTGTAGCTATGAAACATAACAAAATTTAATTAAATATAACTAGATAACAATGTGGTATACTGTTATAATGGAATCATGGCCATCTTAAAACATATACAACTATACTGCTATACACTGTAGGAAACCAGTCTAATTTCCTTGGTTGCTCCTACTATCTGCAACATGTAATATAGACACAAGATACAAATAAAAATTAAAATATTTGCAACTTTTCAAGGACAATTTCTCTCATGTCAACTGCACCTCATAAATAAGTGATTCAAATCAAATGCATCTTCTGAGGAAATGTGTACCCAAAAGGGCTGCAGCTTGTATGAGCTGAGTTGTAGCCTGGTTGTAGCTGAGCCATAGCCTGGTTCACTTTGAAATGTTCCTTATTAAACTCGAAATAAACTAAAATTAAAGTTCCAGAATTGCATAAAAAACATATCAAGTAAGTATCATTTGAAAT